>CAWUFW010004037.1:0-1200000 GCA_963921515.1 Calotriton arnoldi | reverse complement strand
TTGGGGCTGGGTGGGTGCACTCTTAGAGTGCTTTGAAGTCCTGCACTGGGGGAGCAAAAGGCTCCTCTGTGCATATGCCAGTTCAAACCAGCTCAGGGGCTACCTGCCCCTGCTCTGGCGCGAAACTGGACAAAGGGAAGTGGGTGTAGCCACCCCTCCCTTGACCCTCCCATAGGTGGGGTCATAGAGTTAGTCCCTCCCTGTTTTACTGGTTAAAATGGGGAACCCTTGCCACAGCAAGATTATACCTGGACGAAACTCTGACACGGAATCCTGGACCTTCGACGCTCTACGACAAGATTAGAGGACTGAAGAATCTCCCTTGGGGTCAAGGAGTGACTCCTCTGCTTGGCAGGCACCAAAGAAGCATCTGTCCGGTTCGCATCACTGAAGCTCCCTGTCGGACGCCGAAGTCATCGCATCACCAGAGGTGGATTCTCAGACTTCCCCGAGGCTACCCCTGAGTCCCCAGCAAAGCTGAGGCCCGTGGCTATCGTGGGTGACTTGAGACCGTGACCCCTGGACACCGAGCACACTTGCAAGTGCACCATCTTCTGGGTCTCCCAAGAAGTCGTGCTTTGGGCTCCGAGTAGCCCTAGTCTCCAGCACCACCTGCACCGAAGATCACTGGCCCCCACTCCACGAGTGTCCTGTAAGCCAGCTCCACGTGCGGCGTCACGAGGCTCCTTCACGGTCGCTAGCCTGTTGGCTAGTAGCCCTTGACGAAGGCCAATCTTTTCTTTACTTGGCATCCTGGTTGCTCCAGGCTTTCCCTCACTTACCCTCGCTGGGTGAGTTCCCCAGACCTTGCTGGTCTGCATCATCGACGATCTACATCTTACTCGAGACTTGCCGTTGCCAAGGCTTGTTGGGTCCAATCCGGTCGCCGACACCTCAGCACTCGACAAACATCGAGCACCAGTCCGAATCCTGCTCCTGGTCGCCGACAACGCCTCCCGGACCTCGTGGCTGAAGAGTCAAGACGAACGTCACCGCACCTGAAGCACTCAACATCGGTGGGCATCTGTCCATCGCCTTCCTGGTCACTGGCTAGTGACCCAGACTCTGTCCCCTCTGCTTTCAGGTTCTTCAGAACTCCGATCCACTCTTGGATCCACCCGGACACTTTTCTCCTGGTCGCCAGCAGCACTTTGCAGCAGATCGCCATACGAAACGACGACGAAACCCGACCCCGAAAGGCACCTATGCAACCGGCTTCCTGGGTGAGGTAACACGAGTACTCCGGTGCTCCTGTGGGTAGAGACTCTTCAAAGTCCTAGATCTCAAAGGGTTTTGTCCTAGTCCTCTTTTAAGTGTCCCTTTCCTCTATTTTTCCGATCCCGACTTTCTCCATAGAAGTTAACGGCGTATCGCGGTTGTGTATTTACACTGCACGCGTCTCCCGTGGGTCTCCTGCGTCACTACCTTGGGTGGTTCCTTGTGGTCCAAGCACTTCTAGAGGCTCTAGGCCTAGTGTCTAGTTCAGTCGTGGTTCGCATACCACTTTATTGGTATATGGTTTGGTACGCCCCTAGGGCCCAAACGTGTATTTGTTCTATTACTGTGATTTAAGATCTTATAACCTATGTATTTCGAACTCTAGCCTCATAAAGAGACTAGAGGGGTGTGTTTAGTAATAAATACATATATTTTGAATATATACCTGGTGTGGTGCTCTTTCATTTGGTCACTCAAGAGATTATAGACTGGTAAAACAAGCTGCTTTACATTCCTTCAAGACTTAGCCTGAAGGCTGCTCTCCACAGCTACCACTAGGATAGCTTTCAATAAGGTTGTCTTTAACCTACCTACCATAAGAGTCGATTTGGACTGGTGCAAGGTGCCCACTATAATTAGTGGACAGCATATGCCAGGCCAACTTCTCACACTGGCTCTCCCTCTACCTCCCAAAGCCCACTCCCTCCAAAACAGCCTATCAAGTTGCCCATAGAGGAATCCAATGTTTCCCTTGCCCTAATCCGTCCTAAACCTTCAACCACCCCTACCAAATGGCATTCTACCACTCCCAAACCCCATCCCAACCCTTCCAAATCGACCCCTACAAAAAGCCCATCCATGCCTTCCACTTCCCAACACACTCCTTACAAAAGGAAAACCACACCTTCACTTCCCAACCCATCCCTTCCCTTCCAAATGGAAATCCACCTCTTCCCAACGTAAAGACACCCCTCCCAAACTCACCCCACTCTCCCATGTAAGATCAGTGAGGTGCCTGCCCTGCCCACTGGATGTCCCTTCCTGAGGAGGTTCCCCTTGGCAGTGTACTAGGAGGCAAGCTTTGTGCCACAGCCCAGTGCACTTTACTTTTTGGACTGCAGAACTGCCAATTGGCTTGGACTTTAATTAGAAACATTTCTCTTGTTGTTCAATAAATACATTATTTTGATTTGACCATATTGATCCTGTCATTACTTTTCCTTAGCTATTGTTTGATTCCTGCAGCTGCGGCTCCTCTGTTAAGGTGGAGGAGCGTCGCCCCACAGGAAAAAATAAAATGATAATAGCACAATGTTATTATTATTTTATTTTTCCTGGACTTACCCAGTTTTGTTTTAGGTGCAGGCGGGACGGCGCAGGGCTGGGCCGTCAGCCAGCAGGGGGAGGAGTGGTGGGCACTTTCTAAGTGCGCATGACAGTCTGGTCGGCCGTCTTCGGCTGGCCTAACAATCATGCGCACTTAGCATGTTCTCCACCTTGCTGTATTGCAAGCCAAGATGGAGAACATGCACATCCTCCTACTCCTTCTCTGAGCACTGAACCACAGCGCTCAGACCAATCACGATGCTGCTGTCATGTTGGTGACAGCAGCGTCATGAATGGCTAGGGGAGTCTGGGAGCCTGTGCACTTCCTGCCTCTGTGGGACTGTGCGTCGTCGACAGAAGAAGGATGGAGGCTGCGAGCAGCAGGTAAGTGCAATTTTCTTTTTTTTATCCCCCACCCTACCACTACTGCCCCGTACCAGCCACCACTGAATTCCTGCCAAGGTTGCAGAGTTAGATGTGAGTTTCTTATTTTTGTTGGACATGAGGGCAGGTAATACTGCATATTTATCTACGATTCGAGTGATATTACAGGTGTGTTCATTTGAATTTATAACACTTCAACATTACTTGCATATGCATTGAACATTGATATGCTATTGCTTGCACGTGATATTTTTAAAAGCACGAGTCCTGTGCATATGTTAAGTGACAAGTCAATGGGAACAGGTAAAAGAGGGACTCACCGTCAGTTGCGTCCATGATGGTGTTGGTTGTCTACGTCATCAACGAGCAGCGGCTGGATTTGAAGGATCGGGTCCATGGCGGTACAGGAAGTGTGAAGGTAAGTACAGCTGAGTTTGTGCCTTATATCTGTTCTATTCCGTAAACTCAGGTGTGGAGGTTTTACCACCAGTGCGATTGGACTGGCGGGGAAAATGGCGGTCCTCCATCATACAGCTGATTTAGCCTATCCTGCAGTCGACGCGGTCGAGATTTCCTGGCGGTGGGGGCGGGACCGTGGCGGTCCTTCATCTATGCAGTCACCCACATCTAAATAGGGAGGGCGCACCTCCATGTTGGAAGGTGGGAAGAAATCTGCCAAGATCGTACTCAGGCCCTCATTCTTTTACAAATTAATTAGGCATTACCCGAGAGAACAGAAAACAGGCCCAAAACCAGTTCACAGAATACATCCCTTCTGGTTCTACCACATTGCCCCATGGGCCAGTCTGACCCAGTGTAAAACACTCTGATGCCCCCAAACGAAGTTCGCACATATGAAACTACAAAATAAAGCATTCACCCGGGCACCTTTTCGAAGCAGATAAAAATCAAATGTGATTATAGTGTTTCGGATCAGGCCGACCTCCGATCTGACTCAGTTCACCCTCCCGTGTAGTCATTGTTACGTCGTTCCCCCCTCGCTTCTCCCTTTTGTACGCAGAGTGGTATGGGGATGCTACCAGCACGCCCCGGAGCGCGCGGAAGGTGGGAAGCCAATGTGCAGAAGCGGGGGAGGGCAGAGTAGGAAGGGAGATGCCGTCAGGCAGATGGCTATTAAGTAACAGTTTGTTATCACTGCCGAACCCGGTTTTGTACAGTATGTATTGAGGGCACAGAGCCACCGATGCAGTAAGAATGGCGTCATTTCCTGGCATTAGCAGCCTGTCCAACCTCTGTGAAAATCTCCCTGCCAATGCAGGCCCTGCTAATTGCCGTGCTATCACCGAGAATCCTACTCTTTTGTGTCCTACTTGGACATTTCCTTACAATTCGCAGCCTAGTGCTCTGGGGTCCAATTTTGCCGTCTTAGCTGTCTACGAATTAATTACAGTTCTCTGCAGCAGGGAGCGCCCCTCGGGCAGCAGTATGTGGAAAACGTTAAATGCCTTCCTACTGGAGAAAGCAGCGGCTCTCGTGACGTTATTCATACTGCATACTGCTTTTGTCGCGCGCGTCTTTCCTTACACTGAAACAGGTCGTTCATAAATGTTTTGCTGGACAGAATACATACACCTGGGAAAAGCCTGAAGTTACGCATGCAAAAAAGGACGAAGAACATAATATGCTTTGCTTTTATGTGGTAAAGCATGCAAAGACAGGCAGGCACAAATGAGTTTTGATATCTCCTAGACCTAGATATTCGCTCACTTTAGGTAAATGGGTCCCCTTGAAGGGTTGGGGGGGGGGGTGTTGCGCTGCAGGGGCTGCAAGGGCCTGCGTCACACCCTTGGGTGGTGGTGATAATGCTGGTGGGGTGGTTCCATTGGTGGTGGCAGTAATGATAGTATTGGTGGTTAATAGTGTTGGCAGTGGTGGTTATGATGGTGGTAGTAATGGCAGTTTAGTGATGGTAGTGAAGGTGGTAATGGCTTACACTTGGGTCTTTACATTAACATTAAAAAAAAAACTACTGAAGTAAAAAAAATAGAAAATTGATAGTTTTCCTGAGTAATGTATGTGTAAGATAAAGAACGGAATGCGTGATGTTCAAGTGTATTTTTCAGGTAATAGAAAATGGAATAAAACATCAAGCAGTCAATGTCATAGATGAAACCAAATCCCACTCTATTTACGTTTTAAAGAATTGTTAACAATATTTCATGTAGACAGCTGCACTTTCAAGTGAGAGTCAAAAGCTCATGTAAATGAGTACTATCTGTTTGTAATTTATTCTATAGTGTTGTAATTCACTTCATGCTTGTGAAACTCGCAAAGTCGTATAATGTGCCTGGAAATAAAATTGAGTGAGTCTTTAGGAGTGAAACTTAGAAAAAGGGGTGTGGCCAATGCTATGCAGTGCAAATATGCTTTACACGCCCGATGTCATGACATTCAGGGACAGTCGCAGAGTAACATATTAGAATTGCCACACTTCACTCAACACCTTATTTACACCTTCATGGTACTAGAAAAGTAGTGCAGGTTTTTTAATGCAGTTTGTGTGTAGGAAATAGTCGCATGTTTGGTAAAAAAAAAAAAAGCTGAAGAAATCAACTTTAAAACATAAGTATGTCAAATTTCACAAACCTATCCAGGTGTAATCTATGCATTGCTTGTATTAATCCGGTGTGGATTAATTAAAATGGGCACGGGTAACCATTTTATGTGAGAATCAAAAATCTACAGGATTTGCACAATTCAAACAGAGGGTAATGTATGCAAGATTCTCATGTAGATTTGCGTGAATCAGCAAAAAATCATAATTTATAGAATTCAATCAGCAAAAGTCTATACGTTACTTGAATAGCTAGTAAAAAGGCCACAGAGAGACCAATTTAGAGGAAACTGGTAACAGAAAGTACACCACCTGTGCACCGGAAACAGAAACTTGTTCAACATTAGATTAAACACCGATTACCAGTGATGAAATTGAGCCAAACATCCCCAGCTTTAAAACACTAGAAAATGTGTTGAAAACGATGGGAGTAATCCCTCTAAATCAAAAGGGAATATCTTCCTAGACACGGATTGATTTCCCTTCAAAATTTAACTCCATAAGAATGCAGAAATGCAAAAAAAGTTCACTGTTTTCTGTCAGACACTAACTTTGTAACTGTACACAGGTGACTGTGGAATCTTCAAAGTCATTTTTGCTGTGCTTCACTATATTTGAAATTTGTGGCAATTCTGCAAGACCAATCACTGATGAATCAATGTCTTTATTCATTGAGTTTTTACAAATAGACCAAGGGGCTGATTACGAGTTTGGCAGTCTTCTAGCGGGCCGCCATGCCAGCACCCCTCTCTAAGACCACCAAACCCATAGTCAGTCCGCCCACCGGATTGCGAGTTGTAATCCTGGCAGGCAGTCCTGCGGCGGCGGTCCCATGGCGGCGCCTTTCTAAGGCTTAAAGGAGAGCCATTGAAAGGCAGTGCCCCAGCTTTTTCCTGCACAAGGAGAAATGCACCATGTCGTGCATTACTTCCTGTGCAGGAACTGGGGAAAGCAAACATGCAGGTGGGCACATTATGTGCCTCCCTGCATGCACCCCCATGCACAGAGGCTACAGGGGCCCTGCAGGGACCCCTAAGGGCCCCTGAGTTGCCTCACTGCCACCCTTTTCATGGCGGGGCTCACCGCCATGGAAAGGATCTGGGTGGAAAACTCGTAATATGCTCGGTGGTGCCGCAGCGGCACCGCCAGCATTTTGCAGGCCTCAGACCGCTGCAAGACCACCAGGGATCACGGATCCCTGGTGGCAGCAGTGGTCTTATGACGGTCCAACATCCCAACTCGGATTACAATGGTTGGACCGCCACCACAGGTTTGGCAGTCTATCCGACCACTAAACTCGTAATTAGCCCCTAAGTTTTCAAAGATGTCCCCCACCCAGGTGACTCCTCGTCTGGAAACATAGCCATTATCTGAAGGCCAATATTCAATTGTGGCAGAAACAGCCACAAAGCTGTCTCTCTGCCTCCCCCATCTCTCTCCTTCACCTTACCTAGGGCAGGCATTGTTTTACAGCTGTGGTCAGCTGTTGGACAGTTGGATTGGATTCAGTAGGGTCTTACCTTCCCCATCTTGTGCTCTGCCAATAAAACATTTATGTAGAATGCAACAGTGGTAGCACAGTAAATGGACGTTTATATTCAAATCCCACAGAGAACTGTTCCCTCTTAGTTCATGGCCACTCTGTCATAGCTTTAACCAGGGCCAGATTGAGGAACCAAAATGAGCCCTGGCAAAAATTCTGAAACTGGCCCAACGCCTCAGTCCGTCCGCCCATCCGTCCATCCATCCATCCAGCCATCCATCCATCCATCCATCTATCCATCCATCCACCCAACCATCCATCCATCCATCCATCCATCCATCCATTCTCTCTCACCTCTTCCTCATGTTTTCCCTCTCATATCTCGCGCTTTCCCTCCATACCTCTCTCATCCTCTTTCTCTTGCTCTGTTGAAGCACCCCTCTGCCTGCTGGAAATAATCATGGGCACCTGGGGAAAGTGACAGATGCACCAACGGTGGCCATGGGCTTTTAAAAACCGGTTTCCAATGGCTCCAGCTCACCGGGGAAATGCCTGATGGAATAAAAAAACAGTTCAGCCCTACTTTACCAGAGAACTGCCAGAGTGCATAATGAAACCGACATGGACACCTCAGTAGGCCTGGCTCTGGTTTTACATATTTCATGAGCATGCTTTGTATTGTGTGCTTAATGTAGTCTGGCAACTGTTAGCACATTTTATGTCATGTTCTTACAAGTATACTGACAAGAAAGAGTCCTATATCTATTGACTTTCTGTTAGGTGAAATGTTTCATGTCAGCACTTACAGACGTGACAGAATTTAATTTAATTTCTGTTAAAGTTGCCTTTATCTGTAGACTTTCTGGCATAGCTATTACTCATTATAACCAGCCTAAAGTGACACCACCAAGTAACAGTGGGCTGAACAGAAATTACCTCAAGCACACACAGTCCAAGTCGCAATGGTAGATCACGTCTTTGTAAGGTTCTGTTGCAGTGATCAAATCCAATCCACACAAGTCAAATTCTTCCACATCGTTTTTTTACTTCAAAGATTAGTATTTCATACAGTGTTGTCCAACATATGCCGCAGTCGACATGTGTTTCGTCCTCCTGGACTTTTTCGAAGCTAAACATATCAAGACAGGTCCATACTATTCTTGTAGTTTTTCCAAAATTGGTGTAAATAAAATGTAAAGGCGGTTCTGTCTGGGGCCTCTGAAGACTGGTTGTCCCAGTAGTGGACGAACCACAGAAAAATTCCTAAGTTTGCTTCAATGTCTAAATCTCGAGGGAAACGGCACAACCATGATAAGCCCGCTGTTCTGCTGTTCCTGTGGCTGTACAACACCGTATGAGAGAGGGAGTCACAGTGGGCTTTTGCCTACAAATACACAGCTAACAGAGGTAAATTTGGAGTGTCGGTTTCTGATGATGTTGTGATTTATCATTGGCAGGCCACAAGTCAGTCAGGATTTTTGTGGAAAATATTAGGCAAACTATGGCTATCACTGGTCAGTGTGAGGCTGTAGTAAAGAACCTGGTGTTCACTGGTGTTGGAAAGTGGGTTATTAGTAGTAGAAAAATATATCTACCACTGGCAATAAGACCACTAACACAGTATAGGGCTTAGTACAGATCTTAGAAAATTATTCCCATGCTCAACCCTTGGTAGCTTGGCTGCGAGAAGGAAGGCTTAACTTCGAAAACATGTGTGCAAAGCATTTTAAAACACCAATTCAGTAAATAGTTAAGAAACAACACACAATAAAAATCCAAGACCAATTTATAAAAATGGGAAATATTTCTATTTTTTAAAATGACACCAAAACAAAAAACAATCAAATGTAGAGAATCGTAGATATGAATTTTTAAAGTTTTAGCACTACATAGCACATAGAAACCTATAGCGCCTATTGGGACACCTGGTCGCGCTAGACTGGGACAAACTCAACGTTTCAAGCCAACCGCGATGGAGCCCTGTGCGGCTACCCATCGCGGTAGGTCTCGGTCAAAGTTTTTACCTTCGGACTGAGAAACCTTTCTGGAACTTTTCTTCCCGGGGTCCATCGAAGCTCTCAGCCAGTCCAGATTTGGTGAGGGTTCTCCGGCTTGCCTTGCGACAGCTCCCGGTCAAACTTGTGGAAGTCAGACCTCCAGAGCTTTGATCAGCATAAACATGGGATCCAGGCCGGCTCGCGTTTGGAGGTGGGTGGCTTGACTCTTGCGGTTGGTCCCGGTCACCTCTATTATGTTCGGACTTAGAAGCTTTTACGGAGCTTTTTCTTCAGGGGTCCCTCATTGCTCTTCACCAGGCGGATTCGGTGAGGGTTCGCTGGTTTGGGTTTCAGTTACTCCCGATCAAACTCTGGAAGTCGGACCTCTGGAGTTTTTAAGCAGGACGAACCTGGACGGCAGGCCGGCTCGCGGTTGATGGTCACTGGCTTGGCTGGCCAGGTCGAGTCGGTCCACTTATGAAGCTTTTTTCCAAAGTTGCTCCAAACTTCTCCAAACATCTGGAACTTCTTACCGAAGTTCATTTGAGGGTCCCAAAGTGTCCAAAACTTACACCAAAGGTCTGGAAGCTCCAAGATGGTCCTTGAAAGTTTGGGACTTCAATTTCCACAACCCACTTGGACAAAGCCCTTACAAATCCACTGGTAGTACTCCAGGCTGAAGATTATTGGTGGTGATGTTCCAGGTGAGCTTTGTTAACCTGTAGCTTGCAGGGAGTCCACTCTTTAATCCTTTTGAAGCAGGTTTGACCCACAGGACTGTAGTTCCGGATTGTGCAGCAGGCGCAGTCAGTCAGAGATAAGGGCCTGGTTGGTGCTAATCAAACTTCCAGCATGGACCCCTCTTCTTCCTTAAGTTTCCAGCAGCAGATCTGAGAGGCTCTGCCCCTCTCAGATACTTATTCCAAGTTCTCTTGGTCAAGCAGGAGGGCACTTCTGTTCAATGAGGTGCACCGCAACACCCCAGGGTATGAACCACATTCTCCCAAAGTGTGACACTATTTTCTCCCAGAGAGCACCATTTCTCCAAAATTTATCATGGCTGATTTTCCAGCAGAGATATAAGAGCTGGCTAAACACACCTCCAGGATAGTTAATCTCCATACTCTCTCCCCCTTGCATCTGCTCATTCCTTCCTTAATCCTACCATCTGGCTGGGTTCAAAAAGTGGAGGTGTAAATGAAACTGGCCTCTCCTGCCTGTCTCCTCCTTCCATTAAAGAATATTGATTACAACCCCTCTCCCTGCTCTGGCATTCATATGTAGCAGAACCCTGCCCTACCAGAAGAGCTTTCTAACTCCAGGGGCTATTTATCACCTCATCAAAGGAGCCTGGCTAATCCACTTAACTCTGAGCAATCAGGACAGACCACTGAGAGGCTGCACTTTGGCTTACAGACAGGAAAGTCTTATAACTTCTTGTCTGTACACCTTAGGAGAAATTCAACAATATCATATTGTTGGATTTATCAATACCATTCTAGGAAGCCGTTGAATGGTATTTTTATGATTCTCCTAGTTGGAATTATTAGTTATTAACTTCTTGCCATGTTAACCTATGTGGCTGGGGATTTGCAATGGGAAAAATGACTAGGGGAGACTTTAAGGGTTCTGAATGTGCAAAAATATTGCAGATCCTCACTCGACAGTGCTCCTAGCACAAAAGTCTATTTTGGGAGGCCCTTTACCACAATGTTGGGAGTGAAATGTGCAATTTCACTTAACCCAGGGCATCTAAGTCATTTTATCAATCAATCAATCAATCATGGGTTTGTTAAGCGCAACTACTCACCCAAAAGGGTCTCAAGGTGCAGTGGGGGAGAAGGGGGCACTCTCAGCTCCTGGATGTTCATGGAGATTTATTGAAGAGCCAGGTCTTAAAATCCTTCAAGAACTTAGGGAGTGTTGATGTCTGTCGGAGGAGTAGAGGGAGGGTGTTCCAAGCCTTGGCCGCGAGGAAGGAGAAGGAACGCCCTCCTTTTCTGGTCTTCTTGATGCGCGGTGCCGTAGCAAGGGAGAGCTGGGCTGAGCGGAGGGATCTTTGGAGTGCGTGGAACGAGAGGTGGTGGTTCATGTAGGCAGGTCTGGTGTTGTGGAGGGCTTTGTGGGCGTGGGTGAGAAGTTTGAAGGTGATTCTCTTCTCTAACTCAAAGGAGAGCCAGTTTAGTGTCCGCAGGTGTTGGGTGATGTGGCAGTGGCGTGGTAGGTTGAGGACTAGGCTGGCGGAAGCGTTCTGGACGTTTTGGAGTTTCCAGGTGAGGTTCTTGTTGATCCCGATGTAGAGTGCGTTGCCGTAGTCCAGTCTGCTGCTGATGAGGGTGTGGGTGTCGATTTTCCTGTGTTCGAGGGGGGATCCAGTTGAAGGTCTTTTGTAGGAGACAGAGGGTGTGGAAACAGGAGGAAGTGACGGTGTTGATTTGGCAATCAATTTTGAGTTCGGAGTCCAGGATGATTCCAAGGTTGCGTGCATGGTCGGTGGGGGTGGGAGGGTTCCCGAGGGCAGGGGGCCACCAGGTGTCGTTCCAGGCATTCGGGTGTGGGCCCATGATAAGTACTTCGGTCTTGTCCGTGTTTAGTTGTAGGCAGCTGTTCTTCATCCACCTGGCGACTGCTTCCTTTCCTTCCTGAAAGATGTGTCTGGAGATGTTGGGTTCATTGGGTAGGGGGAGAATGAGTTGGGTGTTGTTGAGTTCGTTGGATAGGGCGACGATGAGTTGGGTGTCGTCTGCATATATTACAATGTTGAGTCCGTGGGATCTGACGATGGGTGTGAACGGTGCCATGTAGACGTTGAACAGGGTCTGGCTGATGGAGGATCCTTGGGGGACTCCGCAGGTGATCGTTGTGGGGACCGAGAGGAAGGGTGGGAGTCTGCCCCGCTGCGTTCTTCCAGAGAGGAATGAGCGGATCCAGTTGAGGGTCTTGTTCCGGATTCCTGCGTCGTGGAGTCTGCAGGCTAGGGTGCGGTGTGAGACTGTGTCGAAGGCTGCGGAGAGGTCCAGGAGGATGAGGGCCACAGTCGGAGTGGATGTCGTCTGTCGCTGTGAGAAGGGCAGTTTCGGTGCTGTGGTTTTTCCTGAAGCCTGCTTGGGAGGAGTAGAGGATGTTGTTTTCTTCTATGAAGGAAGCGAGCTGGCTGTTGACGGATTTTTCCATGACTTTGGCCGGGTACAGGAGTAAGGAGATTGGTCTGAAGTTCTTGAGGTCGGTGGGCCCGCCAAGGGTTTTTCCAGGAGAGGGTTGATCTCGGCGTGTTTCCAGTCATCGGGGAAGGAGGCGGTCTTGAAGGAGCCGTTGATGATTCATTGAAGCTCTTGGGCGATTATGTTTGAGACTCTGTGGTCGATGCGGGAGCAGGGGTCTGTGGGGGCCCCTGAGTGGGGTGGGTTGACTTCATAGTCCAGGGTGTCTTCAATGGTGAGGGCAGTTCAGCTGTCAGGTGTGTCGGCTGTGTGGTGTGGGGAACTGTGGGTGTAGGTTCCGCGTGTAGGTTGTCGTTGTCGAAGTTGTCATAGATGGTCTTGATTTTGAGATGGAAGAAGGCGCTGAGACTGTTGCAGAGGTCATGGGAGGGTGGGATGTCTGTTGTCTCACTTTTGGGTTGGGCGAACTCTTTGATGATTCCGAAGAGTTCCTTGCTGTTGTGTGCGTGGATGGCGATTCCGTCCTGGAGTGCTTTCTTCCTTGCATATCTGATGAGCTTGTGGTGGGCGGCAGTGGCTGCTTTGAAGTTGTCGAGGTCTGCTGTGATTTTGGAGTTCCTCCATAGCTTTTCGAGGCATCTGCAGGTTCGTCTAGATTCTCGGAGTTCGGTGGAGAACCAGCTGGTTCTCTTGGCATGTGGGTTGGGAGTTTTCTTGAGGGGGGCGATGGTGTTGGCGCAGTTGGTGATCCAGTTGTGTAGGGAGCGGGCGGCGATGGTTGGGTCATCGTCTGTGGAGGTAGGAGCGGAGCTACTGAGGGAGGCGGTGAGCTGGTCATCGGAGATCTTGTTCTAAGTCCTGTGCTGGAGCTGGTCTAGACTTTTGTGGGTGATCTTAGGTTTGAAGGTGAAGGGTCCTCTTTATAAATACCTGACCCCCCAGCCCTGGGACACCTAAGGGAGACCCTGGGGGCACCTAAAATACCCAAACATTGTAGTTTATCAATTTTTAAGTGCCCCAAACACCAAAGTCGAGTTTGGGCACAATTTGCATTTTAATAGCAGTCCTGCATCGCTGCTTTTAAACTGACCTCAGGCTTACGCAGTGCACACATGCAAGTGCAGAAAGGGCTGCTGGCCTCTAAAGTGCCATGCCCTATTAAATACTAGGGAGTTAAAAGTAGTTTCGAACCCCTGCTCTATTATGTACTAGGGCCTTATAGGGGAGGTCATGCCAATCATAGGGGTACCCTAACCCATAGTGTACCCTAGTGTATGTAAGTGTTTTCACTGTATTCTAAGTGTCTTCAGCATAGCACTGGTCCTGGGGTTGGTTAGGCACAGCCCAGGGTCAGTCAGAGTCAGTTACCACCAGTACCAGTCAGCAAAAAGGTTGGGGGTGCCCAGGGCACAGGATGACTTTGCAACAACCTGTTACTAGCAACAGCAAGATGACAGTTGTGTAATAATTACAAAATTCGGTGCTGAATTTGAAATGCCTCAAACACGTTTTCTTCATGTTTTTGGATGGAATGTGCTGTAAATGCACCATTTGTCAATTTTTTTTCAAACGTTTTTTAAAGGACAATCTGAGATGCGTAGCCCTGCTCATGTCATTGTTTAAATCCTTGAGAGATTTGTCCAATGATACTGGGCTAGCATGCTACATATTGTGCTATTTGCCCCAAAGTTTGCAATGTTCCATAGTGTTGTCCAAGGAGATATAATGTCCCCTCTCAAACATACTCCTTTGGGCAGCATGGTATAAAAGAAACTGTGGAGCATAAGGTGGATACCAGTGACATATTGTCGCTTCACTCTCGACTTTCTCTGGCTTTGCCAGAAGGTTTCAAGGACACAATGTAAATTAGATGTTCAAGATGAGTCATCGCAATAAATGTGCATGCCCTATAGTTCTCATTAGAGGCACTTGAATAAGACAAGATCACTACTAGAAGGGCCGGCTTTAGCACTGGTGGCACCTGGTGCGACAATCTTTTTTGGTGCCCCCCCCCCAATGATCTATTCCTCAGATTCCCTCACTACCACCTGACAAAAGTGCCCCTCATCTCTCCATAGCCCGTCTCTCACATACATTTCATTTGTTTTAAAACGTTGGCAAAGGCTGACTTTACGAATCCACTCAGCTATCGACATAAAATACAGATATGTTCTTTGCACCAGCATATTAACCCTCTGCACTACTTTATGGCTAATCAAAATTGTCACTAGACAAAACTTCGATCTCTCTCTCTCTAGCAAGAACATTAATCACAAGAGTTATCATGACATTTTTATTGCTGCCTGAAAGCTGGATGCCCAAGGAACTCAGCAGTAGGAGCTTTTAAACCTTAAGTTATGCTAAACACAGCACCCCACTGTCAGGTCAGTGCACCTACTCCAGGTCAGCGCCCAGTGGAGCCGCACCAGTCGCACTGCCCTAAAGCCGGCCCTGACCTAGAGATTTGTATTCCATTCCCAAGGTGGACTACATCCTTGTCCTACTGGAACCTTTGCAGTTTCTTTCCACCATGGACATCACAGGGGGGTACTTTCAGGTGAATTCAGCTGCTTGGGCTGAAATCAGGACCTTCCTCATTTGCTCTCACTTACTTACTTCATCACTCACTTCATCACTCACTTAGGGTGCTTACAAAGGCACATGCACCATGTTGTGTGTCCATTGGCCCCTATCTATCTGGATGACATTTTCACATTCAACCCAGATTTGAAAAACTACATCAGACCCATTGTGATTGTGCTGAACAAAATACGAGGTCAGAGCTAAATGTGAAGTCAGCCTGAACTGTGCATGTTATTTAGTAGCAGCCTTTGCCTCTGAGTTTACTAGATTTTATAGGGGGTTCATAGCTGACTCATGCACTTTCGCAGCACTTCTTTTAGGGTTTTCAAAAAATGATGATGCAGATAGAAAAGGGTCTTGCCCCTCCAGTTTCTGGAAGGTGTGATGAAAGACTGAGCATAGAATAGTGTCAAATTATTTTCGGCACTTTCAGGCACTCTCCATCAGAGGAGATAGTCTGTGTTCTATCCTTCCAAGGGTGATGTCTCTCTGCATCCTTGTGGTGTTCCTGAGAGTATGTAAGGGCACTAACAGGATCCATTCTGATTTTCATTGTGACCCTAGGCTGGAGAAGGGAAACTGGTGGAACGTTTGAAATGTTGCAAACCATTTAAAAACATATTTTTGTTGTTCTTAGAAACAGTACCACATTTCACCTTGATAAACTGAGGGATATTTAGCACGGATATCTGCAATGCTCCCATATAACTCATAAAATACACAACAAATATATGAAAATTATTCACATTATATCAATTTCCAATGTTTGTTCTGCCACTAGGCTAATAAAGTGTGCATGTTTCACAGTGGTGGTGGAAAATGTTAGTTAAAAAAAATAATATATATATATATATATATATATATATATATATATATATATATATATATATTCACTGAAAAAACCATAGGTTTCAGGGGCGTTATAGTTAGTTGGACATTTCACTCGTACAAAACCATAGAAATTCCCCGTTATAGTTAGTTCAGCTAACTATAACTCGCGCGTCCGCAATGCACTGCTGATGACGTCACATATTACATCACTCATGACATGGTCAGTGACATCACTCATGACATCACGATGACATCTCAAATGACATCACTGATGACATCATCCTTGTGATAGAGTGGCAGACCTCCTCTCACCCTAATATAACCTTTGATACACACACTCAAAAATACAAACTAACATTTTCAAAACAATGGACATACCAATACCAGTTACAACACACCTATTCAGTAATTCCAAGATCTACACACACATCCACTCATTCACCAACAGTCCCTATACAGTCACTCATACATGTACTCACTCATCATATGTACTCATACACCTATACATCCTGTTACACACCGCCACTCATCCATAGAGTTACTCACACACATAGTCACACATGCAAACAAAGTATCAAACATCCATTTACTTGCGTATACAGTTATACACACACTACCACACTTACTTCTACAGAAACTTACACATACTTACTCTCTTAAACAATCACTTATAGAAACACCTACTTATTTGTACAGGAACTCTTCCAATCTCTCACTCTCACATATACTCACTTATATACACCAATACTCACATATACTAGTTTAAAACATATGTAGTTACTCATAAAGACACTATTGAGACAGTCATTCACTCACTAACACACCCATACACATACTCATCCACCTATACAGTCCTGCACACATGCTGTCTTCAACACATACAAACAGTGAGTCACTCATTCATGCATCTATGCACTAAGTAATACCCCCACCGAACCATACAGACACTCAGACACTCATACTGATACTCAAAAAACAACTAATAACCCATATAGACACTCATGTAGCTACTCACCAACCCATGCAGCCACTTATACACAAAGTGAGAGACTGATACAGATATTTTCATATTTAAACATTACTCACTAACCCATGTATTCACTAAGATACACTTAGTCAGTTATACAATCAATTTTACAAAAAAATCATCCATTTAGACACTTATATACCCATTTATTCTTCCATCGACCTTGAGATATACATATATAAAACATATTTAATTTTCAGAAAAACACACATTCACTGGATGATGTCATCAGTGATGTCATCAGTGATGTCATTTGAGATGTCATCAGTGAAGTCATGAGTGATGTCACTGACCATGTCATGAGTGTTGTAATATGTGACATCATCAGCAGTGCATTGCGGGCGCGCGAGTTATAGTTAGCTGAACTAACTATAACGGGGGAATTTCTATGGTTTTGTACGAGTGAAATGTCCAACTAACTATAACGCCCCTGAAACCTATGGTTTTTTCAGTGAATTTGAAGGTTTTTTAAATGCTAATTTCTAACTATAACGTGCCTGAAACCTATGGTTTTTTCAGTGAATATATATATATTTATTATACTATGTATACATGTGAAAATGTCTCGGTCCCCTGTTAGCCTCGGTGGCACGGAAAAAATGGGTGGAACTGACGTCAGCACGCCGACGAGGTCCTCTTATGGCTCCGATGACGTCATACGGTGTCGCGAGCGGAGCCGTGCTCATTGACGTGGGAGAGCTAGGAAAGAATTTCCGTGGAATGCTGGTGCAGGGGATATTCACCTAAGTGTTCAGGCTAGTCCTTTGGGAGCAACTGTTTATGTTGCCACTCCAGAAACCAAAACCAGTGATCCAAGGGCAGAGGCCCTGCAGATGGCACACGAGATGGGGTGCCCAGTCGTGTGCACCGACGGGTCAGCGAAGTGACAAGCACCACAACCCACAAAAAAGGTAACGAGGGCACTGAATAACACAGGATCTTCTCTTTGTATCTGGCAGGAACAACAAAGTTAAAATGCCCTAGTACCAAAATGTAGAATTAGTGCTACAACGGTCTTCAAGAGGACCTGCGATGCTGCTTTTGCCTCCCGTACCCTGGAGGCGGCACATGGGTCACGCGGTACGGTCATACTGCGGTGGGACGCACACTCGTTGACCTCTCATGGCACTGCTCCACACTTCAGGGAGGACGCTTTCCATTAGCTATGTTTTCTGATGACATGTCGCGCCGGCCCCGTCCAACAACAGAACTCCTTTAGATCCAAACAGACTCTTCCACTCTCTCACCGGAAGTGAAACCAGGCCACGTGGACACTTTCACAATACAACAGCCGGGAATGCACTTTTCGGTAAAAAAACACATTTTTCCTCCTAATTAATCAAATAAACGTCTCACTGAAGAACAGGGGCCAGCTTCGATTGGTAAACAGCCGTTACAACGACTTTTTTACTTTGCGATACCATTACAACGCATGCATTACCACGCATGCGTTGTACATCACAAAGTCATTACTACGCATTTTTTAGAATGCATGGTCATTTACCACGCATGCCTTTACAACGAATTTTGTTGTAAAGGTATGTATGGTAAATGACCATGCGTTCTAAAAACATGTAGACGGTCCATGTTGTTGTAAGGAAACAGAGGCTGTTCCGTTTCCTCACAACGACGTGCACCGCCCCTCAGAGACGACGTGAAGCAGGAACCACGAGGAGAGAGGAACCATGAGGAGTGAGAGGTAAGGGGGTTTGGGCATGGGGTGGGGGTTTCTTTTCTAGGGTTTAGGGTAGTGCAGTGGTGTTTGGGTGGTGTAGGGGGTCGTGCTGGGGTAGTGTTTTAGGGTTTAGGGTAGTGCAGTGGTGTTTGGGTAGTGTAGGGGGTCGTGCTGGGGGTAGTGTTTTAGGGTTTAGGGTAGTGCAGTAGTGTAGGGGGTCGTGCTGGGGGTAGTGTTTTAGGGTTTAGGGTAGTGCAGTGGTTTATGGGTAGTGTAGGGGGTCATGCTGGGGTAGTGTTTTAGGATTTAGGGAAGTGCAGTGGTGTTTGAGTAGTGTATGGGGTCATGCTGGTGGTAGTGTTTTAGGGTAGTGCAGTGGTGTTTGTGTAGTGTAGGGGGTCATGCTGGGGGTTGTGTTTTATGGTTTAGGGTAGTGCAGTGGTGTTTGGGTAGTGTAGGGAGTCGTGCTGGGGGTAGTGTTTTAGGGTTTAGGGTAGTGCAGTGGTGTTTATGTAGTGTAGGGGGATGTGCTGGGGGTAGTGTTTTAGGGTTTATGTTAGTGCAGTGGTGTTTGGGTAGTGTAGGGGGTAGTGCTGGGGTAGTGTTTTAGGGTTTAGGGCAGTGCAGTGGTGTTTGTGTAGTGAAGGGGTCATGCTGTGGGTAGTGTTTTAGGGTTTAGGGTAGTGCAGTCGTGTTTGTGTAGTGTAGGGGGTCGTGTTTTAGGGTATAGGGTAGTGCAGTGGTGTTTGGGTAGTGTAGGGGGTCATGCTGGGGTTAGTGTTTTAGGGTTTAGGGTAGTGCAGTGGTGTTTGGGTAGTGTAGGGGGTCGTGCTGGGGGTAGGGTTTTAGGGTTTAGGGTAGTGCAGTGGTGTTTGTGTAGTGTGGGAGGTCATGCTGGGGGTATATTTAGGGTTTAGTGTAGTGCAGTCGTGTTTGGGTAGTGTAGGGAGTCGTGCTGGGGGTAGTGTTTTAGGGTTTAGGGTAGTGCAGTAGTGTTTGGGTAGTGTAGGGAGTCGTGCTGGTGGTAGTGTTTTAGGGTTTAGGGTAGTGCAGTTATGTTTGGGCAGTGTAGGGTGTCGTGCTGGGGGTAGTGTTTTAGGGTTTAGGGTAGTGCAGTGGTGTTTGGGTAGTGGAGGGGGTAGTGGTTTGGGGTAGTGCGCCCAACCAGCCACAATATCCATGGACAAAGGGGATCCTGACTCTTTGGAATGCTCCGTCAATTGAATAATTTGGGTCAAGGGCTCTACCACGTCCAAGACCTATCAATTCCTTTCTTGGGATCCCTCATATACTTGGAGAAAAAGGTACATAGTTTCTCATCAATTTCAGGCGTGTGTGCCACCTTCCCCTTCAGTGAGGGCCTGGGACATTCTCCCCTCATCCTATTCCTGACCTCCCTTTCAAGGGGTTGATGGATTTCCCCCATCACATACTCTGCCACTTTGGCGTCAGGTGTCCACTCTGCCGACCTAGGATGGTAAATTTGGGTAGGCTCGAACATGTCCGAGTGGACCCCGTCCCCAACCGGGGACTGAGAGGAGTGGGACTCTGGACGCCAGGGACGCCCCGAGTCCTTATCCTCATTGGAGGAGAAATCGTCCTCCGAATCACCCTCTCCCTCTAAGGGAAACCCGCCGTCTGGGTCTACAATAGTGGTGACAGTGTCGCAATTTTCTCCAGGCCCCTCCTCCTCCCGGCAGGGTGCATGTTTTAGCATTCGCGCACTCTTGAGGAAGGTCTCCGTAAGTTTATCAAATCCTTCCAAGTTCCCCGCTGTCATGGCTAGACAGAGATAGGTACACTGTGCACGACTATATACACGTATGAATGAGAGGCACACAAACTACAACTCCCACAATCCTCTGTGTCGGCTGAGACAGCACCTGATTATGAGTACTTAAGCCCCGCCCTGGTAGAACCCGGTGCTTGTCACTCGAGCAACATTCATGAATTGGAGAGACTACGGGTTACCTGTGCGTTGACTTTCCTGTATTGAACCAGGTGTTTCTACTCGTAAAAGCTTCTGCCAGTAGGACGTCAGCAGTCGTGTATTACCAGAGACACTCCTTCCTGCCAAACCGCTATTCAATCGGCGTTTCGGCGCCCGGAGGCGATAGAGTGGAGAATCCTTGGAACGCCTCCCGGCGTTTGTGGTGGTGAGCTCGGGGCGCGCTTTGCGGAGTGAGGTGATTCGGCACAGGTTCGAGACTCCCGAGTGTTCCGTGTTTTTGGACGGAAGTGGGGAGCCTTTCAGAGTGCTGCAATCCTTACACTGAGGCTGCGTCTGGCTTTCCTCCCGTGCGCCAAGGAAGAGACACAGCGCATGAAAGGCGCTTCTATTTTGGGATCAGTGTTCGCATTACTAACCACCCCGAAATAAGCGAGAAAGTTCTTCTCGTAGTATTCAAAGACGCCGTGTGGATAGTTATTGCCATCGTGCCTAAACAACGCTCTAGAGAGCTCATCAAGCTGGGCAGAGAGATGTCTTGTATCTACCAGAGGCTCTGAGCAACGGCGCAAAATGGAATATCCAGTAGCAAAGAGAGGATTATCTGCAGTAAGATAAGTTCCTCCCTCTGATCCAGAACTATATCGATATTTTGTTTTCTTTATTTTTCTCTTTTGTGTCTTTTTAACATAAGAGATCTACCGCTAGAAATTAAGTAAGTACATGACACATAGGGGGGATAGAGGTGCTATAGATAGACAGAAGGGAGTAATCTAATGTGTGTGCTGTGCTTTCACTTACAGGGCGGATGGGGTGGACTGTAGAAAAGAGAGGTCAACATCTTCTGATGACATCCCTAGTCTGCGCCTAGCAGCGGCAACATTATTTGTTTCTTTTTGTCCCTCTTTTTTTCCTTCCCCCTATGGTGGTTTTATCTCTGGAGTGTTAGATAGATCTACTACTGGATACTACCACATAGGTGAAGGGATTAACTAGCTTCATCCATCGTTCCTGCTGTACCCGGCTATAAGGTTAGTATTAACCATCCTCTGAGCACGACACCCGCGTTATGCTTAACAGCCCTTTTATTCCCCATCTGGGAGCTACTTGGACCCGCCACCACCAGATCTGGGTCACTGAACACCCCAGGGATGCTTTTCGCCAGCTTATCAACCTGATCCCTAAGAGGAGCCAGCGCCCTAGAAATAGCCAGAGAGAGGGCTTGGTCCACTGCTGGAGGGAGAAGTTGGGGGCCATTCCTCCTCCACTTCCTGGTAGGAGGAGTAAAAATGGTCTTCTGGAGAAGACATGATAGCAGAGGGTGTGAGCACAGAACAAATGCCCGTAAAATCCTTAAGACAGCCCCCTCGCCGGTGCTCCAACAGCTGGGCTTTCCCGAAGCTGTTATAAGAATAGACTGAGGCGCAATACCAATTACCACCACCAGGTGGCGCTGGTCACTAACGTGGCCGTGTGGGGAAATCACCGCGTAGCGGTGTCAAAATTAGGCGAGGGTTGGTCGGGAATCAAGCGGACACTAAAGGAGTGACCGGATTCCCAAACGCGCGTTAAGACCAGCGGGAGCGCTCAACGGAGCTGCCTCGCTCGGACCAGACGCGCCTGACAGGATCTCACCACGCGCAGAGCACACAGCGGGAGAAACTGCGAGGGGGAGAACGCGCTCGGGCAAGAGCCTGCTGCGCAGGGAATATGAAACAATACCAAGGCAATAATGCTAATAACGTGCACAAGAAACCGCTATACAAACAGCAACAACGTCAGATTAAGCGAAGAATGTAAGGAATGCACTTAACTGACGAGCAGTGAAGAAAGAGGAAGCGGAAGGGACCTCACAATATTATATACGATGGACTGTGATATGATTGGACTATAGTTGCCTTGGAGACTACCCCCCTAATGGTTCATGGGTTGTGTAGTCTTTTGTTTAATGATTGTTGTATTACGTTTTCTTTGAACTGCTATGCAAATAAAGTGAGGAAAGATATGCATAATCCTTGCCTCCGTCCTGCCATAGAATTCATTAAACTTTATTTGATCTGATTTAGAAACATAGATCATAAAAGTGTACATAAAAACTGTAAATCCTCTTTCCTAATACAATACAGTGAGAATTAATTAAAACCAGTAGGTAAAAACAGGTGTTACAAAGCCCGGTTCAGAGCAACTTCAGGTTAACAGAATCGTAAAGTTCAATGTTTCGCAAGATCAATCTCATGTACTTCGTGCAAAATACGCAATAAGGGGTCCAAGTAAGATGTAACGCTCCAATACCTGACCAGTTTGCACTATATAAAACTGCAGAAAAACTAAAAATAAAAAGTGTTTTGCACACTTCTGTCATTGGGCTATATGTGGGCTACATCTGGGTGATATTTGTGCTACATTTGGGCTCTTTTTCTCTGGTGGCCATCTTGGGAGACTTATTTGTTATGAAGTTTCCTAATTTCGTCATTTACTGCAGTCTCCTCAGTAGGAAATGCTTTCAGTTTTTTACTTTGATTCGATCAAGAAGACATTCAGATGTGTCACACATTTGCCATAAATTCAGCATGTTAGCACTCTAGTTGTTCATTAGATCACTGTAGTAAAGCTACTGCTCACCAGGGAGTTAACTGGAAGTCTACTGCTGGTATTGAAAGTGATTGTTTCAGTCTGCATGTCAGAATTTTCTAATGAAATAGAAGAGGATTTGAGATCTCACTTAAAACATGCCCTAAATTTTCTTTCTGCAGCACTAACCATCATTTCTATGGCAAAATGAACCCCCTCATTTTGTTCCTTTTTAAATTAAATGTTTTAAGTGTTACCAGTTTATTCCAATCAAGATGGCTTCAGGTGTGCCATACTTTTGTCATAAGTAAGACTGTTAGCGCTCTAGTTGTTCTTTAGAACACTCTGGGAAGCTGCAGTAGAACACAAAGGCATCAACTGACAGGCTGCTCCTGTTGAAATATAACAGGAAGATATTTGAGATCACACTTGAAACATGTCCTAATTTTTCTTTCTACAGCACTAACCATAATTTCTATGACAAAATGAACCCCATCATTTTGTTCCTTTTTAAATTAAATGTTTTAAGAGTTACCAGTTTATTCCAATCAAGATGGCTTCAGGTGTGCCATACTTTTGTCATAAGTAAGGCTGTTAGCACTCTAGTTGTTCTTTAGAACACTCTGGGAAGCTGCAGTAGAACACAAAGGAATCAACTGACAGTCTCTGCCCTTGTTGGATGTACATGTTTTACTGAGAATGTCAGACTTCATTCTCACATGACTGAGAAAGATAATGTGAATTTACAGAAAATATGCTCTCATTTTAGCTTCTGGAGCACCTTCCAAAACTGTATGGGACAAGCATATGAAAATAGTTTTCTCTCAAACATGATTCATGATATCCCAGCAGAAGGTTTTTCACAGGGTAAACTCACCTTAGAACACACCACAATTCCTGAAATTAGTATGGTACCATCAACAAATGAATTCTAATGTAACTAAAGTCTGTTATCACCCTTTATAGTTCTCCTTTTGGTAACCCTCAAAATCTTCGATTCACTACAATGCATTTCAATGGGGTACTATCATTTATATTGGTCCCAAGATGGCTGCCAGCAATTCCAGGATGAAGTGCTGACAGCCAATCAGATCTCACGATGACATGTGTGGTTAGGCTCCGCCCAGATATATATGTGTTTTCTTTTCAAATTTCTCAGGAACTACTGAACGGATTTACACCATTTAAGCAAAAAGCACGACTCTGAACCAAGGGCTACCTTTTTGGCAAATTTGGTGTAATTCCATTCAGCAGTTCGGGCTGTAGCTGCGATGAAAGGTTCCTATGGAAAATTGCATGGGGAAAACACGTTTTGGGACCCCCCTTTTTTCTCAGCCCCCACTTAACGAATCACCCCGAGACTTTCAGGATAGGAGCGGACCGGAGCGGGCCACAAGTTTTGAAAATTTCGCGAAGATTCGTCAACCGGCGCCAAAGTTATTTCAAATAGAATGTTGCGGATTTCCTATGGAAAATAGGTCCTAACTATAACTATCTACTGGCGATCCCATCCCCCGGGGAATGCCCTCTTTTCTTTTTTTATTAAAATATTTGGAGGGGGGCTGCGTGGCCCCCCTCCTCAGGACATTTAAGGCCCCGGGGACCCCATCCCCCGGGGCCGGCCTTTTTCTGGTTTTTTAAAATTTAATTTGTAGAGGAGGGGGGCCGCGTGGCCCCCCTCCTGGGCCACTACTAGCCCCGGGGACCCCATCCCCCAGGGCTGGCCCTCTCCGTTGGGGACCGTGGGGGGGTCCCCAATTCCCCCACGGTCCCGCCGGCTCCCCGCCTCCTGCGGGAGCCGGCATTGCTTTTCCACATGGGGAGCTGCTAAGATGCAGCTCCCTGTGTGGAAAAGCAATCTGCTTTGGATATTGGAAGAGAGAGCAGGTTTCCTGCTCTCTCTTCCAATATCCAAAGCAGTTTACAATGACAGGACGGGAGCCGCGAGGCTCCCGTCCTGTCATTGCAAACTACAGTGTCCCGGGGTAGGCACCCCGGGACACTGCAGGAGCCGGCCCTGGGGGGTGGTGGTCCCCAGGGCCATCAAGGGCTCCAGGAGGGGGCCGCGCGGCCCCCTCCCAACCAATGCACAACCCGGGGAGGTGGTGGTCCCCGGGGCTCGGGGTCCTAACGGACCCCTAATTTACATGTTAGAGCCCCGGGAGGTGGTGGTCCCGGGGCATGTGGGGGCTCGAGCCCCCCACACGTTAGTTGATTTAAAAAAAAGAAGCCCCGGGGGGTGGCGGTCCCCGGGGCTGCAAGAGGGCTGAGAGCCCTCCCGCACCATTATTTTTTTAAAGCCCCGGGGGTTGGCAGTCCCTGGGGCTTGGGGGGGCCTCTAAGGCCCCCACAAACATAAATATAAAAAACCCTGCATGCCCCCAGGACTTGGGCCACCCGGGGGCCAAATAGCATTTTTTTTTTTTATCGGCTAGATCCGCGCACCTAGCGCGTTTTTGCCGATTTAAAAAAAAATATATATATATTTTTTTGCCCTCGGTGTCCTTGTAGGACCCCCTGAGCAGGCCGAGGGGGTCAGGGTGTTTCTACCCTGCCCCCTTTTTGCGTCTGTTTTCTGTTTTCTTGTGCCTCGGTTCTACCGAGGCACAGGATCACAAGATGGCTGCCAACACGTCCTGGTTTGGAGTGTTGACAGCCAATTAGCATACAGCTCGTCATCGGGAGGGTGCGCGGATCCTCCGCGGCCATAGATATATATGTGTTTTTACTCTTGATTTTCTCAGGAACTACTGAACGGATTTACACCATTTAACAAAAAGGGTTCTTTCTGAACCAAGAACTACCTCTTTGCCAAATTTGGTGTAATTCCGTTCAGCAGTTCGTGCTGTAGCCGTGGCTAAAGTTTCCTATGGGAAAATGAATGGGGAAAACACGTTTTGGGACCCCCCTTTTTTCTCGGCCCCCGCTTGACGAATCACCCCAAGGCTTTCAGGATAGGAGCGGACCAGAGCGGGCCACAAAGCTTGAAAATTTTGCGAAGATTCATCAACCGACGCAAGAGTTATTTCAAATAGAATGTTGCAGATTTCCTATGGAAAATAGGTCCTAACTATAACTATCTACTGGCGACCGCCAGTAGATAATATATATATATATATATATCTGGACTAAAAGATGGAGTAAAAACCCGTATTTTAACAGAGTTCAGTCTGGTGGCAAGAGGGAGGCTGACCGCCAACAAACCGAGAGGATTTCGAGGTCGCGGAAGAGGCGGCAGAAAAGAAAACTCAGCAGCACTTGGAGATTTAGGAAGCCCTGTGGGAAGTCGTACGAGGAGCCAACAGAAGACAAAATAATGGAGAAAAAAACTGTCATCAACCTTTCAGAGAGAGAACTGAGCGATGTGGAGGTACAGATTTTATCTTTGGGATTAACATTTTGTCCTTCCAGTGATTTTAATTACACGCAGAGCCGGATAGATTTATTTCATTTTACTAGAAAGTTGCGTATTAAAAAATGGTATGCCACTAGAATATCTGACGGGACAGAAGTTGTGAGAGACCAGCCAAGTATTATCAGTATTGGGGATGTGAATTTGTTGCATGCTTTGAATGAATTGGCTGGGGAGAGTAATGTTGATCCATTAAGCAATTTAATGAATGATAATGTGCGCTTAGACATGAGTGCCCATAGTGGATTTAGACCTAAGTCAGTTTTTCTACCCCAAATAAAGAACAATGCCATTGATGTATTTGAACGAGGGGTCATGAAGGAATTGTTAGATCTGTCAAGAAAGAAATGGTTTGGTTACAGAAATGTGTCGGTGGTACAAAGTGAGGCTATTGAAAAACTTAAGAAAGATCGTTCGATTGTCATTAAGAAATCGGATAAGGGGGGTAATGTTGTGGTGTTACCCAGACAGATGTATATTCAGGAGGGCATGAACCAGCTCTCTGATGGGGAAAAGTATGAATTAAGTAGTAAATCAGAATATGAGAAATCTATCAAATTGTATCAAATCCAACTACTTGATTGGAAAGATAGAGGTCTATTAGAGATGGAAGAATACAACTTCCTGACATGTAAATTCCCTAAACTCCCCGCGTTGTATCTCTTACCTAAAATCCATAAAGATGATAAGAACCCCCCTGGAAGACCGATTGTATCCTCCAGGGGGAGTTGTATGGAAAACACATCGAGGTATGTGGATTATTTTTTGCAACCACTTGTGCAAAATCTCCCGTCTTACGTTAAAGACACGGGGGATTTTCTCAGACGACTAGATAATATTGAATGGAAAGAAAATTATTGTCTTTTGGGTTTAGATGCAACAAGCCTCTATACATGTATACCACACACTACTGGTTTAGAGGCGTGCCGCCACTTCTTAAAAGACAGGTCTGTCTCATATTTTTACCATACAGAGATGCTAGTTAAAATGATGTCATACTGTTTGACAGAAAATTATTTCACTTTTGACAACAGAATCTTTAGACAGACCCTCGGAACAGCGATGGGGACCTGCTTTGCGCCGAGCTTTGCAGGTCTCTATTTAGGGTCTGGGAAGATTCAGTTGTCAAAAAACACGCAGCATGGTCAAAAAATGTGATAGTATGGGCACGGTACATCGATGATATTTTTTGTGTGTGGGATGGCAGTGAGATGGAAGCTGTCAAATTTGTCAATGACCTGAACATTAACCTGTTCAATTTAAAATTTACAAGTCAATTTTCTAGAGACACAATTGAATTTCTTGATTTGAACCTGTCTGTTAAAAATGCCAAACTTGAAAGCAAGTTATTCCGAAAGGAAACCGCAGGGAATAGCCTCCTACACGCCCTCAGCTGTCATCCGACTAGTTTGATTCAGAGTATCCCCCTAGGTGAACTTTTGCGTGCGAAGCGTAATTGTAGCACTGAAGGGGGTTACAAGTATGAGGAAGCTGTAATGACCAAAAGATTTCTGCAGAGAGGCTACACATGGTCTATCATTAAGAAAGCCATGTTAGAAGTTGATTCTAGACCAAGATCATCCCTTCTCGTAGAAAAAGAAAAAAGAAGAGAGGACAGTGAGGGATTGTCAGAACAAAAAATCAGGTTTATAACAACTTATCATAGACAGACCAAACAAGTCAGGAAAGGTCTTGAGAAATTTTGGCATGTATTATCAACAGACAAAGAACTCGCCATAAGTGTTGAAGTGTTCCCACGAATCACTTTCAGAAAAGCAAAATCACTGAAAGATAGTCTTTGCAGAGCCCTTGAGTCACCAATCCCCAAAACATCGGGAATACAGGGTTTTTTCACATGCCGAAACTGTAAAGCATGTAAGTACAGTAAAAACTGTAAGGAATGCAAACTCTCATCGGAGTGTAAGCCATATAAAATCCTAAAACATCTGACATGTAATACCGATCATGTTGTGTACGCTCTGAATTGCCCATGTAATAAAACATACATTGGAAGTACAATTCACAAAGCAAAGAAACGTGTCTTGGAACACTTAAGAGCAATCAAAAATGGTGACCGGCAATACCCTATGGCTAGACATTTTCAGACCCACCACAATCAAAATGGTAACTTACTCACGTTCTGTGTACTGGATGTTGTACCAGTCAATGAACGGGGAGGAAACCGTGTCCTAGATTTAAGACGCCTTGAATCAAGACTCATTATTCAATATCAAACACTAGCGCCAGGGGGTCATAACTGTGACGAGGAGCTATCAGTTCATCTAGGATAGACCCTGTTACCCCCTATACTAACAACAATGTATTTAGGCTCAGTTCAGGAAGTTCGGGATTTTAACAGGCTATTTAAGCATTAAAATTAAAATTAAACAAAATCATTTTTTCGTGAAAAAGGTAAAGTGTTTATTATCTGCTGCCCCATGGCACTTGTGTATATATTATCACTGTATTGTTTAGGTGTTTATTGTTAATTTGGGATCAACTGGATTTTAATCACATTTTTTTCACAGATAATCATGTAAGTTGTTACTACGTAAGAAGAAGGCAGAGGAGCTAAAATATTGTCTTTTCTACTTGCAACTGGGTACACCATTCTGCAGTACCATTATTAAATCTTTTTGAGAATGTTCTCTGTATATAATTCCCACTGGGGCACAACGAGGTACTGTGTAGAATTTATTATTTGTTAGCCCTTTTAGGGTCACCCGTTTTCCCATTGGGGAATGATTACTAATTTCCCACTTGGGAACGAGTTCTGGCATATGCCTGATGTTATAATATGCAGATTTTGCAGGTCGGGTGAAAGGTTCCATCTGTGTAAAAAATTGAAATACTTAAAGTCGGATACACTGCGTTAGGTTAACGCACATGTTGTGACTGTTGTATGGGACTAATAAAGTTGCAGGTTCTTGAATAGCTATTAGACAAATGCCTTTAAAGTCTGCCTGATATTCGCATTCACTGTAATTCCAATATGAGAATTATTACATGTTTACAATGAATTGTGAAAACCGTATATTTGTATTTATGCACTTTTTGACAAGGATCGAGTGAAGTATAACTCGTGTCTGTAAGTCTGTCTACTGTGTCAGTAGATCACATGTTTTGCTATTTAAACCACTAACAAACTATGACGGTCACTCGTGATCAAGGGTTTCCCCGAAACGCGTAGAGTGTGTCAGACCATTAAATAAAGAAATCGCTTTGCAAAAGATTGGGCCACGGTGTGCTGTTTTACAACCTACAACCAGCGCGTTTTGTGATGTTGAGGATTCGCCATCCTGCCGTGGAACGCCGTCATAAGAGGCTCGGGTGAGGCAATTGCTTTGCGGAAGCATTGCTGTGCGGTGGAATATATATATATATATATATATATATATATATCACTTCTTTCCGCGTCAGGTATGCAGGAATCCTCCCAACGACCATGAACCACGGACACGGACCAAAGTAAGTGCAAATAATTTTATTTCACCTCTGATGCCGCCATATATATTCACTGAAAAAAACAGAGGTTTCAGGGACGTTATAGTTAGAAATTAGCATTTAAAAAACCTTAGAAATTCATTGAAAAAACCACAGGTTTCAGGGACGTTACAGTTAGTTGGACATTTCACTCGAACAAAACCAGAGAACTTCGGCCGTTATAGTCAGTTCAGCTAACTATAACTCGCGCCCCCGCAATGCACTGCTGATGACGTCACATATTACATCATTCATGACATGGTCAGTGACATCACTGATAACATCACTGATGACATCATCCAGTGACTGTGTGTTTCTATAAAGTTTAAATATGTTTTATATATATGCCAAGGTGTATTGAAGAAAGAGTGGGTGTATAAGTGTCTGGATGGATGATTTAGTAGGTGCGTGACTGACTGTATAAGTGAGTGATTAAATGTGTCTTACTGAATGCATGGGTTAGTGACTGATACAGACATTCACACAGTTTAGTTTGTCAGTTGGTGTGTAAGCGGTTGCATGGGTTGGTGAGTAGCTAAATGAGGATCTATATGGGTTATTGATTGGTTGTCTGAGTATCTGTATGTGTGCATGAGTGTCTGTGTGGGTGGGTGGGGGGTGTGACTCTGTGCATAGATGTGTGAGTGGATGATTCACTGGGTGTATGGATTCAAGAATGCATCTGTGAAGGGCTGTATGGGTGGGTTAGTGTGTGTATGGGTGTGTTGGTGAGTGAATGGATGCCTCAGTGGTACATGTGTGAGTAACTGCATATGTGAAAGGCAGTATATGTGAGTGTTGGAGTGTATAAATGACAATATGTGAGAGTGAGTGATTGTGAGAGTGGCTGTATGGATCAGTGTGTGCTTGTATTAGTTATTGTATAAGAGTGTAAGTATGTGTTAGTATGTGTTTGAATAAGTGAGGTGGTGTGTGTATAACTGTATATGTGAGTAAATGGGAGTGTGATTGATTGTTTACATGACTGACTAGGTGTGTGAGTAACTCTATGGATGAGTGGCGATGTGTGAGTGTCTGTATAGATATGTGAGTGCATATGATAATGCCGTATTGATGGTTGACTGCATGTATGAGTGACTGTATGGGTGAATGAGTGGATGTGTGTGTAGACCTAGGAATTAATGAGTGGGTATGTACTAACTGGTATTGGTGTGTCTATGGTTTAAAAAATGGTAGTCTGTATTTTAGAGTGGGTATATCAAAGGTTATATTCGGGTATGAGGAGGTGCATCAGATTAGCACGTGGATGATGTCATCAGTGATGTCATTTGAGATGTCATCAGTGATGTCATCAGTGATGTCACTGACCATGTCATGAATGATGTAATATGTGACGTCATCAGCAGTGCATTGCGGGGGCGCGAGTTATAGTTAGTTGAACTAACTATAACGGCCGAATTTCTCTGGTTTTGTACGAGTGAAATGTCCAACTAAGTATAACGTCCCTGAAACCTGTGGTTTTTTCAGTGAATTTCTAAGGTTTTTTAAATGCTAATTTCTAATTATAACGTCCCTGAAACTTATGGTTTTTTCAGTGAATTTCAAAGGTTTTTGAAATGCTGATTTCTAACTATGACGTCCCTGAAACCTATAGTTTTTTCAGTGAATTTCAAAGGTTTTTTAAATGCTAATTTCTAACTATGCCTACAAAGGTAGGACATGTGAAGAAAGAGGAAGAAAAGCGCAGAAAGAAGCAAGACAAATGCAGAAAGAGGCAACAGAAGTCCAGAAAGACGATGAAAAGTGCAGGAAGAAGCAAGAGATGTGCAGATAGAACCAACAGAGGAGCAGAAAGTCCTCCTATGCCCCCAACGTTTTGCTGACGGGTACTGGTGGTAACTGACTCTGACTAACCAGGCCTAGAGCCAGTGCTATGCTAAAAGACACTTAGAATACAGTGAAAACACCTACATACACTAGGGAACACTATGTGTTGTGGTACCCCTGTGATTAGCATGACCTCCTCTGTATTTGCCATGAGTTAATGCCTGGGTCATTGCATGAGTACATGAGTAGTGACTGGATGATTAGAGTGCTACAAGGAGAGTGCATGGTGATTTTTTAAGTGCTTGGATTCTGGCAGAGTGATTGGATAAGTACATGGTGCTGGCTGGGTGATTGGAGGAGTGCATGGGTAGTGACAGGGCGATGGCTGGACTGCATGGGTACTACCTGGGTAATTGCAGGAGTGAATCAGTACTGTGTAGGTGGTTAGAGGTCTGCATGGGCAGTGCACAGGGGATTGTAGCAGTGTATGTGTTAGTGCCTGGGTCATTGCATAAGTACATGGGTACTGACTGGATGAAGAGAGTACTGCAAGGAGAGTGCATGGTGAATTTATAAGTGCTTGGGTTTTGGCGGAGTGATTGGATAAGTACATGGTGCTGGCTGGGTGATTGGAGGAGTGCATGGGTAGTGACAAGGAGATGGCTGGACTGTATCAGTAGTGCTCAGGGGATTGTATCAGTGCATGTGTTAGTGCCTGGGTCATTGCATGAGTACATGGGTAGTGACTGGATGATTAGAGTGCTGCAAGGACAGTGCATGGTGATTTTATAACTGCTTGGGTTTTGGCGGAGTGATTGGATAAGTACATAGTGCTGGCTGGGTGATTGGAGGAGTGCATGGGTAGTGACAGAGGGATTTCTGGAGTGCATGGGTACTGCCTGGGTAATTGGAGGAGTGAATCAGTAGTGTGTAGGTGGTTAGAGGTCTGCATGGGAAGTGCTCAGGGGATTGTAGCAGTGCATGTGTTAGTGCCTGGGTCATTGCATGACTACATGGGTAGTGACTGGATGATTAGAGTACTGCAAGGAGAGTGCATGGTGAATTTATAAATGCTTGGGTTTCCGCAGAGTGATTGGATAAGGACATGGTACTGGCAGGGTGATTGGAAGAGTGCACAGGGAGTGACAGAGGGATTGCTGGACTGCATGGTAGTGCTCTGGGGATTGTAGCAGTGCATGTGTTAGTGCCTGGGCCATTGCATCAGTACATGGGTAGTGACTGGATAATTACAGTACTGTAAGGAGAGTACATGGTGAATTTATAAGTGCTTGGGTTTTGGCGGACTGATTGGATAAGTACATTGTGCTGGCTGGGTGATTGGAGGAGTGCATAGGTAGTGACAGGCAGATTACTGAACTGCATAAGTAGTCCTCAGTGGATTGTAGCACTACATCTGTTAGTGCCTGGGTCATTGCATAAACACATGGTTAGTGACTGGATGATTAGAGTGCTGCAAAGATACTACATGGTGAATTTATAAGTGCTTGGGTATTGGCACAGTGATTGGATAAGTATACGGTGCTGACAGGGTGATTAGAAAAGTGCTCACGGAGTGACAAGGGGCATGCTGGAGTGCATAGGTACTGCTCTGGGGATTGTAGCAGTGAATGTATTAGTGCCTAGGCCATTGCATGAAGAGTGTACAGGGAGTGACAGTGGGATTGCTGGACTGCATGGGTAGTGCTCTTGGGATTGTAGCACTGCATGAATTAGTGCCTGGGCCATTGCATGAGTACATGGGTAGTAACTGGATTATTAGAGTGCTGCAAGGAGAGTGCATGGTGAATTTGTAAGTACACATGTACTCCTGCAATGTCCCAGGCACTAATACATTCACTGCTACAATCACCAGAGCAGTACCTATGCACTCCAGCATTCCCCCTGTCACTCCGTGAGCACTCTTCCAATCACCTTGTCAGCACCGTGTACTTATCCAATCACTGCTCCAATACCCTAGCACTTACAAATTCACCATGTACTCTCTTTTCAGTACTCTAATCATCCAGTCACTAACCATGTACTTATGGAATGACCCAGGCACTAACAGATGTAGTGCTACAATCCCCTGAGGACTACCTATGCACTCCAGCAATCCCCCTGTCAGTCTTTGACCACTATAGGTGTTATAGTTGTTTGGATTAGTACATGGTAGTGGCTGGGTGACTGGAGGAGTGCACGGGGAGTGACAGTGTGATTGCGGGACTGCATGGGTACTACCTGGGGAATTGAAGGAGCAAATAAGAAGTGTGTAAGTGGTTAGAGGACTGTATGGGCAGTGCATACTGAATTGTAGCAGTGATCAGTTAGTGCCTGGATCATTGCATGAGCACATAGCTACTGAATGAAAGATTAGAATACTGCAAGGAGAGTGCCTGAGTGAATTTATAAGTGCTTGGGTATTGGCAGAGTGTTCTGAGTGACTGGAAGAGTGCACGGGGAGTGACAGGGTGATTGCTGGACTGCATGGGTACTACCAGCGGAATTGAAGGAGCGAATGAGAAGTGTGTAGGTGGTTAGAGGACTGCATGGGTAGTACACAGGGATTGTAGCAGTGCATGTGTTAGTGCCTGGATCATTGCATGACTACATGGGTAGTGACTGGATGATTAGAGTACTGCGAGGAGAGTGCATGGTAAAATTATAAGTGCTTGGGTTTTGGCGCAGTGATTGGATAAGGACATAGGACTGGCTGGGTGATTGGAGGACTGCATAGGTAGTACCAGGGAGATTCTTGGACTGCATAGGTAGTCCTCAAGGGATTGCAGCAGTGCATGTGTTAGTGACTGGGTCATTGCATGAGTACATGGGTAGTGACTGGATGATTAGAGTGCTGCAAGGACAGTGCATGGTGATTTTATAACTGCTTGGGTTTTGGCGGAGTGATTGGATAAGTACATAGTGCTGGCTGGGTGATTGGAGGAGTGCATGGGTAGTGACAGAGGGATTTCTGGAGTGCCTGGGTACTACCTGGGTAATTGGAGGAGTGAATCAGTAGTGTGTAGGTGGTTAGAGGTCTGCATGGGAAGTGCTCTGGGGATTGTAGCAGTGCATGTGTTAGTGCCTGGGCCATTGCATCAGTACATGGGTAGTGACTGGATGATTACAGTACTGTGAGGAGAGTGCATGGTGAATTTATAAGTGCTTGTGTTTTGGTGGAGTGATTGGATAAGGACATGGTGCTGGCTGGGTGATTGGAGGACTGCATAGGTAGTACCAGGGAGATTGCTGGACTGCATAGGTATTCCTCAAGGGATTGCAGCAGTGCATGTGTTAGTGACTGGGTCATTGCATGAGTACATGGGTAGTGACTGGATGATTAGAGTGCTGCAAGGACAGTGCATGGTGATTTTATAACTGCTTGGGTTTTGGCGGAGTGATTGGATAAGTACATAGTGCTGGCTGGGTGATTGGAGGAGTGCATAGGTAGTGACAGAGGGATTTCTGGAGTGCATGGGTACTACCTGGGTAATTGGAGGAGTGAATCAGTAGTGTGTAGGTGGTTAGAGGTCTGCATGGGAAGTGCTCAGGGGATTGTAGCAGTGTATGTGTTAGTACCTGGGCCATTCCATGAGTACATGGGTACTGACTGGAAGATTAGAGTACTGCAAGGAGAGCGCATGGTGAATTTATAAGTGCTTGGGTTTTGGCGGAGTGATTGGATAAGTACACACATGTCACATCAGGCCCGCCCCCTCCCTTCACCACTGTGCAAACACGCCCCCTGGCAGGTTTTAAGTTGGGGGATTAAGTCCCCTTAAATCCTGAGGGTCCCTGGGGGCCAACTAGCCCACCAGGTACCTCCAGTAAGCGCCACAGAGCTGCGTTGCAGAGAGGTGGTCCGAGCCCACGCCCCTTTTTACACCTCTCTACAACGCAACTCTGTGGCGCTTACTGGATGTACCTGGTGGGCTAGTTGGCCCCCAGGGACCCTCAGCATTCAAGGGGACTTAATCCCCCAACTTAAAACGCGCCACAGGGCGCGTTTGCACACTTGTCACATCAGGCCACGCCCCCTCCCTGCACCACTGTGCAAACGCACCCCCTGGTGCGTTGTAAATTGGGGGATTAAGTCCCCTTGAGTCCTGAGGGTCCCTGGGGGCCAACTAGCCCACTAGCTACCTCCAGTAAATGCCACAGAGCTGCATTGCAGAGTGGTGTAAAAAGGGGGCATGGCCTTGGACCACCTCTCTACCTGAGAAGGCCCGGGGGGTCAGGGTGTTTTTACCCTGCCCCCTTTTTTTGTTTTTTTAATCTTTCTCTCACCTTTTTATTTCTCTCTCCATCCGAGGCACAAGATGGCTGCCAAAACTTCCTGGTTTGAAGTGTTGGCAGCCAATCAGAGGCAAGCTCGTGCTCCGGGGGTTAGCCTCCGCCCAGATATCGAAACTTTTTATTTTTTGAATTTCTCAGGAACTACCGAACGGATTTACACATTTTAACAAAAAAGACTCTTTCTGAACCAAGGGCTACCTTTTTGCCAAATTTGGTGTAATTCCATTCAGCAGTTCGGGCTGTAGCTTTGTCTAAAGTTTCCTATGGAAAATTACATGGGGAAAACGCGTTTTGGGACCCCCCCTTTTTTCTCGGCCCCCGCTTGACGAATCACCCCGAAACTTTCAAGTGAGGAGCTGACCGGAGCGCCCCACTAGTTTTGAAAATTGCGCGAAGATTCGTCAACCGGCACCAAAGTTATTGGGAAAACAAAAAACGCTTTTCCTATGGAAACTAGGTCCTAACTATAACTACCTACTGGCGACCGCCAGTAGGTAATATATATATATATATATATATAAATATATATATATATATGCAAGCAATGATAACACACTTGGCAAATGCAACTGTTAAATGCATAGATAATAATATGATATAAAATACAAGCAGATAATAATAATAACTAGACGTCCTGCAAGAAATCAGAAAGATATATACACTAAATACATCAGATGATTAACTTGGATGTGCACACAAAGTCACTCACACATCACAAAGTCAATACTCAAACACAAATCACCTCACAGCTGCAAACACTGCATCTTAGCCCACTCCAGACTGGGGGATTCTCAGCCGGGGTTAAGAGCTTCAGCAAACCTGGGTTCTGCTGTAACGAAGTAGACTCGCCTGTCCCCATTCGATTCTAAAACAAATCCCAGTTTCTAAGTCAACAAACCCCAGCTTTATAATCTCAAAACACACTAGAAGGTTCCGAGAGGCATTCCTCTGCGCCAAGGAAACTTACTGGAATGCAAGCATTCCAAAGGCAAAGGAGTTCTCACGTTCCTTCTGCATTATCATGTGTTCCAGACTTCATCTTAACGAAGCTTACGAAAGTCTCCGGCAGTATATTCAACAATCTCCAAAAGCACAGAAAACAAAGCAACCTTGAACGTGAATAACCTAAACAACTTGAGTAATCTGAGGCCTGCCTGTGCGCGCAAAAAGCTCAAGCAAGACAGAGTCAGAATTCAAGATGACATGAGGGCATGTCAAAGCCATTAGTAAGAACTTTATAATACTTCCCAATGTACAACACAATGCACATTTGTGCACCACTGCCTATAGCATCACACACTTCATCTCCCAGTATACAACATAATGCACATTTGAGCACCACTGCTCATAACACTGCACTTCGAGACCAAGAAGTACACTCCACAGCTCTCTCTTTCTCTCATGCTTTCAAATGCACATCCCACACGTTCTGTTCCTGGCAAGGTTGTTCTACTCTGTGACAGCTCCCACTCTGCTTAAACTACAAGAGATACGAAAGAAATCTTCAAGGCAAGAAAGGCACAAGCAGGAAAAAATTATGTAAGACACCAAAAGTCAATTAAAATCATGGTAGTGCCTCTAGCACTACACCCATGCACACATGTACAGTGGTGTTTGATGTCTCCCTTCGTTGAGAGTGTTTCCCAACCAGAGTGCACCACTAAGTTCTCTCACTCACGTGTCCACAAAAAAATGAAAGAGGCACAAAAAAAGCTTACAATATTTATTGAAACTAACGTGCTCTATCATGAAGAAACTGTGCTGCAATTAGGAGACATATGCAAGTCAATAATGTGATTAGCACAATTATTAAACTGTACACAATGAATAGCCCTGCCATAGTCTAAGACTACCCTTATTATGAAAGCACAGTATTATACTAAAGGTCTATGGGATTAATGCTGGACCCCAATACCTGATGGTCATAATCAGTTGGTTAACATCTCAGGCATGCAGCTCCTTCTTCTCAGGACCTGCAAGTCTTGTTCCTCTATGGAAGGTTAGAAGGGCTGGTAAAGCACAATGAGTTAGTCTGGATTTGGGCCCATAGGTACTGATGCGATATAGTGACTAAGTCCCTACATGCTAATGTCCCGTGATCCTAGGCTTAGTTCTTTTTCTAAGTAGAATTCTTGCAACATAGGTGCCTCCATACCTATGGACCAGATCCGCCTAATAACATGTCATGGCATTGAATGAAGAATATTGTCCTGCGTCAATCGAGTATGTATATGTACCTTGAGGTCGTCTCAAAACCTCACCCACTAAGATCTTCCAGACCTCCCACTGGCATGGAAGCCCACAACCTTCAAGTACTCAGGTGCGCAATTTGTTGTTTGTTTGAATACTGTCTGGAGGCAAACATTGTCATTCGTTCCGTCATCACCCTGTTCCACTCTAACACACGCAAGGTCCTCCCCATCCATGGGTTTGATACCACTGTGGTTTTCAACTCTCTAATTTTGTTTTCTAGCCAAGTGACAGTATATGCAAAAGCTGCTCTCACACCATAGGATCAGTTAATATATATACCACTCAAATTTGCCTTAAAGGCATCTCATTGCCAGTCAATCTCATTACTATTCGAGCCAATGTTTTCAGAAAAATATAAGCCTATGTGTTGTTTGATGTCATTCCAGTATGCTGCATCTTGCAGGGCTTCCGGCTGCATGAGCCACATTGGTGTCTTCAAAATCCATGATCCAGGCTTTCCTCCACTACACTTGCTCCACCCTCTGCATGAATGGTACTATGATCATTGTAATTGCTTGCAGATGGGGCCCTTACCAAGGGAACATCTGCTTAAATCTGCAACCTGCTCCACTTTGTCCTCAGGTACTTAACTGTCCATAACTGGTAGGGGTGCAGGACAAATAAATCATAAGTGCAACACTTTTACATACAATTCTGAACATGAGAGCATTATATCAATTTTCTTAGTCCAAGCTAATGTTGAGGAAGAATGTGCATAGGGGGCTACCAAATGGGTCTTGCGGCTTGTGGGAGTGACTACTCAAAGAGCTCCGACTGTTGATTACAATAAGTTAGTTATTTAATCCAACTACTATGGGTCGGGACAGTGCTTCTGCCCCAATGTTTTGCTACTTCCTGCTTGCCATCAGAAAGGCCAGTGATGTGAACTTATAAACCCCCACAGAGATATCTCTGATCACTTCCAGTAGGACTATCTTAAGATCCAACTGAACTGACATGCCAATCATCATATTGAGTGACCCCCCAGCACTGCCCCCCAATATTTATATACTAATGGGCGTAGCCAAGCTGGGGGGCACGGCCAATTGCCCAAGATGGCATATGCACAGCATAGAAGCTCCCACATCCCGTAATCCACGTATTTAGTGCCCCTAGAAGCAGCATTGGGTCATACACATTATGCACGGATGACCCCCTAAGGCAAGGGATCACCCAAGTGAGGCGCAAAAGCCAAGCATTCCCGTGGAAGCAGTCCTCTGCCATGAGGTGAGGATAGTGGGGCTCTTGAGCCGTGACCAGGCGCTGGTGGCCAGGTGCCGCTGCTTCCAGGACTCCAATAATAGAGGTGAGGTGTGGTGGGCTTAGCGGCTGGGAGCAATAAAAGATAGCCTGTCAGGCCTCAGCTGCATTCTTGGTGACTGAAGAGACCGGCTCGTGTGGCTCTGAGTGTCTGCAATATCAGCTTAAAGGCCCATGTGGCCTGGATGTAACTGAATGTTCTCACTGTAAATGAAGGCCTATACTCACAACTATTCTGACAGCCTGGGCTTCAAGTACTCTCCACAAACCCTGGCAGGGTTTTTGTGTGGAATAGGAGGGAAGGGTGCGCTGCCTGCCGTTAAGCCCTGCTGGCGCCTGGAGGTCCTAAGGCCTGAAAGATTCAGATAGACAAACACTAGAAATGTGACACACCTCCCTGGAAAGAAAGTGGCACATCAACATAGCGGTGGACAATAGTGGATAAATGTGGAGGAAATAAGGCATGACGAAAGGGCCTATGGAACTTATCCCTGAAGTGATAGACCGAGTGGGCCCGGCCCAGACAGATTCACTAACCCTCCCAGCACACATAGCTCAACTTACAGATTATTGTCTCAGTGTGCAAAGGGGTCAAGAGCTACGTCAGGGGGGAAACCTTGTGGATAGCCCCCAAACGTGCTGGTGCAAATAATACCCTGGTAAATTGCAATACCAGCAACCTGTGCCACAGTGAAATCCCCTTTGACTGTTTGAAGGCCCCATCTTCCCCCACACTATACATCCCTAAGGGGACCACCCTGGCAGTACATCGTGACAGTAACACACTACCTCCTCAAACTACACCAGGCCCACGAGTAGGGAGTGGATCTGGCTGCCCCACTTCGATTTACCTCGACAAGCAAGAGCTTCATTAGAGTGTACCCTGTGCTGGCACATGTGGACATAATAGCTGCAGGCCTGTATGCCCTGGAGGAAATGGGGAGCCCACTACCGTTAAGTGAGGGAGGCAGACTTAGAACCCGTCCCCCATTTTATTGAAAATAAGGGTCAACTGCAAGTATAATGGGCCACACCAGAACCAAAATTATTAAACTTGTCACCCACTCTCGTTCCCAGTCCCCTCCCTCAGAGTGCTCCTCAAACTCGACACCTGAAGACTGCATACCCCCCACAATGGCTGCACCCTCCTTGGGCAAACTGGACATTATTCTCCTGGAGATATGCGACTCTAGAGCCATTGAGCAACGCTTTGGCGTCATCACCACTGATATTAGCATCCTTAAAGACGACCAATGCAAATTGTCTGATGGAGTCAAAAACAATGAGTTTCCACTCTTCATCCTGGCACCATGTCAAGCAGAAGACACAACCCTTGTTGCCCGACTAGGGTGGCAGGTGGATCAGCTCCAGGACCATGATGATGATGATGCAAAAGCAAGGGCACATACGAAAAATGACCAGATATCAGGAGTACCAGAAGGCACAGAGGATCCCAATAGCACTCAATATATAGAGGATCGGCTAAGGACCACAGTGGCCACAACTGGCTTATAGGACCTATTCGCAGTCGAAAGAGTGCACCGAGTACACACAAAGAACCCATACTAGGTGCACCACAGAGACCCATGGTGGCCAGGATACCTACCTTCAAGGACCAGGGCATAATACCCCAGGATGAGCATGAAAACGCACCCATCACAATGGACAGCATGAGGGTCTCTCTAATATTCAAGTATACACTCAAGAAGTGAAATGCCAATTGCGCGCAGTTGGTCTCACATACACTCTACTGTTCTCTGACAAATTTAAGGTGTTACATGACCAACAAACCATCGTTTGTGACACTCCAGAAGCAGCATGGGACTGGCTGGAACAACATTTCCCTGACTCTCAAAGGCAGAGACTCCACCACCTAAAGCCCAATGGACACCTCAATACAATTTTCCCCGCAGCCTCCTCAACTTGCTCTTGATGCCATACCTTAGACGCAGACCTTACACACATGCTAAAGGCATGTCCCTCTCTATCTGTCTATTGTTTGGGCGTTAGGGCAGCACTATTGGATTTGATCGGCCTAGACCCCTGGCAATTACTAGATCAATGCATCTTGGGGTTATATCCCCGACCTAAAGGATCCAGAGCAGTGACAAGATTAAACAGAGTTGGCTTTACTCTTGGCAAAGCGACTGTTAACGAGATGCTGGAAGTCCCCAAGGGTTCCTTCTGTTGCTAAATGGTGGGAGGAGGTGTCACACTGGGTCCTAGCTGAAAGTGGGGCCCTACGTCGGGAGGAGTATGGAGCCTTGCGTAAAAGACCCATATCAATGGAATGGGACACATTATTAGAAGCATTCAAAATGCAAGAAGACAGGACAGAGGTTGAACAGTGAACGCAGACTTTGTTGAGCGCTGACCCAGATACGGTGCCAAACTGAAGATCCTATCCCCCTCCCCCCCCCAACCTCATACCATTTCTGATTTGGCTCCCATGTACTCAGTAACACATGTTTAGGCAGTGGCACAGCCTAGCCCCTCCCGGAAAATTGTACAATAATATTAGAGATGCTATAAGCTCTTTCACCAACGTATATACATTGATTCATAAATATCAATACACATTGCCCTAAACTTATAGACCAGCCAATAGGTGACGAAGTGTAGTTGAAAGGGGGTGGGGAGGGAAGGAATTGGTTGGATTTAATGTAACTAATATGCTCAATATAATTTACGTTGATCATCTCAATTAGACAGAACTGCAATAATTTGCTCTATCTGGAAGATATATGTATAATGCCAAGATCCAACTGAACTGTGATGTAAATGAGTCTCTGATTATTGAAATGCATTAAAGTTTGAGTTAAAAAAAAAATGGGCGTAGCCAAGCTACATGCAGGAAGCCTGCCTCAGTAGCACCACATCATCAACTTTTGGAACCCACAAACAGGCCATACAGTGATAAGCTTAGTGGGGAATGGCAAAGTCTGTAGAGACATTTAAAATGAAATCATTCTATATTGACCTTTGGACAATAAGGCTGCACTTTGTGTGCTCAAGTGACTCCAATTCTCATCTGTTTTCCGCATCTCCACAAATACACGGAAGTTATTTACATGTGGTCTTGCAGATGGAGAGGCAGATGTAGAGGTTGTTATGGGAAGCTGGCTTTAATGGATGAGCCAACTGGTAGAGTCCAAAGACCTCTGAAAGGATTTGCAAGGGTGCAGCCATACAAAACCTGTGTTTACACATTGAGTCCTAACATGTAGCCTTCATTTGAGTGATATCTGAAGAAGGAAGGAAGTTAGTTGGGACTTCATGGGTCAGAATTCATTGAAGCTTGATGAGTGTATTCTACAGTGGAGTCACCATTATAGTTCTGGAGTGATCCTAGTGGGGTGTTACCATCAATAGAGTATGGGTGATTTGTGAGGTTATTTCTGTGAAGCGATGTTGCCTTTTGTAGGACATGATGATAAGACACTGTTTGTCGAACGGATTTACTTTGGGAATAAAGGAGGGGCAGCAGTAGAAGAGAGCTGCAGGTTGACTATCTTATATACTAGAGATGAGGGTCTCCCAACTATTCAGACACTCAAAAGAGAACGTTGCTGGTGTCACTGGGCTAAAGAGCAATATTTTTATCTTCAACATTTAGGGGCAGATTTACAAGCCCCTTGTGACATCTTTACGACACTGTTGCATCACTTATGTGACGCAGCGGCGTCGTAAACAATGCGCCACTATGCGACAGATTTACAACGTGACACATCTAGTGAGATGCGTCTCGTTGTAAAGCCCTGCGCTACATTATACCTGCGTCAGGTATATTGTATGCAGGGTGGGCGTTCCGTCTCAAGGAAGCCCCGTAAAAGTGACGCAGTGAACTCTACAAGATTTCACTGAGTCACTTTTATGTCCCCGCTGCGTCAAAACCTTACGCCTGCTTGTAGCAAGCGTAAGGAGTGACGCAGCATAGCAAGTATAGGGTGCCCCTGAGCAGTGCTGGAGTTGCATTGTGCTTGCGACACGACTCCAGCACTGCGTCACCTATACGCTGACAGATGCGTCACGCATCTGTCTCTCCTTGCGCCACGGTGCGCCGCAGTGTAAATGCGGCGCATCCATGGTGGCGCAAGGGGTTCCTAACGTCACGCAAAATAACTGCTGCATCCCCGCTGATCTGCAGGGATGCACCAGTTATTGGAAAACCGCCCCACAGTGACTAATGTTACAGGTATCAAGGCTGGTAGCTTTTTGCGTGGATGGCTGATGAAAAAAGTCAAACAAAATAGCAAGCTTATGACTTTCCACAGTCGTCTCAAGACGTGACAAAGCTTTAATGAAAAATTAGAGATTTCAGACACTAAGTAAAAATATCATACAGCATGCTACGGGGAGGAAGGACCTGGTAGTTTCCAGTATATAGCTATTTTGTTTTACATTTGTATACCCCAAAAAATATTAAACTTTGTATGATTTTGGCAATAAGTCTGCTTCTAAGATTGTCAGTTGCACTCTACACTGATTTAGTACTTTACCCCTTTCAGAATGCCAAATACAGTCAGAGGGGGCAACATTCCAAGCAGCAAATAGCAACCAGTTTGGACTTTGAAGACATGAACCTTATAGATGCGACTTTTGTAATCTTAGAACACCTAAAACAAAATGGATTTTTTGGAAAAACCAATACCTATGAAACAAGTCAGAAGTCAATATTTGGTTAAACATGACTTGGAAAGCCTCCCAATGTTTGGCCCAGCTCCGATCATGATTTTTTATGGGGTTATGGATACTGCCTTCTTCAGGTAAGCATTGTGAGCCTCCACGAACCCAATTCATGTCTAACAGCTTCCCAGTGTTAGAATGGGGGTCTTTAGTTGGCAGTGTTATGTTCCCTGTCCAAGTAGGGACCATTCCTTCTTGTCAGGATAAGGGAATTACACATCCATGATAACCCCTGCTCATCCACTTGGTAGCTTGGCACGAGCAGTCAGGCCTACCTCAGAGTCAATGTGTAAAGCATTTGTATCAAACACACACAGTAAGACAATGAAAAGACTACAAATGGACACCACTCCAGTTTAGAAAAATAAACAATCTTTTCTAAACCAAACAAGACCAAAACGACAAAAATCCAACTACATACTAAAAATATAACTTTTTAAAGGTTTAAGCAATTCTGTCTATAAAGCTCTATGGATGCCGTGATTTTAGAATAAAGTTCCTTTGATGCATAAAAATCCACAAGGAAAAACAGAGGCAGAGGAGGGACGCGCTGGAAAAAACACAGATGTGTCCGTTCTTGGGTCCCTGGGGAAGCGATGCGAAAGTTCTGCTGCACACAGGAGAAGTGTTGCGTCTGTTCCGGACTGTAAGGAGAAGCGGTGCATCAAAATCCGAAGAGGGTTCGGGTCTGCGGGTGATGCGTAGGAAAACTTGGCACACAGGTGCAATGCGTAGAAATCCAGATGTGCTGGAGGTCGATGTAGCCGTAGCAAACAGGCGCTGCATCAATTCTTTATGCCACGGACGGGTGATGGATCGATTCTTTAAGCACAGCAGGGCCTGCGTTGGAGTCACTGCGGTGGTCTCGGACGTTGGAGACATGGCGGGCTGGACTCGGGCTGCGGCGGTTTTTCGGGCCACGAACAGGTGCTGTGTCGATTTCTTCAGCCGCATGGTGGTGGTGCGTGGAAATTCTCCAGTACTGCAGTGCTCAGTCAGAAAAACAGGCGCTGGAAGGGCGATGTGTCGATTTTGCAGTCTTTGGCAGCAGGAACCACATCCAAGAGCCCAGAACTGGAATTGGCACCACTTAGCAGGTCAGAACTCCCAGCAGTGGAGTTCAGGGATGCTGAAGGTGAAGTTTTTGGTGGCCCTGAGACTTTTAACAGGCGGCAAGCACACACAAATCCTTGGAGAACCTTGCAAAAGCAAGATTTAAAAGCAAAGTTCAGTTCTTTCACTGCCCACAGACAGAAGCATAAAGTGCAGGCCGACCCAGCAAAGCAACACACAGCAAAGGAGCAGTACTCCTCCTGACAGCTTTTCAGCTCTTATTCTTGGCACAGTCCTCAATCCAGAAGTGTTCTCAAGATGGAGGGTTATAGGTCCAATACTTATACCCCTTTTGGCCTTTGAAGTAGGCATACTTCAAAGGAAAGTCTCTGTTGTCCACAGGATCCTGCCTTGCCCTGCATGAGCTCCAGACAAACTACAGGGGAGCTGAGACAGCATTGTGAGAGGCCAGGCACAGCCCTATTCAGGTGTCAATGACAACTCCTCCCCTCACTCTAGCTCAGGAAGGTCCATCAGCCTGGTGACAGGCCATCACGATATGCAGGGCACATCTCAACTCCCTTTGTGTGACTGTCTAGAGTGAATGCACACACAACCCAGCAGTCATTCTAAACCAGAGGTTGATTCCAAAGGTAGGCAAAGGAACAGGATGGCAAAGCAAGAAAATGTCCACTTTCTAAAAGTGGCAATTTCAAACACACAAATTAAAAAACAACTTCACTAAAAGGTGTATTTTTAAATTCTGAGCTCAGGGAGCCCAAACTCCAATTCTCTATCTCTTGCCAATTGAAAGTCACACTTGTGAGATGTTATATGGCAGCTCCAACGATAACTTATGGGAGCGACAGTCCTTGCAATAGTGAAAAACTAAATTGGCAGTATTTCACTATCAAAACATGTAAAACATACCAATACATGTCCTACCTTTCACTTACACTGAACTCTGCGCATGAGGCTACCTCAGGCCTACCTTAGGGGTGTGGTACATGTAATAAATGGGAAGGTTTGGGCCTGGCAAGAGGGTGCACTTGCCAGGTCGACATAGCATTATAAAACTTTACATGCAGACACTGCAGTGGCTGACCTGAAACATGTTTATAGTGCTACTCATGTGGGTGACACAATCAGTGGTGCAGGCCCACTAGTAGCAATTGATTTACAGGCCCTGGGCACAGGCAGTGCATTTTACTAGGGATATACCAGTAAATAAAATATGTCAATCATGGATAATCAATCAAATTACATTTTACACAGGGTACACTTGCACGTGAGCACTGATCAGCTGTGGTAAAGTACCAAGAGTACACAACACACAGTGAAAAATACAGGAGGTAGAGGCAAAATGACAGGGGAAACCAAGCAAGGATGCCAGGTCTAACACCCAGGATCACTGCAAATGTTGTGTCAAAGCAGACATTGATCCTAAAAATGCTAGTGCTGCAGCATTTATAGTGTTTCAAAGGGTGAATTGGGGCAACTTGCCACTGGAGTACTTCAAAATGAAGCCCTTTGAAATTGCTGAACACAGTTAATACTGTGATGGACAATGGTCAGCCAACCAATCAACAAATATGAACTAGTGTCTGGCGTCGGTAAACTTCTGTACAGAAATCCTAATGAATGCCTCTTAATGTGGGATTATTAATCATATGGGGCATATTTACTAACAGTTCACATAATCCAGGGCAGCAAGCAATGTTGCTAATCTACTAAACTATGATGCTCTTCAGCTCTCCACATGCGCTGGAGCACTCGAGGCTCCCTAGCACCAATGCAGGCACCCTTGCACCATGGTGAAAGAATGCCTGCATTATGGGCAAGATGGTTTTTGCCCAGGAAGGGATATCTTCCTGCACAAAAACAATCCTAAGCAACAATTTCCTCTTTATATGGTGATGCAGAATGCATCATGTATAGAAAGAAGTAAGGAGAAATAAACATATTTCTCCTCGTTACGCCAGATTGAAATTGGTGTACCATTTTGACAGAATCCCAGGTTTACTGATTTCAGTAAATCTGCCATTGCGTCAGATTCCAGGGGTTGATGCATGAGAGCGCCCATGCTCCACCCAGGAAACACCTACTACTACGAAATATAATGCAACGTAGTATAAGCCACTACATTGAGTAACATTTCTTTACAAAGTCACACAAGGAGTTGCAAACCGCCCCTTACATGACTTTGAAAATCTTACTTAAGCCTTTGCGTTGCCTTGCGTCACCTTGCGCAATGCAAGGACAACACAAAGGCTTAGTAAATCTGTGCCATTAAGTATTGCCTGCAGTGGTACAACACATGGGTGTAGCCAGCAACATTTAGGTCACTTCATTGCGTTATTGTCATTGTGCCGATTTACTCAAAAATGTGCTTTCTTCTACATGAATTTTAACCCTGAATAAAAATGGCTTCAATACACTATTGTGATTATTTTGTGCTTCAATAATGTGCTGGTGTAGGACAGCCCTCATGTTCTTGTAGACCAAGAGAGGCGAAATGATGTAATACAGGTATCTCTATGCGGACCTAAGGAAGAGTATTATGTAATGCTGGACCATTGGGAGCTCTGTGCATACCAAGAGATGGTGGAAGCAATCAGTGGGTGTAAAATGGTCCAAAACGTTCAAATGGTGATGACAACTGATGTATCATTTCCTGCTATTGTGTGTTGTGTGACTCTGCTTGGAAAATCTTTACAGTGGCTTAGTGATAATGTTGAAGGTCCAGGTGTGCTTGAACAAGTGGAGGCGCCTCATATCTTCATTGTGTCTTTTATTTACTTTTTAATACTTGTACATAACAGAGATATAATTGTGAAGAAGCTTTGTATTGTGTGAATAATATACATGGCATGTTGATTGCAGGATCCTTTTTTGGTGGATTATTTTTTTTTGCGATCTGCAAAGACTGTCCTGTTTTTGAGCCAGCATGAAGCATCCAAGTTTGATGGTTGACTGATCATTCAGGGCTCTGTTTGGTACAGTTGGAATCGGCATGGCATGCTACCCTCTCCTTGTGTGTGTGTGTGTGTATTATATATATATATATATATGTATATATATATATATATTCACTGAAAAAAACCATAGGTTTCAGGCACGTTATAGTTAGAAATTAGCATTTAAAAAACCTTTGAAATTCACTGAAAAAACCATAGGTTTCAGGCACGTTATAGTTAGAAATTAGCATTTAAAAACCTTTGAAATTCACTGAAAAAACCATAGGTTTTAGGGACAGTTATAGTTAGTTGGACATTGCACTCGTACAAAACCCGTGAAATTCCCCCGTTATAGTTAGTTCAGCTAACTATAACTCGCGCCCCCGCAATGCACTGCTGATGACGTCACATATTACATCACTCATGACATGGTCAGTGACATCACTGATGACATCACTGATGACATCTCAAATGACATCACTGATGACATCACTGATGACATCATCCATGTGAAAATGTCATGCATCTTCTCACACCCTAATATAACTTTTGATACACCCACTCTAAATTACACACTACCATTCTCAAAACCATAGACACTACAACACCAATAACTACATACACACTCACTGATTCTTAGGTCTACACACACATCCACTCACTCACCCGTACAGTCACTCATACTTACGGTCACTCAGTACAGGACTATCATATGCACTCATACACCTATATAGACACTCACACACCGACACTCATCCATAGAGGTACTCACACACCTAGTCAGTCATGCAAATAATTAATCACACTCCCATTTACTCAGATGTACAGTTATACACACACCAGCTCAATTACTCATATAAATACTAGCACATTCTTACGCTCTTATACAATCAATGATACAAGCACACACGCATCCATACAGCCACTCTCACAATAACACACTCTCATTTGTAGCCAATTATGTACTCCAACACACATATATACTACTTTTCACATATGTAGTTACTCACACATGTAACACTGAGATATACATTCACTCACTAACACACCCATACACACACTCACCCACCCATACAGTCCATCACAGATGCACTATTGAAACCATGCACCCAGTGAATCACCCACTCACACATCTATGCTCAGAGTCACACACACCCCACCCACACAAACAATCAGGCACCCATACAGATACTCAGACAACAAATCAATAACCCATATAGACACTCATGTAGCTATTCACAAACCCATGCAGCCACTTACACAGCAACAGACAGACGGATACAGACATTCACCCAGTTTAGTCACTAACCCATGCATTCAGTAAGATACGTTTAATCACTCACTTATTGAGTTAGTCACGCACCTACTAAATCATCCATTCAGACACTTATACACCCACTCATTCTTCAATACGCCTTTCCCTATATATATTAAACATATTTCAACTTTACAGAAACACACAGTCACTGCATGATGTCATCAGTGATGTCATCAGTGATGTCATCAGTGATGTCATCAGTGATGTCACTGACCATGTCATGAGTGATGTAATATGTGACGTCATCAGCAGTGCATTGCGGGGCGCGAGTTATAGTTAGCTGAACTAACTATAACGGGGGAATTTCACGGGTTTTGTAAGAGTGCAATGTCCAACTAACTATAACTGTCCCTAAAACCTATGGTTTTTTCAGTGAATTTCAAAGGTTTTTTAAATGCTAATTTCTAACTATAACGTGCCTGAAACCTATGGTTTTTTCAGTGAATTTCAAAGGTTTTTTAAATGCAAATTTCTAACTATAACGTGCCTGAAACCTATGGTTTTTTCAGTGAATTTCAAAGGTTTTTTAAATGCTAATTCCTAACTATAACATGTTTGAAACCTATGGTTTTTTTCAGTGAATTGCAAAGGTTTTGTAAATGACAATTTTTAAATGTATTAATTGTTATATTTATTTTTTTGATACTGATTTACTACATTTTTTTAAACTATTTATTTTTAGATATTTTATTTTTTAAATTACATTGTAATTACATTATACATTACATTACAAAATATACTTTCTCAGAATGAATTACTTTAGTTTAAATACTTTGCAAATAGGCAATAGACTTTTAAGTACCGTAGTTACAGTTGTTGCAATGGGCAACACAATTTCAAACACAATGCAACATTGAGCTCAATGTGAATTTCTAGTTAAATGCAATTAGTTACTTTATGGATTACTTTTCTAACCACAGGACTGGATCCTAGATTCAGTCCTGGGACATCTCCTGTAAACAGTTGAGTAAAAGCGTTTTGGTTACAGTAGTGATTTTTAAGGAATATTATTGTATTTTAAAAGTTGACAGAAACTTTTTCACATAGAATCACCAATGTTATCCTATGGGAGGAAATTCACTTAGCAGGTAAGTAGTGTTATCGTTACTTTTTCTTACTCAGTGGTGGATCCTGGATCCAGCACTGGTGCATCTCCTGTAAACAGTTGAAAGAATGCGTTTAAGTCATACAGGCGATTTTTAAGGAATATTTGTAGTTTGTGAAAATCGACACTTTGAAACTTTTCTGCTGAAAACCAGACAATGGATTCCTATGGAAGGAAATACAAGTTACTGGTAAGTACGGTTAGAATTACTTTTCAGGGTCAGTGCTGGGCTAAAAGATGCAGCACTGGGTTCTCTCCTGATAACAGGTGAGTAAATCGGAATTCGTAGTTCGGCTGATTTTAGAGGAATATTATAAAGTTCCAAAACTCCACACTTAGAAGAATTTCCAAGTGAAACCAGTCAATGTTAGCCTATGGAAGGAAATTCAAGTTACTGGTAAGTACGGTTAAAATTACTTTTCAGGATCAGTACTGGGCTCAAAGATGCAGCACTGAGGTCTCTCCTGATAACAGGTGAGTAAATCGGAATTCGTAGTTCTGCTGATTTTAGAGGAATATTTGCATGTTTCAAAAATCGACACTTAGAAACTTTTTCAGCAAAAAGCAGGCAATGATATCCTATGGAAAGAAATTCAAGTTACTGGTAAGTACGGTTAAAATTACTTTTCAGGATCAGTACTGTGCTCAAAGATGCAGCACTGAGGTCTCTCCTGATAACAGGTGAGTAGATCGGAATTCGTAGTTCGGCTGATTTTAGAGGAATATTATAAAGTTCCAAAACTCCACACTTAGAAGAATTTCCAAGTGAAACCAGTCAATGTTAGCCTATGGAAGGAAATTCAAGTTACTGGTAAGTACGGTTAGAATTACTTTTCAGGATCAGTACTGGGCTCAAAGATGAAGCACTGAGGTCTCTCCTGATAACAGGTGAGTAAATTGGAATTCGTAGTTCGGCTGATTTTAGAGGAATATTTGCACAATGGTGAAGGAAGGGGGTGGGGCCTGAGGTGACATGTCTGCAAACACGCCCAGTGGCGCGTTTTAAGTTGGAGAATTAATTCCTCCTCAATCCCGAGGGTCCCTAGGGGCCAACTAGCCCACCAGAATCCTCCAGTAAGCGCTAGAGAGCTGCGTTGCAGAGAGGTGTTCAGAGGCCACGCCCCTTTTTGCACCTCTCTGCAACACAGCTCTGTGGCGCTTTCTGGACGTACCTGGTGGGCTAGTTGGCCCCAGGGACCCTCAGGATTGAAGGGGATTTAATTCCCCATCTTAAAACGCGCCACGGGGCCTGTTTGCACACATGTCACCTGAAGCCCCGCCCTCCTTCACCACTGTGCAAACGCTGCTCTGTGGCGCGTTTTAAGTTGGGGTATTAAGTCCCCTTGAATCATGAGGTCCTGGGGTCCAACTAGCCCACCCTGTACCTCCAGTATGCGCTAGGAGCTGCGTTGCAGAGAGGTGTTCAGAGGCCACGCCCTTTTACACCTCTCTGCAACGCAGCTCTGTGGCGCTTTCTGGACGTACCTGGTGGGCTAGTTGGCCCTCAGGGACCCTCAGGATTGAAGGGGATTTAATTCACCATCTTAAAACGTGCCACGGGGCCTGTTTGCACACATGTCACCTTTAGCCCCGCCCCCTCCCTTCACCACTGTGCAAACGCGCCCCGTGGCGCATTTTAAGTTGGGGGATTAAGTTCCCTTGAATCCTGAGGGTCCCTGGGGTCCAACTATCCCACCAGGTACCTCCAGTAAGTGCCACAGAGCTGCGTTGCAGTGAGGTGTAAAAAGGGGCGTGGCCTCTGTACACCTCTCTGCAACGCAGCCCCCTGGCGCATACTGGAGGTTCCTGGTGGGCTAGTTGGCCCCCAGGGACCCCCAGTATTCAAGGGGAATTCGTTCCCCGCTGCAAACGCGCCAGGGGGCGCGTTTGCAGACTGCTGCAGGGAGGGGGCAGGGCCTCCGGCACAATGCCGGTCTTTTTTTCTTTTCTTTTTTTATTTCTTTCTGTGGGAGGGGGCCTGCGTGGCCCCCCTTCCCTCGGCCACTTTTGGCCCCGGGGACCCCATCCCCCGGGGCCTGAGGATTTACTTTTTTTTTTTTTTTTTTAAACGGGAAGGGGGCCGCGTGGCCCCCCTTCCCTGGGCTTCTATTGGCCCCGGGGACCCCATCCCCCGGGGCATGCCCACTGTTTTTTAAAAATAAAATATTCAGAGGGGGGCTGCGTGGCCCCCCTCCTCAGGCCATTTAAGGCCCCGGGGACCCCATCCCCCGGGGCCGGCCTTTACGTTATTTATTTATTTTAAATTCCTTTTTTGGGGAGGGGGCTGTGTGGCCCCCCTCCTGGGCCACTAATGGCCCCGGGGACCCCATCCCCCGGGGTCTGGCCACTCATTGGGGACCGTGGCGGGATCCCCAATCCCCTCACGGTCCCGCCGGCTCCCAGCGTCCTGCGGGAGCCGGCATTGCTTTTCCATAAGGGAGCTGCTGACATGCAGCTCTCCTTATGGAAAAGCTAATTCTGCTTGCTTCATTGAAGCGAGAGCAGGTTTCCTGCTCTCGCTTCAATGAAGCTAAGCAAGTTTGCAATGACAGGGCGGGAGCCGCGAGGCTCCCGCCCTATCATTGCAAACAGCAGTGTCCCGGGGGTGGGCACCCCGGGACACTGCAGGAGCCGGCCCTGGGGGGTGGCGGTCCCCAGGGCCACCACAGGCTCCAGGAGGGGGGCCGCACGGCCCCCCTTCCATCCTGTGCACAGCCCCGGGAGGTGGTGGTCCCCGGGGCTCGGGGGTCCTAAACGGACCCCCACATCTTATTATTTACTGCCCCGGGGAGGTGGCGGTCCCCGGGGCGTGTGAGGGGGCTCGAGCCCCCCCACACAGGCAATTTAAATTTTAAAAAAAGAAGCCCGGGGGGTGGCGGTCCCCGGGGCTGCAAGGGGGCCATGTGCTCCCGCCACCATTATTTTTATAAAGCCCCGGGGGGTGGCAGTCCCCGGGGCTTGGGGGGCCTTAGAGGCCCCCCATGTTATTAAATTAAACCCCGCATGCCCCCGGGACTTGGCCCACCCCGGGGCCAGTTAACCACGAAGCGCGGGAGCCCGCTGCTTCGTTTTTTTAATCGGCAGGATCCGCGCACCCCGCGCGTTTTTTGCCGATTTAAAAAAAAAAAAAAAAAAAAATTTGGCCCTGGGTGTCCTTGTAGGACCCCCTGAGAAGGTTTCTACCCTGCCCCCTTTTGCGTTTTGCGCAATTTTTTTTACTGTTTTCTTGTGACTCGGTAGAACCGAGTCACAAGAAAACAGTAAAAAAAATTGCCAGAATTAATTGCCAGTGATGTCATGAGTGATGTCACTGACCATGTCATGAGTGATGTAATATGTGACATCATCAGCAGTGCATTGTGGGCTGCGAGTTATAGTTAGCTGAACTAACTATAACGGAGGAATTTCTATGGTTTTGTACAAGTGAAATGTCCAACTAACTATAACGCCCCTGAAACCTATGGTTTTTTCAGTGAATTTCTAAGGTTTTTTAAATGCTAATTTCTAACTATAACGTGCCTGAAACCTATGGTTTTTTCAGTGAATTTCTAAGGTTTTTAAATGCTAATTTCTAACTATAACGTGCCTGAAACCTATGGTTTTTTCAGTGAATATATATATATTTATTATACTATGTGTACATGTGAAAATGTCTCGGTCCCCTGTTTGCCTCGGTGGCACGGAAAAAATGGGTGGAACTAACGTCAGCACGCCGACGAGGTTCTCTTATGGCTCCGATGACGTCATACGGTGTCGCGAGCGGAGCCGTGCTATTATGACGTCCTCGTTGACGTGGGAGAGGTAGGAAAGAATTTCCGTGGAATGCTGGTGCAGGGGATATTCACCTAAGTGTTCAGGCTAGTACTTTGGGAGCAACTGTTTATGTTGCCACTCCAGAAACCGAAACCAGTGATCCGAGGGCAGAGGCCCTGCAGATGGCACACGAGGTGGGGTGCCCAGTCGTGTGCACCGGCGGGGCAGCGAAGTGACAAGCACCACAACCCACAAAAAAGGTAACGAGGGCGCTGAATAACACAGGATCTTCTCTTTGTATCTGGCAGGAACAACGAAGTTAAAATGCCCTAGTACCAAAATGTAGAATTAGTGCTACAACGGTCTTCAAGAGGACCTGCGATGCCGCTTCTGCCTCCCGTACCCTGGAGGTGGCACATGGGTCACGCGGTACGGTCATACTGCGGTGGGACGCACACTCGTTGAGCTCTCATGGCACTGCTCCACACTTCAGGGAGGACGCTTTCCATTAGCTATGTTTTCTGATGACATGTCGCGCCGGCCCCGTCCAACAACAGAACTCCTTTAGATCCAAACAGACTCTTCCACTCTCTCACCGGAAGTGAAACCAGGCCACGTGGACACTTTCACAATACAACAGCCGGGAATGCACTTTTCGGTAAAAAAAACACATTCCTTCCTCCTAATTAAATAAAATAAACGTCTCACTGAAGAACAGGGGCCAGCTTCGATTGGTAAACAGCCGTTACAACGACTTTTTACTTTGCGATACCATTACAACGCATGCATTACCACGCATGCGTTGTACATCACAAAGTCATTACTACGCATTTTTTAGAACGCATGGTCATTTACCACGCATGCCTTTACAACAAATTTTGTTGTAAAGGTATGTTTGGTAAATGACCATGCATTCTAAAAAACATGTAGACGATCCATGTCGTTGTAAGGAAACAGAGGCTGTTCCGTTTCCTCACAACGACGTGCACCGCCCCTCAGAGACGACGTGAAGCAGGAACCACAAGGAGAGAGGAACCATGAGGAGTGAGAGGTAAGGGGATTGGGCATGGGGTGGGGGTTTCTTTTCTAGGGTTTAGGGTAGTGCAGTGGTGTTTGGGTGGTGTAGGGGGTCGTGCTGGGGGTAGTGTTTTAGGGTTTAGGGTAGTGCAGTGGTGTTTGGGTAGTGTAGGGGGTTGTGCTGGGGGTAGTGTTTTAGGGTTTAGGGTAGTGCAGTAGTGTAGGGCGTCATGCTGGTGGTAGTGTTTTAGGGTTTAGGGTAGTGCAGTGGTGTTTGTGTAGTGTAGGGGGTCATGCTGGGGGTAGTGTTTTATGGTTTAGGGTAGTGCAGTGGTGTTTGGGTAGTATAGGGGGTCGTGCTGGGGGTAGATTTAGGGTTTAGGGTAGTGCAGTGGTGTTTGGGTAGTGTAGGGAGTCTTGCTGGGGGTAGTGTTTTAGGGTTTAGGGTAGTGCAGTGGTGTTTGTGTAGTGTAGGGGGTTGTGCTGGGGGTAGTGTTTTAGGGTTTATGTTAGTGCAGTGGTGTTTGGGTAGTGTAGGGGTAGTGCTGGGGTAGTGTTTTAGGGTTTAGGGTAGTGCAGTGGTGTTTGTGTAGTGTAGGGGGTAGTGCTGGGGGTAGTGTTTTAAGGTTTAGGGTAGTGCAGTGGTGTTTGGGTAGTGTAGGGGTTCATGCTGGGGGTAGTGTTTTAGGGTTTAGGGTATGGCAGTGGTGTTTGGGTAGTGTAGGGGGTCGTGCTGGGGGTCGATTTAGGGTTTAGGGTAGTGCAGTGGTGTTTGTGTTCTGAGGGGGTCGTGCTGGGGGTAGTGTTTTAGGGTTTAGAGTAATGCAGTGGTGTTTGTATAGTGTAGGGGGGTTTAGGGAAGTGCAGCGGTGTTTGTGTAGTGTAGGGGGTCATGCTGGGGGTTGTGTTTTAGGGTTTAGGGTAGGGCAGTGGTGTTTGTGTAGTGTAGGGGTAGTGTTTTAGGGTTTAGGGTAGTGCAGTGGTGTTTGTGTAGTGTAGGGGGTCATGCTGTGGGTAGTGTTTTAGGGTTTAGGGTAGTGCAGTTGTGTTTGTGTAGTGTACGGGGTTGTGTTTTATGGTATAGAGTAGTGCAGTGGTGTTTGGGTAGTGTAGGGGGTCATGCTGGGGTTAGTGTTTTAGGGTTTAGGGTAGTGCAGTGGTGTTTGGGTAGTGTAGGGGGTCATGCTGGGGGTAGTGTTTTAGCGTTTAGGGTAGTGCAGTGGTATTTGTGTAGTGTGGGAGGTCATGCTGGGGTTGATTTAGGGTTTAGGGTAGTGCAGTGGTGTTTGGGTAGTGTAGGGGTCGTGCTGGGGTAGTGTTTTATGGTTTAGGGTAGTGCAGTGGTGTTTGTGTAGTGTAGGGGGTCATGCTGGGGGTAGTGTTTTAGGGTTTAGGGTAGTGCAATGGTGTTTGTGTAGTGTAGGGGGTAGTGTTTTAGGGTTTAGGGTAGTGCAGTGGTGTTTGTGTACTGTAGGGGGTCGTGCTGGGTTCTAGTGTTTTAGGGTTTAGGGTAGTGCAGTGGTATTTGTGTAGTGTAGGGGGTAGATGTAAGGTTTAGGGTAGTGCAGTGGTGTTTGGGTAGTGTAGGGGGTCGTGCTGGGGGTAGTGTTTTTGAGTTTAGGGTAGTGCAGTTGTGTTTGGGTAGTGAAGGGGGTCGTGCTGGGGGTAGTGTTTTAGGGTTTAGGGTAGTGCAGTGGTGTTTGGGTAGTGTAGGGGTCAACCAACATGAATTTGTCCTTGTGTGTTGTAACCAATGCTCATGTAAAGCACTCCAATACCTGACCAGTCTGCACTATATAAAACTGCAAAAAAACAAAAATAAAAAGTGTTTTGCACACTTCTGTCATTGGGCTATACGTGGGCTACCTCTGGGTGATATTTGTGCTACATTTGGGCTCTTTTTTCTCTGGTGGCCATCTTGGGAGACTTATTTGTTATGAATTTTCCTAATTTCCTCATTTACTACAGTCTCCTCAGTAGGAAATGCTTTCAGTTTTTACTTTGATTCCATCAAGAAGGCATTCAGATGTGTCACACATTTGCCATAAATTCAGAATGTTAGCACTCTAGTTGTTCATTAGATCACTGTAGTAAAGCTACTGCTCACCAAGGAGTTAACTGGAAGTCTACTGCTGGTATTGAAAGTGATTGTTTCAGTCTGCATGTCAGAATTTTCTAATGAAATAGAAGAGGATTTGAGATCTCACTTAAAATATGCCCTAAATTTTCTTTTTGCAGCACTAACCATAATTTCTATGGCAAAATGAACCCCTCATTTTGTTCCTTTTTAAATTAAATGTTTTAAGTGTTACCAGTTTATTCCAATCAAGATGGCTTTAGGTGTGCCATACTTTTGTCATAAGTAAGGCTGTTAGCACTCTAGTTGTTCTTTAGAACACTCTGGGAAGCTGCAGTAGAACACAAAGGCATCAACTGATAGGCTGCTCCTGTTGAAATATAACAGGAAGATATTTGAGATCTCACTTAAAACATGTCCTAATTTTTCTTTCTACAGCACCAACCATAATTTCTATGGCAAAATGAACTCCCTCATTTTGTTCCTTTTTAAATTAATTGTTTTAAGTGTTACCAGTTTATTCCAATCAAGATGGCTTCAGGTGTGCCATACTTTTGTCATAAGTAAGACTGTTAGCGCTCTAGTTGTTCTTTAGAACACTCTGGGAAGCTGCAGTAGAACACAAAGGCAAAACTGACTGGCTGCTCCTGTTGAAATATAACAGGAAGATATTTGAGATCACACCTGAAACATGTCCTAATTTTTCTTTCTACAGCACTAACCATAATTTCTATGACAAAATGAACCCCATCATTTTGTTCCTTTTTAAATTAAATGTTTTAAGTGTTACCAGTTTATTCCAATCAAGATGGCTTCAGGTGTGCCATACTTTTGTCATAAGTAAGGCTGTTAGCACTCTAGTTGTTCTTTAGAACACTCTGGGAAGCTTCAGTAGAACACAAAGGAATCAACTGACAGTCTCTGCCATTGTTGGATGTACATGTTTTACTGAGAATGTCAGACTTCATTCTCACATGACTGAGAAAGATAATGTGAATTTACAGAAAATATGCTCTCATTTTAGCTTCTGGAGCACCTTCCAAAACTGTATGGGACAAGCATGTGAAAATAGTTTTCTCTCAAACATGATTCATGATATCCCAGCAGAAGGTTTTTCACAGGGTAAAATCACCTTAGAACACACCACAATTCCTGAAATTAGTATGGTACCATCAACAAATGAATTCTAATGTAACTAAAGTCTGTTATCACCCTTTATAGTTCTCCTTTTGGTAACCCTCAAAATCTTCGATTCACTACAATGCATTTCAATGGGGTACTATCATTTATATTGGTCCCAAGTTGGCTGCCAGCAATTCCAGGATGAGGTGCTGACAGCCAATCAGATCTCACGATGACATGTGTGGTTAGGCTCCGCCCAGATATATATGTGTTTTTACTTTTGATTTTCTCAGCAACTACTGAACGGATTTACACCATTTAACAAAAGGGTTCTTTCTGAACCAAGAACTACCTCTTTGCCAAATTTGGTGTAATTCCGTTCAGCAGTTCGGGCTGTAGCCTTGCATAAAGTTTCCTATGGGAAATTGATTTTTTGACTCTTATTTTTTTAATTTCTCCGCAACTACTGAACGGATTTACACCATTTAACAAAAGGGTTCTTTCTGAACCAAGAACTACCTCTTTGCCAAATTTTTTGTAATTCCGTTCAGCAGTTCGGGCTGTAGCCGTGGCTAAAGTTTCCTATGTGAAAATGAATGGGAAAACACGCTTTGGGACCCCCTTTTTTCTCGGCCCCTGCTTGACGAATCACCCCGAAACTTTCAGGGTAGGAGCGGACCGGAGCGGGCCATAAGGTTTGAAAATTTCACGAAGATTCGTCAACCGACGCAAGAGTTATTTCAAATAGAATGTTGCAGATTTCCTATGGAAAATAGGTCCTAACTATAACTATCTACTGGCGACTGCCAGTAGATAATATATATATATATATATGTATATATATATAGTTTGTGTGTATGTGGGGGTAATGGAAGAGGGTAGAACATAGGAGGGCGAAGAGGGATCGATGCAGGTAGCACCAGCTGAAATCCATCAACAGTGAGGATTGTATGTCAAGTATTGCTTATTTCATGTTGCTCTTTTTGAGCGGATGGACTGTCAGTTAGGCATAATGGGTGTTGCCTGTCGTGCCCATCTTTAACAGACCACCTATTGTTGAAAAGGTCTGCCAGTAAAGAGTGCCTCAAAAGGGTTTTACATCAAGCATACATTTGAGCACACTAACTACTGGCAGTGTTGTACTTCTGGTAGCATGATATTTCCTTAGAATTTTGTCATAATGCCATGTTCATTTGGTTTGAATGGCAACTGTCCCTTTTTGTGGTGGCATGTGTCAGCTTGTGCATCCTGTTGGTATTGATACCTGTGGGCATGGGATGTTTCTTGCCCGAAGCCAAGCACCAGTTTCAATTGCTGATGATTTACCATGTGGATATTGCTTGTCCACATTTCCGCAGTGTGAACTGTATGTCCTTATGTTTGGTATATGTCCTTGTCACCTTTCTTTCTCAGAATTTAGGGAGGCTGCGCACAGCAGCTGAGGGGCTTCACAATGCATCGGTTGTTATTTATGATGGACTCATTGCACTTTTTCTTGTGAACGGGGTGTGATTTTTGTAGTACAAGCTGTGCAAAGCGTTTGATCTGCTGTAATACCCTGTGCATCAATCATTATCCTATATAAGTTTTTGGGGGAAATGCTCAAGGTTTGCCTATAGCAGATTTTCATTGTTGTGACCTTCTTCTCATTGGAACATCTCATCATGTGTGTTGCTGCTCATATTGTCTTGCATGGACAGATGTTCCTATTTTGGTTATTTCATGGTTGTTTGGGTTATGTCATTGCACAATGTTCATTGGTACTATACTGCACACTGTGCTATCTTTGCCAGCACGTTTCACCTACTGTATGCCTTTATTTTGCTTGCTCATTACACGGTGCATATAATGTACCATAAACACGACTGTGGACAACTCCCACATCTCACTGATCACTCGCCTAAAAAAAATCGTTAGATCTATCAGAAGTCAGCAAAGGCTAGGTATCAACAGTGAGATAAAAGTGTGCAGATTGTGAGAAGCCCCCAATAGAGATCCTTCACCTGTTCTACAACAGAGGAGTACCTGTGCACGAGACACTCCCAAAATGTGATTGCAGGACAGGACTAGTATGATTTACCTTCTTGCTATGTATCCTTAAATGAACAGTTACCTTTTGGACTCACCTCATGAATTTGGATGCAAACTCACTGCATCACCTGGCATTTAGAAATGGCAAAAAGAACTTCCAAAAATAGCAACAATGCCATCACCAACCAGCTCTAGCACTTCTCTAAATTAAAACATATGGAGGCTGGAGAGAGACAGTGATGGAGATTAAAGGATACAAAAATAATTGGAGACACATAAGCAATTACTACTTTCATGTCTCCTGTTCCTTTTGGAAAACATACATAGTTCAAATCATATAACTGTATACATCACTTTTGAACAAAATGGGATATAAAAAAATTATAGGGGAAAGTGGTTGAGTAAACCTTTCTTAACCACTGGGAATTCCTGTGGACAGTGTTCCATTCTGTAATTTTAGCTCACCCGTGCCATTAAAAAATAGAGCAAATATATACAAACCATCCCTGGCCCTGTTCCAAAGGAGCAGGGAAGAACACATTTCTAGGCCAAGCAGTCAGGGCATAATAACACAAGTGTCCTGTTGGAACTGGTACGTTCTGGTTGGCTGAGGCAGTGGCCAAGCCAGGCAGAACCTACCACTCCTGGCAGGGTTAGGCGATTAAACTCACTGTATAACCTGCTCTCACCCCTGGGTAGCTTGGCACTGACCAATCAGGCTTATCACAGAAGCAATGTATAAAGCATTGGCATAGCACTCTCATACAATAAATACACTGAGCATCACAAAAGAGAATATCACATGTGGTGTATGCATAAAAGATTGTATTCAACACACACATTTATTAACACAACATGAATCGTGCATTTCTGGGCATAAATCACACTTGGAAATATTACGGACATAACTAGACCCAACAGTGCTAAAATGACATCAGTAATATGCACACTTGGGGAAAATCCTATATTACCCCAGCTCCATTATGTGGCGCGATACATTGTCATAACTGGGCCCACCCTGGCAAATAACACAATTCAAATCCACACATTTCTAGGACCCACCTCAGGTCACAATGATATCAGGAATGTGTATACATAGGAATCTATAACACTGTTCAGCAGTGCAACTATTAGCAGCCTGTTTTCATGCAGCACACTCTCCCACACTCACACAGCACCGTAACGTGATGCAAAGGATATCGGCAAGCCTGAATGAAGCACACTCAAACACACATGCACTCAGCACCGTAACGCAGTGCAAACAATGCCCGGCAGGTCAGTTGATAATATGAATGCGGACCCCGTGGCACAATCCCTCCCACACCTCTCAGTTTCTCCCCACCACTACTCTGCTCATAGGTTAGAGTCAAAACCCCCCACTCCTTACTATAGCGATTTAAGGCTGGAGTCACACCTAGTAAGGGTCCAGGGGTGAAGGCTGGAGTGACTATCGGGGTAACCAGGCAACAGTCAATAAATGAGGGGTTGGACACCACTCAGGAGGTTCACCCACTTTATGTGGAGCAGAAAATGCTAGCAGCTGTCCGAGTTTAATCATGACGTCCTTTAATTCGCCTTTTGCCACCAGCCCAGTTCTGCGAAGCACAGGTGGGTCACACAGTCTCTCAACCTGCTTCCAATCGTGCTCGGAAGTGTTCCTCTGCCCAGTCACCTACTCTCACCACCCAAGCCCGAACTGGGTAATACTACCTGGTAACATGAAGTTGTCAGGCCGGGTGAAGAGAGGGCAGTTGATTCTACACACTGAGGGCAAGGCAAAACACTTGGTCAATGGGGGGTGCAGCTGTCCCTCATTCCACGAGAAGTGATAACGTCTGGTGCGTGTTGATCCGAGTCGCACCAGACAATCCGGTCACAATGAACCACGAGTCAGGTTCTCAATACCTCCCTGGAAATGAGGCTCAACGTCTGGTGCAAGATGATATGAGTCAAATGGCAGAGATCTATCGGTCCAGTTGCATGCCCAGTGTTTATGGCTGTCTCTGGGCATGCACAGATGTGCTCCCACAGCCTCCAGCGTGGACTGGAGTCAAACTAAAAGGCACACAAAAAAGTTTAGTGCAGAGAAATGCCCACTTTCTAGTAGTCAAAAGACAGACAATTGATGGACAGAATGCAGAACAAATCAAAACATTCACCCCCAGTCAAGAGATCTGGGTTAAATCCATCATTCTTTTGCTCACCATGCCACCCCAGTTTAGACCTGGCCATATGCAAATCAGTCTTGACCCTGTGCCTCATGGGAACAGTCCAGCCCGAACTGCCAAGCCAGGTCCTCCCTGGACCGTAAAGAAGCATCCTAGAACCAGTTTCGGGGTTTCCCCCATCATCAGCCAGGATAGCGTAAATCCAGTGGCACAGTGAGCCCAGGACCCACGTCTGGGTGTACCCGGCGCACTTAGGGCGAGAAAGCAAAAGACACACAATTGATGGACGGAATTCAGAACAAATCAAAACATTCACCCCCAGTCAAGAGATCTGGGTTAAATCCATCATACTTTTGCTCAACATGCCACCCCCGAAACCGATCCTAGGATGCTTGTTTCCAGTCCAGGGAGGGCCTGGCTTGGCTTGGGTTTATCCGCGAGGCGGTTGGGTCCATTATCACTACTCCTGATGCCCATATTCTGATTGGGGGGGACTTTAACATAGTTTGAGACACCACACTGGATATACACCCATACCGGGTGAATCAAACAGGAGCACTCACCACACAAGGGCTAAGTTGGCTCACAGACGCGGGCTGGTGGATGTTTGGAGAGCTCAGCACCCCACTTCATGCTCATATAACCATTTCTCTGCAGCCCACCAGTCGTATGCTAGGATTGACTATTTTTTGGTTTCCACCTCATTGTTGCGGTCAGCAGCGAAAACAGACATTGTGGTGGCCTCTCTTTCCGACCACTCCCCCATTATCCTGGTATTGCGTTTACCGCACAACGAACAACAACCCAAAACCTGGAGGCTCAACCCAAAGCTGCTCTCTAGCAGCTTGGACGTTGAGGAAGTGCGGGGAGTAATACAAGATTACCTCACCATCAATGATACATCTCGGGTATCGATCTCGACGCTCTGGGATGCGCTTAAGGCTGTAGTGCGGGGACCCTATATAGCAATAGCGGCTAGGAGTATTAAAGAACGCAGGGCCAAATGCGTGGAGCTGGAGGGGGCTGTGGTGGCACTGGAGGAGGCACATAGGCATACAGGGACGCATATGATAAGGCGACAATTGACTATTGCTTGGAAGCAACTCCATGCCTTGAATATGGATTGCGCTGAGTATGCGCTGCTCCGTACCAGGCAGAAATATTATGCAGGAGGGAACAAGGGCGGTAGATTGCTTGCGCATAGGCTTCGCACGCAGACACAGGCTCGCCATGTACAGGCCTTGACGGACCACTCCTTGAGCACTCTGACGAAGGATGTTGAGATCGCGGCGGAGTTTGGTCGATTTTATGCACATCTTTATGATTCGGAAATACAGCAACACGGGCACCATACCACATATATAAAACGGGCGGCCCTGACCAAATTGACGGAACAAGTAGCCGCACCCCTAGAACTTGACACTACATTACAGGAGGTCCTTGAGGCGATTGTGAGACTTCAGGTTGATAAGGCTCCGGGTCAGGATGGATACACTGCTGCTTTCTGTAAAGTATACGCAGCGCAGTTGTCTCCGGTACTAGTGCGTCTGTACAACTCTTTTAGCTCCACGGGTACACTTGCGGAGAGCATGAAAACAGCTAAAATATCGGTGATACCTAAGCCTGGAAAGGACCCACAGCAATGCGCTTCCTACCGTCCCATATCCCTGTTGAACGTAGATGTCAAACTGTTTACAGGGATCTTGGCTACAAGACTGGGGAAATATATGTCTGGCCTGATCGACCCGGATCAATCGGGCTTTATCCCGGGACGCACATGTGCGGAGAACACTAAGCGAATTCTCCACCTCAGTGATGAATCTAATAGGTCACAGACGCCCACCTTTCTTCTATCCATAGATGCTGAGAAAGCGTTTGACCGGGTACATTGGCCCTTTTTAAATGAGGTGCTGGTGGCGGTGGGCTTGGGCCCCCATTTCTGCAAGTGGATCTGGGCCAACTATGCAGACCCCAAGGCACTAGTGCGGGTTAACAATGCCATTTCCCCGGTGTTTCCTATTACGAGAGGGACGCGGCAGGGGTGCCCTCTCTCTCCTCTCCTATTTGCGCTCTATATGGAGCCTTTGGCGGAGCGCATACGAGGGCACTCGCTGGTGGAGGGGGTGCGGATGGGTGGCCAAGTGCACAAAATAGCATTATATGCTGATGATGTCCTGCTCACAATGACTAAACCCCGTGAGTCGTTGCCTCCGCTCCTTCAGGAACTGGCAGAGTTCGGGGAGGCCTCCGGATTTAAGATGAATGCTGCCAAATCACAGGCCCTGGACATTTCTATCTCACAGGAGGAACAGAGTTATTTGAAAGACACGTTTCCCTTCTCTTGGGCTACACGGGGTATTTCATATCTGGGAATCCAACTATTCTCCACTACCGATGGAGTGGTGTCGCAGAATTATGCGACCCTGCTAGAGACGGTGCGTTCTCTTATACAATCATGGCATGGAGGTTCTATTTCGTGGACAGGGCGAATTGTGGCAACCAAAATGACTCTATTGCCGAAAATCTTGTATCTAATGCAGGCAGTGCCGCTGCAGCCTCCCCCTGTAGTGATCAAGAAATTGCAACTGGCGTTGGAGTCCTTTATATGGGTCGGTAAAAAAGCTAGGATGGCCAGAGAAAGGGCTTATCTTCCTGTAGCTAAGGGTGGCTTAGGGATCCCTCACTTGGCATGCTACTATCACGCAGCACAGTTGAGGTTCTTAGTGGAATGGCTACGCCCGCTTACAGAAAAGAACTGGTGTTTTTTAGACCAGGCGGTGGCCGGTATTCACATCTGGAAAGTCCTTGGTTACCGTGCAAAAATCGCCCAATGAGAGTGTATATTTCTCCGGTGGTTCGGGCTACAATGGGGGCATGGGACAAACTGAGCGTCTCTAAGAGTCTCTCCTCCCCGATATCCCCAATTACACCAATCATAGGAAACACAGATTTCCCCCCTGCCATGAGGGGTACAGCTTTCTCACGTTGGCAAGATGCCAACTGCAAAAGAATAAGTGACCTCTTCGATGAACGGGGACTACAGGAGTTTTCAGGGCTTCAAAAGGATTATGGCCTTCCGGAATCGGAGAGGTGGCGATACGCAGCTGTCCGCCACTGGGTGACCCGACCAGACATACGGCCACATGCCAGTAGACCTCTAACGCAATTCGAGCACTGGCTCCTTACACGTAGCGAGGACCGGCGTTTGATTTCTTATATCTAATCTTTTCTGAACACCTCATCCGCAGCCCTAGTATCTCCTGCGAGATCTAGATGGGAATTGGAATGTGAGCGCACATTTACAGACAAAGAATGGTTGGACATTCTACAGCGTGCCCGTGCATCTGCGCGTAGTGCAACAGGGAAGGAAACCCTTCTTAAATTGGCACATTATTGGTATTATACGCCCGCTCGCCTGTCCAAGTGGAAACATGGTAGTAGTGAAAAATGTTGGCGGGGCTGTAGTAACTCAGGTACACTGACACATCTCTTGTGGCATTGCCCCAAACTGCATCGCTATTAGGAGGAGATACTTGCGGCCATAGATCAGATGTTTCAGACAGAGTTGCCCCGTTTTCCTAGCTATGTTCTCTTAGGTCTCCCCAACGCTTTGACATATCCCCTCTGTTCACTTAGGGGGAGGGCCATAACCCTAACATTGTGTGCGGCGAAGCAGGCCTTACTTTCATGCAGGGGGACTGATTTATACCCACACACTTAGACTGGTTACATAAACTCTGGGACTTATTGAGTATGGAGAAACTATCCGCTGTTGTAGATCACACACTCCCTAAATTTTAGAAGACATGGGGCCCTTGCCTTAAATACTTGTCTGACACATTTTGAGAACTTACATGCCCAAGATATTTACGCGTTTTGCGCTTAACAACAGGCACGCAACCTGACTCTTAAATAATGCAGGGGAGGAAGCTGGACAACACTGACGCAATTACAGTACAGACGGGCCAGGTAGGGACAGGTGATTTGTTTAGTTATTAATGTATGGAGTTGATTATTGTTTTATTATGATCCCCCCCCCCCTTTTTCATTCTCTTTATCTTCCATCTTTAGTTTTGGTTGCCTTTCTCTGCCGGCCATTGATTTGGTTGTAGGCGGTTGATTTGTATAATTTTATTTTACTGTTTGGAAATGAATAAAAATCGATGCAATCCTAAAAGATAACATGATATTCTACACTACAGCATATCATTTTAGTTTTTTTGCTCTTAATGTATGTTCTCTTTTTTGTTGGTGCATATATGTGCTTTGGTTGGGTGCACAGTCCAAATATCGACTTTTAAATATCGACCTACAATAATATCGAGTTTTAAATATCGTAGGGACAGAATATCGACATCAAGAATATCGGTGACCAGAATATTGACCTGAAGGTAAGAAATATTGTTTTTGTTAATATCGAAGTTGTTAATATCGATAGTAAAAATATCGATGTTAATAATATCGATGTTTATGTTAGTGTTATGTATTTTAGTATGTATTTTATATGTATGTGTTTCACATGTTTTGTTATGTTTTGTATTATTTTTTTAAATATATGTATTAATTGTTTAGAAGTTAGTAATTTTTTTTAAAGTAAATTTTGCGTTTTAGTACCGTAGCGGGTTGTGGGTTTATAGGGGAATAGGGTGGGAAGTAATTTAATTATAGTAAATTAATTCATAATTTTTAGAACTTATTAATTATTTTAAATTAAATTTTGCATTTTAGTTCTGTAGCAGGCTGTGGGTTTATAGGGGAATAGGGTGGGAAGTAATTTAATTGTAATTAAGTAATTATTAATTTTTATTTATTGTTATTGATATTTAATTTATTGTTTAATTATTAATTGGTAATTCATTTTTATTAATTGATTAATTGATAATTATATTAATTGTATACATTTTTTAGTGTAGTGGGTTGTGGGTTTATAGGGGAATAGGGTGAGAAGTAAATTAATTATAATAAAATAATTAATAATTATTATTTTTTGGTATTGATAATTATTTTTTGTTTATTAATTATTAATTGGTAATTCATTTTTATTAATTGATAAATATATTAATTGTGTTAATTTAGTTTAGCAGTGGTTGTGTGTTTATAGGGGAATAGGGTGGGAAGTAATTTATTATAATTAAGTAATTATTTATTAATAATTATTGGTATTGATAATTCATTTATCGTTCATTAATTATTAATTGATAATTACTTTTTATTAATGATTATTTATTGGTATTGATAATTATTTTATTGTTAATTAATTATTAATTGTTCATTAATTTTTACTAATTGATTAATTGATAATTATATTAATTGTGTTAAATTTTATGTGGAGTGTGTTTTGCGTTTATTGGGGAATGGGGTGGGAAGAAATGTAATGTTATTAAAGTAATTATTAATTTTCATTTATTGGTATTTATAAATAATTTATTGTTAATTTATTAATAAATCATTATTTAATTAAAACAATTATTTAATTGATAAGTATGTTATTTTTAACCCCTACGCTATCCAACACTTTCCCTACTGTTGCAATCTCTGGAGTGGGAATAGTAATTTTTACCCCTACGTTATCCAACACTTTCCCTACTGTTGCACTCTCTGGAGTTTGAATAGTAATTTTTACCCCTACGCTATCCAACACTTTCCCTACTGTTGCACTCTCTGGAGTGGGAATAGTAATTTTTACCCCTACGCTATCCAACACTTTCCCTACTGTTGCACTCTCTGGAGTTGGAATAGTAAGTTTTACCCCTACGCTATCCAACACTTTCCCTACTGTTGCACTCGCTGGAGTTGGAATAGTAATTTTTACCCCTACGCTATCCAACACTTTCCCTACTGTTGCACTCTCTGGAGTGGGAATAGTAATTTTTACCTCTACGCTATCCAATAGTTTCCCTACTGTTGCACTCTTTGGAGTGGGAATAGTAATTTTTACCCCTACGCTATCCAACACTTTCCCTACTGTTGCACTCACTGGAGTGGGAATAGTAATTTTAATCCTTTTGCTATCCAAAACTTTCAATACTGTTGCACTCTCTGGAGTGGGAATAGTAATTTTTACCCCTATGCTATCCAACACTTTCCCAACTGTTGCACTCACTGGAGTGGGAATAGTAATTTTTACCCTTACGCTATCCAACACTTTCCCGACTGTTGCACTAACTGGAGTGGGAATAGTAATTTTAATCCTTTCGCTATCCAACACTTTCCCTACTGTTGCACTCTCTGGAGTGGGAATAGTAATTTTTAGCCCTACGCTATCCAACACTTTCCCTACTGTTGCACTCTTTGGAGTGGGATGAGCAATTTTTACCCCTACGCTATCCAGCACTTTCCCTACTGTTGCACCCTCTGGAGTTGGAATAGTAATTTTTACCCCTACGCTATCCAATAGTTTCCCTACTGTTGCACTCTTTGGAGTGGGAATAGTAATTTTTACCCCTACGCTATCCAACACTTTCCCTACTGTTGCACTCACTGGAGTGGGAATAGTAATTTTAATCCTTTCGCTATCCAACACTTTCCCTACTGTTGCACTCTCTGGAGTGGGAATAGTAATTTTTAGCCCTACGCCATCCAACACTTTCCCTACTGATGCACTCTTAGCAGTGGGAAGAGCAATTTTTACCCCTACGCTACACAGCACTTTCCCTACTGTTGTACCCTCTGGAGTTGGAATAGTAATTTTTACCCCTACGCTAACCAACACTTTCCCTACTGTTGCACTCTCTGGAGTGGGAATAGTAATTTTTACCTCTACGCTATCCAACACTTTCCCTACTGTTGCACTCACTTGAGTGGGAATAGAAATTTTTACCCCTACGCTATCCAACACTTTCCCTACTTTTGCAATTACTGGAGTGGGAATAGTAATTTTAATCCTTTCGCTATCCAACACTTTCCCTACTGTTGCACTCTCTGGAGTGGGAATAGTAATTTTTACCCCTACGCTATCCAACACTTTCCCAACTGTTGCACTCACTGGAGTGGGAATAGTAATTTTTACCCTTACGCTATCCAACACTTTTCCTACTGTTGCACTCACTGGAGTGGGAATAGTAATATTAATCCTTTTGCTATCCAACACTTTCCCTACTGTTGCACTCTCTGGAGTGGGAATAGTAATTTTTAGCCCTACGCTATCCAACACTTTCCCTACTGTTGCACTCACTGGAGTGGGAAGAGCAATTTTTACCCCTACGCTATCCAGCCCTTTCCCTACTGTTGCACCCTCTGGAGTTGGAGTAGTAATTTTTTCCCCTACGCTATCCAATAGTTCCCTACTGTTGCACTCTTTGGAGTGTGAATAGTAATTTTTACCCCTACGCTATCCAACACTTTCCCTACTGTTGCACTCACTGGAGTGGGAATAGTAATTTTAATCCTTTCGCTAGCCAAAACTTTCCCTACTGTTGCACTCTCTGGAGTGGGAATAGTAATTTTTACCCCTACGCTATCCAACACTTTCCCAACTGTTGCACTCACTGGAGTGGGAATAGTAATTTTTACCCTTACGCTATCCAACACTTTCCCTACTGTTGCACTAACTGGAGTGGGAATAGTAATTTTAATCCTTTCGCTATCCAACACTTTCCCTACTGTTGCACTCTCTGGAGTGGGAAGAGCAATTTTTACCCCTACGCTATCCAGCACTTTCCCTACTGTTGCACCCTCTGGAGTTGGAATAGTAATTTTTACCCCTACGCTATCCAATAGTTTCCCTACTGTTGCACTCTTTGGAGTGGGAATAGTAATTTTTACCCCTACGCTATCCAACACTTTCCCTACTGTTGCACTCACTGGAGTGGGAATAGTAATTTTAATCCTTTTGCTATCCAACACTTTCCCTACTGTTGCACTCTCTGGAGTGGGAATAGTAATTTTTAGCCCTACTCTAGCCAACACTTTCCCTACTGTTGCACTCTTTGGAGTGGGAAGAGCAATTTTTACCCCTACGCTATCCAGCACTTTCCCTACTGTTGTACCCTCTGGAGTTGGAATAGTAATTTTTACCCCTACGCTATCCAATAGTTTCCCTACTGTTGCACTCTTTGGAGTGGGAATAGTAATTTTTACCCCTACGCTATCCAACACTTTCCCTACTGTTGCACTCTTTGGAGTGGGAATAGTTATTTTTTTCACTCTGCTATCCAATATTTTTCTGTATTTCTTCACTTAATGTTGTGTATAATTTATTTTACAAACATTAAAAATATTGTAATTTTTTTAATTTGTTAAATATATTTTTAATTTTTTTTATAATAATATTTTGTATGTGTATGTCTGTATTTATAATTTATAAAATATTTTTAACAATTTATAAGTTATTAAAATAATTATTTATGAATATTATTAAGTAAGTATATATATTAGATTTTATATGTATATGTTTAATTTATTTTAACATTATATGTATCTGTTTTTATTTTTAAACACTTTTAAATAATTTTAACTATGTTTCTTTTAATTATATGTATTATTTACTTTATTTTAGATTCTTTTTTTAACATTTAAAAAAAGATATTTTTTACAACGATATTTTTGACATTGATATTTAATTTTCGATATTTTTGTACTTACCATGATGTAGATAGGATGTCGATATTCTTGACTTCGATATTTTTGTCACGATATTTTTGTACCTCGATATTTTTGAGGTCGATATTTTGTCAGTGATTCCTTTGGTTGAGGCCACCAATAGTCCACAATAGATTCTGTTTGCTGTACTTGCACTATTTCAGCGAGTCAAGATAAGGATACCAACTTTCAAATTCCTTCACATTTATAGAGCATTTCCAGATTCTCAGTTTTGCTTTTTTAGGTATTTGTACTTTATTAATCTTCTTACATTATTTTTTTTCTAAACAGTTGAGGATCTCCTGGGCAGACGTTGTTTCACCTCAGGTGTCTGGGAACTCCAGGTTAAGAACCAGTGGTCTATGTTTTGAACATGCTTAACAACCAGATTAATATAGATTTATAGATATGTTTTTGTTTGTAGGCTTCCTTTCTCCTTTCCAAGAAAAGATACAATTAACCTGTGCCCTGTGACAGAAGTGTTATAAAAACAAAATTGCTGGCAGGTGAATCTAATTCTTTTTCTCTACTTTTCTCTTAACTCTATGGGGCCCATTCCGATCTCGGTCGGAGGCGCACCCAATACCATTCGGTCGGGAAAAAAGCCATGCGAATGCCTGTTTCCCGACCGATCCGTACAGCAGACCGAACGAGTAAGTACGATGCGCACAACAGCACAGAATCCGGCCGAGTCGTACTCACCCAATCCAGGTCCTGTTCTCCGACCGAGGCGAATCCGGAAACGCTGAATCGAGTCGCACGGAAGGGAAAATGCAGCTCCGTCTGGCCGAACAAGTACGATGCGCTTTCCGTACGCGCCGAACCCGTCGCTACGCAGGGCACGTCAAAGCATCCGGGAGAGGCACACATAAGCTCCAATTCGCGCCACAACACGATCCACGGCTACGAGGCGAACACGCCAGCGACGAGGACGACGCGAAGCGACGAGGACGACGTGAAGCAACGAGAAAGACGAACGACACGAACCAACCATGAATCCCTTCGTCCCGATCATACCAATATTCTACACTTACTACCGGAACAGGCACGGACGCGTACGGCGCAGAAGGTAAGTCAGACACCAACCACAAAACACATACAACACGTACACGACACATCACACACACACAGAGGGATGCAGAATTTACTTACACCAGCAACAGCAGCACCATAGGGGCGGGATGCCCATCATCAATGCCACATATGCACACAGGGCCTGAATGCGCACCACCACCCCTACCCAGGGGGGGCCGGATGCCAACCACCACTACCACCCTTAGCCAGGGGGGTGCCAGATGCCCACCACCACTACCACCCTTACCCAGGGGGGCTGGATGCCTACCACTACTACCACCCTGAGCCAGGGGGGTGCCAGCTGCCTACCACTACTACCACCCTAAGCCAGGGGGCTGGATGCCAACCACCACTACCACCCTTAGCCAGGGGGTGCCAGATGCCCACCACCACTACCACCCTTAGCCATGGAGGTGCCAGATGCCTACCACTACTACCACCCTTAGCCAGGGGGGTCTGGATGCCTACCACTACTACCACCCTTAGCAAGGGGGGGCTGGATGCCTACCACTACTACCACCCTTAGCCAGGGGGGTGCCAGATGCCCACCACCACTACCACCCCTACCCAGGGGGGGCTGGATGCCTACCACTACTACCACCCTTAGCCAGGGGGGGCTGGATGCCTACCACTACTACCACCCTAAGCCAGGGGGGCTGGATGCCAACCACCACTACCACCCTTAGCCAAGGGGGTGCCAGATGCCCACCACCACTACCACCCTTAGCCATGGGGGTGCCAGATGCCTACCACTACTACCACCCTTAGCCAGGGGGCTGGATGCCTACCACTACTACCACCCTTACCCAGGGGGGCTGGATGCCTACCACTACTACCACCCTTAGCCAGGGGTGGCAGATGCCCACCACCACTACCACCCTTACCCAGGGGGCTGGATGCCTACCACTACAACCACCCTAAGCCAGGGGGCTGGATGCCTACCACTACTACCACCCTTACCCAGGGGGTGCCAGATGCCTACCACCACTACCACCCTCACCCAGGGGGGCTGGATGCCTACCACTACTACCACCCTTACCCAGGGGGGCTGGATGCCTACCACTACTACCACCCTTACCCAGGGGGGTGCCAGATGCCTACCACCACTACCACCCTTACCCAGGGGGTGCCAGATGCCTACCACTACTACCACCCTAAGCCAGGGGGGCTGGATGCCTACCACTACTACCACCCTTAGCCAGGGGGGTGCCAGATGCCTACCACTACTACCACCCTAAGCCAGGGGGCTGGATGCCTACCACTACTACCACCCTTACCCAGGGGGTGCCAGATGCCTACCACCACTACCACCCTCACCCAGGGGGGCTGGATGCCTACCACTACTACCACCCTTACCCAGGGGGGCTGGATGCCTACCACTACTACCACCCTTACCCAGGGGGTGCCAGATGCCTACCACCACTACCACCCTTACCCAGGGGGTGCCAGATGCCTACCACTACTACCACCCTTACCCAGGGGGGGGCTGGATGCCTACCACCACTACCACCCTTAGCCAGGGGGGTGCCAGATGCCCACCACCACTACCACCCTTACCCAGGGGGTGCCAGATGCCTACCACCACTACCACCCTCACCCAGGGGGGGCTGGATGCCTACCACTACTACCACCCTTACCCAGGGGGGCTGGATGCCTACCACTACTACCACCCTTACCGAGGGGGTGCCAGATGCCTACCACCACTACCACCCTTACCCAGGGGGTGCCAGATGCCTACCACTACTACCACCCTTACCCAGGGGGCTGGATGCCTACCACTACTACCACCCTTAGCCAGGGGGTGCCAGATGCGCACCACCACTACCACCCTTACCCAGGGGGCTGGATGCCTACCACTACTACCACCCTTAGCCAGGGGGGCTGGATGCCTACCACTACTACCACCCTTAGCCAGGGGGCTGGATGCCATCCACCACTACCACCCTTAGCCAGGGGGTGCCAGATGCCCACCACCACTACCACCCTTAGCCATGGGGGTGCCAGATGCCTACCACTACTACCACCCTTAGCCAGGGGGGCTGGATGCCTACCACTACTACCACCCTTACCCAAGGGGGCTGGATGCCTGTCACTACTACCACCTCTACCCATGGTGGCTGGATGCCTACCACCAACACCACCCCCACTCATAGGATGGACAATGCATGACACAACCAGCACACCACAACCTAGGGAATGCAAGAAAAAGACATCCCCCAACACCATGACAAGCGTGTGTAGACTGTGTCAAATGCCTACAACACTGAACATGACTTTGAACATACAATGTGACCCCCTATCACATGTGCCACACATATATGTGTGTGGCCCCCACAATGCAAGCAGGCCATGACCATTGTGGCAATGGGGTCCAAACCCCCATCATCACAGTGACCAAAAGGTAAGTGTGGGGTCCATAGCTGAAGCACATTTTGAACATTGTGGCAATGGGGTCCAAACCCCCATCATCACAGTGACCAAAATGTAAGTGTGGGGTCCATAGCTGAAGCACATTTTGAACAGTGTGGCAATGGGGTCCAAACCCCCATCATCACAGTGACCAAAATGTAAGTGTGGGGTCCATAGCTGAAGCACATTTTGAACATTGTGGCAATGGGGTCTAACGCCCCATCACCACAGTGACCAAAAGGTAAGTGTGGGGTCCATAGCTGAAGCACATTTTGAACATTGTGGCAATGGGGTCTAACGCCCCATCACCCCAGTGACCAAAAGGTAAGTGTGGGGTCCATAGCTGAAGCACATTTTGAACATTGTGGCAATGGGGTCCAAACCCCCATCATCACAGTGACCAAAATGTAAGTGTGGGGTCCATAGCTGAAGCACATTTTGAACAGTGTGGCAATGGGGTCCAAACCCCCATCATCACAGTGACCAAAATGTAAGTGTGGGGTCCATAGCTGAAGCACATTTTGAACATTGTGGCAATGGGGTCCAAACCCCCATCATCACAGTGACCAAAAGGTAAGTGTTGACAAAGAAAGAGCTGCAACTGCCAAACTGCATGGATGATTCCTGGTCACAGAACATAAAACACATCAGTGGCAAAGTAGTGCATGTGTCCCATTGCAACATAAATTGGGGGAGCCAAATACTGCAGTGCAAATAAGACATACCTTTGGCCATGTGCAGACAAACAACACCCATGGGGGCTGACACTGTCAACATTCATCAATGACACAATGACAGAAGTGACCATCAGAATGCAGACCCACATATTTGCACCAATGGGCACACAAATGCAGATACCCTGTGGAGACTGTAGATGTGAGGTGAACAGATACCATACCATGGCAGCAATGGGACACACAAACCATGATCATTGTGCTGACCGATGACCTAGGAGTCCCAGGGACAGCAGGGGAAAGCCACCAAACTACATACAGCCAATGGCACACCCAAGATATGCCAATGCAGTGGTGCAGATGCACAAACACAAACAGGCAGACCCACACTGCACATCATACACAACAGGTGAGGGGGGTGCCAGTGTCCCCAGGCAACCACACAACACATGAGGAGACCTGAATACCAATCATACAGATGTGCATACAGTGCCACACAAAGGTAACTCATGGATCCAAATCCCCTATGTGGGCAAGCAGGCATTGTCAGATGAGAGGGAGCACAAATCACACATGTCACACAGGCACGTAGGAACAGCAACTGACACAGCAAGACACAGACACACCACAGCACTACCCCCAGGGCCCCCACAATGTGGTGACCCTGGGCTGCATTACAATCCCACTGTGATGACAAAGCTAAATGTCGTTCACACTGTGAACCACAGTCATGTGTCCTGAGCAACAAACTACCATCAAACCTACACAAGCACAAATCAATCAGCATGGCCAGTAAGCCAAGGCCAACATGGAGGCAGGGGCCTAGCCGGGCAACAACTCTCATCTGCACACACTCAACACCACACCCCTCGACCTCCAACAATGTGCAGCAGTGAAGCACACATGCACTGGTGACATTGCACATGCACCCATGACTATTCCAGGGTGGTGGGTGGGAACCAAGGTGCAGAAACACATCACACATGGCCACTCAACAAGACTCCTGAATGTCTGACACACTGCACACTACGCTGTACATGGACATGACGGCAATATCACACCAACCAATGGGATCCCAGCCACAGTCACACACCAATGAAGAAGCCAAGGTCACCCACAAAGAACACACATAGACAACAACCAACATTGCAGCCCGGACCCTGAGGAGTGCCAGCAGTCACACACACAACGTGTCACAATCACTGAAAGATAACACAAACTGGAAATCACATGACAGGGGCAAACAACAAGTGCCAAGGGGAAACCTGACTGTGACCCATCTGCGTCTGCACACAAACTCAGCCCTGACAGCAAACACACCTATGGGTGACACCCTGATGACCAGTAATGTGCCATGCACCCACATCACAGAGAACCCAGGGAGAAGACTTTGGGGGAACATAGGTCAACTCAGCAAGCATCACAAACAGGTACAACACTAGGGATCACAGCATGCACAGCTAAACGGAAGTGAACACACAGACATGCACATACAACACACACCTTGGGCGCAGGCAATGTCACAGGAGTACACACTGCCATGAGGGGACTCCACTCCTGTGTGAGGAAAGCTGTGCCATATGTTGCCTCAGTAGGGCCCCATCATGTCAGCTGAGCACTTGGTCACACAATCAACAATTAGCACCAAATGAGGGCTCCCGTCACATCAGCCTGGTCATGGAAGTGCCAACGAAATCATCAGCACAGATCCAACACACTTGTATAGCAATGTTGCACTGACAACACAGATGAGTCCTTCCCCATTGATGCCCAAACCTGCATGTCCAGTGGAGATGGCCACACGGTCAGGGAAGTAGACGAATTGAACAATGGCAGGCACAACAGATGTGCAGGGGTGGAAGCCACAGATGTGAAATAGCTAATGTAAGTAGGAAATCCCATTGCCAAATACTGAACACATGACACCCTCAGATGCTGCTATGGATGACATGGATACACCACAGGATAGGACACATTCCCCCTGGACCACATGGGTTCCTGCACAGTAACACTTCATTATCATGAGACCAAATATCACCATCACTGCAGCAAGGGCATGGTTAGCATCATCAACAACATGTACATCAGAAGCATAAGCACTAGAGAACAGAAAGTTGCTTTATTCAGCATATGTGTGCAATGAAAACTGAAAGTCCAGAAAAAACACAAAGGCCAATGGCCAATCCATTGTCAAAGTCCAAACAGGGTGACAGTGGCAGATGTCACCCTACGCATGCCTGCACAAAACCAGGGACAATCCACTAGGAGGGGCAACCGGGGGGCAGGCCAGGCACCGCAGGGACAGGATCAGGGCTCACCAGGAGGAAGCAGGGAAGGGGTGGTGGGTGCTGGAGAGCCACTGACAACTGCAGTGGAGGTGTCTGACATGGTGTGTGCCGGCACAACTGGGGGGCATGACTCAGATGTTGTGGGTGCCGGCACGACTGCAGTGGACCCTGCAGATGGAGTGGACAGGTCCGCCACTGCAGTGCCCAAGTCAGACAGGGTGGTAGTGGACTCCAGTGCAGTGCCTACCACCAGGGGAGGAGAATGGGGAACAGGCAAGGTGGGCTGGACAGAGGGGGAGGACACCCTCACCACATCAGTGGCACAGACAAGCGCAGCGGGGGATGTGGTGCCGGGAGAGCAAGTGGCAGGGGGAGAAGGCCGGATCCTCTTGGGGATGGTATATCTGTGGGTGGGGGAACCTGGGGCAGTGTGTGTTGGGGGCACCTGTGGAGTGGGGGCCTGAGGGATGGAGGAAGGAAACCTGGTGCCTGAGCTGCAGGGCAGCGGCGGGGTCTTGCTCTTACGACTCCGGGGGGACTTGCGGGTGGGGGCCTCAGTCTGTCTGTGCCTGGGGGAGGGTGTCCGGGGGCGTGGGGCACTCTGCTCCGTGTGGGTGGGCTTCCTCTTCCCCCTGAATGCTGTATCAGCTGGATCGGAGGGGAAGAGGCCGAGGTCACTGAGGAAGAGCCGCTGGGTCTTTGGGGTTGCAGGTGAGGCAAGGGAGGGTGCTTTGGAGGGAGAGGCAACTGAGGACTGCGCAGTGCTCGTGGATGCGTGTGTGTGTTCCAGGGCCCCATCCCCTGTGAGTCTGGTTTCAGTCCACTGACTGTGCGTGCGTGTGCGTTTTGTTTGTGGCGTGTGTGTCTGTGTGCTGGATGTGCGTGTGCTGTGTGTGCCTGTGCCGGTGTGTGTGTGCTTGGGACGGGTAAGGTGCTGGGGAGTGTGGATGGAGCAGAGGCAGGAGGGGTGAGGGACTGTCTGAGGAGGGACACTGCTGCCGTCAGGGAGGAGTCCATGGACCTATTGCCCCTCTGTAGGTCAGACATGCCCGATGAGATGCCCTCCATGAACGACACCAGCTGAGTCAACAGAGCGGTGTCCGCATGGAGGACACTCAGCATGGCTGTCTGCCCTACATGGAGCTGGCGAAGGAGGTACACAGACTCCTCACTCAGGGCAGCAGGGGACACAGGGGCAGGGGGTGCGGTGCCTGGCCCAAAGGAGACACGCTCCCGAACATGGGAGCCTCCACGGACCTGGGGAATGGGAGCCGATGGGAGGGCGGTGGTGGTGCTGGTGGTGGCGGGGACAGCAACACTAGCTGGGGTGTGGTGGCTGCTGACACCCGCCTCCATAAGGGAGTCATCCTCCGAGTTGCTCTGGTCCTCAGCTGAGGTGGATGGTGCTGAGGACTCCTCGGTGTGGCTCCCCTCGCCCTCCGTGCCACTGGGTCCCTCCGACCACTCCTCGGCTGCTGACCCAGTCTGGCTCTCTGGCTCCTCCTGGTCCGTGGAACTGTCCCCTTCCGTGGCCGTGGATGTATCTGCAAACAATGGGGAAACAGAAAGACATCAGTCACCTGCACCAAACGCACACACCACTGTGAGCACAGCACATTACAGAGCAAGCCTTGGCATCATTAGTTGTACATTGCTAAAAGTGCCCTAACTGAACAGGAGAAGCCAATTGTCAGTCTGATGCCAACCATGGCACTCACATCCCACATGGCCTTGCACCCATCTGTCTGGTGTCTGTTGGATAGCAACACCCCAGTGTGGACACATGCACCAACTACACAGTAGTTGGACAGTGCAGAGGACATGGTGTAGCATGTGGACATGCACACATCACAACTCTTGCCACTGAGTCAGTACAGGTTTCCGGATGAAAGGGACGCCCAGAGTCAAATAGGAAATGCATGTGATGCATACCAGCGACAGACACCATGATGCACCCATGTCCTGATAGCCATCGCCACAATGGTGTGCATGTAGCACATGTCACTCCCCTGCAGGATCACCAATAAGTAGACACATGCCATGGCGGAGGCATGACTGCTAAGTCATACATCACTGTCTCAGTGATGTATGACTTGGCAGCCAGACAACAACACTCTGCACTGTGTCACAATAGTAGGTCATGGGGAATGCAAGTCCTGGAGCTGCACAAGTGCACATGTACATCCCCCACACAATACATCATCTTAACCCTCATCTGTCCAGGTCATACCGATTGGACATATGGGAGACCTGTGACACTACCCTCTGAACCTGAGCCCCTCACAATCTGCTGTGAATGGGGAACAGCTGCCTGAACTTCACATTCGCATACCCCAGTCTGCACGGGCAGCTGATCAAACACCTATGTGACACACAAGTATCGTCTCCTATGGTCACATCTCCAGTGGCATGCTGAGCCCCTACCGAGAAACACCCCAGCAGTCCTGGCAACAAATCCACAGCACACTGACACAGAGGCAGACACCTGAGGGGTCAAATCACTGCGCACAATGTGTCAGCTGATACATGGGAGTGGGAGTACAGAGTGCATTGCATGGCCTGGAGTAGGCATGACTGTCCTGCCCCACATGAATGAGGGATGAGCTCTGGACAGTGGATAGCTGGCTATGTATGTGTGACACACGTAATCTGCACACTCCTGGGGCCCAAACATTGTTCCCACCCGCTGCATGGGTGTGTGCCACATACCCCAGGCACATGTGGTGGCTCAGCTCAGCAAGTGGACCGCATATCAAAGCAACACGCAGATTACATGTCCGAACATAGGCGTTGTGTGAACAATGGACCCACCCATGATGCCCACAACAGAGTTAGGGAAACAGATGCTATCCCCCACCTTTAGTGAAGCAAACTGCAAGGACACAGTCCCAAGTGACACAATTCCCTGAATGTAAGGGCCACACCTGGGTATCAGATGAGGAGTGGGCAGTGCACAATAGAGGTACATGGCTCCTGGACAACATAACTGCTGTACTGTGGCAGTTTAACCAGGCCAGAGGAGGGCACATAGCATGTAATACAGAGTTCCCAGTGCAGTCTTTGACTCACCCCTCCTTGCTGCTGTCTGGCCTTCAGCTGCCCATCCAGGTCTGGAAACACCACCGCCAGGATCTGGAGCATGTGGGGGTCAGGGTCCGTGTTCCGCCCCTCCTGCGAGGAGGCGACAGCTTCAGCTGGACCCGTGCAATCCTCCGGGTCCAGCCCCGAAGGTCCTGCCACCTCTTCTGGCAGTTGCGGATCCGGCGCTTGTAGACCCCCACGGACCGGACAGCCCGGACGATGTCCTTCCAGATCTACTGCTTCCGATGGGCATTAACCTGTCAGGATGACAAAGTGAAAAGGCCATTACTACACATGCAACATATCCGTGCATGACACAGTTGTATATACATGTCTCAATCACAGGGGCACATGATGTACACAGGCAGTGCAACGCTGCCCATGGACAGTTTGCCAGACGTCACTACATGGTATCATTGCATGGGAAGTAAAACCTTGTTCAAATGCACTGTCACTGCACCATACCTGTCCAGTGCATGTCACTACACACTATGGAGGGTGACAACTACTCAGTGAGCCTGCTAGCCAGTGGCATGCAGACTTTCAGCCTTGCTAGTCAGACAAAATGCACATTCAGAAAGGCAGTGCACAGAACACTCACCTGCTCCCCTGGTGTCCCATACAGCTTGCTGTACTGTGGAAGTAGGCTGTCCAGCAGGGCCTGGTTCTCCTCAAGGCTGAAGGCTGGGGCTCTCTCCACAGTACGTGCCATTGCAGGGTCCAGAGGGGCAGAGACAGCAGCAGTGCAGTGGCAGATGTCTTCCTGGAGCATGTAGTGCAGGCAAGTGAGCTCTCAGGGGAACAGCCAGCAAAATATATGTGCTGGAGAGGCAGATACTGTCCTTTGTGTCCAAAGTGATAGGTCCAAGTCGTTTGCATCTTCTGAATCTGGCCAATCCGTGGAATAGCAGCACCAATACACGCCCACAGCATCCTTCAAATCTTCAACTTCATGACATACATGATTTTGCAACATTGTTGTGGGTGACCAACTGAATTTCCAGCAACCGACTCGTTCGAATTTCGAAAATGCGTCCGTTGCCAGGCTAGGCCATTGTCAATGGGTGCGCACCGATCGGTCCATTGCTGATCAACGCGTACAGGGGTACAATGCGTACCGCACACATTGAATGCAATGGGCCGGCCGAGGCACCGATCGGTCCATTGCGGTACAACGCGTACAGGGGTACAACGCGTACCCGCACACATTGAATGCAATGGGCCGGCCGGGGGCACCGATCGGTCCATTGCGGTACAACGCGTACAGGGGTACAACGCGTACCCGCACACATTGAATGCAATGGGCCGGCCGGGGCACCGATCGGTCCATTGCGGTATCAACGCGTACAGGGTACAACGCGTACCCGCACACATTGAATGCAATGGGCCGGCCGGGGCACCGATCGGTCCATTGCTGATCAACGCGTACAGGGGTACAACGCGTACCCACACACATTGAATGCAATGGGCCGGCCAGGGGCACCGATCGGTCCATTGCGGTATCAACGCTGCATAGGTACAACGCGTACCGCGACACATTGAATGCAATGGGCCGGCCGGGGCACCGATCGGTCCATTGCGGTACTAACGCGTACAGGGGTACAACGCTGCACCCGCACACATTGAATGCAATGGGCCGGCCAGGGCACCGATCGGTCCATTGCTGATCAACGCGTACAGGGGTACAACGCATACCCGCACACATTGAATGCAATGGGCCGGCCGGGGCATCGATCGGTCCATTGCGGTACAACGCGTACAGGGGTACAACGCGTACCTGCACACATTGAATGCAATGGGCCGGCCGGGGCACCGATCGGTCCATTGCTGATCAACGCGTACAGGGGTACAACGCTGCACCCGCACACATTGAATGCAATGGGCCGGCCGGGGCACCGATCGGTCCATTGCGGTATCAACGCGTATAGGGGTACAACGCGTACCCGCACACATTGAATGCAATGGGCCGGCCGGGGCACCGATCGGTCCATTGCTGATCAACGCGTACAGGGTACAACGCGTACCCGCACACATTGAATGCAATGGGCCGGCCGGGGGCACCAATCGGTCCATTGCTGATCAACGCATCCCTGTACAAGTGACTGGCATATGTCACCATGCCTGTCTCAGATGGACATATGCCAGCCACAGATAGCTCCCAGGGAGTGAGGGGCACACCTACAACACGACAGCCTGTCCAAACTGTATGATAAGGCATGTAAGGCTGCATTTCCTATTGTGTGTATGTTGGTGTACATGTTGTCCTGTGGGTGTCACCTGGGGGCAGCCACCCCCAGGCTGTGCACGTGTTCATGGGGACAGGATCCTGGGTGTTACGTGTACATGACCACTGTGATGTGCAACTGTTCATATCTGTGCATGTGCCATGGTCACATTTCACGGTGGTGTATGTGTATGTCATGTCACATACCCCGTGAGTCCCATGTGGGACGGTATGTTTGAGCTAGGGTGTCCCAGTGGCACAATAGTGATGGTCCTCCACAGTCTGTGTGCATGTAGTGTTTACAATGTCTCTGATTTCATGTGCACAATGGGAGACAGTCTCCACATCCACGTTGTGTGTGCATGGACTTTGATGTTGTGCGTGTGTGTGTCACAGACGTCCATGTCTGTCCTGCAGTGGCAAGTGGGACCACTACCTGTGGGGGTCATAGTTGTTTTGCTGTGGTGTATACATGATACTCCAAGTAATGCCAGTGTCCATGTGGCAATACAGGGTCCCTGGGAATGTACCTGTCGTTGAGCTGTGATGCCTGGGGCACATCTGTCCTCACATGTCACTGTGGGGGGTGATTGTGACACGGCAGCAGGAGATGGGAACTGTGACACGGCCTCATGATATCCAATGGGCCAACCTGGGACTTATTGATGCCACTTGTTGAAACGTGATGACAGATGTTGGCCATGTATGTGCCATACATGTCCTTACGGAACTGCACACTTCATGTAGTTGTGCCTCATAATGATGTATGTTGGGATATTGAGTGTGTTCAATGCCGCATATGTGGGCTGACTGACAATCTTGCTTTCTTCTCCTCTGCACTGCAGGGCTCCTGCTGTCCATCGACCATTCCCAGACCTGGCAACGATGGTGGAACGGGACAGCATCGGACGGTACCGCTTCACCAGGCAGCTGATTGAGGATTTGGCAGTGCAGTTGGCCCCACATTTGCAGCCTGGCCGGCCGTATCCTACAGCACTGACCCCCAAGGTGAAGGTGATGGCAGCCCTACACTTCTTTGCCACCAGTACCTTCCAACATACTGTGGCGACTGCTGGTGGGATGTCACAGACCATGTTGAGCCGTGTGCTCCGAGATGTTTTGGTGGCAATGTTGCTATTCCTGAACCGGTACATCTATTTCCCTAGACTGCAACGACTCACTGACGTGAAGAGTGACTTCTATGCCCTGGGGAGGATGCCGCATGTCATTGGCTCCATTGATGGGACACATGTGGCTTTGGTACCACCACAGGCCCAGGAGCAGGCCTACAGGAACCGCAAGCACTACCACTCGGTCAATGCACTGGTGGTGTGTCTTGCAGATATGACCATCACACACGTGTGTGCCCGTTTCCCTGGTTCAGCACACGATGCCTTTGTGATGAGGAGTAGTCGCATCCCCAGGATGATGCCACAGATGCAGAACCAGCGTGCCTGGCTTGTCGGTGTGTACTGACTTTGTGCCATTGTGTGTGATCTGATCTGTAGTATTCCGCCCACTTTTCCAAGTCAGCTAATGTGCACTTGTCTGTCCGTAGGTGACTCGGGATACCCCAACATGCCGTGGTTGCTGACACCCCTCAGGAACCCTGTGACACCAGCCCAGATGCGCTACAATGAGGCACATGGTCGGACCAGGAGAGTGATTGAGCGGACATTTGGTCTCCTGAAGAGCCGCTTCCGCTGCCTGGACAAGACCGGAGGGTCCCTCCCATATGCCCCTGCGAAAGTGTGCAAGATTATCATCGTCTGCTGCATGATCCACAACCTGGCAGTGCGGAAGGAGTTGCCTCTCATCCAGGATGACAATGACCAACATCCGCCACCTGTGGAGGATCCTGGCCTGGACCACGATGCCAGTGATGATGATGATGATGAGGGTGATGTCTGCACACAGCTCATCACCAACTTCTTTAGCTGAATGTGAGTATCCTGAGGTGTCATGTCAATGATGTGAGTTGGCATGATATGTGTAGGTGGTGCTCTGGTGCTGTTGGAGTGTGTCCATGGGCTACTTGACTGGATGTGTGTAGCGATGTGTGCTTACAGGTGGTCTGTACTCCCCAACAGTGTTGACATGCTAACTTGGTTCTGGGTGGGTATCTTGTAACATGTATTGTGCATGAGTTTTGCTGTTCTGTCCTGTTCTCCATTGCTTTTGACTGTGTGTCATTTCTGTCCTTCACAGGGGACTTTCAGATTCGTTTGGTCAACTGTGTCCACCGACGACGTGATTGTACTTCCAGGGTGGTAGCTGTTGTGTCCCTACAGGTGATGTGCGCCACACCCATGGACTTCCTTCCTTCTACAGTTGTTGACTGTGTGCCCGCTGCCAGGTGGGATTACCTTGCAACTGTAGTGGTTACGACATGTTGCAACTGTGTAATAAACCTGTGCTTCACTTTGTGATGTGCGTTGTCTGTGGTCACACATTTGACTGCCATTTGCTTACTGCACCTGTGGGCTAATTGACTACAACTGGGAATAGGTGTGGTGTCTGTGCATTGCACCGTCTTCCCTGGCAACATCAGTGTAGGCAATGAGTCAGATGGCCTAGGTGTGTATGTGTTGTGTAGCCCTGGTGGTGTGTCTCCCTCATATGTGTCACGTTGCCTTTCCTCACATGCCTGTGTTGTACTTGCTGTTGCAGTTCGCATACACAGTGTAATTTTGCAGTTCATCATCCCCATAACAGCACCCACGTTGGAATCACAACAGAGGCAAGTATGGTGTATTAGTGTGTTTATTGTGATACATTTGTGTGAATAGTGCATAGGATGGGTAGTGCTGTACATATATCTTGCAATCAGAAGTTCCTAGGTGAATTGAAAGTCCTGGTAGACAAAATCCCCAGTATCGGGGCCACAGTTGTCTGAGACATTGGTCCAACTTGTACTCCCCATGCAATGTGTGGGAGTTGTGTTGCCGTCAACAGGGTGAACAGTCTGTGCACAAAGGTGAACATCCAGAACAGGTTCAGGCTTCCTGGGAGTTGCGCTTGGCCATCGGCCTCTCACTTGCCCCTCCTCGGACGACCCCTCTTCTTTGGGGGGCCCCTCAAGTACAGGCTGCTGCGGTGCAGGGGACTCTCCGCCAGAGTCATCCTCCCTCCCTGTGGCAGTTGCAGTTTGTTCAGCACCAGATGTTGTTGGCACACAGGGAGGTGTGGACTGGTTGCTGTTCATCTGGCGGAGGCATTGTAAAATGTCCCTGTGCACCGCCGTCATCTCTTGCAGTGCGTCCCACTTGGACTCCACGCGGGACATGTGTGAGTCCAAGCGGGCATGATGGGCAGCCTGCTGCTGTTTCATGTCTCTGAGGAGCCCCACTACCTGGCTGAGATCTCCGGTGCTGGACTGGTACGCATCGGCTATGCGTACCAGTTGTGGGTCATCATGCACACCAGCAACCTCTGCAAGCAGCAACCTCTGTCTCCCACCCCTCCCACCACCCCTGCCGACATGTGCAGTGCGTGCAGTGGCACGCACAGATGACCCTGGTCCACCTTGGGGGTTGGTGGTGGTGGTGGTGTCCATGGCCCCACGTTGGTCCAGGGTCCCTGTGCTGGTGTTGCTCCTTGTTCTGTCCATGTCGGCAGGGATGGTATTTGTGGTGACAGTCGTTGGAGGGGTGGGTGCAGGGGGTGCAGCTGGTGGTCCTGCTGGTGCTGCAGCTGGTGGTCCTGCTGGTGCTGCATGTAGACTTGCACCGGATGTGCCAGGTTGGTCTTCTTCGTCCGAGGAGGGCAGAGGCTGTACGACACCAGTGAGCTCCGCATCCTCTTGAGCCTGGGACTGGGACTCCTCAGCGTCTGCTGCTGTGTCCCCATCATCACCTGTTTTTGGGAGACACACACAATGTATGTTATATTTCTGCAGGCATCAATGGTTGACACACCTGACAGTTGTGACTGTGCCTCTGGGTGCGGGCCTGTACATTGCATTGTCCTAAGTCGTCACAGTCAGGGGTTGATATTGGTGTGGCACATTGTCCTGCATTATTTGGGCATTTCTATGTATTTGTTGGGGTGTGAACATAGTCTGCATTGGTTGTATTTGGTTGACAGCCGGCCCTCCTTCCCACCCAGCCAGTCAGTTATCCCACCATGGACTGTGCTTGCATTGCAGGGAGTGGATGTTGTCTCTCAGGATGTCAGTCAGTGGTGTGCTGTTTGTTGGTGCACAGTTCCCAACAGGGCCTTGTGCTCCCCACAGCAGTAGCCAGTGTCAGCCATCTTGTGAGTCCTTCTCCACTCCCTGTGATGTGAGCATGGTTCAGGGTGGTGTTGATGGGACAGTTGTGGGGGTGAGCTATGTCTGTGACTGTGACTCCCATCATGCTATTGCCTCCACCCCACTTGCCAGCATTCCCATACTTACTTGCTTTTGTGGGGAGTTCAGTGTGTGTGGGTGTGAGGGCAATGGCAAGATGGCTGACAGTGGTGTCCTGCTGTTGGTTGGTATGCAGTTCCCAGCATGCCCTTGTGCTCCCCACAGCAGTAGCCAGTGTCAGCCATCTTGTCAGTCGTTTTCCACTCCCTGTGATGTGAGCATGGTTCATGGTGGTGTTGATGGGACAGTTGTGGGGGGGCAATATGTGTGACTACGACTCCCATGATGCTATTGGCTACACTGACTTGCCCAGCATACACAGAATTCCTTTCTTTCAGTGGTCTTCACTGTGTGTTGGTGTTGTAGTGGTGGCTACATGTCTGGATGTGTTTGTTAGTTCTATTTGTGCCACTGCCTAGCTGTAGTTGTAGTTGTGTTTGTACATGTGATGACATGGTTAAATGTAACTTTGAGATGGCATGTGTTGTGTTTATCTGACTGACATACACATTTTGGGATGATTCTGTTCTGGTTGCTGTGTAATTGCTGAGTGCATGGTTTGACTCTCCCCTTGACAGTGATGTGTGTGTGTATTGTGGCAGAATATTGTGTACATTTGTTGTGTACTCACCAGGCTCTGGGATGTTCTCTAGTCCATATACGCTCACTGGCGGAAGGATGGCCCGCACCTTCTCCTCCCAGGGCCTGAGGTATACTGGCTTGGCAGGAGGGCCACTGCCGGTGTATTGGCTCAGGAGGTAGTCTTTCTTGAGCAGGTCCCGGACCCTCCTGCGCACGTCATACCACCTGTTCTGGATGTCGGTCTTTGTGCGCAGACATGGTGATTGTGCGTTCACCCTGTTGATGATCCTCTCCCACATCTTGGTTTTCTGGGAGATGGGGGTCTGTTGGACCAGTGTGCCAAACAGCTGTGGCTCTACCCTGAGGATCTCGTCTACCAGGACTTCCAATTCACAATCTAGGAACTTGTGATTCTTCTTGGGGGGCATGGTGATGGGTGGTGATTGTGAGTGATGTGTGTGTTGGTGTGCAGGTGAGGGTGTGTGAGTGTGTGTTTTGCTGGGTGTATGTGAGGTAGGTATTTGTTGGTGTGCTGATGGTGTGTGGCTTGTGTGAGGGATGAGCTGTGGGTGTGTGGTTGCTGTCTGTTGGGTGCTGGCAGTAGAATGGCATTTGCAAAGGATCATGGTTGGGATTTGTGTCCTTTATATGGGTGGAGTTGTGGGTGTATCTTTGTTCTCTGTCCCCACCCCCCCAGGTATTTATTGGCTTTGTAATTGCTTGTTTGGCCTTTTTTGTGTAATTTTTCCTTTGTACTGTCTGTGCATGTTGGAAACGTTCTTGTGACCGAGTCGGACCCTGCATTTGTCTCGTACGGTCTTCTCCGTTTCGTTCACGCTGTGTTTGTGCAGTTTTCTATGCTGCGTACGCGTCGGTCGCGGTGTTTTGTGTTACTTCGGCTCGGTTTTGTATGCGTGTCGGTCGTACGGCTTGTCCTCCGTACGACTCGGTCGTGGTTTTCGCGCCTTGCATCGTACTTTGCGGTTTGGAGTTCGCGTGTACGTTTCGGTCGGATTTGTTCCGGGTGCGTGTCGGTCGGTTCGATTCGCGTGTTTTTCCGGCCGGATTGCTGTTTTCCGTGCGGCTCGGTCGTTCGGGTTGGGTTCGGTACGTGTCGGTCGGATTTTGCACGCCTTGCATCGTACTTGGAGTGTCGGGCGCCACAGGTACGTGTCGGTCGGAATAAATTCCGGCTCCGAGTCGGTCGGTGCTTTTTCCGGCCGAGATCGGAATCGACCCCTATGTATTGCCTGTGTGTGCTTCTCTTTTTGTGGCTTTGTTGGGACATAATTTAACCTTCTCATAGCTCCTGTGGATAAAAGGGCACCAATGAGATAGAGAAATAAATAAATAAGTCCACTGGCGGAATTCCCCCAGTCATCAATGAGTGGTGGATCATCTGGCCACATTCAGTAAATCTCTTCTTAGAACTGTGTTCATCCTGTGAGCACTACCCATTAAAGGGACGACCAAAACGGTTAATTGAATTTGAATTTCTTTTTAATATTTCCCTGTTACAAATGGGGGTCTCTAGTTGGCAGAGGTAGGTACCTTTGTCCAAATAGGGACCCTTCTTCCTAGTCAGGGTAAGGGGGATACACTTCTAAAATAACCCCTGCTCACCCCCTTGGTAGCTTGGCACGAGCAGACAGGCTTATCTCACAGGCAGTGTGTAAAGCATTTGTGAACACATACAGTAATACAGTGAAAACACTACAAATGGACACCACACCAGTTTAGAAAAATAAGTAATCTTTATCTAAACCGAAACAAGACAAAACGACAAAAATCCACAATACAGTAATAAAAATATGACTTTCAAATGGTAGAAATAGTTCAGTTCAAGGCAAGTTGCCGATGCAACACTTTTCACACAAAGTACCTTGGATGTGTTGCGCACGCAAACAAAAAGGGCCGCAGGGAAGGTGATGCGTCGGTTCATTACACTCAGTGAAGGTGATGCATTGGTTCCTTGCTCCTGGGGAGGTAATGCGTCGGTTCCTTACTGCTGCGCAGGGGAGGTGATGCGTCAGTTCCTTACCGGAGAGGAGGTGATGCGTCGGATTCTTACTGCGTGGGAAGGTGATGCATCGGTTTCTAACTGTGTCCCCCAACGATGCGACAGACTTGGCACCTCGATTCTATGCGACGATCTGGGATGATGCGAGGATTCTGGCATCCGCACAGCAGGGCTTGCGTCGGAATCGGTGAGGTGATCTCGGACTTCGGAGATCGTTGCACTCGATGTGGCATGTGGCAATTGCTCGAGCCGCGGCAGGCGCTGCAACAGTTTCTTCAGCAATGCGTCTGAAACAGGTAGCATGCGTCACGCTTCTCGGTGTTGTGCTGATTTTTCCAGCCCCCTGCGGAAAACAGTCTCTAGAGGTCTAAAACAACCTCTTTGCAGGTCAGAACTCCCAGCAAGGAAGTTCAGGGTAGCTGGTGGTGAAGTCTTTGTGTCCCTGAGACTTCAGAACAGGAGGCAAGCTCAGTTTCAAGCCCTTGGAGATCTTCCTCAAGTAGGGGACACAGCAAACAGCAAAGTCCTTTCTCCTTTCCCTGGCAGCAAGTAGCCACTGCAGGCAACACCAGACAGCAAACAGCACAGGGGCAGTATTCCTCTTCAGCTTCTCCGGCTCTTCTCCTTGGCAAAGGTTCCTCTTGATTTCCCCAGAAGTGATCTAAAGTTCTGGGTCTGGGCCCCAATATTTATACTACAAAATCCTTTGTTCTCTGGTGGCAGAGAAGCCCTGTGCTTGGTCAAAACCAGTCCTGTCCTCTCTGGTGCAGCTTCCTGGCAGGAGGTGGAGACAGCATTGTGGAAGGCAGACTAGGCCCATTCAGGTGAAAGGAAATCTCCTCCCCCTACTCTAAATGTAGCCCAGGTCTAATCAGCCCAGTCCTAACTCATCAGACTCTCTGGAGCAACTGCTCCTCCCCAGCCCCTGTCAACCAAAGCCAGACATGCAATAGACAAACCTAGCAGAGGCACACTAGATGGCTAAGCAAGAAAATACCTACTTTTTAAAAGTGGTATTTTCAAACACAGAATGTAAAAATTATCTCCACTAAAAGATGCATTTTAACATTCTGAGTTCAGGCATACTAAACTTTATTTTCCTACCTTGTTCCCAGGGGTAGTTATGTTTATAAGATGTTATAAGCAAACTCCCCATTCTATCCTATGGGAACAGGTAGCCTTGCAATAGTGAAAAACGAAATTGGCAGTATTTCACTATCAGGACATGCCACACACACCAGGGCATGTCCTACCTTTCACATACAATGCACCCTGCCCACAGGGGTACCTTGGCCCTACCTTAGGGGTGACTAACATGTAAGAAAAGTGAAGGGTAGGGCCTGGCAAGTGGGTAAACTTGCCAAGTCGACATGGCAGTACCAGACTGACCACAGGCTCTGCAATGGCAGGCCTGAGTTACAGTTACAGGCTGCTTATGTGGGTGGCACAATCAGTGCTGCAGCCCACTAGCAGCATCTGATTTACAGGCCCTGGGCACACACAGTGCACTGTACTAGGGACTGACTAGTAAATCAAATATGCCAATCATGGAATCACCAATCCATAACAACAATTTACACCGGGAGCACTTGCACTTTGGCACTGAACAGCAGTGGCAAAGTGCCCAAAGCATCTAGACCAGCAAAACGGAGTCCAACACACAGCAAAAACACAGGAGGTCAAGGCAAAAATACAGGGGAAACCCACGCCAATGATGCCAGGTCTAACATTCCCCTTTCGGGACATGATTATTTTTCTATTCTTAAATGGTAGCACAACATATTCTTGCACAAGGAGTAACTTGCTTACCTCAGGAGTTTTAATTATTATTATTTTTAAATAGTGCACCCTCCACCTATATTACAGCGAGTGGAAATGATGGTATATTAAAGGGAAATTTTAACCCTGTAAATTCATGGCTACAGGTGTCACAGCTATCCGTTTACATAAATTCCGTAAACAGAGGTCATCAATGTCCACGGATGAGACATATGTTCTATGGCAACTGTTGTCTTATAAGGAGAATCCTTAGTTTATTCCTGAAAAAACAGGGGGTATCAGTCTCAGGCATGATATTCCAGAGTGTGGGTGCCTTTTGTGGGATTTGGTTCTCTAATTAGGCCCATCCTTAAGATGGCGAGTTTGCATGGTGTGGAAGGCTTTCCCACTAGGACAACTAGCTTGTTGGTGCTGTCAGTATTCAAGAATATGCACATTAAGGTGGGACAGTGAGTCAGCAACTTTGGGTATTTGATCAAGTGGATAGTTGCCTGAAGACCGTCTTCAGTGGTGCAGGGTGTTGTTGTCAGCCTATTGCTTCATCTTTGACAGAAAGAAGCTCAGGATTAGATACTAGGAATGGTACTTAGTGGCATTAGAAAAACTTTAATAGATCAAGAACCAAGATACTACTACCATTTCAAGGACAGCCACCTGCTCCTCAGATGAGTGAACCAAGCTGCACAAATGTAATGGGAAAGATACACCACTTCTTGCCATTTTCAGAAACATGCAGAAGTGGTAAATCAGAGCCACTGTCAGCAGTTGGTGGGCACTGGCACACATTTTTGGGGACTGGACTTATTTTTCATCATCAGACTTTAACACACAGCAAGGGAGGGAAAGGCAGTTCAGGGAGAATAGAGAAGGAAAGAAGGGGGAAAACAGTGAAAAAGGAATGTTGGACCTGGCCCTTTTTGCAGGGTTATCCCCAAACGTTTTGCCTTCTGCAGCCTATTTTTCTGACCTTCTGTTTGTTGGCCTTATGACTCTGGGCACTTTACCACTGCTAATCAGTGCATGTGCTCTCTTCTCTAAATATGGTATGATTAGTTTACACCTGTTTGGCATATTTAATTTACATGTAAGTCACTTGTAAAGTGGTATCCCATATACCCAGGGCCTGTAAATTAAATGCTACTAGTGGGCCTGCAGCACTGCTTGTGCCACCCAGTGACATAGCCTTTCAAACCTGTCTCAAGCCTTCCACTATAGGGCCTGCAGCCACAGTTTACTGCCACTTCGACTTGGCATTTAAAACTACTTGCCAAGCCTTAAAATACCCTTTTATTACACAGAGGCCATCCATAAGGTAGACCCTAGGTAGCCCTATGGGCAGGGTGCTGTGTAAACAAAAGGTAGGGCATGTGCCTTTAATGTGTGACATGTCCTGGAAGTGACGAACATCCATTTTGTTTCTCATTGCTGTGAGGCTTACTCCTCTCATAGCCTAGCATTGAGAATTCCCTTATGTATCTTTAAGTAATAATTTCTGATCTGAAAGGAGTGGCACTGCCATGTTTGGTATGTTTAGAACTGTAGTGATAAATCCTGCTTATTGGTGTAGTTGGATTTTACATTACTATTTTGGAAATGCCGCGCTTAGAAAGTGGAGATTTCTCTGTGCTTATGACTCTTTGTGCTTTGCAGCCTGACTCCAAGCCACGTCTGGGCCTGAGTGACAGCTACACTTTGTGCATAGTTTCAAGACAGCCACCACACAGGAAGGGCAGGGTGTGACAGTGATACATCTGCAGTCATCTGCATACTGATGGTCTTCCTGGGCTGAGAGAGTGAAAGGATATTCACATTTTACAATTGTATAGGCTGTGTCTTGCCCTCACACAAAGGGCAGAATTACCCCTACTGATGCCTGGCGACAGGGCTGGGTTGAAAGGAATGGTTGTGCACTTCTAAAGGTTCCCTTTCAAAGTTCCCCTTGAACAAAGACAATTTTGAATATAAGTACAGGGGCTCTGACCCCATGATTTTAGTACACTACTGGTCCAGAAAGAAACTCTGCTGGAGCAAAAGCTGCTGCGCTGGAAGGGTTGCAACTCTGCTGTGATTGACTGTTCCCAGGAACTGCCATACTGCTTTTCTGAGCTTCCCTGCTGCCTGCTGACCTCTGCCAAGCCAAAGGAACCACCCTAAGTGACTCCAAGGGCTTGCTGGCTTGCCTCCTGTTCTCCCTGAGGTCTCAGGGACAGTAAAGACCTCGCAGCCCAAGACCAGCCTCTTCCAAACTACAGCACCTGCCGACTGCCGCGGCCTCAGTGCCCTGTGACTTTTTCCAGTCAGTCCTTGTGGTTTATAGTAGAGGCTGTTCCATTCTCTGGTACCCCAAAACCGTACTCTAGACTCTTGTGATGGCAATGTTACTTAAAAATCTAGCAAGGGCACCTGAGCACTGCAACCCCCTCTCGACTGGGTACTGGGGCATCGAGACCACTGAAAGCTCTGACGATATCGCCGCCGCCCCAGCCGAGTCAAGGGCGACTCCATAGCTGCATCTCTATGACGGAAACACTTCACCAGAGGACGGTGCATTCCCATTGGTAATTGTGGTGTGCGGCCGGCCTCATGCGACCCGAAGTCCCAAGGCTGAGCTCCCCGCGATAGGATGCATGGACATTTGCAGTTGGGTTGCAGCCTGGCCCGGGCGGTCCCTTAGTGCGCGTTGTGCTCCTGGCAGCAGAGGTTGTCCACATTGTTCATGCTTTGCCATACTTGGGACTGGGCAGTCCCTGTGAATTGTGTATTCCATAAACATTGTAAAGGGAGCGGGCTTTGGGAGTTGGTGGCATGTCCCTCAACTGCTCACCACGCTGCATTTTTGGCACCAATATCCGGACCAGTGTGGTATCACTGTTGCAGTTTTGCTCATACCTTAATTTGAACCTTTGGACCGGGTTGGAGCGGTCTGCAGTGCTCCCATACAGCACTCCTCATGGTCAGGAACTACAGACTTTTTCAACGCTATCCCCAGTGAAACCGTATCTGCCCTAAGAGAAGAGCTTCAGCTTCTGGGGCTGGAAACTAATGTACTTTCTACAATTACCGTAAAGGCTCTAAAACGAGCTTATCTGGAATTAAAGCACTGCTTTTGTCTTTATACTAATCAGATTGGATTTTTATTGGTTTGTTCTTATATTTTATATAAACAGACCTAATATTTTTCTAAACCTGTGTGGAGTCTTTTTTGTGGAGCTTTAATTATGTTACTGTGTGAGTGTGTTGCGCAAATACTTTACACATTGCCTCTGATGATAAGCCTGCCTGCTCTACGCCAAGCTACCAGAGGGTGAGCACAGGATATCTTTGGTGTGTATCTGATTTGCCTAGACTAGAGTGGTGGGTTCTGCTTGGCTTAGGTGCATACCCTAGCCAACTAGAAACCCCATTTCTAACAAGGGAGATCCAGGGAATCAAAAGATCCAGCAAGAATATGATACAGAGATTGGAAGTATAGGGTTATGGAAGAAACGGGTATGAGATGGATTCAAAATTAGATCGCAATGGTGTTCAGCAATCTTGATATTCTGCAGTGCCTAAGAAACCCATTTGTGCTACAGCAACAAATGATGGACATAATACAGAATGAATCAAACATTCACCCCCAGTCAAGAGATCTGGGTTAAATCCATTGTTCTTTTGCTCACTACACCACCCCAGTTTGAAAGCAGCCATATGCAAATCAGTCTGGACCCTGCTCCTCATGGGAACAGTCCTGTCCGAACTGCAAAGCCAGGTCCTTCCTGGAACGGAAACAAGCATCCTTGGACCGGTTTCAGGGTGACACCCCTCATCAGCCAGGGTAGCTTAAATCCAGTGGCACAGTGAGCAAGGGACCCACGTCTGGGCTACACATCCCACTTAGGGCAAAATGTGCTGCAGCAACAAATGATGGACGGAATGCTGAATGAATCAAATATTCACTTCCAGTCAAGAGATCTGGGTTAAATCGATTGTTCTTTTGCTCACTACACCACCCATTTTGAACCCAGCCATATGCAAATCTGTCTTGACCCTGCTCCTCATAGGAACAGTCCAGCCCATACTACCAAGCCAGGTCCTCCCTGGACCGGAAACAAGCATCCTGGGACCGGTTTAGGTGTAGCACTCTTTATCAGCCAGGCTAGCACTAATCCAGTGGCACAGTGAGCAAAGGGCCCACTTCTGAGCATACCCATCCCACTTAGGGCAAAAATCATCTGGCACTGAATTTACTTTCTTACTTTGTGCTTTATGCTTCTATGCATTTACACACAACTTAGGTTCTTTCTGCTCCGCCCATGTTTAGAAGCAATAGAAAATCATTTTGATTGAAGCAATCTGACCTTGTCAAACGGTGGCATAGTTGGTGCAATAAAAATACAAATACTTTCGGGCAGATTTACAAGCCCCTTGCGCCACTTTTGCGCCGCCGTTGCTTCACTTTTGTGATGCAGCGGTGACGTAAACCATGCGCCACGTTGCGCCTTATTTACAACGTGACGCATCTAGGGAGATGCGTCACGTTGTAAAGCCCTGCGCCACATGAAACCTGCGTCAGGTCTCATGTGGGTGTTCCGTCGCAGGGTGGGCGTTCCTTCGCAGGAAAGCCTCGTAAAAGTGACGCAGTGAAATCTACAAGATTTCACTGAGTCACTTTTCCGACGCTGCTGCGACAAATCCTTACGCCTGCTTCAAGCAGGCGTAAGGAGTGGCGCACCACGTTAGAGATGGGTGGCCCACGAGCATTGCTGGAGTTGTGTCGCACTTGCGACACGACTCCAGCAATGCGCCACCCTTCCGACGGGAGATGCGACACGCATCTGTTTATCTTTGCGCCACGGTGCGCCACATAGTAAATGCGGCGCACCTGTGGTGGCGCAAGGGTAAACTTGCGTGACGCATCTTTCCTGGCGCATCTCTGCTGATTTGCAGGGATGCGCCAGGCATTGTAAATCAGCCCCTTTGTTTTTATGAAACGTATGTTGTTGCAAATACATTTCTCTTAGGAGCACAAAAACACGTACCCCTTTACCGAAGCTCTTAATGGTTGGTGCGTTCATTTCTCTGCACAGTAGATAGAACCTTGGTGATGTGGGAGGGGACAACCTGGTAATGGATTTTATAAGTAGGACAAAGAGAGGAAAGCAGTTGTGTATGTGTGTGTTCGGGGGGGGGAAGGGGGGAGTTTGATGGGGAAATTGCAATCCACAATTTGACTACTATAAAAGCCTCCCTTTATGTGCGCTCAGCTTACCAATGACCTTCAGTTACCTGAAACTCTTTTGCAATCCCTGTTATTCCATCAGGCAGCTCGTATTGTTGATTTAATTGATGCCTTGTGTATGAATGTCACATTTCTCTCATATTAAGTCGCTACGACAGCTGACATTTTCTGTTAAGAGGAGAGCATTTATTCACATATGACAGAAAACACGATCTTTGCAAGGTAGAAATAAAATACCTGTTGGTATGAGTGTTGAATATGTGTTGAAGGAGTATAGATTTGATACACACGTCCTGGATTTTAGTTCGGGATTCGGAAATATTTTAAAACAATTACAATAGAAGCTCAAATATACAAAATCAAAATTACATACTTTAAGCCAAATGTTGTGTAACAAGAGGCAATACTTGACATATTGTCATTATTTATTTCACTTCAGTCTCCATGAATCTGAGCATGAAGTGTAATTGCAAGTGTGTACATTTTTAGGTGTGGCTTGAGGGTGCAGCTGGCTGCATGACGGATAGTTACCAAGGGGCTCATTACGATGGCGGGCGGAAGCACAACCGCCGTGCTGGCGGATGCAAAAACCACCAGTTACCGCCGGCACGCAGCAGTCCACACGCCCGCCCAATTACGATGCGAAAAGTAGGCCAAACACCGCCGGCAAGCCAGCAACACCGTCCGCCATCAAAGTGCGCCCGTACACGTAGCGGCGCAGCACAACTGACACACACCGTCCGACGAAACACGTCCCGCCCGGCGTATAAATTACGATGCCGCAAACAAACGGCTCCCACGGCTAAGAGACACCGCACGTGAAAGAGAGGCGGTAACACGGACGCAGAGCACGGAAAACGAAGAAGCGGCATCCCGAGCATGAATCCAGCACTGCAGGCCCTCCCCATGCTTCTGCTGATGCACCACCAAGGACGCAACGCACCGCGGAGACGCAGGTAGGCACACACACAACAAGTGCACGCAAACAGCGCACACAGTGCAAGGGCGGAAAAAGCGGACAACAGCGCGTGTACACTACACATCCACCATTGCATCCACATATGACACACAGGCCAAATCGTAACTTCGCGGAACACATGTGTACACACCACCTGGGACCAGGAACCAACCACCCCGTCACGGCCCCAAAGCGCCGATGACGCCGCCACACATGCGCACAACGCAGAGGCCAACCGCAGCGCCATGCATGCGTCGCACACAGACACAGGGACACAACCAAGCAGCACACACATCAGCCCCACCCCGAACGCACATGACACGTGACAGGCCGGCCACAGACATGTCCCCAACGCCAAATTCACGGACAACACCCAACGCCACACAACCGACGCACACATGTCAGTGAAGTCACGCAACAGCAGGACACACCCCAGTGTAACAAACATGGCGTAGCACACAGCGGCGGCAACACCAACTAGGAGAAGCAGGGCCCCTTCGGGAAGAGGAACGCCAGTACCACACTCAAAAACCCATACCACCCTGCACATATGAACAAGACATATAAAACGGAACACCAAAGAGCACGGGGACCGACAACAGGTGGCCCAAGAATAACATTCACACACAAGGCCCAACGCAGAGCGGAAAGGCAGCCTGCCGCCCACACAAGGGAGAGCAGACAGCACTGAATGACCTTCCATTCCAACACCGAAACCACAGCCCTACGACAGAAGCCGGTGAATACAGCCATTGTCCAAGAATAGACCAACACAGGCATGCCGAGGAGACCGACCACAGGGCAGATAGCGCATATCACAGAAGCACACAACGGACGGGGAAGAAAGAAGAAAACACTCCCCCATGTCGGCCACATGCAAGTTAATTGGAAGGAGTCACACAGCACCGACCTTGAACTGTCTGAGAAGCATGTGGGAAGAGGGCCCGTGTCCTCCAAACAAGCCAACAGAACACAAGTCCTGTCTCCCCACGACTACACAGAGCTCACAGCAACCCCGGAGCGTGCACATTGCAGACTGCACACACAGCCGGAGCACGCCACCTCTACGAACCGCTGCGAAATGGCTACCGCAACACACCTACCCAACTACGCCGAACAGCTCAAGCTGTACAAAACCAACCTGTGCCATACATTGGGATGCGATCTCCTGTCCCTGCTGAACGTAAGTTACCGACTGACTTACCGCATCACATTGTTCAGCTGCGTCATGCCCGTCTTCTACTGTCGGAGGTGTCCCTACCAGCATCCCGTCGAGATATGCCTCTCCAACCCGGCATGTCTGAAGGCGGACCTGCTACCACTACTCCTCCCTCTGGACGCACACGACAGGGCCTGCTCTGCCTATGGGGGCATGGCGTATGTGGCCAACATCGCACGCGCACTGAAATGGAACCACTGTGCCTCCACACGACGGATCATCGAGAACAGCTACATCGAATGTCACCCAGCATGCCCCATCATGGTCCTCCAAGGGACAACCTACGAACAACACCTTGACAGCCACCATCCGCTTCATTGGCTGGCAAACATGTACACCACCAATGACATGGAAGCCCTGCTGGACGGCATCGCATACCTGACAACCTGTAAATTCGTCGGACCACAACGCAGGTTCCCCGAGTGACCTATGATGTCCAACCCCGCACCCATGCTTAGCTTCCGCACGGACTGGCCAGTCACCACCACAACAGCCATACCAAACGACCGGCAACTGTAACCACACCATCAACGACATCGCCATGACATCGGATATGACCGGGACATGCACACTGTTCCCCATCACATCCAGGAACACCGCATGCATCGTGGGAGGCAGTGGCATGGGCTCTGTGCATCGCACCCACATGGACGGAACTGCACGAACAACCAGGACACGACATGGATCCAGCGCACATGGACACACACACCGCTCAGTGGACATGAATAGGTCGACTGGAGTCTGTGGGTGCTGCACCCCTCCCACCCCCGCCCCGGGAATCCCATACCAGGACCTTTGCATGGACGACAAGTGCATACAACAACAACACGACCCCAGTGACTGTGACATGTCCAGTAACCACCACAGTGCAACAACAAGTGGCACGCCGCTGCATGCACGCAAGCACATGCCCTGATGTCATCTCACATGCACGCGTGCATGAGGAACAACCGCAGCAAACCTGTCACATGGAACTGAGATGGACTGTGCCCATGATGCTGAGCGGTCTGGTAGGCTACATGTATACCGTCTGTGTCAAAGTCCGCAGCTCCGCAGCTATACGTAAATGTACATTAGCACAGCCTTGGCCAAGCAGATGTAACCCCACACCCTATCCCATTTGTTATCATGCTCAGTATATCCTCAACATGTATTCCGCTGCCAGTAGTGTCCACTATACTGCATCACAGAGGACAGAAGACTCAATATAATGTTTGAAACCAAAACTGTCTCCGCTGACTCATTTCACAAGTACGAATGAGAGAGGATGAGAGTATGTGAAGTACACGGCAGTCGTGACATGACCATGTAGTCCACTGGTATTGGATGTCAACGCAAATGAGTAGCACTACTGTGGAAGACACACATGTGTCGTGTGAAGTCGTATGGACGCAGTGCTCAGGTGGGTGGGTGCGATGGGTAGATGCGCACATGCCAAGTTGGAGCACGCCGTGTTGGGAGGGGTCATGAACAGTACACCACCGCTTCCCTGGGCATTGTGAGAGGACACCTGTCGGGGGGAGTGAACACGTGTGTGCACAGCAGCCGGGCACACGTACAAAGCGGTACCAGGCGCACCTCAGCCCACCCTCTGTGGACAAGCTGGATCCTGTTGTGCGCCCGCCATGCCCCTTGACAAGGCACACACAGCCCCAGTCGACCAGGTGTAACCCCAACATAGTCAATCCGCACAGGCGATACAGGGCACGGGATGGCAGTGGAGCATGGTGTGTGAGAGGTCTCCTCGCGCTCCTCCTGGTCATATCACGCAGGCAATAGAACCTCAACGTCTAGCATGGCACAAGTCAAATGGAAGTGTAGGGGGACGCACCACAGCACGAGCAGCACTGACGTCACGGGAGGTGGCTCGCACCATCCCATCCATTGCCCATCATACCAACCACGCCACATGCCATTGCGACTAAGTGCAAGCGCGTGCGCCACCACCCCCGAGCCCTCCCCAGAGAGGCCAAAGAGTGAATGTGTGGGCCATCAGCCACAGCCGGACGCGGCATGGCCGCAAGGGCAGCCACAGCCACTGGGTGTCGCAGGTGGCGGATCCGGAAGGCGAAGACTGTGATGCATAGTCCATGCAGGCCGGGTCTCCATTTGGGGCACCACGCAGGTGGACGGCGTCCCGCCACACATCATACCCTGGACCCACACATACACTCCTTGCCCTCTCTGGTGCGAGCTTGGGGCTGCCTGTGCAAGCGCTAGCCTCGCAGGTGAGCATGCATATTGGGGGAGCGAGGGGAGGACATGAGGGCTGGGGCGAAGATGACTGTATCACAGTCAGTTAGTACAAGGGATGACCCAAATGTGGAAAGGAGGAGACGTGTCCCGTGTGTACTGCAACTAGTCGCCAATCCGACTACCCCCCCATGTCCGGAATGTAAGCCCGCACCTAGGCCCGCCCATCCGCCACATCGAACATACCACCAGCACGACAACCTTCCCATTCGAAACACTGACTGGGGGTGGCGACCAGTGAACAATCATGTGTAGCCTACCCACGCGTACATGTGGGCCCTCCATGATCCATGTCACCTGCGGCAAAGACATGACATGCGCAATGAGGGAAGTGAGGAGAGCTGCCCGCCCCACGCGCAGAAGGTGCATCAGCTCCACAGACCCAGCAGCGAGTCCAGCAGGGGTCACATGTGCAGGGGCAGCTGTGCCTGGTGTGAAGGCACATGCATATAGACAGCACATCGACCAATGTGTAGTCTGCCCACATCCACAGTCCATCATCATGCGGACATAGGAATTGAACACAGGGCAACACATCTTAGTTGGTGCACCCACCGTGACCAACAATGCGCAATCATCGACGTACCCACCCTGTGCATGGCCCCCCACCCAACGGAGGCACATCCAGTGCCACCATCCCACACACACAAGCCTTCCACGGAACATGCTGTGTCCAATGGTCAGTACAGAGTCAGCGCCCATCTGGTGGATCCTGAACAGGAGACACATGCACACACATGCCAGCTCCCACTATGTACGACTGCCACCTGGCACGTGCAATGTAACCTCTCACCTGTGACGTGTGACTGCAAGCACACAGCCGTCTTGGCATGGGGCTGTCAATGTGGACACCAGTCAATGTTTCGGGAGCTGTGATCCGTACAGTGCTGTACATAGGGTGCAGTGCTGACACCTACTACTGTCTCATATCCCCTCGTGCCACAGGTCCCACTTGTATTGGCCGCTCAGCCCGTGCCCACATCGTCGTCGTCGTGTGCCATACTCATCCAGCCTCGGAAGCAGTTCCATGCTCAGCAGACACTCATGTTGCCGTGGCGTTGCCGCTTGACGAATATGCAGTCAGTCCCCATCAGCACGCCCCGCAAGTCATTGGGGCCTAGATCCCCATGTGCATGCACATGGCAGTGGTATGTCTCACTTGCCATTGCCATTGTTGGGAGACCTATGTAAGTGTATTGTGGCCGTGCCGTCCCAGCTTGTCAGCTGGGCTGTGGCTCATGTGCTTGCTCAGTCATGTCAGTGATGTGTATGCGAAATTGCTATGTGTCGTGTTGCTTTGACATGTGTCCTCTGCCATTTTCCCCAGGCGGAGACCGAACATTGACCGCCCATACCAATTGCTGGCGGACATGGACGATACAGAGGTGATCAGGAAGTTTCGGCTGGACAGGCCAACCCTGCATCGACTGTGTGCCATGTTAGAGCCCCATCTCCGTCCCCGCAGGGTGTATCCGACTGCTGTCACCCCCACGGCTAAGGTGATGGCCGCCATGCATTTCTTCGCCACTGGGTCATTCCAGCACACAGTGGGCAGTGGAGGAGGGATGTCCCAGCCCATGTTCAGCAAGGTGCTGAGGGATGTACTGGCAGCCATGATGCTGTACCGGAACAGGTACATCAGATTCCCCAGGGCTCGTGAATTGGCGGCAGTGAAGGGTGCATTCTATGCCCTTGGCAGAATCCCACACGTCGTGGGAGCCATTGACTGCACACATGTTGGCCTTGTTCCACCACAGGCCACTGAGCACCTGTACCGCAACAGGAAGCACACGCACTCCCTGAATGTGCAAGTGGTGTGCCTTGCGGACATGGTGATCACCCACGTGTGTGCCAAGTTTCCAGGCTCGGCACATGACGCACACATAATGCGCAACAGCATCTTGCCACGACTGATGGCCAATCTGCAACAGGATCATGGCTGTATTGTCGGTGAGTATGTGGAGTGGTGTAGCGTGCTGGTTGTGCGATGCTGTCCCCTGTCCAGTTGGAATAGCAACGGTTCTCTGTGTCCCTCACACCCAGGTGACTCTGCGTATCCGAATGGGGCATGGCTGCTCAGTCCATTGAGGAATCCCCGCACCCCAGCAGACGATCGCTACAATGAGGCACATGGGAGGACCAGACGTGTGGTCGAGCGTACCTTTGGCCTCCTCAAGTCCAGGTTCAGGTGCCTGGACCGCACCGGGGGTGCACTGGCGTACTCCCCACAGAAGGTGTGCCAGATAGTGGTGGCGTGCTGCATGCTGCACAATCTGGCCATTCGGAAGCAGATCCCCCTCATTGTGGATGACGGAGATCAACCAGGGCCCCAGCCCGCAGACCAGGACAGCTCGAGTGAGGTGGACAGCGGAGAGGAGGAAGCTGGGAATGTGCGCCAGCAGCTCATCGCCCGCTACTTCACTTGACGGTGAGTGTCCATGTACGACGGATGATGTGTCTGTATCTGTGCAGGTGTGTGTGTGCTGTGTCAGGGTGGCCGTATGTTCACTGCGTGCAGTGTGTCAACGCTCCATGGCCAGGGTAGTATGCCACTGTTGGTGACTGTGGCATTGTGCCCTATTGCTCTGTGCGATGTGTGTACATTGCTTGTAGTTGTTGACATGTACTGTGTGATGGGTGTGTGACACACTCATTGAATGTGCTCCTGTTCTGTCTCCCACCCCTAGGTCCCTACAGGCCCTCCGGATTCCATTGCCATGCCACGCATCAGGTGCCTTTCCGCCCAAGGTGGCCGTTGTATTCCGTACAAATAAAACACAGGGCACAAACAGCAGTTAGTGAAAAAGGTGCATTTATTACAAACTGTGACATGTGATTGTGTGTAAGGTGATGACAAAAGTGGTGCGTGCAGTGACAATGAGCTGTCGGTCATGGCTGCGTGAAGCTCAGGGTGTACCCACTGGTTCTATGTCCATAGTCCAACACACACATGCCATCCAGCTGGCTGTGTGGAGTGGGATCGTAGAGCAAGTCAATGCAGTGGCTGGTCAAGGCAGGCTGGCGGAAGGCTGGCTGGCTGCCTCACTTGCGACTGGTGCGTGCGAAGTCCTCCCGGGAGACCTGTTTCCTCTTCGGACGGCCCCTTCCACGTTTGGGAGGGGGTGTGTGGTGGCGACCTGCTGGTGGTGGGTGAGGTGTGCTCACTGGCTGTGGTCGCAGGGGATGTGGACACTGCTGGCCGACCCTGCGCCCTAGCAGGTGGTGGCGGAGGTGGTGTTGCTGGCTTTGCCTGTGACCCCACCGCCACCACCAGCTGGCCCATGAGGTCCACGAGTTGGTCCATACGGGACACGATTTGGCCCATATGGGCGTCCATGGACCTCAGCACCCCCAGCACCTCCCGCGTGTCTGTGGCAGACCTGACCCATTGTTCTTGGGCCTCCTCATAGGCCCCAAGGACTCTGGCCATTTGAGGCAGGGCATGGCTCCCAGGGGAGGATGGCGTTTCCCTGACCCTGCTCCTCCTACCAGTCCTGCTGCCACCGGCCCGCCCACTAGCCACATTGCTCACCACGGTCCTCGCTGTGGCTCCCAGGGTGGATCCAGTCGGCCGGGCCACCACCTGCGCTGGGGCTGGTGCCAGCGAAGACGTGGTGGTGGTGGTGGCGGTGGTGGTCGGTGCGGCGATGGTGGCGGTTGCGGCAGTGGTAGTGGCCGCAATGACCGTGGGTGTGGCCGCAATGACCGTGGGAGTGGCCGCAACGACAGTGGCAGCAGGGGACTGGGACTGTTCAGCATCCCTGGATGATGGGTTGGTGGGTAGGAGGGGTCCTGGGGAGCGGCTGGGCCCTGCCACGCCAGATGGGCCAGCTTGGTGGTCCGTGTCCGAAGAGGTGGACAGATCCTCCAGATCCGTGTGTCCTCGTTGGGGGCTTGTAGGCTGGCTGTGCTGGCTGCTGTCTCCATCCCCAGCGTCCAGCAGTTCGTCACCTGTGGAGAGAATGAGATTTGTTATTGTGTTGCACCTGGCGAAGTATGTATTAGTCGTCTGACATTGGCAGTTCGTGCAATCTCGTACATGGGTTTCCCGGAGGCGAGTGTGTGGCTGTGGCATCTGTAGTTGTGTGTGCTAGGCAATGGGACTGTGTGCTGTGCACATGTGGCATGGGACGGATTGGCCATGCCGATGGGTGTGTTGCTTTGCCCCTACTCATTGTGACTCTGGTGTATGCAGGCTCCTGGCCCATCCTGGGTCTGGTTTTTACTTTGCTTTTGGAGTTCATATGGAACGCTTAGGAACGCATATGGCAACATGGGGGCCATGCCCCAGATTCGCATTTGGGAGGGGATATGCTTTAGGGGTACATGCTGTGAGCCATGGGTGCCGAACGTGACATGTGTTGTGGCAGCATGACAGTGCATGGTCTGAGGTGTGTGCATGTCTGACATGCCCTGCATATTTGCTGTCTGTTGTGGTTACTGGACATGGCATTGGACGCATCGTTATGAGTGAGTGATAGTTGTGTGCCAGCCAACGTATTGCAGTTGTCCCATCTCCTTGGTGTGCGTGCTGCCCTGTGCCATGTGCATCACTGCAGTGCTCGGGGGGTGTGGCCCATGTTGTGTGTTGTTGCTCACAGTGTGTCGTGCGCTTAATTGACTTCTGGCACATGGTTGGTCATGGGCATGTGTCTTAGCGTGACTGCTGTATGTGTGGCAGCTGTGCGGATGACATGCCTTTCATGAGACTGGGGCTGACGGATGGGATGGATGGTATGTTGTATGTGCATGGTGTGTCTGTGAGTTTGATGGGTTCAGTGGTGTTCGTGTGCATTTCTGTTGTTCCGCTCTGTTGCGTCTAGTGTTGTTTGTCTTACATAGGCGTAGTTGTGGGGTGTGGGGTTGACAGGCAGTGGGGGCTACATGGACAGGACTTCAATGGTGTTTCGGTTGTGTGTGATGAGTTGCACAGTGGCTGCCGTGTGGTACTATGTTCAGTGTGGCTTGTGCATGCAGACGTGGCTCCTTGGGTGTTGCTGTGTTTGTGATGGGTCATGTGGGGTGTGACTCTGTGGTTCATATCCGTGTGCACATTGTTCACTTGTTCGTGACGGTGGGCGGTGCTGCGTGTTCGTCTGCTACGTGACATGTCCCATGTGTTGGTCGTGTTCCGGTCCTCATGCCTCCAGTAATCCAGCCCTGTCCAGTTTCCCACCTGCAAGTTGTTCGTGCGTGCACTGTACTGGATGCCACATGGCTCTAAGCGGGGGTGCTCCATGTTGCAGGTCTGTGGGGGTGGGGGGTGTTGTGGGTCGTAGTGGTGGCTGGACACCCACTGACACCGATTGCTGTGGACCGTGATGTCTACCTTTCGGCTGTCGTTGTGCACTGCGGTGGCTGACACGTGGCTGTGGGGTGTGGGGGATGCTCCTCCTTGCTGTACTGTGGGACTAGGGGCCTGGTGTGTTTTGTACTTGGGCTGTCCACCCTCCCACCCACTGCACTTTGTGTTCCTGCCACTTAACTGTTACTTGTCGGTTAGTGCAGCTATGGCGGACACATGGGTGTGGTGGGTGCTCGTTGTGGCGCTTCTGGCATATTTGGGGACCTGTTGGTGGTTACGTGGCTGGCTGAGTGTACACATGTCCCCACGCATCTTACAGTTGTTCAGTTTGGGCTGTGTGTGGTGGTGTCTGTTGCATGTGTGTGTGATGTGTTGTGTATTGTGTTCTGGACATGGGGGTGTTTGTCCCTGGGAGCTGTGGCATGGTGGTAGTGCATGTGAGTACATAGCGGTGTGCTGGTATACATTAGTTTGTACTTACCAGCCTCCACTCCCCCTGCTAATCCGGCGAGGATCTCGGGATGGATGATGACTCGCACCTTCTCCTCCCACGCTTTGAAGGTCTTGAAGAGCGCGGGATTCCCTCCGCCAGTGACTGCAGCCAGCTCTCTGTTTTTGCCCTCCTTCTTCTTGACCAGGCTCTTGACGTCATTCCACCGTTTGTTTATTTCGACTCTGTTCCTGGGCAGGGTCCCGACTGCATTGACCTGGTCTACGATCCGGTTCCACATTCTGTTTCTGGTGGCTAGTGGTGTGTGCTGGACCATGTTCCCATAGATTTGTGGGTGCACCTTGATGATCTCGTCGACCATGACCGTCAGCTCCATGGGCGTGAACTTGGGCATTCTTTGTGGTGCCATGGTGTTTGTGGTGCTGGTGCGGTGTGTGTTGTGTAATGTGCAGGGGGTTTGTGGTGCCGGTGTTTGGTGATGGTGGTGGTTGTGATGTGTGCGTTTCTGTGGTGTGCTGCTGTCCTTGCTGTGTCACTGTGTCCTCTCCTCTCTGGTTTGCAATGTTGCAAGGGGTTGTGGTCTGTGGGAGTTCTGCTTTTGTACTTACCTATGTGGGTGTGTCCTCATGGTCTGTTGTTTTCAGGTGTGTTGTGTCTGGTGTTCTGGCCTTTGTATTTTTTGTTTGTCCGGGGGGGTGTTTTCGGGATGTGTACTGTGCTTGTGTATTTGTGCGTGCCTTGCTGTGTGGAGTTATTGGCCATGTTGTGTGCTATTGGTTTTGTGAGCGGATGGTTTCTGTGCAGGGACGTGGGCGCCATGGTTTCTGCCGTGTCGATTGGCATCGGCGTTGTTTGCGCTGGCGGGCGGTATATTTGTGGTTTTCCCGCGCTCATGGCGGTGCGATCGTAATTTCACGTGCGGTGTGTCGGCCGTGAGGGCGGGCGGTTTTGTGTTGTCGGGCGTGTTTCCGTCCGTGGCGGGCGGTTTGACTCCGACTCGGACGATGGCGGGCGGTATTTTGTGTGATTTTCCGCCGATGGCGGTTTTCGGTTTGTGTTATCGTAATGGCGTGGTCGGTGTTCAGACGGTGTATGCGGGCGGTATTTTGCCGATTCCATGCCTGGCGGATATTTTTACGCCGGGTATCGTAATGGGCCCCCAAGTCTTTAAAATATACACAGTGTGGGTTTTGGCTCTGCCCAAAGAAGCATTTCTCTCTTACTTTATTTTACTGGCAGTTTGATGTATCATTCCGCTTCCCATGGACTGCCTACATTGCAAGCATGAGGGACTATGCTACAACTCAAAAGTTGAGTTGATAATGGATGATAAATCCTTTTTTTCTTTTAGACAAATTATTCTCTTTTAACTGCTATTGTGAGTCTAATAATACACAATAAAATGTGTTCTTGCTGCTCCTCCTGCTAGTTCTATATCTCAAAATGACACTGAACCATCACTCAGTAAATTATTCTTAGTACCTTTCAACTTTTTTCCGCAAAGAGACACTGTTCCTACAATAAACTGCAATTTCTCATAGCTCAAGGATGATGTTCTAAGAAGCACATATATATTTTACTTATTTATTTATGGTATTTGTAATGCACAAGTACCTCTTAGGTAAGAAGCTTCTGCTCTTGAAACTTATGTGTATACAATGGTGCACTATGTTGCACTACCTCCTTGTGGCTCCCCTTCAGTCTTTTTTTTTACACATAGCTTATTTCGCCTTGAACCACACCACAAAGCCGGAATGTTGGCATTTTGTGGCACACAAGAGAGGAGAAAAAAGCCATGTATTCCAGACGATTAAAATTCCTTAGGCAGATGAGGGGAGCTAGACAGAGGGCGTGTAGCCAGGGCCGGCTTCAGCGCTGGTGGTGCTGGGTGCGACAATCATTTTTGGTGCCTCCACACCCCATGACCGCCTCCTCTGATTCTCTCACTACCACCGGGTAAAAGTGCCCCTCAACTCTCCAATCATAAGTTATTGCTAAACACAGCGCCTCCCCCGAGGTCGGCGCCCCCTCCACAGGTCAGCGCCCAGTGCAGCCGCACCGGTCACACTGCCCTAAAGCCGGCCCTGCCTGTGGCACTGGATCAGAGCTCCCAAGTGAATCTAAAAAACAGGGAAGCAGATGCAGTCTTAGCGCTTTGCCAATTAAAGAGGATGGGGGTCACTATTGTGGCTCCCAGAGCTCAGTGTGCCACGAATATATTGCAGGAGTGAGAGGAGCTCAAAGTCTGAAAGACCCAGCTTTGTTTCAATTATCTGGGGATCAGGAAATTTTGTGAATGAAAAGTGAAGGCATAGCTTGCAACTCATACATGTGCATGGGCACAACAAGAAAAGGGTGTTTCTCAGGTCAGGGAAGATTCATGTGTCCAATAAGGTCCTGTCATGATCCCTGTGGTGTGCTCCTGATGTTAACAGGCACTGATGATCCCACTTGTGGCATCTGCATCTCATGCATTTCCAGCTGCACCACACTGTCCATACGCATGGCCGACCTGGCAGGAAAAATGAACATCAGAAGTTCGGGCCTAAAAAAGCGGGACTTCTGCCATTCACACACCAGCAATCCTGTGGGTGCTGAGCCACCAGTCAAAGGTTACTATGGCAATTCCTCCGCTTTTGAATGATGTCGGGGAACTGAGACTTACGCTTTTCCACCAAACCCTAAATGAACACCATTATCCCATTAATAGTGTACTTTTTGTACAAATCCCCAAGACCATGCTTGTAAATGATTAAATCGAGCCTTATCTGAGGGATCTTCACTTGTAAATACTGACATTATGGTACCCTTCATGTGCTGTGCTGGATTCTAAGTCATTCATTCAAAACTCCATGAAAATATTCAGAAATGTCCATGTCAAGAAGCTGTCCTCCAAAGCCACCATCAAAAGAGAGACAGTCATGGAAATGCAGCTCAGAGGCCAAGTTGACCTAAATTCACATACTACAAAGAGCAAACATTTTTTTTTTTGGTGGGGGTATTTCACCATATCAGATTCAACAAACGAAAATATCATAGAGCTCAGAACATTATCACGTGAAGAAGTAACAGAAAAATAGAAGAAAGATGAAAGGTGGGAAAGAGGGTGAAAGAGAAGAAAGAAAAAGGAGATGCAGGTCTAGAGTAATCATCATGTTAGAGCATCCAATGTAGCATAAATAATAAATTCGAATAGGACATTAGAGCAGCTGAGTCAGTTACGTATGGGGTAAAACGCTTGGCGTTGCAAGGTAGACAGAAATGTGTTATAGGGGAAAAGAAGGGAGAGGAAAGCAGTTAAGGCCAGTCATATAGTCACAGGTAGAACACGGTGACACTGACGGTTCAATAAAAGGTGCAGTCAAATAGGATATGCTAATCTGGGACAGGAATCCAACTACCCGTCGGGGAGCGTACAGTGTTGACTTGGCTAGGAGTGGGGACCTGTGTGCGGGTAAATGTTAGGAACGGTTCCCAAATGTCCTTAGGCCAGGATGGCGGGGGCATCTGCTCCCAGTAGTTAGCCAACTGTTCTTGGCAGTAGATCGCATCCCGCATCCAGGACTCGATTTTGGGCACCGGCTTCCTCCCCCAGCATATAGCAACAGGGGGGTTTGCCAGCAAAAGTAACATGGCCTCCAGTCGGCGAGACTCTGGTGGAAGGTCGTACACATGGCCTAAAAGGCATATGGTATGGCAGGCAATGGTGTGCGTGGGACTGGGTGGCTCAGTATTTGTTCAAGGGCATTGAGTACAGCCTGACAATACTTCCCAATCAGAGGGCAGGACCAAGCCAGGTGTATGAAAGTAGCATATGGAGCCGTACATCTTTTACACTGTGCATCCGGTACCAGCCCCATTCGCTGCAGTTGTGCTGGTGTGCTATTGATCTGATGGATGTAGTTGAAATAAATGAGTCTTAGTCTGTAGTTTGGATAGAGGGCAGTCATTTGTGTGCAACAGTATTTCCATTGTTCATCAGATATAGGGGTGCCCAGGTCCCTCTCCCAGATCGTGCTTTTGGAATTTGGATAGGGGCAGAAGTCTGCATAATATTGTAAAGTCTATTAACCAATTTTCCGGGGGAGGGAGAAGTGAGCTTGTGTTCAAGTGCATCTAGCTGTGGTGGTGGTTCAGGGAAGGTAGGATGAAGTGTGTGGCATGCAGCACGTAACTGCTGATACAACATAGTCAAAAAAGAAACCACCAAGTGGTGGGAAGGAGCGTCGCTTAAAAAATACCTAGAGCATAACCTTATCCCTAGAGGATTACAGATTCTAATATTCCCGCCAATTGAGACTACGGCTCCGGATAAATTACAACAATGGGAGGAGAATTTACATATAGCCTCAAACAACATGTTACGACAACTAATAGATATAGCCCAAGAGGAATTCGAAAAAAACAAATTGGAAGTGGACACTCTCTCTAATAAAATAGAGGAGGCAAATTGGGGTGAAATTACAACAAAAAACTATGAAATTCTTAATAGAATCCTTGATGATTATGAGGAGGATATTATCCAGAGAAAAAATCGCAAGTTCGGACGTGATCTGACTGACTACCAAATGGGTAGAGTTTATACATTTGCCAAAAAATATGACAACATTACTACCACAACATCATCAAGCAACACCAACATCTCAACAGAAACCCTGCTATCATCTGAAGCAGAATCGGTGGAAGAACCAGAAACTGCTAGCAACATCCGTCCGAAAGTAAATTTTCGGGAGGAAGTACAACGACATCACCTGGGCAATGCCCAAGACAATTGGACCAGACCACCCAATCCCTCTACATTAAAACCAAACGGAATGGGAGTACAGACAAGAGCAAGGAGCAAGGAACTGAACAAAACACCGAACCGCATCCAAAAGTAGTGACTAATAATTTGGTGATAAATCTCTCCTCAATCACACTTAATGAGACACATGATCAAATCCTTAACAAAGGCCTATCATTTTGTCCAACTGGACACTGGGATCTTGTTCAAACTAAGGTCGATCTCTTTAAGTTTACGAGAAAACTTAAATTGCACTCCTTCTTCTCGGATTCCCTTACACGGACAGCCTCAAGAGACTCTCCCCAAATTATGAGTGATCTCAATGCGCAAGACTTGGAAAATATCAACTTGCTGACTCATTTGGCCACAGATGCTTCCTCAGACAACTTGGAATCTCTGACAACAACTGCTGAGGAACTGGGAATAGATATTTTCCATTGTAAACCAACTCCTTTCAAAAGGAAATCTAAATTTACACCAGCCTTACCTTCTGGCAACTCCATTGATATGTTCCTTACAGCCGTAAATAAAGACTTGGATAAAGAATTTCTAAAATATCAGTCTAAGCAAAAATACGCTCATAAAAACATCACTTATAAAGAAAAACAAGCATTGATGGAATTGAAAAATGACCCCAATCTAATAATTAAAGAAGCAGATAAAGGGGGGAATGTTGTCTTACTCAATACCTCAGACTACTTGGCAGAGGCCCATCGTCAATTAGGTGACTCAACTTGCTATCAGAGGCTCAACCACAATCCCACAAAAGAGATTCAAGAAAAACTCCTGCAACTCTTAAATACTTGGTACGAAAAAGAACTTCTTACCCTGGAAGAAAAACAACTCTTATATATTGATAACCCGACCACTCCGACCTTTTATTTACTACCTAAGGTTCATAAACCAGGGAGACCACCCAAGGGTAGACCAATCATTGCAGGAATTGACTCAATCTGTTCAAATGTGGGCGCCTTTATTGACGCAGAACTTCAACCGTTCATGAGGGACCTCCCTTCCTTCATTAAAGATACCAAAGATGTTCTACAAAAATTGGAGAATATAGTTTGGCAAGACGACTATGTACTGTCCTCAATCGATGTCACCAGTCTTTATACTTCCATTAAACATCCGGATGGAATAGCAGCAACCAGAAAATTCCTTCAAACTAGATCAGTTCACCTAACAGCCAGAAAAAACATGATCTTGGATTTGCTTGAATTTTGCCTTTTTAACAACTACTTTCTCTTTAACGGCAACTACTTCTTACAACTCCAGGGTACGGCTATGGGGGCTAAATTCGCACCTCCATATGCCTGCCTCCTGATGGGAGAGGTGGAGCGTCAGTGGCTTTGGGGTGAAAGAACAGACGATCTGACTGGCAACATAATTATGTGGGGAAGGTATATCGATGATATCCTGCTCATATGGCAAGGACCAGAAGAACTCCTGAAACTTTTCATTGATTCCCTCACTCCCAACAGATGGGGTATTGATATCACGTATACCATCTCGAAAAGCGAAATTGAATATCTGGATCTAACAATCTACATTGAGAACAGCAGACTGCATACTAAAATTCATAGAAAACCCACTTCTGCCAACTCTACCTTAAATGCGTCAAGCAGTCATCCATATCACACCATTGTCAATATTCCAGCTGGAGAATATCGTCGAGCCCGCATGAACTGTAGCTCCAATACGGAATACTCAGCTAATTCTAAAGAAATAACCCAACGTCTGAAACAACGGGGATATAAAGATCAAGTCCTCAACAAAGCTCAGAAACGCTTTGCTGACACTGAACGCAATCTGTTGTTGCACAACAAACATGTCGAAGATCACAAACCAGTTATTCGCTTCATTACACAATACACCAACGGACAACAACACATCCAGAGAACCTTGAATAAACATTGGCATCTCTTGAAACAAAACCCTTCTGTTTCTAATGCTCTTCCTGTTACACCACAATTCAGCTTCTCTAGAAGCAAAAATTTGAGGGACATGCTTTGCCCCTCTTTCCTAGACACTAAACAAGAGTGAACCACTTTCCTGCAACAACCCAAAGGTTTCTTCACCTGTTCAAATTGTTCAATATGCAAACTGGGCAAATCCAGAACTAAGGATGTTAGAGTCAATGGCCATTCTTACAAAATAAATGACTTGATCAATTGTGAAAGTACTAATGTGATCTATCTTATTTCTTGCCCCTGCGAACAACATTACATCGGAAGTACAACGCGTCCACTCAAAGTACGCATCCAAGAACACTATCACAATATACATAAAACAGACACCAGGCAACCACTAGTGGAACACTTTGCAACACACCATCCGCATCAACGCACTTTCACCTTTATCGGCCTCAAAAAACTGAAACAAGGCGGAAACCTGGAATCACGCCTCCGCAAAGAAGAAAGTGCGTTGATTATTGGACTGGAAACAGTGGAAAAAGGTCTTAACAAAGAACATGAGTGGCACCACTGGCTTTGAAAAATAGCATGTAAACATAGCCTTCATATCCTGTTTCCGCAAAGGATGCTCTATGGCACCCGGATCTCAGTCTACCATCAAGGGACACTGTTTGGGGTTGTTGCTACTACTGTTGTTATTACTATTGTTAATGTACTCCTTCCTAATATTTCCTGCATCCTTTTTCTATATTTTCATGCATTTCTTCTGTTGCTCATGATTCTAGTGCCAATTTGTGTTTGTTCTCTTTCCGACAAATCGTGGATTTTCTGAGTTCTTTACTGGCTACTGATTATAGAATATATTTTCTCTGGTTTTTATTTTATATATCTTATTCTTCTTGAAGCTATTGGACTCGTTAGAGTCACGTAGCGATCATCCTAAGAGGCTGCAAATCATATATATTTGCCCTCTGCTGTTACCTTTCTTACACATTTTTATGCTAGGGGCTCCTGGCATATCTCTGTCTTTGCCGAAAATTCTGTAAATTATAATTTATGGTTATCATCTTCATAGTTCGTCTTATATGCAGCAATAACTCTATTTGTTCCTATGGTTTATATTTTGTATTAGTGTATCTGCAATCAGTGATTTTAAAGTATGATATTGCCCTGAGATACTCTTTCTTTCCCCGAAATACTGCCTTCCGCTCGTGTTTCTTTTATGGGATAATCTGTCTTCTTTGTTATGCGAAATCAATAGTGATTATTTATATAGCCAGTGGTAGGCACCCACTAGGCTGTACATATGCCACTTTCGTTACCATGCAGCACCGCTGCTATACAAACAACGCAGGTCTCGTTTGAGACTTACTTGCGATGCCGCTTTCTTGTGTTAACTGAACCCACTCCATCATGGCGGCTAAACTTTAGCCGCCTTTCTACATGAGTAACAGTGACGCCTGTGGCCAACGTCACACCCATTGATTGGACGCTGAGGGGGGGTGCCAGATATGCCTTCCGGGTGTTCGCCCGCGACCACATTTATCTCGTATCTGTCTTTCATGCATGGCATTTTATTTTTGAAGACCGTGTACAACATATGGGTCTCCATAAAGACGTTCTTCAACTTTCCATTCTTTTGTCACACGCATTATCTTCCCCTTTCGCATTCTGATGTTTCTGACCTTTTACTTCCGGGTCATTATGACCCCAAATGTACTTTTTAAAGATGGCGACGTACAACAACGCCGGTACATCGCTGGATCGACACTAAACGGGATTACCTCGGGACCCTTTCGCCTGTACAGATAGGATATGGACTTAAATGTAAGTTACTTTCTGCTCTGTTTTCCCGTTTTACGCTCCTCCCCATTTCACCCTTTCGTATAGATTTGGATGCTCATTTCACTTCTTGCTTTGGCTGAAAAAAAAATATATATTGCGCATTGAAATCGCTTGCGCTTAGTTTCTATCACATCCTCTTTGCTTTTAATCATAACGCTGCTGTTAATACAGATACAGGCGTGTCTCTAAGTTAGCTGAAGTATTTCCATAATACTGCATACAGCATGTCATACTATGTATAAGACAGCTCGACATGCATTTCATGTAATGTACACCTTAGATTTGCACATAACTATTTTTCCCTGCCTTTTTCTAGAATGACCCCAAAACTAAACTAGCTTAGATGTAATACATACGTGATCATTTACCTATACATACTATGACTGAGTGTTAAGGCAATTACACAACAGCTTGTCTCAGTACTCAATTTTATTAGTATTTTCTGCTGAATCTATACCTCTCCCTGACTCCTCTTCTATCCGATTTATTCTTCTCTTGTAGACCTGTTGATGTTGATATTAGTCCTCTGAAGCAAATATGAATGCATATATGAATCTTCTGATCGCATGACTATTGAATAAAACAATTAGGTATTTCGATTCGCTATTTTTAAGGACAAAACTTGGTCTTTTGTCTCATGCTATTATCCTGCATGTATTCACTTTTTATTTTCATTGTGTATCACGCCCTTATATAACTACCCTTTTATGAGACTAACAGCATGAGTTCTTTATAAAACCCTATAATATGCCTGACTAGATACTTATGTCGCTCGAATGATTCTGTAATATATTAGATTAATCTTGATTCAAGATAAGTCGTTGTCAGTACCACACTACTTTGCTTCCTGCCTTTTCTTGCCTTTCCTTAGTCCTCCTACTGTCTTCTTTGGTTTTTCTGCCCTTATTTCACTTTTTTATTCTATTGTCTACAGAACCCTCCCTGGTTGATTGGATTATTCTGCTCATCACTTACCAAAGATGCATCACTGAAGTTTTTAGCCTTTTTAAATAATAATAAAATTCATGAAGAAGAAAAAAAAAATGTTTTTAAAATTTATCACAATTTTTCACTTAGAGCACGCTTTTGGTGGCATCTCTCTATGTCTTTCCGCCGTGCTGTTACATCTGGTACTTATTGAAATTCCTTTCTTACAGCCTTGAGAAAGCCCCGGCTAAAAATCGCCACGAAGGGCGAAACACCTGTCGGCTGTTCCATTTCTCCCAAAAAGTGAATTGTTTTGCACAAATGAAATGACAAAGTGGCTGATGCCAATAAAAAACTTTTTTCCACTCAAAATCGTTGATGATCATTGTCTTGTGTCACAAAATTGGAATTATCCTTTTGATTGAATCTGACTACGAGGGAAAGAGAAACATTTGCTCATACCCCCACCTTCATTTAACATATTTGAGGCTGGAAAGGTCCAGAGCCTTGAGCACAGTTTCTCTATTACAATAGGAATTAATATCCAGACCCAAGACCTCTGGACCTTCCCTCTTTGCATTGAGCTGATACAACATAGTACCTAGGACAGTGATGCCGGAGTCATCAATGGGGTCTAAAGGAGAAATGAAATGGCCTTCACGATATAAATCTACAAAGGCGAGCAGTCGCCTCTGGTGCACGCGCGTCCTGGTGCAGGTAGCTTGTAATGTGGGAAGCTAGCGGAATGGATGAAGCATACAGAATGGTGAGCTTGGCACAGGGGCGCATGCCCTCCCATGCCCATCGCATGCACTCCACCGTGTCAATCCCCCCTCGCGGGGGTCTGTAGTGCTGGTATAGTGCTGTGGTTAATGGCCACGGGGCGGCGGCCTCTGCCTCCACCGCTGTGTGGGGCTGGAAGTTTATTGGATACAACCCGTAATGTAAGTAGTGGGCCTGAGCACACAACCCATATAGGTGTAAGTCAGGTGCCCCCAAGCCCCCTTAGGTGAAGGGCAGCGTCAGTGTTTCCCAGGCTATACGAGGTTGCTTGCCCGCCCAAGCGAGGGATATAATATTGGAGTACATGCACTTAAAAAAGGATGCAGTGAGAGGGTTGGGTCTGTTGCTGAAAAGGTAAAGACATTTGGGTAGTATTACCATTTTGGATATCGCCAGGCATCCCGTTAAGGGAATGGGTAGTCTGTTCCACAGCGGAATTTTTCCTCAAGCCAAGTCATGGCCCTTCGGAAGTTTGCCCTCCACAGCTCCTCAACGTCTATACTCTGTCATATGCCTAAATAGCGGTTCTCACACCCAGTGCAGTGGGTACTCTGTCGTCACCGGCATTGTTGTATCTGTCAGAGGAAATTGTATAGATTTGGCCCAGTTAATACAGATACCAGAGAGACCGCCGAAGCGTATGATTTCCCATATAACTGGGTCGAGGTTGGATTGAGGATTGGGAAAATACAGCGCAATATCATCCGCCTACATGGATATGAGGAGGTTACGCGCCATGAAGTTTAAGCCTCTCTGCGTATGGTGCTGGTGTAATTTTGCAGCCAAGGGTTCCATAGCTATTGCAAATAGGATGAGCGAGAAAGGGCAACCTTGTTGAGTGCCCCTCTTTACTGGAAATTGGTCGGAAAGCATGCAGTCGAGGCGCAGTCTGACCTCTGGGTGTCTGTATAGCAATTGAATGAGGCAGATAAACCTGGGGCTTAAACCAAGACGAGAAAGAAGGAAGAATAGGTATGGCCATTCCAGTGAGTCAAACTCCTTTGTGGTGTCTAGTAAAGCGGCAAGTGCAGGAAGACTGTGTTCTATGCTGTGGATCACAGAGAAAATAGTGCGCAGGTTGTGCACTGTAGATGAGAGCAAACCTTTATGGCACAGCAGAAACACATAGCTCTTATGGCCCAAGGTAGAATGATGGCTCACAATCAACAAGCATGATAACCGAACAAATAACTCTTTTTGTCTCTCCACCAAATTCCCAAGGGTTCACTGACAGAATATTGACTAGGAGAACATAGACCTACAAAATTATCGAGGCAAAAATATTGACAACAAAAATATCGACCACCTATACTTAAAAAGGTAAGTGCAAAAATATCCCCAAAAATATCATTTACAAAAATATAGTTGTATTAAATATCGATTTTTAAATATATACAGATTCAAATATTAAAAATAAAATATATTAAATGCTTACATTAATGTAATAAAAATTAAATATTTTCTAATATATATTTTAACAAATATAACAAATAAACTTACTTTCAAAAACCTAGACCCACATACATATAGACATATGTATAAACATATATCTATTTAAAAAATATAATTAAACTAATATTTGTAAATTATATTATAATGTCAAATTGTTTAAGTAATATAATAATATAACATATATATGTGTCTACACATAAAAAATTTAAAAAACAAAACACTTTAATTAAAATTAAAAAGTAAATAACACATTTTTTACAATTTAATAAAAATAATTTACAAAAAGAAATTAAAAATTATAAATATTTGTCTTCTAAAGAAACAAAAATATAAATATATAAATAAAAACAATATAAAATAAGTTATTTAAATTTATAATGAATACATATAAATGTCCCACTACAACAAAAAAACAAATTCTTATATTAATAATATATAAAATTTACCACTCCCACCTCACACAACACAACAGTAATGAAATTGTTACATCACATAAAAGTAAAATGTACTACTCTCACAACAATAAATACAAAATTAGATAAAATATTATATTAAATGGTACAAGAATTTACTATTCCCCTACAAATAATACAACACTAATAAAAAGTTTAGATTGCTGAGAAATAAAATGTAATAGTCCCACTCCAATAACTGCAAAAGTAGGGAAAGTGTTGGATTGCAGAGGGGTACAATTTACTATTACCACTCCAGTCAGTACAACAGTAGGGAACGTGTTGAATTGCGAAGGGGTAAAAATTACTATTCCCACTCCAGTGAATGCAACAGTAGGGAAAGTGTTGGATAGCGGAGGGATAAAATGTATTATTCCCACTCCAATAAGTGCAACAGTAGGGAAAGTGTTGGATAGCGGAGGGGTAAAATGTACTATTCCTACTCCAAAAAGTGCAACATTAGGGAAAGTGTTGGATAGCCGAGGGGTAAAATTTACTATTCCCACTCCAGTCAGTACAACAGTAGGGAAAGTGTTGGAATGCGGTGGGGTATAATTTACTATTCCCACTCCAGTCAGTTCAACATTAAAAACAAACAAAATATTTTCAACAAGATAAAAATATTTTATAAGCAAAGTAAATAAAAAAATATATAAATATGTTGAAAAATAAAAGAATAATATATTTAATAATTAAAAAAATAAAAATAAAAACTAATTATAATGTTAAATAAATATCACAAATACCTACAAATATTATTATAATAATTAATTATTACATAAATGTAGTTTAGTTACTTCCCACCCTATAACACCACAAAACTCACAACCTGCACCCAAAAAATATTTACACTATTAATTTAAATATTCGGTAACAAATTAATTTTCATTAATTGAATATTCATTATTAATTCATTATGATTAATGTAGTTCCCACAATATATCCCCACAAAACACACAACACACTTAGGGCCTCATTACGATGACGGTGGGACCTCCCCCGACAGCCCATCGGTGGCGGTCCCACCGCAATAGTAATTTCCGCCCGCCACATTAGGATGGCGGGCGGATGTTTGGCGGTTGGAGAGAACGACTGCCAGGGATCCGATGGGCTCAGGGACAGAACCGCAATCCCTACAATGGTGTCGGTAGTGATTACGATGTTCCTTCCCGCCGGCTAAACCGCCAAGGAAAGGCAGGCAGAAAGGGACATTGGGGGCCCATAGCATGCCCCCCTTCACCCCTGGCCCCCCGACATGGGCCCTGGGGGGCACCTATGGTGCCCCCCCTACATATCCCTGCACCATGTGGCAGGCACCGCATGGTGCCTGCTACATAGTGCAGGGATGTGCAAAATGTGTATTTTGTGTACTGCAGCGTGTGCTGCATCCCGCAGCACACACTGCAGTGCAAAATATACACTTTGGGACCGCCTTGAAGACTGTCACATTGTAATTAGCATGGCGGGACCGCCGACAGCTAGTCGGGCGGTCCCGTTCCCCGAAATGATGAGCCCTCATAATGAAGCCCTAAATTATGAAATGAATAATTATTATTAATTAAAAAAAAATTAATTGCTTAAAATTGATTTATTTCTTACCCCATACCCCTACAAAACCCAAAACCCCAAAAATTATTTACACAATTAACATAATTAATTATCAATTAAACAAATATTATTAATTTGAAATCAAATTATAATTCATTAAAATTAATTAACTACCCACCCCCATTACCCCTATAATCCCCACAACCTGCACCTAAAATTAAACTTAATATTTTGCACTGCAGTGTGTGCTGCGGGATGCAGCACACGCTGCAGTACACAAAATACACATTTTGCACATCTAATTAAACAATTAAAATTAATTTTCAATTAAATAACTAATAGTATTTAACAACTAATTATAAATAAAGTAAAATTAATTTACTACCCACCTTTTACCCATATAGACCCAAAACCCAAACTCCCAAATATTGGTAATTAAACAATTAAGATAATTAATTATCAATTAGGTAATTAATATTAATTACCAACTAATTATTAATTAATTAAAAATAAATTTCTTCCTACCCTTTACCCTGAATAACTCCACAACCTGCTCTTAAATAAAAAATACGCAATTACCATAATTAATTATCAATTAATTAATTAATATTAGTTAACAACTAATTATTAATTAATTAAAAATAAATTACTTCCCACCCTTTACCCCTATTAACTGCACAAACTGCACCTAATTTGTTTTACACAATTACCATAATTAATTATCAATTAATTAATAATAATTAACAACTAATTAATAATTATTTAAAAAGAAATTACTTCCCACCCTTTACCCCTATAAACCCCACAACCCTCACCTAAACAAATTACATAATTACCATAATTAATTATCAATGAATTAATAATAAATAACAACTAATTATTAATTAATTAAAAATAAATTACTTCCCACCTTTTCCCCCTTAAATCCCACAACCCACACATAAAATGTACCCCCAAAAATTAAAAGCACAATTAACACTATTAAATATCAATTAAATAAATATAATTAAATAAAAAATTATCATTAACTTATTATAATTAAATTACTTCTAACCCTATTCCCCTATAAACCCACAACCAGCTTCGGAACTAAAAATGCAAAACTAAATTACATTACATTTAATAACTACTAAAAATGTAACACATATATTAAAAAACATAAACAATACTTGTACAAAAACATTACATCACATACATTTGAAATATATTCTAAAATACATAACACTAATTAAAGAATCGATATTTTAAACAACTATATTTTTGCAAATGATATTAAGGACTTCTATATTTTAAAAATCGATATTACTTACCTTAAAATCGATATTCTGGTTTACGATATTCTTGCTCACGATATTTCTGTGTCACGATATTTCCAACTCGATAACTGTGTCATTCGATATTACTGACTCTATATTTTGTTTGAATACCATTCCGAAGCAAACACAAACTCACAATCCTTATCTATATCAATAAGGAGTGTATTCAATGTTAGGGCACCAGCATTTGAACCATGCACAAGCGTAACAAAGTAGCAAAAAATCAAGGCCTATGGGAGAAATCCCAGAAAAGAGATTTAAACTTTCAGCATTAATCAAGGCTATCCAAAACGCTATCATCATGAACAACCCCAAAAGTATGTGCCTTTAACCAAGAAAAGCACAGAATAACTGTATGCCCTTTTTCCCCTTAGAAACTTCTGGCCCAGAAGTGGTCTTGCACATGCAATGCAAAGAGGAAGATTCATATCACAGAGTGAGACCCATCAAAGAATGAATAATCATGCAGAGTGTGACAGCAACCTGGTGGCCATCTTAAGACACAATGTGGAACTGAGCAAGCAACTTTCAATTATCAAAATTGATCTTAGTGCCCCTACTCTTGCTTCTAGCTGCATATGACCTTGTAACAAGAAGCCCTATCCTACAGATTCGGTCATGGACCGATAAACATTGACCCACCAAAATCATTCCGAGCACTTTAAAATCTTGCTGGTCATCTCCCTTCAGTTTTGGAACTTTCCTTGTATCTTTACCTTTTCATTTATAACATTTTCTTCTGCCATAGGAGAGGGAGTAACATGTCTTGTGCATCAGAAGTCAAAGTGTGTTAAAATAAAGAAATAAAAGGAATTGAAATTGAGTGCATACTGTATTTTGGTGGTTTGACCAAGGCATTCATTATTTAGATTGTCTAGCACTCCATTTATTGCCAAGACATGTCATTGTGTGAGGAGGGGCACCTAACCTTTCCCATGTAAATTTCAATGAGCAGGCGCTCTCTGTTGGCATAGCCTATAGTTCCATATCTCTGAGGTGAGTATTTTTAAGTGATGTTTGCTGCGGCCCATGTCAATGCTACCTACTTAAGTACAATGCTTGTGAACAATGACAGTGGAGCACAGGTCTTTTGACATTGCAATTTGCCAGAACTTGAACAGAATGCGGAGAAGACATTTTTAATGCAAGAGAAAGTCATATGAAGATTGGGGGGGGGGGCTTCTGCTGAGAAACGTATAGAAAGTGCAAGGATTTGAGGCATATTTGCCCAATATTGTGAAGAAAGACCTCTGAGATCAACTCTTCTGTAGATAATTATTGCAGTAGGAAAAAATCAGAGATTATCCCTCGTTTGGACTCTATGTTCAATTTCTAAGAATTAGATAGGGATGAAGTTAAGAGCATTGAATGTTTTCTAAAATATTTTTTTAATTTCTGTTTTTTTTTATTTAGACTTTTTTAATTCACTTTCATTGTTTTTTCTTTTGAGATAGTATTCAATTGTTTGTTTCTTGAGATCGCTTTTCTTTTTTATTGTTTGAATCTACCCTTTTGCTACTTTTTATTTCTTGTGATTTTTAAATTCTAATGCTGAAGCTTTTTTGTTGGTTCACACAGACAGTAGACAGTGAAGACTGACTTTGTTTATTACTTTCAGAGAATATTGTTCGTTCATATTATGGTGATCTGATTTCTGTCATACTTGAATGGAAATGTTTGTTATCCCTTTTGATTGTCAATCAATCAATCATTCAGGATTTATAAAGTGCGGCTAATCACCCGATAGGGTATCCAGGTGCTTGCAGGTCCCAGAGGCTTATTCGAAGAGCCAGGTCTTGAGGGCCGTTTGGAATTCCGGAAGTAAGGTGATGGTCTGGAGCTGCGTGGGGAGGCTGTTCCAGGTTCCAGGCTGCTATATGGGAGAAGGAGCATCCTCCACTTCTGCTTCGGTAGATGTGGGGAGTATGGGTAAGCGAGAGGGAGGCAGAGAGTAGTCTTATCAAAGCTTTGTTGGAAGCTCAGGCGGTGGTTAATGTAGGTGGGTCCTTGGTTTTGTGCGTGATTCAGCAGCTTGAATTGGCATCTCTTCTGTGGAGTTTCCTGAGGTGGGCTGTGATGTGTGTTTGTCGGAGAAGGCCAAGGATGAGTCTGGCTGCGGCATTCTGTATGGTTTGAAGACTCTGTAGGAGGTGTGTAGCAATTTCTATGTAAAGGGCATTGCTGTAGTCCAGTTGGCTGGTGATGAGGGCCTGTGTCACGGTGCGTCTCTTGTGTAGAGGTAGCCACTTGAAGATCTTACGCAGCATGAGCAGAGTGAGGAAGCAGGCATTGATCTGTAATTTCATGGGGAGCTTGTTGTCAATGATTATTCCGAAGTTTCTGGCATGTTTAGATGGAGTGTGTGTGGGTACTAGGTGTGATGGCCCTCAGGAGTCATTCCATGCTGTTGCCAAAGATCACTACTTCCGTCTTGACTGTGTTCAGCTGCAGGCAGTTGTTCTTCATCCAGCCGGCGATGCTTGTCATGCATCTGTGGAATTTGGTTCTGGTGGTGGTGGGGTCGTCGGTGAATGAGAGGATGAGTTGGGTGTTGTCTGCGTAGGAAATTATGTTGAAACTAGGGGATCTGACGATGTTGGCTAGCGGGGTCATATATGGGTGAAGAGCATGGGGATGAGGGATGAGTCCTGGGAGACACTTCAGGTGACCTCCTTTGGTTCAGAGGCAAAAGGTGGGAGGTGGATCAACTGGGTTCTTTCGGTGAGGAAGGAGGTGATTCATCTGAGCACGTGCCCATGGATGCTGATGTGGTGCAGTCTTTCTAACAGCGTATGCTGGGATACAGTGTTGAAGGCTGCCGAGAGGTCGAGGAGAATCAGCGCTGCTGTTTCTCCTCGGCCGATGACAGTTCGGATGTCATCGGTGGCTGCGATCAAGGCAGTTTTGGTGCTATGATGGCTGCGGTAGTCGGATTGGGAGGCGTCGAATAGCTGGCTCTGCTCCTGGTGTGTCATGAGCTGCTTATTGATGATCTTTTCCAGTACCTTCACTGGGAATGGGAGCAGGAAGATCGGTCAGTAGTTTTTGAGTTTGCTGGGGTCGGCGTAGGGCTTTTTGATTAGTGGTCTGACTTCGGCGTATTTCCAGGCATTGGGAAATGTTGAGGTTGTGACAGAGGTGTTGAGCAGGGTGGTGAGTTCTTGGTCCATCCTTTGGTTTCCGAGGTTGAAGATGAGGTGCGGTCATGGGTCTGTGGGACCTCCAGAGTGGATGGATTTCATGGTGGAGGTGGTGTCCTGGTTGGAAAGGAGGTTCCAGCTGATCAGTCTGTGGTTCGTGTCGGTTGCGGTGGTGGTGCATCTGCCGAGGAAGTCTGTACGTGCGGATTGGGGTTCAAAGTTTCTGTATATGGTTGCGGTTTTGTCATGGAAGAATTCGTCGCTAGAAAGCCGGGTTGGAGCATTCCTTAACGATGTTGAAAAGTTCCTTGGTGCTGTTGCCGCTGGTTTCGATGCATGCAGCTAGGGCTTTGTTGCCCTCAGCAGGTGGTGGTAGAGGTTTAGGGAGGTCTTCTTGGCTGCCAATTCGAAGGTGTCTTTGCATTGGTGGCCGCCACTAACAAAGGGTGGTGGGTGGGTGAGAGGAGCGCATGGGGAGCACGTGGGGGGCTTGTTAGAAATAATTTAAAAAAATAACTTACATGAAGCTGCCAGCAGCCTTCTGCTTCGCGTCGCTCCTGCTGTCCTCTTCCTGGTCCCAGCAGCCCTGGGGACAGACTCCGATCCAATCCCCGTGCTGCAGAGCAGCACAGGGATTGGCCTGAGTGGGCTGGAAAGATGCTCCGCTCAGGTCAGGGAGTCTGAAGGGTTTCTCCAGCCCAGCGGCTGAATGCAGCAGGGCTGGAGAAACCTAAGAGCGCATGTGTGTTTTGGTCCACCTGAGATGGCTGGCCAAACACATATGCGCACATAGGGAGTGCACAAGCACTCCTCCTTCCTTCTCCCATGCCCCGCCGCTCCCTGCACAAAATGGCTCAGAGCCAGCAAATGAAAAAAAAACGATGTTTTATTTTTCATTTGCTGGCTCTGACCCAGGCAGTGGGTCGGCGCTCTTCCGCCATTGCAGAGGAGCAGCCGCTGTGTCTTTGCTGGTGCGTCATCTCCTCTCCAGCTGTTTGCTCTCTCGTGTCGCTGTTCTGAGTTCTTGGGTGTACCATCTGGCCTTTCTGGATGTTGTTCTCGGTGGAAACGATGCTGTCGGCGCAATTGGTGATCCAGGTGTTGAAGTTCTTCACTTCCTGTTTGAGGTTAGTGGCGGCAGAGAAATTGGAGGTTTTGAGGGCGTCCATCCAGCTGGTCTCTGAGGTTTTGTTCCACCTCCGGTGAGGGGCTCTTCATCTTAGGGGTGGCAGTGCAGGGGCTGGGGATGCTTAAGCGGACGATGGAGTGATCGGTCCATGTGAGTTCTGCGACGTGGCTGTATTTGACGCGGTTGCTGGATGTGAAAATGGGGTCCAGCATGTGTTGTGCAGTGTGTGTAGGGTCGTGGACGATCCGGGTCAATCCGAGGCTGCTCATACTGTTGAGGAGGTGTGCGGTGTTGTTGTCATTTGGGCGTCAATGTGGAAATTTAGGTCACCGAGGAAGATGTAGTCCTTGGAGTCTAAGGCTAGGGGAGCAATGAAGTCTGTGATGGTGTTGCAGAAGCTGGAGATGGGCCTAGGGGTCAGTATGCGAGGGTGCCTCTGATGGTTATCATCCGTGTGGAGCTTGAAGTTGAGATGTTCCATGGGGGTGTTGGTGTTCTCGGTGGTGGTGCACTGTATAGTCTCTTTATGAATGATGGCTATTCCACCTCCTGGCTTGTTGGCGCGGTCCTGGTGAGTGATTTTATATCTGTCAGGGATCGCGGTGGCATTTTCTGGGGTGGATGTTGGGTTGCGAGGGTGGCAATGAGGTCCCACAATTCGGTGGAATGCTTGCATAGTGAGCATGTGCTGAGAAGGGTGCATGTGTTTTTTTACTGGTGATGTCTGCGCTGTATTTGGGGTGGGGCTGGTCGGTGGGCTGGTGTGTGTGCTGTGGCAGGTGAAGTGACAGTGGATGCAGGTAACAAATTCCTACCTTGAAACGTGGGTCAACGCGGTGGCAGTCTTTGTTGCGGCGTCCAAGGTCGAGGATGTAGAGCTCAGCATTGGTGTATCTTGGGGGGTGGCAGGGATCGTGGCACTGGGCACCTGTAGAGGCATGGACTGGCACAAACAGACTTGCCCTTAGCACGCCAGTGGCACGCCCACTGCTTGTGTTTGCTGCGCTATGGCGCTGCGGACGCCCGCTGCATGCGTCCGCTGCGCAGTCAAGCTGTAGCCTGCATTAAGATTGTCTGCTTTTAATGTCTGTATTTTCAATAAATGATCGCTGAAGCCAGGAATAAGTACAATGTTAAGTGAGGTTCTTAGACTGCAAGAGGGTATAATCGCAGAAAAAAGGTTCTAATAGTTAGTTACCATCACTCTTTGCACAGATATAGAAAACAACACAGTCAAATAATTTTGATGAGAAAAGGGATCACATAAGTAGATGTGATATACTCAACAAGATTGTCATACCACAAAAAGAATGCATATGGTTAGCAGCAAGCTCAGCCTAAGAAAAGGTACTAGTACTGTTCTCCTATTAGCCCAGCCTGGTATGGATTATCAGTAGCACTACTTCAGCTATCTGTTTTCAGTTATATATTGTTCTGCTGTCTTTGTTCATAGGACATTGAACCTCCATCACTGTCCTACCATTATTCATGCACTTTATCTCATTTACTACCATTACACCAACCGCCATACATATCTATGCCACAACATTGCCTGGTCCAGTTTACCCCAAAAAATGGTGGCAAAAATTAAAATCGCAAAGGTTGTATTCTCACCCATGAAAATGTAACTCTTTATTTTGAGCCTGTAGTAATTCAAAGAAGGTCAGATGCAGGTAGCTAGTAAAAGAAACAGTTGCTGTAATGAGCTGGTAAGTTAATATTTGAAATAAATATTACTTTTTATAAGAAAGGCTTTATGTCGTTAATTAGATGGTATGAGGGATTCTATGTTATAATACTGAGTTTTTTGTAATATCAATCTAAAAAATATATTGATTCCAGAATATTTATATCCTCAAGTTAAAAGTATAGAACAGTCTAAATATACTGTGATTTGGTGGGCCATGTTTGTAGCACTCTTTTTAACACTGAAGTACAACTTTGTTTCATAGAGTATGTCATCCAAAGATTCAGGGGCAGATTTTTAAAGAAATCATGCAACGCAGCAGACAAAAATGGTGCGCTGCGTGACAGGGAGGGAGCAGGAGAGCACCACATCTACAGAGATATGGCTCTCTCCTCCCCTCTCCCTAGTGCCAGCGCTGATTTCAGTTGCCGTGTGCCAGGCACACACCTTAGCGCCATAACACTACGGTGCGTGCCTGAGTCGAGCATAGGTTTTATACAGGAAGGGTACCCTATATCTAGTATAATTTGATGTTTTATATATAACTTTATTTTACAACAAGATGAATTGCAATTTGCATTTCTCTTTCTTTTAGAAATATCTGAAATTATATATATTTTGTCCTGGAGAAGGTGGTGTGAGCCATTTCCTTCCACCGAAACTCAGCGTCGACAGATTGTTATTGTGTATTTGCTTTGACAAATTTTGGTGCATTTACTTTATTATTCATTTATTATTGAATGACTTTGTATCTGGGGAACTGGGATGCATTTTATAATGATGGACTATGTGAGGTCCTTTTAATCCAAGCATGTGTTTTTATATATGCAATTTATATACGAATGTTTTTATGAAAATAAAAGAAAATATCATTTGAGGTCATGTCGTGTGACAGAGAATAATTCTAATATTTTTATGAATGTGGGAAAAGTTTTTAAAACAATGTTTGTAGATGTTGAATTAATTACGTTTAGTGCATTTCCGTTCACTCTATAAAAGCAAACTTTGAACCCAAATATAGTAGGGTTGCACAAAAGGGAATTTTGTTTGTTGTCTCAGTTGTGAACTACCCTGCCCCTTTTGGCAGTACAGGGTGACTCTCCCTTTTTGGAGGTTCTTGAATAGATTGGAATGGCTTAATAAATAGAGTTTACTTTTCCTAATATCAAGTTCTCTAGCAAAGGATTCCATACATCCCACTCACAACCCCTGACACCACAACTGCTTAAGTAGTGGAAGAAAGCATAAAAAGAAAATTGTTCTTCACCATGTAAGTAAGGACTCTGAATATTTTTTACTATGCAAGAGTAACATTACATAGATTCCTAATATTACTGTGTAATTTCTTGTTTTGCTTATGCTTAATGCACCTGCGTAACTTTATCGGCAGACGTGGTTTGAGAAGAATTATCTTGTGGGAACTGTGAAAATTGCTAAGCTGGCAAATGTTGCGATTTACAGAAACTAGCATGTGTAAAACCTATAGTTTTTGCAGCAATTCTGCATCTATCCTTCCCTATATGCACTTACCTTTTGATATTTTGCCCCTTGATATTCTGTCCTCAAATATTCTTGTACCACAATATTGTGGGGTCATTATTCAGTAGTGAAACCCCCAACATATCTAATTCCATTGACCAATCAATACTTTTTTATTACACCTGTTGCAGTCCTCATTTAGTGTTCTCGGCAGCTTTTCCATCTCCTACACTTTGCCTAGACATGAAGTTTCCCACAGACTATCTCCCTGCACCCAGCCTTAGTTGGACTAGTGTTTGGGAACTGGACAGGCAGAGGGAAAAATGAGCAACAAAAAAGTGCAGTGCTTTTCTGTGCATTCTTGACCATGAATTGTTTTCATTGCAATTTTATTTAGAAACAACATTAAAAAAGACGTGAAATAACTTCATGTAATTCTCTTAAAAACCCTAAAAACGAAGAGTACTACTCAACTCTATGTAAATCCTTACAGTTCCCTCTACATTACTTCCCTTTGAATTTATTGGGTGACATCACCAATGATATCATCAGTGGTATAATGCCACACTTGTGGTCTTATTTGAGTTGTCAATTTTTTGTTTGACAAACTCACTTTGCACAAATTAGGAATTTCTGCACCTCTAGCAAGGAACATATTGAGAGTGATGTAAAGGGTGTTCCTAAAACTCACAGGTCTTTGCTTATGCTGTGTTGAGAGAGAGCGAATGGGATAGGTTGTACAATGTACATCTGTTGAACACACTGTTTGGTTGCCCCTGGCCTTCACAAACAACAAGGAGAGAAAACACTGACTAGTCTAGAGAATTTTACTTTTTTAAATGTGCACTTTTATAGAGACCCTGAATTTAAGAAAATATTCTTCTCACTCTTGGTTGTGGAGGAGAAGGTTCTAAAAATGAGCACCCACAGTCTTACAATTTCTGCTTGTCTTAATCGAGTTTGTAAAGGAAGGGGCAATCTCAAAATGGTGTTAGAGGGTTATCCAAGGGATCTATCATTGATGATATTATGCAGCCGTGGTTCTGATCAATTACACATTGGACGCTTGTAATGTGTTCTATGGAGGTCAACCCAAACTATAAATGGCTCGACTGCAGAAGGCTTAAAAGGCGGGAATTAGGGCAATTCTATCCTTCAGAAATAGGAATCAGTTGTGCAACACAATGCTACTTACATTATTTCCTCCTGGTATAGTCTGGAGTTTTGTGCAAGATTTTGACCCTGGTGCTTCAATGTCTATATGGAATGGGAGCATGCTTTATAGCTGAGAAACTCAACTGGTCCTAGTTTTCCAGAGTCGTGTGTTCATCCAACCAGCTTTAGCTGGTAGTCCCCTGTCTAGATGTGCCTTAAAGGGAAATAGTTGATTTGCAGACCCAAATCCTTGAACTCCTTTGGCAGCTGCAGTACTTGTTTCCAATTCAGCCATCCTGGAAAAGCTTGTTGTGCAACTAACGTAGTCAGATGCTCTCTAGTTTGCAGTTTCGCAATGCGCAGTTAAGATTAACTTGGCTGTGTAAATGATACAAATTTACTTAATAAAAAATTAAAGAATGTAAAATAAAATAAAATTCAATATGATTGTTACTTGGGTGAGTGTTTCAGTGCTTAGCTTAATGTAGACACAACAGTTAAGTAAGCAAATTACTTTAAAGTCTTCAGTGCTGCAGGTGTGACATACATGTCCTCATAGTTACAACTTCAGTGCTAAGGCTGTGAAAGTCACGTGCCAACGATCCTATTGTTGAATACCTTGGTCCAAGTCCCAAAAGAACCCTGCCACACTCATGTCCTGTGGCCTCAGTAATATTGCTACTTTTTCACTTCCAGCTACACCTAAACCAAATTGACACCCGTGGGCACGCTAGCATCATCAAACCATGTTGGCATTATGACTAGAGCAATTTGGGTTTAGCATGGGACAATGGAGGGTTGACATTTGTAGTACATGCTTTGCAGTCTAGTGTTTTAAGAATGCAGCTTGCTATGTGTTCCATGTCTTTGTTCAAGTTGAGTGTTCTCTTCCAAGTTAGTTATTGCCTTGACCAGCTTGGAAGAGTCCGCTCTCATCTTGTCTCTATGTTGATTAAAGAGTTCAAGCTTACCTGCGTCTCAGCATCAATTCATTTACGACATTTTGGCGACGATCTTCAGTGGAAGCATTAACCAGATGAGAGCGGACAGCGGAGACGAGCAAGGAGGGCGCGTTCCTTCGTTTCCTCGGCTGAACTATTTATTTGAAGTTACCGCAAAAAGGGAGAATGCGGGGTAACCGAATGACTTCATGACGTCATTCTGAAGTGGTTCTCTTAAGTAGCGTCAAGTGAAGCCGTTTCCAAGCAATGCAACGTGAGGAGTTTCCTGGCAACGCATTCGGTGAGCCGAGAATGCATATTCAGCAGCAACGCAAGCGGTGAATGAGGAGCGTCACGCTGACATCCTTTGCTGTTGTTGTCATCTGTTGTTACCAAGCAACGCTCTTTGAGTCACCACGTATCACGTTTGCGTACCCACGTCGTCGGCCATCCTGGGATTTCAAAGTCTTTGTTGCGTATCCAAGCAACTCCACGTTGGAGATGAGCTCTGTCAGCTCGGCAATTTTGGAAGGAATTTTATAACTTCTTCGGTGATATACACACCAGCGGTATATCACTTGTTGGCAGCTGTTTTTCTGTATTATCCACACCAGTCTACGACGATTAGAAAAAAGGTACTTTTTTCATCGTTATTCTGTTATCTCTTCCGTGATATACTCCTGCGGTATATCATTTGGTGGCAGCTGTTCTTTCACATTATCCATACCTGTCTACTACTGTTTAAAAAAAAAAGGTACTTTCTCCATTGTTTATAATTTTCTTTGCTCCCCTTACATACTGGAATTGCATTTATTTCTATCAGACTTGTCACTCTTGCGAATTCAGTATGGCTTCTGCACTAAATCTCTGTTGTATTACCACCTAATTTATTGGCACAAGCAGGACCTCCTAGCATTCCATGGGAGGATTTGATTCTCATGTTTGAGAATTACCTTGATGCTCTTGATGGACAAGGGTTTTCTGCAAAAAGAAAGAAAGCACTTTTACTCAGCACTTTAGGGAAAGAGGGGCAATGTATTTTTCGCTATTTACCTCAAGCTCTACAAGCCAATGGTCAACCCATGCCTGATGAGTACAAAGAAGCCATTTGCAGATTAGAAGCTAGATATGCTAAAGAGGAAAATCTAGTTATGAATAGGTATAAATTCTATACCCATCATCAGAAACAAGGAGAATCGATAGACAAATTCATTGCAAGACTTAGGGAACTGTCCATTAAATGTAAATTCGGAATGATGACCGACGAATTAATAAGAGATCCACTAATTGTACAATGCAATAATAAGAAGATTCGGGAAAGACTTTGGGCGGTGAAGAATCCCTCTCTTAAAACAGCCATTGATTTAGCTAAAGTCGTGGTACAATCTGAAGGGTGCATGAAGGAATTGGAGAAACGAAATTTGAGCCATGATGTCTCTGAAGTGTCAGATCGCGACAATCGAGACAGTGACCGCGTTGATGATGACCTAAGTGTGGTAGCTGCCATTAAAGACAAAGGGAAGTTTGTCAAAAGACCTTTCATCTCTAAGAGTTTGGGTACTAAAACATGTAATAGGTGTGGGAGTGTTGCTCACTCCTCTGATTCTAAATTTTGTTTTGCGGCTAAACAAGAATGTTTGAAGTATGGTCGAGTGTGTCATTACGCTAGGGTCTGTAAGAGTAAATCTCGCCCTAGAATTGCTTATGTACAAGGTGAGGAAGAGGTGGATGTTTCTCAAGTGAACAAAAGTTTAGTGGTTGGTGGTGAAGATGTATCCAATGATGATGACAGAAGAAATAATAGGCCCAAAGCTATGTTTACTGTTGACGATTGTGAGATATGTTTGATGGATGATACTGTATTCAAATATACTAATATTATTCCCAAGAGGTTGTTTGAAGAAATGTGGGTTGACAGAACGTTATTGCCAAAAGACATTGCTCCAGGTGGATATCAAGGTGAATCCATTGATATATTGGGATACTTTCATGCGCACATCAATTTTTCTGGCAGGCAAATCCAAAGTAAAGTGTATGTGGCAGAGTAAGGTCCACCCATTCTCGGGTGGGTGCACCAATACGATTTGAAGATTATTGTAAATCCCAGAGCACCTACGCAGGTTATGGTGGTTGAAGATGAGAGTGTTGAATGCATTCTTGAGGGGGCAGGAGCGGTATTTAGAGAATAGCATGGCCTGTTTAAAGGTTATGTGCATCGCATAATGTTAAAGAAAGATGCAGTGCCTATACAACATAAGGTCAGGCCTGTTCTCATTGTGGTGAGGGAGGATGTTAAGAATCTTATCAAAGAAATGCTTGATTCTGGTGTGATTGAACCAGTGGAGGCTTCCCCATGGATTTCTCCTGTGGTTATTATGAAGAAGGCCGATGGTAAGTTAAGATTCTGTGTGGACTTAAGATCTGTGAATCAGTGTGTTGTCGCGGATACATTTCCACTTCCAAATATCACAGAATGGGTGTCTACTCTTAAAGGGGCTAAGTTCTTTTCAAAACTCAATCTCAAGAGTGCCTACCACCAGATTAAACTGCATAATGACTCTAAACATCTCACAGCGTTCATTACCCCTGAGGGAACCTACCAATTCACGCGGTTGCCTTTTGGTTTAACTTCAGCTGCTAGTGTTTTCCAGCGCATGGTCACAGACATTTTTAAAGGAATCAACAACACAATTTGTTTCCAGGATGACATTCTAGAATATGGAAAATCCATGGAGGAGCACAATGTTATCCTGAAAATGGTTTTGGAGAAACTGTCTAATGTGGGTCTCACGCTTCGCAAAGAGAAATGCAAATTTTTTGTTGAGCAGATTGAATGTCTAGGGTACACCATTAGTTATACTGGCATTAAACCTAAAAAAAGTCTTTGAAGTGCAATCGATTTGGCTCCACAAAGATCAATTAAGGTCATTTATGGGCTTAATTGAATATTATGCAAAGTTTGTAAAGAATGTTTCAGACAAAACTGCTTGTTTGAGGAGTTTACTAAAGAAGGGGGTGAGTTTTGTGTGGGGGTACAACACCAGGAATGTTTTGACTACATCAAGAAACAGATTTTAGAAGCCAATGTTTTAGTTCCCTTCGATGTGAACCGTAAGTCTATTCTCACTGTTAATGCCAGTGCCACGGGTTTAGGCGCCATGTTGTCTCAGCGCAAAGCGGGGTCTACGGGAACTGTAGCTTTTGCCTCTAGGACATTGACCCAGGCAGAACAAAATTACTCAGTCATCGAGAGGGAGGCTCTTGCAGCATCTTGGGGAGTGGAGCATTTCCGTACCTATCTGTGGGGCAACAAGTTTTTGCTTTGTACTGACCACAAGCCATTGATTAAAATTTTATCTCCAGGTGGTACTGGCAAAGGTTCGGCAAGGCTTGCGAAAATAGCTTCTAAACTACAAGAATTTCAGTTTGAAATATAATATATTCATGGGTGGAGGAATGTCCAAGCGGACTGTCTGTCTCGGATGTCTGTAGATTGGAAGTTGGTTGAAGGACCTGAGTTTGTTGATGGGGAAATAGACATTGCTGTAGCCTCAGTGGATGATGTAGTTTTTGTGGGTGAGGGTGCTTTTGATGTGAATGATTGGACACGTGAGATGGGGGTTGATGACACACTATGCGTAGTTGTCAATATGTTGAAGTCGGGATCTAGGAGAGAGAGTTGTGTCTCGGTTTCTGTTCGCCCTTATATCAAAATTTTGGATGAGTTGTCTTTGTGTGGTGATGGTGTGTAGATGAGGGGTGAGAGGTTTATTCCTCCTTTTGGCATTAGAGAAAAATTGTTAGCTTTGGCCCATGAGGGACATCTTGGCCAAACGTTAACCCAACGTCGTTTGAAAATCCATTTTTGGTGGCCTGGATTGGATAGTCAGTTGGTCAATTGGGTGGAAAGATGCCCCGTGTGTAAAGAAGGTGAGAAAAGGTTGAAGGTAGGTGGTAAGTCAGGTGATGGACACACTGAAAATCCTGGTAAGGCTTGGCACAGTATTTGCTTGGATTTTATTGGCCTGATGGGAGAAATACATGAGAGGGACAGGTTTGGCATTGTGGTTGTGGATGTTTTTTCGAAGTGGTTGACTGTCAAATTTGTGAAGAATGTCACTACTGAGAGCATCATCAAGTTCCTTGGAGAGTTATTTAGGGATGAGGGCATCCCTTCAGTTCTCATTACTGACAATGGTACTCAGCTAGTGTCAAGGGAAATGCAGGTTTTTTTTAAAGATTGCCGAATTGCCCATCACCGTACTTTGTTGTACAACCCTCAAGGTAATGGTTTGTGTGAACGGGCCAACAAAGTTGTGAAAGGCATTATCCAGATGGCTTCTGCTAATGGTTCTGTTGTGCGTAAAATGGTGGATGAAATGTTATGGGCCTACCGGACCACTTGTCAAAGTGATGGAGCGAAATCTCCTTTTGAGTTGATGAGGGGTAGAGCTTCTGGTTCTAAATTTGTTCCCCATGGATGAGGGAGGTGGTGACGTTGGGTAAAGTTCCAATAGTGTAAAAAAAAAAGAATTGTGAACCCCTGTTGGTTCAGTGTGGGTGACTTGGTTAAGGTGAGGAGTGGAAGGATTGGGCGAGGTCTCTCTAAGTTCAAGGGGCCCTACACAGTTAGGAAAGTTTTTAATCACTGTGTTGTTTTGGATAATGGTGAGCGATGGAATTTTAGTCGTGTTGCCCTTTACCAAAGGGGTGGTGGAGTTCACAGGAAGGAGAGTCCTCCTAGCAGTGACTATGTCCTGGCTCAGGAGTGTGAGGTTACCACTAGTCCAAACATTTCTGGTGCCACCATTGGTGGGGGTGACTCCTTGGTGCCTGTAGACGGGCTTTCAAGGGGTTTTTCTCCTTCTCTAATTGATGGTTCTTTTTTTTTTTTTTTTACTTTTTACTTTATTTAAAAATTTTCATTCATCTACAGTTTACCACAATTTGGATAGCGACTTTGCTGCCTTCGGACAAATTACAGACATTTTCCAATAGGACATACATCGGAATAAGATACATTTTACAGCAATATTAAATTACAAATCAGATGGAGTACAGATATAGCGATCTTACAAACCAATAATCTAGGAGCTCTCTGACTGCCAAGTGGCACATTTACGATCTTCCATGCTGTAGGGCTACATAGGGGGACAGGATCAGGCCACTCCGGTCGGGACAACTCCTGGAGGAGGTTGAGATGAAACAGCAGACCCCAGTTCCTGTAGGTAGTCCTTTAAGGGGCCCCAGATGTCTCTGGGCCGTGATGTTGCAGGAAGTGTAGATGCAAACAATTCCCCATTAGTATTACAGTAAATGAGACTGTTCAGCCATGCCTTGGTGGTGGGAGTAAATTTATCTCCCCAATGCAGTGCAATCTCTCGTTTAGCCAGTAATAGTGCAATAGAAGTGTAACGGCGCAATGCCTTGGGAATGTTCTGGACATAGCCTAGTAGGGCCACTTCCGGTGTCGGGAGTAGGTCCAGATGTGTCATCTTAGAGAGGATTACATATACTGATCTCCAAAACTCCTGATCTTTTCACAATTCCAGGTCATGTGGACAAAGTCAGCATGATGTACCTTGCATTTGGGCAGCTATGCGGCCGAGATGGGTCAATCGAGTTAAGTTTGGCGGGGGACATATAGGCTCTCCACAGAAATTTAAAATAAATCAACTTGCGGTGACTGTATAGAGAGACTTCTTCATTTGGGTACAGCAGAAGGACCAATGGGAATCTTCTATGGGCTGTCCCAAGTCTCGTTCCCAGACCTCGTGAATTTTGGCATCCCTGGTGGGTACTAGTGTCATGCAGGCCCTATATAACTTGGAAATGATATGTTCCCCCCGGCGCTAGTGATTACCAACGACAAAGGAGCAAATGATTCCGGCTCAAGAGGGAACTCCGGTAATAGGGACCGAAGTGAGCAGCGGAGCCTATTGAGGATGAAGCGGTCCATAAACGAGGCTTCACTAAATCTAATATCTTCTGAGCAATGAAAAATGTGCCCGTTTAGGAATAACTCGCCACAAGTGTCTAGTGAATATTTATCCAGAGTTCATTGCACTAACTTCTCTTCGGTGGCAGGCAGCCAGGGATTATTAAGCAAGGGGAGCACTGAAGAATATAACTTGTGGCCACCAGTAATCTGTGCGAGCTTCCTCCATGCTCAACAAGTGGTGGATACTGTTTGGATGTCACCGGGGTCTCTAGGGAACCCTTTGGGTAGGATTGTCCTTAATGGAGCCGGGAATACCAGGTCTGCCTCTAGCTTTAAATATGGGATTTGTGCATCTGGATGATACCAAGAGTGCGCATAACTACACTGTGCTACCAAATAATAAATCTGAAAATTTGGAACCCCAAGCCCACCCCTATCGTATGGCAGCGTCAAGGTGTCCCAACTGACTCTGGCTCTCTTCCCACCCCAAACCAACCGGATAAGATGTGGCGAAGTGTGTGGAACAAACTATTGGGTAAGGGAATGGGTATGTTTTGAAACAAATATAAGAAGTTAGAGAGAACAACCATTTTTATAATAGCCACCCTCCTCGCCAGTGAGAGGGGAAGCTTAATCCAATGCTCTACCTGCTGTTCCAGGGTATGCATGGCCAGACAAAAATTAAGCAGCACCACTTGGGCAGCCTCAATATGTATTTAAATCCCCAAATATCTGGTGGTGTCGGCGCACCACTTCGACGGAAATTCGCAATCCCACCTGGCTGTACTGGTCGTGAGCGGAACAATTTCCGATTTGCCCCAATTTATGCCTAGTCCCGAATATTCACCAAACCTGATAATTTCTCGGATTAGCGGTTCCAGATTTTCTTGGGGACGACGGACATAAAGTATAACATCATCTGCATATAGGGAGACTAAAAGAGGACCAGTCTTAAACTGCAGGCCTCTGTGCAGGTGCCGCTCCTGAAACTGTCGAACCAATGGGTCCATGGCAATAATAAACAACAGCGGTGAAAGTGGACAACCCTGTCTGGTAGGTACAGTCCCGGGCACACGTAACGAGGATATAATATCAGGAGAAATGTCTCATACTGCCGAAATGTAGAGGGTCTACACCAGAATGATAGTCATAGGTGTTTAATATAGTAACAGAGCATAAGCAACCAGCCAAAACAAAAGCAACCAGCCGACACGTGTTTCCGTCACAAAGGGTAGTAACCCGTGACTCTTCAGGGCTGGGGAAGATACAAAACATAAGATAAACTGACAAAAAAGCAAACAAACGATGTATAGGTCGAAATTAAAAATCATAAATACAAGTGGAAACCTGGTTACATAACTTACACACAAAATGACAATGAAAGATCTTTGCACCAAGATCAGAAGGTCGAGCTGTGAATGTGTAGAGGAAGAAAAATAAATGGAATTGCAGACCAAGAGGCAAAATAATCAGAACATGGTAAATGAGAAGCGACACAAGCCAATGTGATAAAATTGAAAAGGCAGCCTGTAAAGATAACAATCACGCACTAAGGGGAACGTGTTGGAAATACATGCAATGGAGGGCGCCCAGTCATGGCAACGAACAGGTTCTAAAAGCGGCTGTAAACGCAAAATCAGTGTTGGTGAAAAGTACTCAGGCAGAAGACCAACTAGATAAACAAGAACTCCTAAATAGAGGATAGGTCACCCAGGGTTAAAAGGAGGACCTCTGGTACACAAAGGTAAGACAAAACCGCATAGTGAACGAAATGGTGATCATGAGCAAGCTCCATTGTGAGCTGGACGAGTGCGACTGAAAGACATGCGGAGAAAGCGAAAGAACGATAAAGACACAGCCTAGTAGGTGGCTCTGGAGGGAATAGACGGCTGCCCTAAGTGTGTGCTACTAGTAGGTAAAAGAAAAGAAAAAAGGGGGGGAAAGAGGGTAGAGAAAATACCTGAAAGGCGGTGCCAACAAGGTGGATTCTATGGAGAGGAAAAGGAAAACGGTAAGCGAAAGGGGTGAGCTGGAAAAGGAAAAATACGTACAGGGAAACTAAAGTGAAACCTTACCAAGTGACCGTTCAAGAATCCAAAACGGCAATGAAGAGCAGTGCGAACCACGGTAGGTGGACTACTGCCAAATGTAAGGAAAGGAAGACGGATACCGCCGGGCGGCGGATAAGCCAATGAGGACTATTGACCTGAGAGAAAACGGAAAAAGGGAATGAAGTGAAGTGCCAAGTGTGGGAGGGAAAGGGGAGAAGGGGAAAGACGAAAACACTAGAGTATCGAGGTGAAGAAGGCTTACCTTCAGAAAAGTCGATGCAGTCTGTGGCGACGAGATTAACCAAGTGCTAGGTAGCACAGGGGGGAATATAGAATTAGGCGTGCCAGGTCAGTAGTCCAGGACGACAACGGCGGATGCGCCGGAGTACAGGAAACTAGATAGTGAAAGAGGGGGAGAAAAGGTGTAAGCAGATACACCAGGGATAGTGAGCTAGCAAAGGTTGGCTCGTGTGGAGAGGACTGAGTCGCTTACCTGGGAGAAGTGTTGTTCAGGAAGGAAAATGGTTCCGGAAGATGGCCGGAAGAGGAGGGGCGAAGGCCGGGTTATATAGGCAAGGTGGAGAAAGACTAGACCGCAGAAGGACAAAAGCAGAGGTGGGCTACACAGGACGCCATGTATAGAGTGTGCCGGTGTAGGAATTGGTGCTGTAAAAGGGATGTACGCCCCAAGTTGAAAGCAGAAAAAAAAGAAAAAAAGAAAATAACATAGACTGAAATAAAGAAAGAAAAAGGGAACAAACGTACATAAAATATAGACAAACCAATCGATGGAGGATGTTGAAAGGAGAGATGAAGGAGAAAATAGATGCAACATCTGAGAAAAAGTAGTGTAACTCCTGTGATATGGAGTGCATGTCAGATGCTCAAAACAGAGATGCTAAGACCTGGAGGGAAAAAAACATAAAAGTAGTATACCATAATAAATAAATGCTCTCTGGATTACACGCATATACCAAAACTTCATGAGTAACACTGTGAGAGAAATACTCGCATGAAGCTTAGCCTAAAGCTAACAACCAAGTTACATGAGAAATAATTCAGGTGACCATAGTGGGCGCCGCTGTGACATGACATTCACCCGAATAGTAAAGCGAAGTGACATTATACCAAAAGTAGTGACATGATAGCAACAATAGTGGGTGAGAATCGCACAAGGTGACTAAAATCTCGAAACTCTATAATCAAATTAACAGATAGCTGTGAGATTCACGAAAATGTCTGGTTCATCAAATATTCAAACTGGAATAATGAGGTTCATGGTTCATGGAGTGGTCAGTAACCAGTGATTAATCCCCTAAAAAATAATGAAGCTCATGATCCGTGTTTAATCCGTGTTGCACCGTCTGAAGGCGCATAATCCATGTTGCTTCCAGACGTCTGAGCCTCAGTTCTCTGTTGCCTCCTCTGGCATTAGTGGCAGCCACATCAAATCCGAAGAACGAGAGGCGTTTTTGGAGGCTTGCGTGGGACAAGTGGCTGCATGGACTGCCATGGGGTATCTGGAATCCTGGCGTTGGAGTGCTCTGATGTGTTCACCAATGCGTTCCTTCAATGGTCTGATGGTGCTTCCTACATACCATAGTTTACAGGTGCACTCTAGAATGTATATGACAAATTTAGTGTTACAATTGATGTTGCAATTGATCAGGTATTTCTTCTTGTTGATTGCTGTGAGATTTTGATGCCATTCTGGGCAAATCTGCAGACACCACAACAACCACATTTAAAGAAACCCAGTGTGTGTGTTTTGAGCCATGAGTGGCTACTGTGAGGACGAGGTACAGTGGGACAGAGTCTCGTTTTAAGAGTTCTACCACGTCTATAGGTGATCCGAGGTCTCGTGGTGATTACCAGGTTTCCACTTGTATTTATGATTTTTAATTTCGACCTATACATCGTTTGGTTGCTTTTTTGTCAGTTTATCTTATGTTTTGTATCTTCCCCAGCCCTGAAGAGTCACGGGTTACTACCCTTTGTGACGAAACACGTGTCGGCTGGTTGCTTTTGTTTTGGCTGGTTGCTTATGCTCTGTTACTATATTAAACACCTATGACTATCATTCTGGTGTAGACCCTCTACATTTCGGCAGTATGAGACATTTCTCCTGATATTATATCCTCGTTACGTGTGCCCGGAACTGTACCTACTTCATTTGTGTGGATTTCTATCCATACCATCACTGGGGTTTTAGGGCATATCCCCTGACCTGGTTTGCACCGTTCACACTCCTAGTATAACATAAACTCAGCGCGAATTAGCTTGAGCGCCATTATTCCTGTCAATACTAAAAACCCCACACTGATACAAACCCTGTCTGGTACCCCGTGATAACGTAATTTGAGAGGACAAGGTTCCATTAAGTCTCAGCCTGGCCGTGGGAGAAGTGTAAAGCAGAGAGACAAGCTCGATAAACCCTTTCCGCATCCCCAACTTCCTCATTACTGCCAGGAAAAAGGGCCATTCGAGGGAATCGAAGGCCTTTTTGGTATCTAGTAACACAGCAGCGGCTGGGAGGCTGGGGTCCATTCTATTGATAGTGGCGAAGAGGGTACGGAGATTGAGGGCAGTAGACCTTCAAGGCACAAACCCCGACTGCGCCGGAGAGATAATGCGATCTAGCAATAATGCAAGGCGCATCGCTTTCATTTTAGCAAGGATTTTATAATCCAGGTTTAGGAGTGACAGTGGCCTGTACGATCCACATAAAAGCGGGTTCTTGCCTGATTTGGGTAGAAGAACAATCACCGCTTCTCGTAGGGTGGGGGGAAGTTCCCGCCTTTCAAGTGCCTCATTGTACACTTCTATAAGGTAAGGAGCTAAGATATCCTTATAGGCCTTGTAGAAGCAGCCCGTGAACCCGTCCAAACCTGGAGCAGTCGAACAATTCATAGTATCTATAGCGCTGATTAGTTCTTCCGAGGAGAATGGTTCGGCCAGAAATTTCTGCATGGCTTTTTCCAGCCAGACAAGTGCCACCTCCGCCAGATAAGCAGCTTGGTCAGCCTCTGTATGGGCCGCACGCGTAGCATATAGTTGTGTTTAATAATCAAGAAACTCGTTCTGAATATCAGGCGAGCCTGTCAGAATTTCCCCTTGTGATGATCGCAAACTTACTATGTCGGAGTTACCCACCGAAGGTCGCAACAGTTGGGCCAACGTGCAGCCCAGTCTGTCTCCCTCCCCATATCTGCGTGCTATGGCATACTGGCCGAGGAAGCGCGCTTCGCGCTCCGCCGCTTTCTTGAACTCATGCAAAAGCGTGAACCGTCGGCCCTGCTGAGACGAACTAGGGCTCGCCTGTTGCTCCTGATCCAGTCCAGCCAGTTTCTTCTCGACGTCGGAAAGAGTACTGCCTCAAGTTGCGCAACACCCCAGCGTGCTTAGAAATGCAAACCCCTCGTGCGTATGCTTTAAAAGCCTCCCAGAGGGTAGCCCAGGATTGTACTGAACCTTTGTTATTGTCAAAATATTCTATAATGGCATCATGAAGTTCTGAACGAAAAAATTCATCTTGCAAGGCTTGGCTAGGGAATCGCCATTGCCGTTCGCAACCCTCTGGTCTAGGGACCTTAAGCGAAAGTGCTACGGGAGAATGATCGGAGAGAGTCCTAGGGAGGTGGAGGGAGTCATTGTACCAAGTAGCCAGTTTTGGGGTCACCAACCAGAGGTCAAGGCTTGTCCAGGTATCATGCTGGGCGGAATAGTGCGTATACGCCGATTCCCGGGGCCTACAACTACGCCACACATCGATGAGACCGAACGTTTCACGGAACTCAGCTAAGGCGCCATGCGCACGGGGCTTCATATCTGGAGATGTAGAGGTACTGTCTCGTGTGGGATCTATCAAAAGGTTAAAATCACCCCCCATGCAATGTAGTCCGCATCAAGTTGTAAGATTTGGGTATGTAATGAATGAAAGAAATCAGGGTCATCCACATTTGGCGCATAAAGGCAGATTAACGCCATCCGGCGCCCCATGAGCTGTCCCACTACCATGGTATATATACCCTCTGCATCAATGCGAACTTCCGAGAGGCAGAAGTGCTATCGCTTATGTATAAGTATAGCTGTTCCCCGTGCATAAGTGCTGTAATTAGCAAAATACCTGTGGGGACCCCAAGAGGATGCAAAGCGAGTTGTCGTGGACTTGGGCAAGTGCGTTTCCTGCAGGAATGCTATGTTAACATGGTGCCTCAATAAGTAATTTAACACCTGTTTACCTTTTTTCACATTATTGAGGCCTATGACATTCCAAGTAAGTAGCGTAACATTACAGAGGTAGGAAATTTGACCCCTCACCACCATAATCTAAGGTGGAAACCAACCTGTATCCTTAGACAGCAGAGCAACAAAGCAATGACATTGAGGGACCGAAGATGAGTATAAAATTAAACTACCCCAAATAACAAACACCCCCACCACCCCCCCACCCAACCCTGCTACCCCAACCGCAGGGAAATACCCCAATGAGCAATAGGTGGAATGCAAAAGAAATTATACTCAACCCTAAGAAGCAGAGGGAAACAACAGACATTCTGAGCAATATATCAATATACTGTGATACACACTTGGGGGGAGGCAACGCCCCGCCATCTACTCAACGTTACAAAGCGTTACAAAGCATAATAATCAATTACCTAACATCTGAATAAACATACATTGTCAATGGTCACTGGCAGACTACAGCATGGATGCGGACTTAAGTTACTCAGTCGAAAAAAGTTCCACACTAGCCACCGAGCCACTGTGCCGCGGATAGGCCCCTGGAACAGTGCCAGTCCACGAGCTCACAGGGCCTTTATAAGTACGGAAGAATTCTTGTACTTCTGTGGGTGAATCAAATACTCTGGTTCTGCCAGCAACATCCACCCGCAAACGTGCCGGGTTGATCATTCCATACCTGAGTCCCAAATTACGGAGAGTGGCCTTCACACCAGGGAACTTCCTCCGCGCCTCCTGAACCATGGCAGTAAAGTCTGGGAATAAAGTAATTGTAGATCCTTGCCAAGTTAAAGTGCCCGCCTCACGGGCAAAGCGAAGCGCAGTGTCTCTGTCACAGTAGTTCAGGAAGCGAGTTAATATAGGACGCGGTGGAGTGCCAGGTATTGGTTTAGGCCCAAGCGTGCGGTGCGCTCTCTCCACTAGGAAGGCGGAAGTGAAGGATTCCTGACCGAATAGGGATACAAGCAGGGATTCAACAAAGGTGTCCATGCGGCCCGTGTTTGTTGACTCAGTAACACCCATTATACATACATTATTGCACCTGCTCCTGGCCTCTAAATCCTCATTTTTCATGCAACTGATTTTAGAATCTTCTCCATCCGATCCAACCGTTTCAGGGATTGTGCAGCCCCATCCTCCAGATCGGAAACCCTTCCTTCTGCAACATCTAAGCAGCATTCATGACCATCTAATCTAGCACCCATATTGTCCAGCCGCTTCTCAAGGACGTCAAAGCACCCATCTAACGCCTTGAAGCCGGCCCTCAGCTCCACCATCAACAGATCTGGGCTAAATGACGAGGGCCCCACTGGGGCAGATTCCAGGCCACCCTCCGCCATGCTGATGTCTGTGCCTCCCTGAGCGCCACTGGGCTTCGTAAATTGCAAGACCCGTTGTTTGGGATCTTTACGGACCATGACGCATTTAAACGCTGACAGTGAGGCTCGGCTCGGTCGTGGAAAATGCCATCAAGGAGTGCCAGCAAGTATTTGTGGGCCACTGTGGCGCAGGGGTGACAATCGAAGCCAGGGGCAGGGGGCCTTGTAGCGATGAAGGGATCACCAACAATCTGTGCCACTGAGAGCAAAGTGGGGGCCCCTCCTGATGCGGTCACTTCAATCACTAGTCACCGGGTAGTTCACCAACCGCTGGGCTCGTCCCAAGCTATGGCGCCAAGGCCATCATGTTGCGTGCCCCAGCGGGTCGATAGCGTTGTACAACGGCTGTGCGTCCGGCCCCCAGGCTCTCCCGCGGCCCCTAACGCTGTGGGGCCTCAGGGGGCAAGACAAGAGCACCTACCCGCTAGGGCAATCGTCTGGAGGGTCACAGGGGGTGGGGCCACTCAGCGGATCACGTCGTCAGCCTGCACCGGCCTCTCCTGAAGTGTCGGAGCTGCAAGGAAGGCTCAGCATGCACCCCAGTGTACGCCTCTCATTCCGGCGGAGGCCGCTCCAATCACCGGTCTCCCGCAGCCTCCGCGCTCAGGCCAGGGTCCGCCACTATGGATGCCAAAAGCGGCCGAAACAGGAGGTGCCTGCCGCAGAGTGGGAGAGAGTCACCTCAACCATGCCGGTCCCGGGGGCACCAGAGGCCGCCGCAGGTGCAATTGCCCGAAACTCGGGCAGCAGGCAGCGCCGGAGCCTCAGAGAGATCGGAAAACACACCGCAGCACAGCAGTCACTCCAGGAGGTCGCCAGTGACCAGGAAGGCTAGCTTTAAGGGCGGATGGTGGAAAGGATGTTGAGTCGAATTGCGGAGCTCAAGAGCTACGTGGCCATCTTGGTCGGTAGCCTGGCCACGCCCCCCTAATTGATGGTTCTTCACATGGCTCTGAGGGTTCATTTTGTTCACGATCTGTAAGGAGTCGTAGACCACCTCTTATCTCAAGGATTTTATCTGTTAAATTGTTTTTTTTCCCCCTTTTCTTTCTCCTTTGGGTCATTGGGAAGGGGGCAGATGTGTAGTACATGCTTTGCAGTCTAGCGTTTTAAGAAAGCATCTTGCTATGTGTTCCATGTCTTGGTTCAAGTTGAGTGCTCTCTTCCAAGTCAGCTCTCATCTTGATTAAAGAGTTCAAGCTTACCTGTGTCTCAGCATCAATTAATTTACCACAACTTTCTCATTCTACCTTCCCTCTCCTTTCTTCCCTCCTATCCCCCGTGGTCCTACAATGTCTCCTCTATAACTCCCTAACAGGATAAGATCCCCCAAAATAACACTCCCAAGGAGAGTTGAAATTCATTTAGAGACAAAGGAATATTTGTTTTAACACAATGGGCAACTTCACTGGCCTCTGGTTAGCCTTGACGCAACCCAATGTTTTGCTTTGCCTGGGAGACAAATCAGAAGTTTTATCACCCAAAAATATCCTGGGGAGAGCTTGATGCCCATTGGAGTAGCAGCTGCCCTGTATAGATAGGGTTTGTGTTCGCCCTCCGCCTGGCTGTTTCCTCTGTATTGTCTTGGTATTATGCCTTCAGTTACTGTTGGCCTTTAGCTGTTTTTTATCTGTAGTTCTGTTCTGTATTCTGCTACTTCCATTTTGCCCTTGTCCTCCCTGCCCACTTCGCCCTCTGCCTGTCTGTCTCCTCTGTATTGTGCCTGTATTGTGCCTTTAGTTAGTTAGCCTTTAGTTGTTTTTTGTCTGTCGTTCTGTTCTGTATTCTACCTATTGCCGTTTTGCCCTTGTCCGCTGTGCCCACTTCGCCGCCCTTTTCCTGCCGCTGCTGCCACCGTGACCCCTCCCCCCTGATGCTTCCCGCTCCCACCTCCCAACTGTGCTTCCCTCCCCCTCCCCTATTTAATGGCGGCCACTGCTCGAGTGTCGGAGCAAGACCTCTGACCTCATGGTCAGAGACCTGCTCTCTCCCCCAGCAGCTCCACTGTTGTGCCGCTGCTGCTGTTGTGCCGCTGCCCTGTATAGATAGGGTTCGAGTCCGCCCTCCGCCTGGCTGTTTCCTCGGTATTGTGCCTTCAGTTACTGTTAGCCTTTAGCTGTTTTTTGTCTGTAGTTCTGTTCTATATTCTGCCACTGCCGTTTTGCCCTTGTCCTCTGTGCCCACTGCGCCCTCCGCCTGTCTGTCTCCTCTGTATTCTGCCTGTATTGTGCCTTTAGTTACTGTTAGCCTTTAGTTGCTTTTTGTCTGTAGTTCTGTTCTGTATTCTGCCCATTTCCATTTTGCTCTTGTCCGCTGTGCCCACTTCACTGCCCTTTTCCCACCGCTGCTGCCCCCGCAACCCCTCCCCGCTTCGCACTCCTGCCTCCTAGCTGCGCTTCCCTCCCCCTCGCCTATTTACTGGCGGCCGTGGGCAGCGGACACGCCAAAGGCAAGCCCATCTGCGCTTGTCCGTGACCCAACCGTGACCAGCGCCATGGACCCTGGATCTCCGACCTCCCACCACTACGACTCTGCTGCCCTCCTCACTCTCAACGCCGGAAGGTACAACAACTGCCAGCTGTCTACACCAAACACCACCCACGGCCAGTTCTCCTGCCGACACTGCTGACAATCCTTCACCATCCTCAGCAACCCCACAACCGCCGCACCCATGCCAGAAGCCTGCACCACTGAAGCCCTGAAGTGCATCCTCCTCAACGTGCGCTCCCTGCGCAGACATGCCGTCGAAATCTGGAACCTCCTCGACACCCTCTCGCCAGGCATCGCCTTCTTCAAGGAAACCTGGACCAACGCCTCCTCTGGCCCTGACATCGCCACCACCATCCGTGACGGACACAAGATCCAGAGGAAGGACCGCCCCCACTGACCAGGAGGAGGACTCGCCATCGCACACAAGAGCTCCCTCCGACTCGCCACCTTCAGCATGAGTGACTCCCTCTCCAACACCGAACACCTCCACTTCCAGATCCAGACCAGCCCCAGAACCATGCTTCGCGTCACCCTCACCTACAGACCCCCAGGGCCTTGCACCTCTTTCACCACGGCCATTGCTAACCTCATCGCACCCCACACCATACTACATACTGATCGGAGACCTGAACTTCCACCTAGACAACTGCAGTGACCCGAAATCCACTGCTCTCCTGGACAACCTCGCCAACCTCGGACGGAAGCAGCTCGTCACCACCCCCACCCACAAGGAAGGACACACCCTTGACCACATCTTTGCAGGAGGAACCAACATCCACTTCAGCCACACCTCGCAGCCCATCTAGACAGACCGCCACTGCGTACACTTCTCTTTTAACATCACCACTGCTCACAGGCCTACTCCACGCCTGCCACGAAGGAATTGGAGCAAGGTCACAGAGGAGCACCTCAACTCCATCCTCATCCACGACCCTACCTCTGCCACGACCAACACCAACTCTGTAGCCAAGGAACTACACCACTGGATCACCAGCTGCGCAGACAAGCTCGCACCCCTCCGCAACCTCGACAGACAACGCCCCCTGAAGGCCACCTGGTTCACTGCCGACCTCCAGGAAGATATGCGCTCCTGCAGACGTCTCGAAAAACGATGGAGAACAGCAAAACCACCATAGACCAGACCATCTACAAGAACGCCATGACAGAATACCACCAACTCATTAGATCCACAAGGAGGACCTTCATCCGGAACAAAATCCTTACCAACTCCAGCAACTCGAAGGAACTCTTCTACTTCATCCAGCAATTCACTAAACCCCCAGTGAAGCAACGGACGTCACACCCTCCCAGGACCTCTGCAACACGCTCGGCTCCTATTTCCACCTGAAAATCAAGGCCCTCTATGACAACTTCAGCGAACAGGCTCCAGAAACCACCCTTTCCTCCAGCAATGACAGCCAGCCTACCATCACCACCTGGACACCGGTCACCACTGAAGACACCGCCACAACCATGAAGAGCACCCACTCAGGAGCCCCCATGGACCCATGCCCGCCGCACATCTACCACAGAGCCGCCGCCGCCATTGCACCCGAGCTACGCCGCACCATCAATGCCAGCTTCGATTCCGGATTTTTCCCCGATGACTGGAAGCGGGCAGAGGTCAAGCCCCTCCTCAAGAAACCCTCGGCAGACCCGACAGACCTGAAAAACTACTGTCCCATCTCTCTCCTTCCCTTCACAGCCAAAGTCACTGAGAAAATCATCAATGCCCAGCTGACTACCTTCATCGAAGAGAACGCCATCCTCGACTCTTCCCAGTCCGGATTTCGCAGTAACCACAGCACTGAGACCCCCCTCCTTGCCGCCACCGATGACATCTGAACGCTCTTCGACCAGGGCCACACAGCGGCCCTCATCCTGCTAGACCTCTCCGCAGCCTTTGACACCGTATCCCACCACAACCTCGCAGCCAGACTCCACGACACCGGCATATGGGGAACCGCCCTCGACTGGATCAGCTCCTTTCTCGCCGGCAGAACCCAAAGGATCAGACTCCCACCCTTCCTCTCCGAACCCACAGAGATCAAATGCGGAGTTCCCCAGGGATCATCGCTCAGCCCCCTGCTTTTCAACATTTACGTGGCCCCCCTTGGCACCTTCGTCAGACGGCATGGACTCAGCATAGGATCCTGCGTGGATGACACCCAGCTCATCCTCTCCCTCACAAAGAACACTGAAGACACCAGACTCAGCTTCCAGGAAGGAATGAAAGACGTCGCAGCCTGGATGAGCAGCAGCTGGCTAAAGCTCAACTCGGTGAAGACAGAGGTCCTCATCCTCGGACACTCCCCCACTGCCTGGGACATCACCTGGTGGCCCACTGCCCTCGGAAACCCACCCACCGCTACGAACCATGCCCGGAACCTCAGCATCATTCTCAACTCCTCCCTCACCATGAATCGCCAGATCAACGCCGTCGCCTCCACCTGCTTCAACTCCCTCCTCATCCTTCGCAAGACCTTCAAGTGGATCCCCCCGAAGCTAGGAAGACCGTCACCCACGCACTCATAACTAGCAGACTGGACTACGGAAACGCCTGCTCTAAGCTGGAATCAACAACTCCCTGCTACACAAACTCCAGACCATTCAGAACACTGCGGCCAGACTCGTCCTCGGCACCCCTCGACGTGAGCACATGACCTAGCACCTGCGAGACCTCCACTGGCTCCCCGTCAAGATGAGAGTAACCTTCAAGCTACTCACCCACACCTACAAATCCCTCCACAACATCGGACACAAATACTTCAACGAAAGAGTCTCTTTCCACGTGCCCAAAAGAAAGCTCCGTTACGCCGACCTCGCCCTAGCAGAACCCTTGCACATCCACAGAACCAGAGCAGGTGGAAGAGCCTTCTCCTACGTCACAGCGAAGGCCTGGAACAAGCTCCCAGTCAACATCAGACACTCCCCCACTCGGCACACCTTCAGGAAGAGCCTCAAGACCTGGCTTTTCGACTGACCTGGAGCTGCACCCCCCCAGCGCCTTGAGACCCTCACTGGTGAGTAGTGCACTTTAAAATTCCCTGACTGATTGATTGATTGAGAGTTTAAAAAAACAGATTATATTTTATAACCTCATGGCTTTCTACCTTGTTACGTTTCTGTTCCGTAGCCGAGTATCTTTCATACTATCTACACAAATGAAAGAGCCTCAATCAACCATAACTGATGTACCTTTCCCCTTGTTCATGCCCTCACACTTACACAGGATAGTCTATCGTTCTCTAGGGATGGACTAGCCAATGCAATACGTTCCGCCTTCCGCAGGTCTGGGGTAATTAGGGGTCTTTCTCTAAAAAGAGAAGTCTCAATATTGCAGTTGAATTAAACAAACTGCAAGCCTGCAGCAGTAGCAGGCCCATATGTCCTCCTCAGTTGGGCCAAAAGCTTTAAAACTTGATCTAAGCGTCCATGTGATGCTGAATCTCTGGTTTCCAAAACAAAATATGTAGATAGATAACATAAATATGTTGCCTCTGATGTGATCGCTGAGAGAGGGCATTAGAGATACAGTCCACGAATATGGTTTACTAAACGCAGAAAAACTCAGCAGATTAGTGACATCATTAAAATTATGTTGACGTTTTAACAGAGTGTAATAAGAATACATGCAAAGCAATTTGTGTTGGTTAAAGGAGATCCCTTGGAAGGGTACTAAGGATTACTTTGGCTGTATTTGACATGTTGATTCACAAAATAGTTTTCTGAGAAGCATTCATAATGCAGGGTCCATTCATCTGCTATTATCACTTGCAAATAAACATGCTTATATGCTCCTAGACTTCCACATTTCGGGACATTGAACATGGAGATATTTTAGGAAGGTTGTCTCCCTCCTCAGTATTGCACCACAATGGGGATTTGAAGAACCTCCAGCGAATCTCTTTTGACCTTCAGATAAATATTTTCATGGATCTATTTTCTAGGCAATTCCTAAATACAACTTTAATGCAAAGTTTTAATTTAAACCCAACTACTTGGATTACTCTGTAAGAAGAAAATAATGCTACAACCACTTACTTTGTTTTTGCGGAAGTGGGCTTCTTTCTCCGAAATATGCTCAGGAAAGTATTGGATCTGCATGGGGTTTTGCCATCACCCACATGCATGCGCACCACATCCGATGTAGTGAATGCGCTGCGGACATTCCTTTCTGGCTTAGCAATTATAATATACATTTTAGGAGTGAACATGCACCCTAGGGCCACCGTCACACTCAGACTAACTGCAAAGGAAGTGGTGATGATCTTGTAGTTGCTTCCGAAGTGGATTGGAACAAATGCCAGCCAGATGATGCACGTGGTGTACATGGTGAAGGCTATGTACTTGGCCTCGTTGAAGTTGGCGGGCACATTCCGTGTCTTGAAGGCATAGTAGGTGCAACTCATGATTAAGAGTCCATTGTAGCCCAGTGGGGCCACCAGCCCTAGATTGCTTGTGTTACAGATCAGGTAGACTTCCTTTATGCTTGGATAGGAGAGAATGGGCATTGGGGGCTCCATTATAATCAAAGCAATCACAAGTGCCAGCTGCATGCCGATCAGTATGGAGGCGAGGACCACCTGGGCCCAAGCGCTCATGAAGCGAGGCTTACGTGTGCATATCTTCTTCTTGCTCCCAGCGAGGATACGGGCAATGCGATTGGTTTTGGTTACCAGGGCAGAGTAGCACATAGCTGAAGATAATCCCACTAGCAGACGCTGTAGGTAACAGGAAACGGTGGAAGGTCTGGCAATCAGGGTAAATGGACAGATGTAACCCAGAAAGATACCAGCAAGGATAATGTAGCACAGTTCCCTACTGGAGGATTTGACCACAGGGGTGTCCCTGTAGAGGACAAATATTAGGGTCACAAACATGGTGACCAGGATGCCCAGGCAGGAGAAGACCACTGCCACAATAGACTCTATATTTCTCCATTCCAGATACTTGACAATAATCGGTGCACAGCCTGTGGTACATAGAAAGAAAGAGTTTTTGTGAGTATAAGTACACCAGACACATTACATTTTAATAAACAACTGCCCACATAATGTAGGAAACAATTACAGTGCAAAATCCATTGGAAAAACGTTTATCTAAACAGGAAACCATTTATTGATTTTTCATTAAGTGAGTGCTGATTTAGTAACATGTTACAACCAACAGGGCAACATGATTGAGGCAGACATGATTTATAATTAAAATTAATAAAGGGAAATGAAAAACTGATCACAAACCTCATTCAAACCTATAACATCTACTACATGTGACAAGAGGTCTTTAAACAACACTAAACCCTGATAGTCACAGGACAATAACCTGTCAGTAGGCTCCCTGGAATTCCTTCACTTTTGGTGTTACTCATAGAAAACAATGCTGGTGTTGAGTGGATTTTGATAGCGATTGATTAGGGATTATGTGCCAGCTGCAAATTGAACTTACGTGCATCTGCCTCAGTTCGAGTCTGCACGTCAAGGTTGGCTGATCGGATGTATTTTATTGTAAAATTGATCAAACGACCCAGGTCTTTTTAGCAAACTCGAGACAAAGGCATTGTCAGCTCCAGTGTGTCAGTGGTGTAGCATCTTTCCCAGACTGGGTACCTGCCAATGACTATGCCACCCACGGATCTTAGTTTTGCACGTCTTTATTCGTGTGCATGTAACTGTGAACTCAACATTCTAAACCAGCCTTAAGTGCATTTCGCTCTAACACTTATGTCACAGTTCTATGGAGTCCATTAGGAGCCAAAAGAGTTCCATCATTTCTAACTCACAAAAAATTACATCTCCCCCTCTGGTAAATAAAGAATTACAATGTTTTACAAAGTATATAGCTACATAGACATATAAAATTAAATATCTTCAATCAATCTTTTGGCACTTTAATTGTTCGACCTGATCTTGTTCTCGGAAACTGGCAACTGTTATTACCAATGTCCAGGATCAGGCGTAAAGGTAATAGCAATCACTGATGTTTCAGGCCCAGTCTCTCCTTCAACAGTTAGATGTGATGAACAATTAGTTAAAGGCTTAAAGTGAGAAGAGTCGCTGGTAATAGACTTCCCAGGGCGCTGGACAGTCACCATATGTCCTGTGGTAAACACCACTTGAAGAGGTTCTGCATCAAATGGAGCAGCAGATTTTCTTCTCCGCATCTGTCGTGTGAGCACTTGATCTCCTTTCTTAAAGATAATGTTCTTCACACGCCGTCTTTGGTCAGCATATGTTTTCATATTTTGCTTGTTCACCAAGTCATTCTCATGAGTTGCTATGTCATCTTTCTCTCTCTGATTGTTCCATTGAGGTAACTTGGTGTTCATTGCTTTCCCGAACATCAATGTCGCAGGACTTTCACCTGTGGTCGAGTGTGGTGTTGAACAATAAGCTCTCACAGTAGAAGTCAACACAGTTTTTAAATCGAGAGTCTCAAGCGTAGCATGCTGCACTGCTTTCTTTAGTGTACTCATAAAACGCTCAACAAGTACGTTGGCCTGCAGCCACAAAGATGTGCTCTTCTGATGCTTTATATTCAAAAACTCTCATCTATTGAAAGGCAGGACACAGTAAGACTTCACTAGGCTGGAACACCCCATGTTGCAAAGATACCATTTAGTCTTTCAATGACTTGTACCTGAGTGGTAGATGAAAGATCGTCAATTAATGGAAATCCTGAATACTCGTCCATAATTATCAGCAGGTGATGTCCATTGTCGAGTGGAATGAAAATGTCAATGGCTGTTCTCTACCATGCATGCTTTGGAAGTTCTGACATGCTTAAGGTGTGGTGGGTAGTTGTTTGTAAAAAGGCAGTTGCATAGATGACAGGCCCTTAATTCCATCCTGTCATCAAGTTAAGGAACCCAGACTCGGTCTAGGAGAGCTCATTTTGTGGCAATGATTCCATGATGTCCTTTATGGGCCACTTAAATTATTTTCTCTCGTAGACTCTCCAGAATCAGAATTTTTGACCCTCATAGGATAACTCCTTCCTGAAATATGGACAGTTTATCCTTAACATTTTTTTATTTTTGATATTCACCATCACTTGTGAGCGGTCGAGTGTGTTGGTTCCACTACTGATGTGTAATTATGCCCTTCAGCTTTAACATGTCACTATCATGGCTCACTGCAGTGATAATCTGGGCTAACGAAATGGCAGCTGGTGTGTTTGATTTTACAGTGAAATTGATATAGGCCTCAGTCGTCTTGAAGGGAGTATCGTGACCTTGTATAGGTACTCTGGAAAAGTAGTGAGCAGGGTTCTGACCCTTCCCTTTACGATGCACAATGGTGTAATTATACTCTTGTAACTGTAGTCCACATCGTTCAATGAGAGGAGGCACTTTGGCCTTTGGATTGCCAAATATAGTCAGTAAAACTTGATGATCAGTTACTAGCGTAAAAGGCTTTCCATACAGGAATGCATGGAAATGTTCACAAGCCGATACCACAGCTAATCTTTCTTTTTCAGGTTGTGAGTAAGGACGTTCTGTTTGGGACAAACTTCTACTTACATATGCCACATTATGCCTATGAACATTCGAGTGTCTGCTGTGCTGTGCAAGGATAGCGTCCAACCCAACCGACTAGCGTCAACAACAACCTCTGTATGAATCTTTAGACTGAATAAGCCATTTCCGTAGCTTATTCGAGGGCTTGTTAAATTCTTTTAAAGCTTTTCTCAAATTCATGGGACCAATGAAATTAAGCATTCTTTTTCATCAAGGGAGCATTTACAGTGACAAAGCCTTGTATGTATCTGGAACAGTAACTGGCAATGCCAAGAAATGATCACACCATAAATACATCTTGTGGGGAATCAGCATTTGACAACGCTTGTAGTTTAGCAGGATCTGGTGTCATTCCCCAATCAGAAAAGATATGGCCAAATAATTTTTGCTTTGTCTTATGGAACTCACACTTGTCTGCATTCAAAGTCAAACCTGCTTCAGCAAGTAAACTACATACTTGTGTAAGAGCTTTATCATGTTTTTTATGTAGCTCCGAAAACAAATATGTCATTGCTGTAATTGAACGCTTTTATGACAGGCTGTATCATATCTTGAATGACATCTTGAAACAGTTTGGCAGAGGATGACACACCAAAACGTAGTCTTTTGTATCGAAACAGACCAACATGTGTAGAATTGTGGGTAATATACCTGCAATTTTCTTCAAGTTCTAACTGATGATGACTTTTATTTAAATCAATGCGAGAGAAGACCTTTGCACCATATAATTGCATCATAATATCAGCAATGTGTGGACCTGGATGTCGTTCTTGTTCAATTGCCTTGTTTGCCTAACACATGTCAATGCATATGCATGCAGCTCCTTCGCTGTCCTTTTTAGGCACTACCACTATGGGAGAAACCCATGGCATTGGACCAGTTGAACGCTCAATAATGTCATGCTTAAGTAACGCTTCAAGTTATTTTTCAACAGCTTCTTGCAAATTTAAAGCAATTCTTCAATGTCTCTGAGCAACAGGATGGGCGTCCTCATTAATATGCAACTTTACTTTCACGGTATAAAGCTTTCCCAAACCATGAAATAACGAAGGGAAATGACTTACTGTTTCGTGCTGACCATTCATGTTGTAATCCACGGAAATCATTCCCATATCAGCAGCTGTCTTCAACTGAGTAGACAGGCACTTGACACTGTGCCTTAAAGCACATGGGTGGGTACTTCTACCTTCGTTTTCTTGTGTTTCATTGTTGTTACAAACAAACCGTGACTTTTTAAGGGCGTCGATGCAGCCTATGTATATATTTTGGTTTTCAACACCGTACGTTGCAGCAATGGAGAAAGCTCATTGTATTTCTCCTCTGGCATAATGTTTATCGATGCACCACTGTCGATGATGAAAGATATTGAAAAACCATTTACTTTCAGTGTAATCTTCAGACAATTTTTGAATGACTTTAGTGCTTTGGCATGTTGATCTTGTCTTGGCTGACATTTTTCTTCACAAGCGGCCAACCCAACATGTGCATGCTTTTCTGAGGTAAACATCGACATGGCACAATCATTTTCATCACTTTCACTTGATACTGATACAGAAGAACTGTTTAATGATGATTTAGACGATGATCAACTTCGTCCAGTGTCTATTTGTCTTAACTGATGTTGCCGCTTGGCCTTGTGGGTGTGCGTCTACCATTGATTCTTGAACGTTCTGGTGCCCATTTTGTCTTCGCATTGTGACGCATTTGCTTTTTCCTTTGCAAACTGTCACAAAATCGTTCTCCTTCCCACAGCCTTTGCAAATCTGTCCAAGAGTGGGACATTTGCATTCATGTAGAAATGAAAATCCACATCTGAAACACAACCTCTTTTTAAGGGTAGACATCACTTTCTGTCCTTCCGTCTTTTGTTTCGTCTTACTTTTCACACTCATGACAGATTCATTCTGGGCCCTTCCGGCCTCCATGTCAGCAGCTTGTCTATCCGCACACTCTTCAGCTCTGACAGCCATTAACACTCGCTACAGACTAGGAGTTTCTCTCAGCATTCGTCCTCTGAATAAATCTGACAAGTATCTGTCAATAACTCTCAGATGCAGGGCTTCTTCACCATTAAATTAATTAAATTTGCAATGTCTGATAAATGTGTCGAGTCTCTCCACAAATTCATCAATGGTTCCACCACATTTCTGGCATTCTTGGTTGAAGGTGTATCGTTCATAATCAACATTTGGCATTGGATTAAACTTTAGATTCAAAACTTCTTTGATCTGACGATATGTGACTCCTTCATCAGTTCGCAGCATTTTCTTTATGACTACTTTTTCACCTTCAACAGCAAGATTTTTGAGATCCTTAATAATCTTTTTGTTATTATTCTCTTCAAGTTCATCAATAAAATCATCAAATGTCTCTTCAAATCAGTCCATCTATCACCAATATTTTGCGAACCGACAGGTTCTCAGTCACCGATATGAAGATTTCTTTGCAATGCTTTAGTTGTTTCCAACTTCTTTACAGCGACTGGAGTCTCACTTTGACTCAAAGTGCGTTAAGCATTGATTCCGTACTTCAACTCCAACACACGTGGTACGCACGAGCAGTTTACTTGGACCACGGCAAACTCTCTGAGAGAGAACTGTCAAATTTCAGGTTACTAATCCACTAACTCGCCACCAGTTGTAGCGTCTTCCCCAGTCTGGGTATCCGCCAATGACTAAACCGCACACAGAACTTAGTTTTACACGTCTTTATTCGTCTGCTTGTAACTGCAAACTGAACATCCTAAACCAGCATTCAGTGCATTTCACTCTAACACTTACATCACAGTCATACAGAGTCCATCAGGAACTTGCAAGACACTGCACATGAATGCCGCACCTCGAATATTTATTGGTACTGGGTTTCCCAGTATTTGCCATGATGAACACCAAATGAGAAAAAAAGAATAAAAGTAACTCCACCATCCAGGCACACATACAAAATAGCAGCAAAGAGTCAAGCAAACAGGAGCACTCAGATATAGGCACACAGCGACCCTCCCTGTTGGCAGATAATTGCACAAGCAAAAACCTATGCCTACATACATTATTGTAAGTCACCATATTTGGAAACAGGTACTACAGTGCATGGCATTTTCCAGTCCCATTATAGATGCCTGTGCATAATTTCATTATTACATTATGGATGTGGCTTGACCGCCCCCCTGTAATTATGAAATGGCATAGCTGTTCATCGTAATAATTCACTATAGTTGAGTTGTGTTGTCACAAGAAAACAACCAGTGCAAAGGGAAGGTCAAGGAGCAGAACTGCAACTACTATTTAAATAGATAAAAGAATCCCAGTGTTCCAGCTCTTCCAAACTGCTTTCCTAAAATTAACTCATTAACAGGAAGGATTTCGATAAATCTGGGGAACCCAATCGACCCTTGTGGGCTTGGGCAATATAGAAAAACAGGCAAGGATGTCTACAGGGATTTTTCTTAACCATATTTTTTTTAAAGCATATCATATATAGAATGTCATCTCATTACACCATAAATTAATTGAATATATACCTTTTAAACAATTTGTGAACATAAGTCAATAACATAAGCCGGGTATATCTTTGGAAATTCTGTTTATATCAAAATGCACAAAAAGTAGGGGTTGAAAACAAGAGCTTCTCACATACATTGATAACAGAAGTCAAAATTAAATCACAAATGAGGATGTAATACATCCTCAATGTATACCTACCCAACTGCCCAAGTCGAATATCGAGTCTGTCCTATACATAGGATCTAGAACTCAAAAATGTAATTTAACAAAAACTAAAAGGAAGAATGGGTTATACGTCGACGTTTCGGTCTCCGTTGTAATCCATCAATGAGACCATCTTCAGGACACAGATGAGTCTTGTGGGAATCAATGACCCCTTGATCAAAGGCATACGAGGTCAAAGCAATATCAATGTCATTGATAACCTCTACTTTTTTGTTAATGTTGATATAAACGGAATTACCAATGATACACCTAGCTTATGTAATTGACTTATGTTCACACATTGTTTAAAAAGTATATATTCAATTAATTTACAGTGTCATGAGATGATATTCTATATATGTTAAAAAATATGCTTTAAAAAAATCCCTTGTAGGCATCCTTACCTGTTAATTAACAGGAAGGAAGCATTCCCTTCAGCATATTTTTGCACTGCTATACTTCATTCCAAGAAAAGCAGGAATGGCTCTGCCTGTTGCCACATATAACTACCTATAGCTCTTTTGTAAGTGCCTTATAGTAAACTGCACGCATTATATTTCTACAACAATTTTCTAGTGGCATATGCATGTGTTTAATTGCTCACTACATTTATCTGCATAATTGTAACTATACTCATTCGCATGAAAGAATACGTAACCAAGGATTTATGCTTTTATGAGGAGGGTTTTATAAGGAATTAAATAACCTCGACTCTACATTAAATTAATAATGCAAGTCACCCCAGAGTTGCATGACTTTATAAATGATATTCACATTCAGGGCCGGATTCCGATCTCGCTGGGAAAGCCCTACAGCCGACTCGCGCCCGTAGAGCTTTCCGACCGACTCGTGCTCCTGGGCTCCGAGCGACAGAGTACGATGCGCTGCAGCGCTGATGGACTCGAGTCGCTCGGAGCCCCATTGAAGTCTATAGGAGCCTGGTGTACGTTGCGTACATAGGTTCCAATAGACAAATAACGCACAACTCGGACAAGGGCGCCCCCTGTCGCGGGGACGCCTCGGTCCCACCTGCACCGTGCATGCATGTGTAGGGGGACCCTTGGGACCCACCCAGTGATTGAGTCGTAGGGCCCCGGGTGAAGGGGGGCCCGCTATGGACCCCCAAAGTCCGCTTCCCAGAGCTTTTTCGAGTCGGAGGGTCCGAGTCGATCCGGCTGCTCGACGCGCGCATCGTACTTGGTCGCTCGGGAATCGGACCCATGCGCGTTGATGACGTCGGAGTCGTCTGGACGGTGTCGCTGATGGGTACGAGTCGGTCGGAGCGCTGGGCTATCCTCGCATCGTACTTGCTCGCTCGTAAAGCGGTAGGAGTCATCCGGAAATCGCGCGTACGAGACGGAGTCACTCCTGACCGATGCCGTCAGGAGCCCCTCCGACCGAGATCGGAATCAGGCCCTAAGTGTTAAGAATTAAACAATGATGCCTGGTGCCTTCCAAAAGAGTGAGAAGCCCACCCACAACCCCCCCTCCCCCCTCTGTAGATTGCCACATCCTTGACCTTCCCCAGGTCAAAGGGACCTACTGCAGATGGGAGAGCATTAAAGCAGGACTCAAGGAGACAAGAGTAGGTCCTAGCCAGCCACCATCAAATGGGCAACAGAGGGTGGAGCTATATCCATGACACAGATTTAACACCTTAAAAAAACCAACACTATTGGAATGCTAATGGTAATGTTTTGTCCATCATGATAGGATCCCAGCATGACTGAACATTGACTAGACAGAAGAGAACAGAGAGGATTTCCCTTTATCCTCAGAGTTTGTGAGCATGTCAACTTTCATGGGTGCCCAAGACTCACTCCTTTGTTATCTTCCTGATGTCATAGAAAGAGAGAAGAGGAAAGTAAACACATATGATGTCTGTCATTTTGCAATAAAAACCATGCCCAGGGGCGTGTCCAAGATGGCGCCCGTGCGGTAGCAGGATCCCGGAGCTCCGCCGTGCCGGCTTTCTTGTCAGAGGTTCCCGGGGGGGTACCTGCCCCCATTTTGCATCACAGAGGGCCAAGGGTCGGTGGGGCTGGCCCCCGTGCTTGCCAGCCACGGCGGTGGAGGCTGGAGCTGCCACCAAGCCACAATCCACACTCACGCTGCCGCCGAGTGACGACAAGATGGCGGTTGCGTGAATCCCGAGGCCGCAGAGATCAGTGAGCAGAGCGCCTCCCGGGAGGATATCTCTCTCCAGCTTCGGATCGGCTGGGGCCTGGGACAGGCTGACATAGTGGACCGGAGGTTGGTGGAGTGGACTCCCATGCCTGGCGCCCCAGTGGTGGGGGCTGGGTCCGCCACGAAGTACAGCACGCGCCCATGCTGCCCGCGTGGTAAAGGCAAATGGCGGCCGTTTGAGCTCCAAGCTCATGGAGTGCAGGGAGCGGTGATTTAAGCAGATCGGAAGGGGCCCAGCGTGTTGACAGCTGCGGAGGCGAGCCATTCTCCAGGTTTGGATCCGGTAGGCATTGCCAGGGTGCACCGGGCTTGGCGTAGAGGGATCTTGGCGCCAGGGGCTACACGGTGCCGGCGGCAGTGCCTGCGAACATCAGGGGCACGTGAGCCTTCACGCCGGTGGCCGGTGAACAGTCTTCCCCTCCGAAGGTGCCCTGAGTGTAGTGGGTGAAGCCACTGAGTGGGCGGAGGCACCTGGGACATCTGGATCGGCCTCTCTCCCCGAGGCCCAACTGTAGCAAGTTGAGTGAGCGGGACCAGTTTCAGTACGTGAGGATTCCCGACGGTGGCGGCCGGGCCACCCTGGGCGGTCGCTGTGCCTGGACCCCCGGCCGCAGTGGATCACAGCAAACGGCCCAGTGTGGGACCCCTGGAGAGGTAGGCCCTGGTTCAGCATAGCGATGTCCAGCTCCCGGGCCCCCCTGGTAGGAGGATAAAGACTAGGGAGGCTTTGCCCTTTTGTCTGGGAGCCTGCCAGCCGCTGCCTTCTGAGCGGCCCTCCCCTGCATCGAGATCACCCAGAGTGGGGTGCCAGCGGTGCCCCCCCTGACCCACCATGGCCACATCACGGTCAAAGAAGGACAATGTCTCCATCAGGGATCTCTTGAGTAAGGGTTCTACCAAGAAACCGGGCCACAGCGCCCATCCTTGACACAAGCGGAGCTGGCTCCCCGCTGCACCCGGAGGCGGATGACGAGGCCCCGATCACTAGGGGCTTCATGGAAGCACTTATCGGCACGCTGCAGATTGATATCGCGGCCCTCCGAATAGACATGGCCACTGAAGTTAAAGACCTGCGGCATGACCTGGGGGAACTAGAGCAGAGGGTGGACTCGGTGGAGCGCACTGCAGACTCCAGAGACGAAGAGATGGAGGAATGCTGCAGGGAGATTCTGGAACTCAAGGATCGCAACGTGGACCTCAACTAGCATCTGGAGTTCTTAGAAAACAGGTCACGCCGGTTTAACATCCGCATTAAAGGGGCGCCTTTGCAGGTGGACGCAGGCCGCCTGGAGGACTATGTTCTGCGCCTCTTCAGACACATTGTGCCGGCTTTGGAGGGGAAGGACCTTCCTCTGGATCGGACGCACAGGGCGGGGCGTCCCTCTAACTCTCCAGGCGCCCCACAGGACATTTTGACGTGTCTCCATAACTACACCCAGAAGGAGCTTATTATGGCAGCAGTGCGGAACCAGCCACATGTCCATTTTGAAGGCCACAAGGTCCGCTTGTACCAGGACTTATAAATCATTACCCTCCAGAGGCAGAGGAATATGTGACCTGTCACAGCGTTCCTGAGGGACAAAGGAGTGAGGTACAGATGGGGCCACCCATTCCGGTTAATATTCGCTTGGCAAGGGGAGACACGAGAGACCCGCACACCCATGGCAGCGGCAGACATTTTGGGTCTAGCTCTAGATCAGGATTCTTCCCCATCACGCACTAGCTCACAAGTATCAACTGCAGATGCCCGGAGGCGGCGCCGTACCAGGAACTCTCCTTTGTCGCCGCTCTCGAAGCCCACGAAAACTGAAAGCATCAAAGAACGCTCGGTCCTACTACTGCAACTTTCCGACCACCACCAGTCCCCAGACTGAGAAGACGACTAGGTGCATCCCAATCACCACTTCGCCTTAAGAGATGGAGGCGGGTGGCCCCCCCGGGGACATCTTTGTGCCTTCTACTTGACCGGTAGCGGCGGGGACGGAGATTTTCCCCTTTGTCGCTTCTTTCCCGCGGACGACCAGTGACATGGACCCTCTCTACACAATCGCAAGTTGTGCACCTCCTGGTGCTTTTGTTCACTTTTCTTCTCTCTGTTGTTATGTATCTTCCATGTTTCTGTGCTCCTCTCTTCTTCAAACAGGCTCACTATGTATTTGGGTTGGGGTGGGAGCTATGCAGGGGTAGCTGGGAATTTGTGCAGCGGTTCTGTCCTAATGTACCATGGTAAAGATACTTAGTCTGAATGTAAGGGGTCTCAATTCACCGGCTAAAAGGGTAGCAATTCTCAACCAACTTAGGGCGGCCCGATGTGACCTTTGTCTCCTACAAGAGACACACCTGTTGAAACAGGACTCCCACAGAATGCGATTGCGATGGTTTGATCGCCAGTATTGGTCCCCGGGACAGGGGAAGAAAGCAGGAGTAGCGATTCTTGTGGCCATGCACTTTCAAGGGAGGGTTGAAGGGGTACGATCTGAACTCCTGGGGTGGCTGCTTTCTCTGAGGGTGTCTCTGGCCCACCACACATTCACTATTGCTACCCTCTATGCTCCCAATGAAAAGCAGGAACCCTTTATTCGCCAAGCACTCGGTGACGTACTGGCGTCTCCAGATCCCAACCTGATAGTAGGGGGTGACTTCAATTTGGTCATGGACGCAGCTATAGATAGGTCCCCTTCTCGTTCAGGGCCTACGGGGATGTTCTCTCCACAGGGGGTGAGCTGGGTTGCGGAAGCAGGGCTTACTGATATTTGGCGAGCATTGCACCCCAATCGCAGTCTTATTCCTTCTTCTCTGCAGCCCACCAATCTCATGCTTGAATAGATTATTTCCGGGTTTTGGCCCCTTTGTGCCCGAGAGTCATTGGAGGCACGATAGACGTGGCAGCCATATCTGACCATGCCCCGATTCAGTTAGATATTCGCCTCCCAGCTGCACACCAGACCAGCAAAACGTGGCGCCTTAATCCTAAACTGCTAACTTATGAGGCTGCGGCGAAGGAGGTAGAGAAGGCTATAGTTGAATATATTTATCTCAACGACACGCCAGACACTGCGATCACGACACTTTGGGAAGCCCTTAAAGCAGTCATTAGAGGGACATACATTGCGATAGCGGAAAGGCTTAACAGGGACAGAGCCTCGAAGCAAGCTGCACTCGAAGCCAGTGTGAAAGAGCTGGAGGATGAGCACCGACGAGTAGCCACTCATAAAAATAGACGGCAGTTAAATGCAGCGCGGAAACTGCTTAGGGCGCTAGATATGGATGCAGCTGCATATGCCTTGCTGCGAACGCGACAGAAGTACTATGCAGGGGGCAACAAGGCAGGGAAATTATTGGCGCATAGGCTGAGGGAGCAGGCGCACTCTAGATGTGTGCAGGCGGTCATAGATAGCAATGGACGCCACCTTACGATGGATGAAGATATAGCGTCGGAGTTTGGCCACTTTTATGCGCAACTATATGCACCCGGGGACATCCACACAGACGCTTGCACATTATACATCGAACAGGCTCCTGTCACAAAACTACTGCCCTTTCACGCTGACCAACTGGAAAAGGATATTTCGGAGAGGGAGGTGCTGGATGCGATAGGTCGCTTGCAGGTAGAGAAAGCGCCGGGGCAGGACGGGTTTATAGCGGCTTTTTATAAGCAGTACGCATCCCTTCTGGCCCCCATTTTGACTCGCCTTTATAATTTCTTTAGCGAATCGGGGGAACTTTCAGAATCGATGCGTCTGGCGGTCATCACGGTGTTACCAAAACCGGGGAAGGACCCCTATCGTTGCGCCTCCTATCGCCCCATTTCTCTTTTGAATGTCGATGCTAAGATATTCACTGGGATCTTGGCAGGGCGAATGGGTAGGCATATGCCGGGCTTCATAGAGCCTGATCAGTCTGGCTTTATACCGGGTCGCACCTGTAGTGACAACACTAAGCGGCTCTTCCATCTATTGGACAAGACTCAGCGTTCTCGGCTCCCGACGTTGTTTCTGTCCATAGATGCCGAAAAGGCCTTCGACCACGTTCATTGGCCCTTCCTCCATGGGGTGCTGAAAGCGGTGGGCTTCGGACCCAGGTTCCAGTGTTGGGTCGGGGCGGGTTATGTGGACCCTAAAGCTCAGGTGCGGGTCAATAATACGCAATCTCAGGTCTTCCCAGTCGCTAGGGGGACTCGCCAGGGCTGCCCTCTTTCGCCCCTTCTATTTGCGCTCTACATGGAGCCCCTGGCAGAATGCATCCGCCGTCATCCGCAGATAGAGGGCGTTTGGATGGGGGAGCCAATCCCACAAAATAGCTCTATAAGCAGACGACGTCCTACTGACTGTCACTAACCCGCGTGGCTCCCTATCTCCCCTCCTAGAGGAACTGGCGCAGTTTGAGGAAGTCTCGGGCTTCAAGGTAAACACAGCCAAGACCCAAGCCCTGAACATTACTATACCATTAGCGGAGCAAGCTCACTTAGAAGCCACATTTCCCTTTCAATGGTCGCAGCAGGGTATCCAGTACCTGGGCATTCAAATACTACCCACAATAGACAGTTCGATCACCCATAACTACGAGGGTCTGTTGCACACCGTGCAATCCCTCATTCAATCGTGGCGGGGGGCCCCCTCTCTTGGGTGGGCTGCATCGCGGCCGTGAAAATGACCCTGTTACCGAAAATTCTCTATCTGATGCAAGTTATGCCGTTGCCGCCTCCCCCGCTATCTTGTGGAAATTGCAGGATGCACTGGAGACCTTCATATGGGCGGGTAAGCGGGCTCGGATGGCGAAGGAGTGCACATACCTGCCGCTGGCCAAGGGGGGATTGGGAATACCAAACTTGAAGAAATATTATCAGGCCGCTCAGCTACGCTAAATAGTCGAATGGCAGCGTCTAATGACAGAAAAACACTGGTGCTTCCTGAACCAGGCAGTAGCCGGCATCCATACCTGGAAGAACCCGTGGCTACAGCGTAAATACCGCCCACCTGGTGTATATATCTCACCGGTGGTTAGGGCAACTGTCGGGGTCTGGGACAAAGTGTGCTCCTCCTACCAACTTTCCATGCGTATTTCGCCACTTACGCCGATCATAGGGAATCCGGACTTCCCTCCGGCGATGTCGGAGAAAGCGTTTGCGCCTTGGGAGGAAGTACAGTGTAAGCGGGTTGGAGACCTGTTTGATGTGCAAGGCCTGTTGGATTTTAAGGCCCTCCAACGGGACTTTGGGCTCCCGGACTCAGAACATTGGCATTACTTAGCGGTCCGGCACTGGGTGTCTTTACCTACGGTTAAGCCACATGCTAGCAGAAGGTTCACCTTGTTTGAACGCTGGCTTTTCACTCGAGCAGATGACTCTCGTCTTCTATCTGATATTTACTCCTTTTTAAATACTCTGCCAACACTGCTGCGCACTCCAGCCCGAAAGCGATGGGAGCGGGAATGGGAACGCAGTTTCACGGACAAGGAATGGCTAGACGTTCTGCACCGAGCACACACATCCGCCACAAGTGCCGCGGGCAAGGAAACACTATTAAAATTAGCACACTACTGGTATTATACCCCGGCACGCTTGGCTCAGTTGCAGTGGGGGAGGTCGGATGAATGCTGGCGGCATTGCACTCACTCGGGAACGCTCACTCACTTACTGTGGCACTGCCCCAAACTTCATAGGTATTGGACTGAAGTCCTGGCCGACATTGACACAATGTTCGATACCGAAATACCCCGCTTTCCGGCTTATGTCATATTGGTGTTGCCCAACTCTTTAACCTATCCCTTACACTCCGAACGGGGTAAGGCTATCACACTGGCATTGTGCGCTGCGAAACAGGTCCTGTTGTCCAAATGGGGCATGGATGAGATTCCGACCCACGCGGATTGGCTCCATAAACTGTGGGACCTACTCGGGATGGAGAAATTGACTGCCACGGTGAACCACACCCTGCCCAAATTTGAGAAACGATAGGGCCCCTGTATTACACACCTCTCGGGAGAATTCCAACAATTAACCTGTCCAATATACCTACGCATACTGCAGATTACACCTCCCACACCCCCAGTTGACCCAAGGGAAACGAAAGAGTGAGTCTACATCTAAGCAACTTGAGCACAAGTTGTTTTTTGTTAAAAGTTTGATGTGAATCTGATCTATGTTTCCCTCCTATTTTTCCCCTCCCCCCCATTCCCTCATTTCTGTCTGATCGCATGAATACCGCACCGGCCTATGGATGTAGGGGACGGATGATGTAAACTGAATCAATACTTTACTGCTTATTCCTCGCCGGCCCATGGATGTAGGTGACAGCTGTTGTTCATTATTCCCCTTTCTGACATCAATAAAAAGTTACAATCCTAAAAACCATGCCCATGCCTCATAAATACTTCACTGAAAATTTAGGGGGCATAGCTCTTTAATGGGAGAAGCAACTAGTGAAGCTAACTATTGGACATGACAGGGGAACAAGAGAGGTAGGGCGGGTGGCAGTAATACAAAATCTTTTAGTTATATTGTGTTTTCTAAATATGTAGTCAGCAATTTAGTCAATAGGTTACTCAGTCAGGTGGAAGACCGCGTGGGATTTGCAGGAAGACATCTTCATTACCAAACAAGATGCATTTTTTCTAGTAGCCATTATTTCCACTAAGCCAAACAAGTGGGCAATTGATTGGGATACAGAGAGTTATTCAGTCCCTACCACAGTCAGCTCAGATCTGGTAGGAAGAGGTTGATTCCATTATAATGCACAGGATTTCAATTGAATGGTGGGGCCGTGATCCGCAATATATAAAACTGATTTTAATGGAATTTTTGATGGTTAGTGGAGATATCACACACCTTGCGAGATAGATGCATGTTAAACCCTGATATATTTCTTCACAAGTCTATACTACAGGTCATAGCGCATTGACAAGTAACTATGGTACAGCATATCAAGTCCAATCAAGTGGCTTTAAAGTGCAATAAAGAATATATATATACATATTTTTTCTTCGTAGTTTTATATAGAGCGAACTTGACCTGAATGTATCAGGTATCAGAGTGCTTTACAGGAGCACCATTTGCGTTACATAAGGACACATTCATTTTTTGTAGGCACGGGGAGAATGAGTGATTTGCCCAGAATCACAGGATGTTGAGCGTCATTCCCGAGACTCGAACCAGGTTCCCCAGATTAGAAATCGACCGCCCTAGCCTTTAGGCTACATCCTCCCGCCAGTTTAATATCTGATACGTCCTCTATCTTGGGACCATATGTTAAATTGATTTTTGGAACAGGAAGATGGAATAGGAGCTTGCTGGTATTGCAGTGCCTCCAGGAATGGTGCAGTCCAGGAATTTGTTAGAGTTGTATGTGACCTGCTGCTTGATTTTATCAGTAAACATTGTTTCTAAACCAGCTTGAGCATTAAAGTCCCGTTTTGGCATGCAATTGTCAAATGAGGGATCCAAATATTTCTGAAGTGGGGTCATGATCTTAGAATGAAGGGAGACTACCATAGTTGTGGGGAGGAGCTATGGATGATGCTTTCCATTTAGGGTGCTTAACGATACTCGTAACAAAATGACACGCGGATGCTAAAACTCTTGAAACTTGCAAAAGATAATGGGTTCAAATCACAAATCAGCTCCGGCACCTGAGTTGAACTTAGTTGTACTAAATGAGGCGTGTTTTCAAGTCCTAAATCAAGACTTGTTGAATTTTATATTCTTAAAGTGGATTTATCAATAGAGAAATTCACCCGGTCTGTTGAAAATTACAGATTTGCAAATGCAGGGTTAGAAGCAGTTTTGTGGGTGTTTTTGAGTGGACATACCCGTGAAAGTAGGTGAACCTCCTGAAACCTGTACATTTGTAGATGTTCAACTACCTGTTGCAAGTAATTTCCTACTTTGGAGACAAATGTCCTGCAGCTAAAGGCAGCAGTAAGTCCACCTCATTGGTAAGATAGTGTTGTTATCCTTTCACTTCATGTGTAGTTTTCTACAGTGACATAAATATTCATAGCACTAATTCATGATTTGAACAGCCGCCTTATGGTAGCCAAATGCTATGACCAGCCACTTATTGTAGCCAAAGGATAAACTGCAAAGGGTGATCTAGAGTCTGGTGGATGAGAATAACACTGTAGGGAAAAAGTGCATGGCATTATGCAGACAGGATAAAGATGATTTCCATTAAGGAATCTTGAATAGCTCTCAGACTTACTTTTTAATGGTGTTAGATATCATTAGCAGTTGTCTAAGACTGGCCTATCAAATATAAATCCAGTAAGGCTGACTTCTTCCAATCTACATAAAATAAATTTGAATACAGCAAGTGTTAACACTATTCATTCGCACAGTAAGTAGTTATACTGAAAATATGTTATGAATGCGGTCCTCCGGGACCTACATCAGACAGTGTGATCCAAAATGTTTCATGAATAGTTGAAGTTGGTTTGTGAAACTTAGAAAATGTACACACAGATACTCGTTGCATCATAGAGAGTGGTAGAGTTTTGTGACCAACTGCAGGATTAACAACATATTATACATTTCTCCAACTACATTTGCATTTTTCTTTTCCCAACTAACATAGTTTGCAACGAAATGGTTATCTTCAGATACTTGGCTCAAGTGAGCATACCTGCAGATTCACTCTTTCCACACTCTAAGTGGTTTGTATCTGCTACGCGAGGTACCTAACACAAGACCTTTCTCCTTTGCCTTATGGACAATCAGGCTACAACTTTCTAGGAAACCTTAGAAAAGAGCAAATACAGGGAATGGTGAAACAATTATCTCATACAGCATCCATAACATGGCATTGGCAGAATATTTTACAAATAATCAGTTAGCCGTAAAATAAACCTGCTGGTCTGTCAGAATGAAAAGGTTATGATGATGAATGTCATATCACTGGTAAGTAGGGTGTGGCATTTTGCTGTCACATTTCCCTAATGCAGCCATTTTTGGCAATGATTTATCGTAGTGGTTCTGGTTCTCTCGTATCCACACGTGCTGATCTCTCCTGGTACCCGTTTCAGAGCTCTCCCAACCCGGCCAGCACCTTCATCTTCCTTATTGGGGTCTCCCACCTTTGCTCCCCAGGGACTCCTATCAGGTAGCATTGGGCCCCTCTAACCTTGGAGTGGCAGTGGCGTAGCTACACCTTTGGCCGCCCGTGGCAGTAACTCTTTTTCCACCCAGCCTCAAGTAAGAGCGGCGGGGTGGAGGACTGCCCACCCTTGCTATGCCACTGTGGAGTGGTCGTGTCCACGACTGGCTAGTTCGATTCAGCCCTATCTTTTCGAAGACAACGTCGTCTCCAGCATTGCAGGACCCCATTCTCTTTTCTAAACACTGGCACTGGGTTATATATGTCGTAACCCTTTCTCAGGCATAACTGTGCATGTCCTGATGATGATCCTAATATCTTACTAAGGATCAAAATGGCGTGGACTATGGTATCTTGACTCAATTGTAAAAATTGTTCATTGTTGTATACATGAGCATTAGTACTGATTGTTTGTGACTAAAACACTGTGCTGTATTTTGTCACACTTATATGCCTGAGTTTAGAAGTCTTGTGTGACTTCCCTGTGTTCGTTTTCCCACATCATTTTTGTCTATTCGCATTTAATAAATATATATGGTTGTTCCATTTGGATCCCATACACTGGCCTCATTGTATCTCCATCTATATTTGATTGTTTGACATTCTCCTCATAAGGGACTCTTGTTCCTTTACAAATATATACACCCCATGTTACTTATTACCCATGGGTTTCCATTGTTTTACACGAATATATGTCACATATCTCTAATGCAGCCATTCTTATGGTTCATTGCAGTATTTTACCTGCATGTGCTTATCCCTTGAATTTGTAACTTCTGAAATATTGGCTTTTCAATATATTTTCTTCTTTGAGGAATTGGAAAAGGACTACAAAACTGAAATTGCTGTGATTCAGTATATAGAAACTCACTGTATGAGTGAATTGGATTAATGTTGCCTAACCTTTAGTCTTAACCTCTCCCTCGCCACCGTCCCTCGCATTCGAAGAACTACCACCGGCGGCAGATCCTTCTCCCACCTCGCCGCCAAGACCTGGAACACCCTTCCACTAAGCCTACGACAGACCCAAGACCTGCTGACCTTCAGGAGGCTACTCAAGACCTGGTTGTTCGACCAGTAGCAGCACCCCCCTTTTCTTTTCTTTTTCCCTAGCGCCTTGAGACCCTCACGGGTAAGTAGTGCGCTTTACAAATTCTGTGATTGATTGATTGATTCAATGTATTCCAATTGAAAATATATTCAATTAGGGGATTGGTAGCGCAGTTTTTCATTCCCATTTATTACAGTTTATTTATGTGCAGCCTCCACAAAGGGTTCTTACAGTACATACAATGCTTCATATTTGATTCTTAACACGTTTTCCAATAATAACCTATAAAACTCTGAACGTGGCACCAGGCCTTTTAATTCTGGGAAGAGGGAAGAAAAGCTGCTCCGCATCAACAATGACTGAGTCTCTGAGGGGTAGGATGGAGAAGGTAATCACTCCTCTGCTTCTCTATTAGGCTATTAGCTAAATGATTACAGTAGTATTAGCTAAATTGTAGTGGGCTGATTGTTCACTAAAACCTTTATTCTCAGTGGCTCGCATATTCCACTCAGATAGTAGAATTGTAACTCTAACGTGCATGTGCAGTAGAAGAACACATCAGAGGTTTTATGTGCTGATGTACAAGGCCATGTTGTGACTGCTAACAGTGTACTTTGTAAAATCACAAGGTCTGCAACCACACTAAAAGCTTTTCACAATGTACCAAAGTCCTTTTTTGAGTTAGTAAAACCTTTTCAACTTGTAAAGGGCTTTTGCAATGCGTTCCGAATTACAAATAGGAAGGGGTGTGAAAGGGGCCTCCTCTGCCTATTGGTAATTCGGAAAGGATCTATCAATGGTTTGTGGCTACATTTGCGTTTGTAAACTATTGATCACTTACTGACCCCATTGTTGGGGTGTTAAGTGATTCACAGTCATGTAGTAAATACAGGAATCATATTGGAAAGGGACACATGAGAATCATGTCGGAAAGGGATTTTTTTTTTTTAAATGCACCCTTGTTCGTTTAATGGACAATATATTCTGTTTGGAAAAACAAATGTAAATGCCTCCATCCCTGCCTTTGTGGCTAATCACAGGAGGTTTCAAACTGTGACCGGCATAATTAATATCCATTAGGTAGTATTAGTGGTTTTGTGACCCCCATGCAAATGTACAATTTGCGAAGGAACCGCTTAGTACATTGATCTCATAGGGAATGGGAATAATATATCTAGGGCTGTATTACAGAAAGTGCCTCGGGAGAGCAACGAGCTTGGGCACCCGCTTTGTGCGCCCCAGGGCCCTTTGGTATTACAGAAAGGGCCGCAAATGCTTGTGCGTCCCTTTCTGTAATACAGATAGCGTGGGCGCATATATAGCTCCAGCGCTATCACCAGAGGGTGTACCTTCATTTGCAAGGGGGCGTGGCCCCATGCAAATGAGGGAATCCCTTTGCCTCTGTGCCCGCACCGTATTACCGATGCGGGCACAGAGGCAAAAAACTAGCAGTACGACCCCTGATAGCAGCCCTCTTGAAGAGGGAAAGAGGGTCCTATGGACCCCCGACATCCCCTTGCAGGAGAGTGGTGTCACTCACTGCACCCGCCTGCAAGGGGATCTCTAATCCCTCTTAAAGGTGCTGGTGGCTGGCTGCCTGCACAGTGAAACACGGAGTGGCTGCTTCAAGGCCGCTCCGTATTTCACTTGAATGCGCTGCCCCAGGACAGCACGTGTTAGCAGCTGCCCTGTGGGCAGCGCATTCAACGTAAAGCGGCACACTCTCTTTGTTAGCGCCAAGCGCACCTTTTGAAAGGTGGTACCGGCGCTAACAAGGAAAATTCGGTGCATTCCATAAAACGGCCCCTGGCCTTTTTCTGCATCATTTGGACAAAACCTGGTGCTAATTGTGCAGGCAATTTGCACAAATTCTCACTACATCTCAGAAAAACGTGTTATTAGTGTTTTCTACCTTATACCATGGTCTGAAACTCAAAATCAAGTGCAGAGTGTGTATCCTGAATTCCCTCGCACAGCATTATTGGTATTTACCAGGTGTGCAGCAAGTTATGAACTATTTGAAATGAGGCTTTAAGCTTCAGCACCGCAGGTTTAGAGGGAAAATATTTCTGATTTGCAGCATAAAGGAATCCTCAGAAAGCAAAGCAAACTACTGGCTGTGGTATGGTGTACATGTGTATGTCAAATGAAATTTCCTCAATGGAAATTCTGCACAAGTAATTGTGACTCTGAGTAAACGACGAAGAGGGGAAATTATTGTAATTATGCACAGTCCTGTCCATTGATTTGGTTGTGTTAGACTTCAACAATTGGATGTTTTTCGGAGAGGATTAGGATAGTGATCCCACTGCTCTCATCGAAAATAGACTAGGTTTTTCTGATGAACTTTTAGGTATTTTTTCTTTATGCCTTTTTCAGTGGCCGATGGATGTTCAAAGACCAAGCCTAGTGAAGATCTAGTGACCAGAAGGAAATACTAGACTATTCGTACTATGAGCAAGTAAGTGGGTAGATAAGGAAAACAATTGGCACCGAGTAGGTTAGCTGGCTGGTCATTAATAAAAAAAGGAAAGATGCTTGTAGCATCCCAAAACAGGGGTGTACTGACCTCCCATTCTTTGCCGCTGAAGCTCAAGCACAGGGTCACTGGTGAGTCAGGGGCAAAGGTTACCGCTGATCAGTAGTGCCAGGATGCAGATTGGAAAAATAACAACATCGTTAGACCTGGTGTCCTGTAGATCAAACCTACTCTTTAGGGCTGATTTTACTTGCAGTCTGAAGTGGAAGTCTGACCACCAACCACTAAGAAGGGATGGAATCCTCCATAATTTGGGAAAATGTCATTGGTGGTAATAGGGCATCACTTTGCATTTGAAGATATGGGCACAAAACCCCTATGGCACTCACTCTGAACTTGGAAAAAATTGGGGGGTATTCACCACACCAGGTAAATAGTGAATCCCCAGGTTGTCAGAAATACCTCTCATTATGGGTTTGCCACGGTAACATGAGGAATTACTTGCACAAAAAGGTTCCTAACTCATTGTGTTATGGAGTGTCTCTGCACATTTTTGCTGCCGAATTTCCTCAGGTTTGACCTGCCAAAATTTGTCAAGGGAGCAATTCAGACGGATAGTGTTCACTACAAAATTAGAAAGCCAGATCCCTCTGCAAATTCCTGGTTTAACAGGGATCAGAATTGACCATCCCTCTCAGAATCAGGAATATGTGTGTGCAATTTGGAGTTTTCCTCTCCCATATCAGGGGCCTGATTATTGTTGCCCACTGCTTCTTACTGCTTCGATAAGGATTGCCCATGCTATTGGAATAGACTTCATCTTACCTGTCAACTCAAGAGTTGGCCACCATCCCAGGTCACAGGCTTTGCAGGTGAATTCATCCTGTACAAATTCGTTCTCTTTGCAAGGAGTACAAATCCAGCAGCAGCTTACCTCGCCTTTGCGGATGACCTTCAAGTGAAAAATATAACAGTACTTTAATAGGCTGGCCATGAAATAATGTTGTGGTGATCATTTACATCTATTTTAAAACTAGAGTTTACACTTTTCTCAGACAAAATACCATTCATTTGTACATGTTTTGAGTTTCTGTGAGGTTCAAGAGCTGGTACTTGAATAAGAGTTTGTACAACATCCTTTGTATTCATGTGTGACATGGGAACCTGGCCTCTAATTGACATAATAATCAGGTAGGAATAGTTTAGGCAGTTTGTAATTATATTTGAAATGATTTCCTATTTTATTAGCTGTTATAAATTAGTACTTCATAGGAGAACACATACCAGCTTTTTCTCTTTTCCCAATATTTAAACTAACTTTGACATGCAGATACCAGTCATGTTGACAAAATGCTGACCAGGTAGTAGCACTATCTCAGACTAGGGGTGATCGAACGCTTTGCTTTGTGCAAATTCAGGGCCCATTAAGCGTTCTCTGATAAATCGAGATCCGCAACGGAGGCATGTAATGAAATACAATGAAATAACCTGAAGCACTTAAGAAGAAGTTCATTTGCGGGCTAGCATAATCCTAACCATCGCAAAATATCTCCTCTAATCCTTCAATGCAAATATTAGACTGCTCATATATCTTTCTGGTCTCCTGCACAACTGTATAAACATGGCTTATCAGAATCAGATGCTTGCTGGCATTGTGATTTACCCCTCAGGTGAGCTTGATCAGCTTCTCTTTTATTGCAAACATGTTAACCTTTCTGGAGAGAAAGCGGGAAGACCCTTAATAATATTTTTGACATCAAGCCCAAAATCACTTAATCGTTGCAATAAGACTCATGGGGGCATATTATCAAGCCAGTTATCGCCGCGTTAGCGGCACTTTCGTGCCGCTAACGTGTTTTTTTTTTATTACCAAGATGCCGCTAACAAGCGTTAGCGACAGCTTTCCGGCGATAACTATTGTTTTTGTAAGCCGTGCATGTCAGCGATAGTTTCCGCTAATGATATGCAAAGTAGGCGTTCCCTCTCAAAATTTCATGAAAAAAGTCGCTAACACACCATCGCACTATTACCAATGATGTCCCAGACCCGTGAAGCGATAAAAAAAGTCCCGCTAAGGCCCCTTAGCTGCAGGGAAATAAGACCTGAAAAAAGCAGGTCTAAAAATGGAAAAAATGGTGATAAATGGAGGCATATAAGGGAGACTAGCCCAGACCCACACCTGAAGACCCACAGACGCCATGGAGGTACTAATCATTCAGCTTGCAATCCCACGAAGGCAACAACCACCACCGCCACTGCCACCTCCCCCAGGACCACCACCAAGGCTGCGCCAAAGACAACAGCGGGCCCTTCGCAGACGTCTCAGCCTCGCAGACCTGACGCCAGAGAATGTCATTGCCCACTACAGGCTCAAAAGGACATCCATCCAACACATCCAGAACCTGATAGTCCACAGGCTGATGCCACAAACACAGCGGAGAACCAACATCCCTCCGCAGACAAAGCTGCTGGCTGTGCTGCATATGTTGGCCTCTGGGACCTTTTAACCAACAACGGCCAGAGTTGGAGGAGTCTCACAGGCAGCCTTTTCAATCTTCCTCCCAACTGTCTTGGATGACATACTCAGCCTGATACCCCAGCACCTCCACTTCCCCAACACTGTGCAGGAACAGATTGAGACCAAGCAAGGATTCTACGCCATAGCCAGATTCCCACAGGTGTTGGGCGCAATTGACTGCACACATGTCCTATTTGTGCCCCCTGCGGACAGTGCACACATATACCGCAACAGAAAGCACACCCATTCCATGAATGTGCAGGCAATAGTGGACCACCGGGGACTGTTCACCAATGTCATAGCCAAGTTTCCAGGGAGTGTGCATGATTCCTACATCTTCCGACAGTCCATCATAAACCAGCGCTTCCAGGATGGCGCATAAGGAAATGCAGTGCTAGTCGGTAAGTACTAACGTGACCCACCACATGCCTCAACTTCACAGAGATGCAAATCAGAAGTGTGAGACTGTACATGTCTCAATCACACATACATGTCAATCAACATGCCCACATACCAGACACAACAACACCAAGAACTGTGGGAACTGTGGCTAGATATGTAGACAAACCATCCTCAAATGCTTAGCCCCTGGGCCACCCATAAGCAAATGTGATGAGAGGTGGGAACCATGTATGTGCGATGGAGGCACACAATCCATACTGAAAGTAGGAACACAAGGCCCAGTGTGTAGGTGTTGTGCTGGACAGTCGGGAGTAAGCTGACCGCAGACGTGCCCATGTTGGCATATAGCGTATTACTGTAGCCCCGCCTGATGGCAATGACTGTGTGGGTCACTGTCACACCTGACAATGGGGGGATCCATTTGAATGTTGCATGGAGGATGCAGAGGCTGGCGAAGCAGCTGCAGGCCACTGCGTACACCTGTAGGTACATGGAGATGGAGGAGTCAAATATGGGGCCTAGGTACCTAGATGTGGGGTGGGGGCATCCGAAGGCGTTGGACCACCAGGTGATGCCACATGCTGATTGTTCTGTCACGAGGATGAGGACTCATGTTTCCCCTGCTCATAGCACGCCCCAGCTGTTGATCATCCATGTTGCAACTCACAGCAATCCTACCTGGAAGAGCAGTTTGGTGTGTGGGCGTATTGTTGATGGTGAATATGAGCATTCTGTACGTGTTGGTGGTGCTGTTTACTGGTATCCCAAAGCTTGCACCAGCTCCACTCCATGTGTCAGCAGATGCATCTGCCAACTCAGAGGTTGGTGCAGACTGAGGTGGCATTCATTGCCTGCCGTATGTTGCAGTTGCATAGTGGGACAAGGGTGCATGCGCAGTTGGAGATACATGTTTGGAAAATGTGGACTTGCGCCATTGTTGACGACTGCAGTGTTGTGGTAGTTGCAGTTGATGGTGGTGTGTAGCATCTCCTCGGTGAATGGTCTACACCAACTTTGTGGGGGCCTGCATGTCGTCAACGGTGGCTTGGGGTACATCAACAAGGTGGTGCATGCGTAAGTGGTCAACACATGTGCGTTTAGTGGGGCTGATGTACTGGACGAAGTCTACACATGCAAAGAAGCTGTCAAAGGTGTGCCTTGTGGATCAGTGTGGTGAAGATCTGGGACAGTCTGATGTCAGCTAACATTTCCCCGAGCCAAATGAATCTTGAGTAGCTGTGGCATGTGAGTTGGAGGCTACACACCCGAATGAGTACGTGGTCCATGGAGTGGACAGTGTTGCGTCTGATGATGCTGATGGTGTGGGTGAAGCGTTCCTGCCTGCAATGGGCCCTGCATGCGAGGGGGCTGATGACTGTTGATATGTGGCCGCTCGGGCCAGGAAACAGCATGTGTTGTGCATTGGGGCAGGTCTGGCAGCAGCGACAGCAGCACAACTGAACGTGAACCATGTCTGGTGTGGCCCAGTGCCATTCCAACGTTCACATGGCATTGACTGTGAGGAGTGGGGTTGAGTGCCATCGCCAGATGGTAGAAGAGCCAGTCATGCAACCGCGCAGCGCACACAATTGATGAGGCGTGGGGGAGGGAGTATCAACAGTGAGTCAATTTAATTTGCAGTGATGCTTGTAATCAGTAAGAAGCAACACATGGCTAACATGAAATCCAACACAACACAAATGACACACCACAAAACCATCTACACCAACAACACAGCCAGCCCAACCAAAAATGTAAACATCTCGCTTTCACATGTTACAGGTGACCAAGGATATGCACTATGCCCTAGATGATGACACCCCTCCGAAACCCCACCACCCAGGCCCAGAGGCAGTATATTGCGGCCCACAGATGCACCCGGTCCATTGTGGAGCGCACATTTGACGTGTTAAAGTCACGTTTCCGTTGCCTGGACATAACAGGTGGCAGACTGCTGTACAGCCCTGAAATGGTCAACAAAATCATCCTTGCATGTTGTGTATTGCACAATATATGTGTGCGCACCAATGCTCCATGGATTCAAGTGCCTGCTGCACCGGACGATGACCAGGATGATGATGAAGATGAGGCAGGTGGCGCACACCCCACAGTAAATGCAGCAGGAACTGCCCGAAGGGACCGAATAATCAACATTTTCTTCAACTGAGCACGTCACATTGTGACAGTTCCCCTCCAATGTATCTCATATCAAAATGACCGCAATCCCAGTGTGTGCCAATAAAAAAACATACACACATACCCTGTCTGCATGTTACTGTCCAGCATGGGTACATCACTGTGAAAAGGGTACGTTGCACAATACGTGCAAAGAAAATAACAAAACTTCATTCATGCTGGGAATGTCTCCTCAGTACAGAGATGCTTTTCAGTGTGTCAAATGTGTAAGACTAGAGTCTTCATGGTGCAAATTGGGCTACCCAATCCAAAATTGTTGTGTGTCCTTTGTGTAAATGAGTCAATATAGGTTGTCGTCTGTGAATAAATGCACAATTGTAGTCTGTTGTCAGCGGTCAATAATTTATTGGAGTGTGTACGTTGTGTAAAACAATGAAACTGTGGGCGTGCAATGAGGTAAGAGATGCAAATTCAGGCGTGCAATGGGGTACAATCTGAAAATAGGGCGTGCAAGGGTGCAAAATCTGAAAATAGGGCGTGCAATGGGATAAAATGTGAAAAATGGGCGTGCAATGGGGCAAAATACGAAAATAGGGCGTGCAGTGGGGTAAAATATGAAAATAGGGCGTTCAATGGGGTAAAATATGAAAATAGGGCGTACAATGGGGTAAAATATGAAAAATGGGCATGCAATGGGGTAAAACTGAAAATAGGGCATGCAATGGGGCAAAATATGAAAATAGGGCGTGCAATGGGGTAAGATATGAAAAATGGGCGTGCAATGGGGTCAAATCTGAAAATAGGGCGTGCAATGGGGCAAAATATGAAAATAGAGCGTGCAATGGGGTAAAATATGAAAAATGGGCGTGCAATGGGGTAAAATATGAAAAATGGGCGTGCAATGGGGTCAAATCTGAAAATAGGGCGTGCAATGGGGCCAAATATGAAAATAGGGCGTGCAATGGGGTCAAATCTGAAAATAGGGCGTGCAATGGGGCAAAATATGAAAATAGGGCATGCAATGGGCTAAAAAATGAAAAATGGGTGTGCAATGGGGTAAAATATGAAAAATGGGTGTGCAATGGGGTAAAATATGAAAATAGGGCGTGCAATGGGGTAAATCCTGCTTTTCTGTGTGTCAGAAGCAATTAGCTTGGAACCCATGACCACCTCCAGATCAACAAGCCCCACAACAAGTATGTGGACCACTAACTTGACGCAGCAGACGGACCACGAGCACCCCTGAGACAACAACCAGAACGCCATCTCCAAATGGACACCAGGCACGGTTGAAGACACCTCCTCCGCTAGGAAAGGCATCCACTAGGGGGCCCACACAGACCCCTGGCCCCCTCGCATCTACCACCGAGCCACATCTGCCATCACACACGAACCACTATGCAACATCAACATCACCTTCAACACATGCACGTACACAGACAACTTGAAGGGTGCCGAAAGTCATGCCCCTACACCTTGTGACCCCCACGGGTGAATGGCACACTTAAAAAATCCATGATTGATTGATAGTTCTGTTGTCAGATATGCAATTATGGTGTGACCTGTGTTGAATGTTGCAAGTTAGGGTGTCATGTGTTGTGAAACATCATTTACATGTTGTCATACGAGTGCCAACCAACCTCAACATGTTGTTACAGGGCTCTGACATAAAATTTGCAACAAGACTGTACATCAGTGTATTGATTTGCTCTTAGCGTGCAGATCTGGCCGCTAACACGAAAAAGCAATATATTTTTCATCCGCCCGATGTTAAAATACATCGCGCAACACTTTTTGCCATTATAAAGTCTACTCATGTGACTATTTGCGTGCAGTTTTCGCCGCTTACTCAAGAGACAGGAAGTGATGTCTGCATGCTTCCTGTCAACTGGAGTAGTGTTCTGCACTTTCAGTTTCTCTTTTGAGCACATTGCTGGTGAATGTGGAGAGTGCTGGAGGTTTTTGGTGGTGTGTGCTGCAGTTTAGTGATTTTGAGAGTGTTGTTGTGTCCTGTGTCCTGTGTATAGTGTCTGTGAAGTGTTGTGTACTCATTAATTGTGTTTTACTGTCTCCTGTCCTCAATTTTGTCGAGTGTCTGTCTTGGGGTAGTGCAGTTAAATTGTTGTTGGGGATATTTTAGGGGCCTCTTTTTTTTCTGGCTGTGGGCTCACAGGTGTGTTGGGAGATGCCGGGTTTGGGCAGGGAGGGCAGGATGTCCGAGGGGACATTGGGGGGGTTCCCGTGGCTCATAAAATTCCACCTGCCACTGATGTTGGAGAGGGTAGGCCGTATCCTGCAAGGGTTCAATGTGTCTGTGCGGAAGATCAGGTGGGAGCGTGTGTGGGTGCATATGTCACGGTTCTTCGGAGTGGACCGCAACGTGCGCCAGTGGAAGCACCGATGGCAGGACATTACAGGCCTACAGGGTGGTAAGTACAAACTCCACATTTATTTCTGTGGACTGTAAGGAATGAAAATTACGACGTGTGTGACACTGCTGACAAAGTGAGAAATGGTTGCTGATTTAGGTGGGAGACGCAAAGCGTCTGCGCATATTGTTGGCACATCCGAGACACAATGCAGCATTACATTGACAAGCATATGTTGCAAGTCTGTGTCACCCACTGCGCTGGACCAACACTTAGCACTGTACTGCCATAGCTGGCACACCTGCGCAAAATGTGCTTGCAGGCAGACGATTGTGTGTGTACGGCATGGGTGACTGTACATTAACTAACTATGGAATTGTCCATGTGAGCTGTGTGCTGGCCAAAAGGTAGTGACAAAATGCTGACCTCATGATTTGTGTTACGCCAGCTACGCTGCCCTGTGAACATAGTTGCTGTGTGAAAAACTTTGGTTTAGGGACAAATGGTCTAAGGAAAGTGGACATTCCCAGATTGTCATACACCAACAACCTCTGTGTGACTGCTTTGTGCAATCTGCAGCTACTCAATTGTACAAAGTGCATGTAGAACATCAGGATGCATGTAGTAATGTTGCCTTGTGGATGACTCACACTACGATTATGGGCATGTCAGCTAGCATTACAGTCTCGTCTGTCCAAAATCAGCTGTCACAGGTCTGGTGTGTATGGCAGTCAAAGTTGACCCAATCATGTAGTCAACATGAAACGCCACACTACAGTTACGTAGCATTTGCTGTCATGGTGATGATTGGTATGAGGTATACGACACATATAAATTGAAGTCTAAAACCAACACATATTTCTTTCCTTGTCTCACAGATGGACGACCGCCAATCACACAGGGGGACATTGACAGCTTTGAGGACCCACACGCCACAGGTGAGTTGGAACATAATTGACAAGCATGTTGCGTTGGCATGTATGTCTGGGTCACATGATCACCGTTGCAGTATGAAGCTGCGTATCACATCTGACTTGCCTACAGTGTGATGATGTATAGTGGAAGTCAGCAGTGTGCACTGATCGGTAAGTGACTCTGGACAAATGCATTGATCTCACAGTTGTGACTTGGCCCATCCCCAGTCAGTGACACACATTGAAAGTGAGGTGCATATCATCAAGCCCATATCGCAAAGTCAAAGTAACTGTCATCAAAGTTGTGTTGTCAATAGGGGCCTAGCATCATAATCTGAGCAGCGTTGAAACATTCCACGTTTATTAATGCTTACTTGTCAATGAGGTACACTGTCACGCTGTGTTGAGTGTGAACGGGGCGTGCATTGGGGGTTGTGTTCGGTGTTCCACGGCAACACCCATTGTATCAGAGGCTGCCCCTGATGTCCAAGTGCGGCATTCATAGTTGGCAGCGCACAACTTACCAACAGTTACATCCCGGTTGTATTCTGGCCATATGAGCAGGAATGCTTTTTGATCATCATGTTTGCTTTGTACATGTGTGCTGCCTTGTACGTGTTTTGACATGTACAGGAAGGTGTCCATACCTGTACATGAACAAACTGGAGATAAACAAGCCATTTTCTAAGTTCCATGTGTGCTGCACGACGCTGCACACATGATAGTTACGAAATGGCATTTTTGGATTGTTCATGTGCTGGGAGTAAGTCCTCCCTACACATGAACAAACATCCCTGCTCGCAGACACACTTGCACTCTGGTGCAAGATTGCCTGTGTTGGCGCAGTCGTGATGAACCACACACATGTGCTGGGGGACACACATGCCTGCACATGGGCATTGTACCTATCATGCAGCCCTGTGTCACTGGAGAGGATGAGGGTGGTGCTACAGACAGGGGGGTAATGCTTTCCTCCTCCGATTGCTTGTACATGTCACCCTCTGCCCGTGTATGTAATGGCAAAATCTCCTGGCACTGTCAGCCACATTTCTCAGTGACAGTGCATGTACCATGCCATGCACTGTCATGTCAGTCTCCCCAGCATGTAGTCACTGATCCATGCTTCAACATGTCGTTGTCCAAGGCACTTGCTGACTTCACATAGTTACGCTGTAGTGTATGCTCCCATGTTGAAGTGAACTTGTATTACAGATGTGTATGGAGGATATTGAAATTGGCTAAGAGACTCTAATTTGCCTTTGTGTATGTTTTACAGACAACATGACGCCTGGCCAAATACATGCCTTCCAGGTGCGGAAGGACCGTTACCGACATGTGAAGAAGGTTGCGAAGGGGTACCACAACATGTCCAAGAGGTACCATGAGGAACGTAAGAAGGGCACATGGAAGGCCATGCCTGAGCATGCCCAGGATGTCACACAGCCCCCCCAGGCCCCTCAGGCGTCAGTGGTGTGTCCCAGCCGGGACGGGTGGCACATCCCCCTATGGCACCCCCCCACCCCAAGGCACTGTCCCACCTGCAACTGGGCATCAAGTGGTCACGTTCACATTGCGGGACAGGAGGCTGCTTCAGGACATTGTGGTTTCGCTGGCAGAGCTCAGGCGTGAATTGTCTGATGTCAACAGACGAGTGGCGGACATACACCAACACTTGGGATTGCCATGATGGGTGGACCTGTTGGACACCATCCCCCTCTTCTCCCTTCCCCCAATGTTTGACATCTTTTATTATGTAGTGTTAGGTTAGTTATTTATTTGTTAGGTAGTGTGGTTTTAGTGTAGATTTTAGTTAGTGTTAGCTTGTTAGGTAGATATAAGATTTGAATTAGTCATCCGTATTTGGGGATAAGTTTCCTTTTCCTTTGGGTGGGGGGTTGATGTATTTTTTCTTCATTAAAAAATATAAAAAATAAAACTTTCAAAAAAAATATCTTTGTGTAGGTTACATGTTTAGTTAGTTTATGTATATCTTAGATGCCTTTGTCCTGTCTCGTGGTGTGCCTTAAGGGTGGGAGGGGGTTGATGTATATGATGTGTTGTTGCATGTCTAGGATTAGTTAGGGTAGATAGTTTAGGTAAGTAAGATTGTTTTATAGTTAGTTTAGATTTTAGTAGTAGTTATAGTGATAAGTGTTAGTTTAGGTCACTTGCAAATCTATACTGTTCTAATAAAAATTTGATACTTTGGATTTCTGCTTGCACTTATGTCAGGGATGAGGTTGTGGAGTGTGTCTCACTACATTGTATGCAACTTTTGCCATCACTGGACTATCCATTTGAATCGCTAAGTCTGCACATGACATGTAAGTTTGCAGGATGTATTGTGTCAGGATACCTTAGATGTGAGCACACTGAACTTGCATTGATGACAGGGTGTCAATTTGGATTGACGCCCTAGTCTAGGGACAGTCGTCTGTGACGTTCTGTTTGACTCACGGATTTGGACAGCACATTGTTGCCCATTTTGCACATAACCTAGTAAGATGGCATGGCAAGTGAATACAGTTAGGTACTGTTATCCATCATGGAGATGGATGTATGCGCCATGTTCCACAGATTCCGTCACACACCTGCATGTCAGATGCTCCTGCCGCAGAGTCCATCTACTACATTGCACAGACCTAGCCACACTTGCTGCATAGTGCCAGTGTGTCCGCTTCCTTTGCAAGATATGTTCCGGTTCATGTACGCTCACTATCCAGGCCATGCATGATTTGTTAGTAATCTGTGTGCATTGTGTACAGGACATGGAACAGCAGTGTTCCTGATTTACCAAAGTAATCTGAGAGTAAGTGATGACTTCCCATTTTACGTTACTCACAAATGTATTTTGGGAGTAGTGCATTTTGCTTTACAGAGTTGACATCTCCTAAATGCCTTTCGTGACTCACTGGACTAGTCAAGTTCATATTTTGTCACAGCTAACGTTTGGGAGGTGGCACACTGTTCGGCTGCACACAAGGGGGAAATGTTGCTTTTCTCCCTGTAGTGACAGTGTCATGGAGACTTGACCCAGCTGTTACTTCTGCCATTGGCTCATGTTGATGACACCCTTGAAATGTTGTCCGTGCATCTGACTATATGCTGAGTGCAGTGCCACACACGTCCCTACACACATTGCCCGATACGCTCGCAGTGGTCACAGCATGAGAGGGGGCATATTTTAGGTTACATCGTTTGTCGACAGGGAGGGGTTGACTGACGGCTTGCACTTTGGGCTGAACCCCTATTTGCCAATCTACTTCACTGAGGCAGACATTGTGGTTCTGTATGTGTATGGGGGACATGTGCCCTTCTGTGTTTTCATCAATGTGAATATGCTGTCCAGTATTTTGGGATGTGACATGCAATGTGCACCATCACAACAGGCTTTGTCCACCACGTAGTGTGTGAGTAGATATGCCAAGAGATATTTGTTCACAAGTGTTAAGGAGGACACAACTCGTGGCCTGCAACAGACTAGGACATTTTAGCACACATGCCTTTTCATGAAAGGACGTGGGGCTAGGTTGGTATATTGTTAGATGGTTGTTTTGGAGCAATGGGGGCAACGCTAGTTCACACATACACCGCCATCTCACTGCCTATCTGTATCAGGTAAAACAGGTACATTGCTCGTATTTCCCTTGGTGTACCTTCTGGGTGAATCAGTGTCCTAACACTTTTTACATACTCCTATACTTCATTGGTCAAGAACCACACACATCTGTGTGAGTTAAATAATGTTATTGACATTCAGAGGATGAAGACTGGACCAGTGCTTGGCCATACATGCCCACATTGCATGGATGCCGTAGGAGGGCCAGACAGTCATTTGGTGGTAACAGGTCCAAGGGAAGAGGCATAGTTCAGTCCGTAGGCTGATTGCAGTGGCATTGGCAAGAAAGAAGTGATATGGCAGTCCATGTGGAGGTCCAAGATGATTGTCGGGGGACAGTGGAAGACAGTGCAAGGAGATTTTCCGTGGCATGATACTAAGCCCAGCACCAAGGAGGAAACTGGCCTTTTGGCGCAGATGGATGCTACCGCTTCCTCCTTTGCAATAATGCACTTTCATCCTCCTCTGATGTGTCATGTGCCTCAAATGTGGGTGGTGGTATGGTGGGTGCAGCACTGTGAGGCACTGACACATCAGGTGGCGGAGCTGAGGATGTGGAGGCAGCAGCAGCATTCATCTGCGCCAGACCTTGTGGCAGCAATGAAGTGATGAGCAGGTGCAGGGCATGATAGATCCCAGCAATCTCGCGCTGGTGTGTGGCCCTGGCAGCCATATCTTGTGCCTGCATCCGCTCCATGCTCTCCATTATCTGACAGATGTTGGCCAAATCCTGGCTGACATTGCTGGAGCCACTCTGAGCAGACAGTTGTTGTTGTCTCAGAATCATGACTCCAGCAATGTCAGCCATGGACCGTTGGAGGGCATCGAGCGGGCTGTGGGTGTCTGTGATATTCTGCATGTGGTCTCGGATGGGACTCAGACACCCACATATGGCCTCAAGTTTGTCCGCCAGACCCTCAAACCCCACCCGCACCTGTTCCGCCATCTCCCGCTGGACCTCTAGCACACAACGTTGGAAGGCCATGTGTGGGTCCTCGAGGTCCGGGGAGGCAGCTGAGGTGGGAGGTGCTTGCTGCTGGTTGGTTTGTGCAGAGGGTGGGCTTGCCGCAATGCTGCTGGGTTGCCTTGCTCTTGGAGGTGGGGTGCTGAAGGAGTCTAGCAGGTGTTGCAGTGCTTCCTGATCGATGGTGGGGTAATCCTCCTCATCGTCAGTGAAGGTTGGGCCAGTCTGCTGTCCAGGAGGTGCAGTCTCTCCCTCTGCAATGTGATAGAGGAGATACAGTTTTAGTGTTTGTCATGTACAATCATGCATTGGATGAGTTTACAAGCAGACAGCAGGACAGTGTCCATTCATACTGTTTTTGAGGAGATGCCTATTTGTTGCAGGATAGTGATGATTTTGAGGAAATAGCGGATGTGATGTTGTAGTTGTACATTGTCATCTCACAGTTTCCAGCTATGACAAATGTTATTGTACAATATCTACTCACAAGCGTCACAAGTTGTGTCCTCTGTTCATTTGTGTGGGTAATGCAATTTGGCCAACATAGTAGTCAATGTTGATGGGCTCAGATTTGTCTGTGTGTGCACTGCATTGTGTGCTGGTGGCGCCTGCAGCTTTGGTATAGCTGCCCATTATACCTTTCAGGTAGTGAGCCTTTGAGTTCTGTGCATTTACAATGCTGTGCTGAGGCAAACTGGGTGGGATATGGGTCTTGGTCAGAGTTGTGAGAGTTGTGCATTGTTTGACTTCAAATGTCTTGTTTACGTCAGGGGTTGTATGTACACGAGGATGTGTCAGGGTGTGACTTGCTTGTTTAAGGATGTTGTCCACACTCAGCCACCTCAGTGAGGTGGCCTGAACCATGTTCATAGGTTGGGCCTGCAGGCATGCTATTCATTCACTTGCCTTGTCAATGTGGCTCACGGACACGCAGCATTGCAGGGTACTGCACATGTGCATGTGTTTTCTGCAAGTATGGTTATGTGTGAGTAGGGCACCCTTTAGGCACATTGGCAATGAGAGCTTACTTGCTGTTTCAACATGTGCTGCACTATGTAGTACACATGGACATCCATGTTGCTTTGTCTATTGTGATTTGTCTGGTGTGCATGTCGTCCTTCATTTTTTTATTGCATGCATTGCTGAGTGCCCTCCGTTTGGCTGACCCGTTGTGAGTATGGTTCGGCATGAGTTTCGATTGTTGTTGCTGTCTGAACATACAGGGGCATGTTACCAAGGAAGTGGCAGGGAGAGGCGTTAGCCATCTTGTCTTCACGGCTCTCACCACCACTTTGGTAACACCAGGCTCAAACATGTTATCAAGGATATGGTGCAGCCTGGTGTTTCCCCCTGCAATGGAAGTGAATTACACAGCTTAGCGCCAGCGCACGCTCCCTTGCACCATAGTGCAAGGGTGTCTGCGAGCAGGGAGGTTTGTTTATGTGTAGGAAGTAGTTGCTTCCTGCACATGGACAAAGCTAAGATGGCATTTTCTAACTTTCATGTGTGCTGCTTCGTGCAGCACACATGGAAGTTACAAAATGGCATTTTGAAGTACATTTTGTTCATGTACAGGAAGGGACACCTTCCTGTACATGAACATACCATGGAATTTGGCTTTTCACATGTGGACTGCACAAGGCAGCACACATGAAACAAGCAAAAACAAGGTGATTTAATGCATTTCTCCTAGTTTTGCGACCTTAGGCCCAGGATTTCTATAGTGTTCAGATCAGCACTGCCACCTATTCTCGCCTAACTTGATGATGGATGTCAGCGTGACATGTGTCTGTGTTGTGTGCAAGGTTGTGTATGCGCAGTAAAGTCCACCTATTTGCACATGCACATTCCTGCAGACTACTCAGTCACATGTGCAGGATGCTGCAGGTGTGCTGACATTGGTGGTGGCATGCCTTATCGTGCACATGACGAGTCACATTCACAGTGCATCCGCATTTTGGCGTTGGAGTGAGATGTGTCCTTGTGCAGGCAATTTGTATGTGCGTGGTGATGTGGCAAGGGGACCATTTTGCCACCCTGTCGCATGTCAAGTTGTTGTGCCACTTTGTCATTGGAGGGGGCACTTATGGAGTGGTCTGACGTTGACCTGGAACTATTTTGGGCTTCCTTTTCTGTGCACATTTAAAGGTCTGTATGCCGGCCAATGTGTGGCGTGCAATGTGTTGTTTGAGAAGGGTGATATGTACCTATGCCACCATGGACAGGGATATCTGGGACATGATCCACAGTACATGTGGGTATGCACTTCAATTAATTGAATTGTACATGAGTGCCACTGGGCCCATCCACCCCCTTTCCCCCCGTCCCTGGTTGATGCTCACCCTGGTGTTGTTGTGTCTGTTCACATTCAGCACTATCCTGGCCCGCAACTCCAACCACCGTCTCCTCACTGATGACTCGGGACACCTGCTCCTCCAACTCATCCAGCTCCTCCTGTGGCGCTGGACTCCCACCTCCAGTCTGCCTCACTGCTCTCACGTTGGCTGCTAGTTTCTCCTTGGTTTTGCGCTTGGTATCATGCCAGCGCTTCTTGCAGCCGTCCACTGTCCTCCTCCTCTCTCCAACGGCATTCACCTTGGACACAATGTCCAACCATATTTCTTTTTTTCTTGCCAATGTCACTGTGGAGGTGACAAACAGTTCTTATTGGTGTTCAGTCACCTCTGCAATCAGGACCTGATTTTCCTGCAGGCTTAACTTAGGATTCCTCTTCCTCTTGGCCTTCGCATGGGTCTCTGGGTGGTCCTCCAGGGTATTTGTGGGCATGTTTGTGGCCTCTGCACTGGTCCCAGCTTCTTCCATTGCTCCTCTGGTATTTTCAATTTTTTTTTTTCTGCTTTGCGGGCCTTTTATGGTGCATTTTTCCGCTTAACGCGTAAAATGCAGGCCTGGTGCCAATTAGCGATAGGATTCTGTCGCTGATTGGCCCATTGCCACTTTTTTCACGTTAGCGTGCGTTTTTTTATCGCCGTCACGCTACATCTAGCGCCGTCCATTTCCGCCGGAAAAGGTAGCTATCGCCTGTTAGCGGGGTGTTGTTAATACGCCGCTAACACGGCGATAATTTCCCGCGGTAGACGGCGATAAAAAAAGTCACGCTAACGGCGGTTAGCAATAATTATCGCCACTTCTTGATAATATCCCCCATGGTCTGTTCAGATGTTCCACTATTAGACTCAGTAAACAATTGGGACAGCTTCCTGATCGATATTTTACTTTCTATCAGATTAAAACCATCCTAACCAACTGGAAAAACTACAATAGCATCTTTTACCATACATGGTGGGCTTGGGATTGTTTCAAGAGAAGCGCGGACACCAGTTTACACAATTGTGATTTTATCAATAAGTCTTCCTGCTTATTGTGGTCTAAACAGAATTTGTACCTAGAAAAAGTTAAACCTCCTTGAAGAACCCACGTCCACAGCTTAGATACTTCATTCCTCATTCTTTTATTGTTTCTTTTTCTTTTCCTCTCAACACACACTATTATCCAACTTCTCTTTCCCCTTCTCTCCTACTTTCTTATTCTCCCTTTCTATTTTCTCTCAATGGAGCTGAACCTCTATTTTTGACCATCTTCGGTGTATACCATGTTTTGGCTCAAGGCAATTGTATAATGCTTATTTGTATTATATTCAAATGCCTTCTTCAGTTGCAAAATTGTTAGCTGTACAGCGCTCGTACATTTGTCACATGTCGAACTCCTTCTGTATTGTCATTTGCTGAATCTCTCCAATAAAAACTTCTTGAAATAACATAAATAAAAAATAATGTGAAGCACTTTACGCTCCACAAGGAAGACAGATAGTAGCTTATCTGCCTTCCTTGTGGAGCCTAATGTGATTCACATTATTTAATTGTATTTGGTTTGAAGACAAGCCTCAGCTGTGGATCTCAGTTCATCTGAGAGCACTTTAAAGGCCCTTAATTTGCATAAAACAAAACGGTCCATCAAAATTAGAAGGGGAAAATGGTTCCAACTGAGGCTCAGAGTGTTTAAAATTTGCCCTGAGTCTTAAAATTTGCCCTGAACCAATCTACATTGATGTGTATGAATTAATGGAAAACGAAAACTGAGAAACCACATTGGAGAAAATCAAATTATTTAAAAGCAGTTTTAAGGACAGACAATTTTAAGGAAATACAAAAAATCGAAAATTAAAAAACATTTGAAAGAAAATATAAATTTAAGGAAAAATCAAATATTACATTAAACGGGTGGAGTTTAGGACTACTGAGGGGGTTTTGGCATTCAGAAATGCATAATGTTTAGGGTGATGGGGGTTTTTTAGGGGTCAGGAATTCAGAAACAATTGGAGTTCGTACATAGAAAGAGGTTTTTAGGGTTCAGAGATGGGGGGAGTGTAGGGGTGGTGAGGGGTCTTTAGGGTTCACGGATGAGTGGTGTTTAGGTGTGTGAGGTGTTTTTAGGTTTTAGGGATCTGTGAAGTGTAAGGGGGTTGAAGGGTTTTAGGGTTCATTGATGGGTGGAGTTTAAGGCTGGTGAGGGTTTTAAAGGTTCAATTATGGGTAGCGGCTGGGGTGGTGATTAGTTTTTAGGGTTCAGGATGTGGTGGAGTTTAGGGTGGTGAATGTTTCAAAGGATTCCTGGATGGGTTGAGTTTAGATGTAGAAAGGGCGTTTTAGGGTACAGAGATGAGTAGTTTAGGGTGATGAGGAGTTCTTATGGGTCATGGATCGCTGGTGTTTGAGGGTAGTGAGCGTTTTTTAGGATTCTGGGATGGGTGGAGTTTGGGTATGCTGAGGTGTTTGGGTTGGGTGGGGTTTAAACGTAGAAAGGGATGCTTAGGGTTCAGGAGTGGGTAGAGTTAGGGTTAGTGAGTGATTTTATGGTTTCGGGCTGGTAGATAATTAGGTTAGAAGGGTCTTTAGGCTTCAGGGATGAATGTAGTTTAGGTGTGATGACCAGTTTTAGGGAGCAGGGATTGATGGTGTTTAGTGGTTGTGAGGGGTCAGAGATTCATGATGTTTACAGGTGGTGATAGGTCAGAGAATTAAAAGCATCTGAAGTAATTGTTTGACAATGTAAAATATGTAAATATAAAATAATGGCTCCTAAAGTAAAGCACTAAAATAAATATATTTAACAAAAATGTTTCTGAAAGTAGGACCTTCAACCATTGCATTTACACTTAAAAAATAAGCTTTTAAAAGTCAACTTCGACCAAAATGACATTCTATGAATTGGTTTCTATGAAAAGGTAAATGCCATTCATTCTATAGATTTCTATTGAACAGTTTAGATGAAATGGTTTCTCAGTAATGGTATTCCATGAAATCGTTTTCTATGAAATCACATACAACCAATCTACATTCCTGGGCATTCATAGTCCCATTACCAGTATTGACGATGTTCCAGCGTTCCTGAATCAGTTCTAGTAACACGAGTGTGAGTTTAAGTAGGGCTATGCATTTTTGATTATGGGTTGTCAAGAGCTGTGGTGTTTTTGTTTTTTGATGATTTTTCTGTGGTTTGAGTTTTGGTGTCAAAAATGGGTCCAAGAAGGCCCTGTGTTGAAAACAGACATTTGAAGTGCTTTCTTTGCATACGTTGCTTGTGCCTTTGAAGATTAACATGATTACTGCAAAAAGTTGAAGTTTGGTAATCGTATTCGTTGTAATCCAAGATCCCAGGATAGATATAGAGTTATCTTAAGAGGTTTTGACTTATCTGTTAAGATTGAGGTTATGAGTCATGGGGTGACATCGGCCACACCAAGATAATGACTTATGAAACTTCCTGTGTGTTGGTATTCGGTTCATCCTTCACATGCAGGAGTTGACCACACTAGTCAGTGGGAGTTCCTGCTGGTCGGGAATTTACTTTATGTGTTTGATAATACCAGGAGGGTGCTATTCCCTTGTCCCATAGAGGGATTGTTGGTTCTACATTTCTTTAGTGGGACAGACAAGTTATTGTTCTATTTTAAGATTTTAGCTTATGCCAAGCTGAACGGTGTGAAATGAGAGTCTCTGTGTGGTGTTGTGAGTTACGTCATTAGGTGTTGTGCTGGGACTGGGTGTTTATTGTGTGTGTCGCACTGGGATTGATTGTTACATCATTGTGTGCCGTACTCTTTTGTGATCAGTTTAGTTGTGTTATGCTAGGATTCGATGTTTGTGTCACTGAGTGATTGTGATTTATTGAGTACTGCAAGTTAATTTAATTTGGAGTTTACCAATTCTGTGTTGCTTGTGTAAGGAGCAAACAGGAAATTGTTTAAGAAAATAAAAGCCATGTTGTATTATGATGTGATAATACGTCAGTGAGGGTGAAGAGAACCCTCCAAAGGCCACATATGCACACTATATGTGAAAATGGGTAGGAGCGTACTGCTTGCATCTAACAGCGCCATTACCCCATGGCATCTTGGTAGTTGTAGTTCAGTTTTTCACACAAAGTTCATATTATTTTTCAGCTAATGCCATCTTTCGAAATCGTATCTCTATACACCAGTGTTTCGGGATTCCTCCCTCATCAGTAGAGAATATTTACGGGTTGATGGACATGCTGCCAATTTTCTCAGGTATAATTCCACTCATAGCGTGCAGGCATTCCAAAGCTCGTCCGCTTGAGGGCTGCTCACGAGAGCCTTTTATCAGTGAAAGTGGGTAGGAGCACACTATATGACTATATTCATCTAATTGGACAATTTTATTGAAACCATGTGTACATGTTTCAAATGTTAGAATCATGTCGTTTAAGCTAATGCAATGTAGATGTGGGTTAAGAATCTTCAGAAACGTTTTGCGACCATAAAAGAGTAGGCTGCTCTCTTTATGAAAGAACTGAGTTTACTTAATCTTTTTCTTCATGAGACAACTTGATTCTCATGTATTGTCTATTATGACTTTGAATGATTTGACCTTCATAGCAGCATAATGCATTCATTTATTGATTATTGATTTATATTAATTTAATGAGTTTGGATTTGTAAACATTTTAATCTTTAATAAATCATTCAGGTTAATAACTTGACCACTTTCTATCTTCCTTATGGAGCCTAATGTGCTTCACGTTATTTAATTGTATTTGATTTGAGGACTAGACTGAGGTCTGGATCTCAATTCATCAGAGAGAGCTTTATGGGCCACGAATTTTCACAAAGCGAAGCGCTCCATCAGGTTGTGCAAAGGTTTTATACTACCATCAATTTTTTGTGGAGTTCCCATTTCTTTTACTCTTGCTAGGATTCCCAGGTTGCCTTTGTCATATCAAAGTATTTTTATCATTGCAAGACAGTTCTCACCACGTTGAGGGATAATTTACACTCTGATCGAATCGAGAAAAGTTGGGAAATGTGTGTAGGATATTGTGTATTTACTGATGCACACATTTGCACGCTCAGCACTGCTCAATTTACAGCTCTCCTGTGACTGGGACTTTACTACTTTATGTCAAGTATACTTATACAGAACCATTTTATTAGAGTTAAATGGGGAAAAATGCAACAAAAACTGTTGCGAAATCATAATGTTTTGTGCTAAGTGGTAAAGTATAAACATTGAAACCTTTGTGAAGTTACACATTTTTCCAATGTTTTTGGAATCCTGGCTTTCCATTTTAGTGAGGTGGGTCTCTTGGAGGAGCACGACCTGGACCATCCACCTTTAAAGAAACATATGTTCTCTATTTCGTTTGATAATCAATTAATCAATCAAAAGAAGGGGGGACTAAGAGCCATTCAAAGTCCAGCACCAGTGCTCCTATCTAGAAGTATACATACATAAGGAGGGTAGCTGTTCCTAAAGATAAGAGTAAGAGAGGGGTAGCTGGAATATACTGTGGTTAGGGAAATCCTCCTTATCGGAAGATAGAGACCTCACACACCCACATGGGTGTCATGCTGCTCAGGGCTTTGCTCCTCATGAGGCTGGCCCTGCAATGCCCCACAGGATCTGCGAGAGGGCTCTTTACCAAAGATCTTCTCTTTTTGCCGTTATGATGAGTGAGGGAATGTGAAGGTAGGGTAGTGCATATAGTAAGGGGTACCATTTGGTTTTTATAAAGTGGTCCTCTTGGCAGGGCTGAAAACGAAAATGTGAGTGCTGTCAGTGGGATATAATTAACCATGACAGCCTCACAGTGTATCTACTAAGGTCGACATGTTTCACGCCTGAGTAGTCCAGAAAGGATAAGTGGCACTTCTTCAGGACCGAAAAGTAATATATCCCTACTTAGCACCAGAGTGGGATATGTGACTGGGGGTACAAGGATGTTTAGAGAAAGCAAAACAATTGCTATACCTACGTATATGTTGAATCACTAGCTAGATCTCAAATTCCAATAAGGCAGATTTCCCTGACCACAGCATATTCCAACCACCCCTCTATTTCATTTGGACACGGAATTGAGGCCATGCACATTTTAAGTAATAACTCTCAAGAAGCCACTCCAGCGATAGTAAAGAAGTGTGGGCTCAAATCGGGGTGGTCCCTCCGCAACCACCCAATCCATGCAGCCACATATGACGAGCATGTAACAAAGGACACCCCAGTGGAAAACACTATTAACAATCAACATTTGTGGGTGAACAACAATGAAACATAATGAGAACCCACTGTTTGTGGGGTCACAGTGGACCAAGTTAGTGAGGAGGGGGGCACACACAATGTAGAACTCAAGCCCTTTTTCCAAAGAGTCTCCCAACAGAACATAAGCACTATGAAGGATATAAAAAATCCTGGGCCATAGGTATCAGATATGAAGAAGAGCAGTTCCAGCAGCTGATCTCCCTCCAGGGTCAAGAAGGGAAGTGCATAGGGGCACATGCATCAAGGTAGGCTTTTGCGATTCCTTAATTGCGATTATTAAGGAATCGCAATTAAGGAATCGCAAAAGCCTATGCATGTAGGAATCGCTATAAAAATAGCGATTCCTAAACATTCCTTAATTGCGACTCGCTAATTGCGAGTCGCAATTAAGGAATACCTCCCATTAATTCCTATGGGCCTAGAGGCCCATAGGAATGAATGGGAAGACATTCTCAATTAGCGATTCGCAATTAGAGAATCGCAAATTGAGAATGCAATTTCAAGGGTGCCAGGGTGTCAAAATGACACCCTGTTGCACCCCTGAAATTGTGATGTGCACCCATGTTGCGCACACACATGCCCCAAGGGCATGTGTGTGTGTAACCTAAAACTTAAAAAATGCATTTTAGAGCATTTTTCGAAGGTTTTGCAAATTACAGACAAGTTTGATTTGTCTGTAATTTGCGGTCCCAAATAGCGAAATCGCTATTTGAAAGTGCTTCTAGCATTGCATTTAAGGAATCGCAAATTGCGATTCCTTAAATGCAATCGTAATTTAGGAATTCGCAATTAATTGCAAATTCTTAAATTGCGCATAGGAAACTACTTTCATGCATCTCCAAAGGCCAATTTGCGATCGCAAACGGCCGATTTTTGCGATTCGCACCGTTTGCGATCGCAAAAACCTTTGATGCATGTGCCCCATAGTCTCTAAATAATGTCATCAGCAATTCCAAGCGTAACACGAGGAAGAACAACCCTAGAGTCGGAACCCGGGCCACTTTCAGAGCCATAGTCTTTAGCGGAGGAAGCTCCAATCTCCCCCCTCCAGAGGGGCATCCCACCAGCAGCGCTGCAGCAAGGGCCCTGTCCTTTATAGCCTGAGCTTGGTGTGGTATGTGTCCTCCTGAGTATCCTCAAACAAGGTTGCTTGCACCGCAAAGGTTTATGGGGGGCCTACAAAAGTTCTGGGGGGTTGCGAGCATCGTTGGTGTCCAATCAGTTCCAGCCCTCAGTGGGAGTGTCAAAAAAACATGGCTTGTCCGCCAAGTTGCATCTGCAGTCTAGCTGGGAATAGCAGGGCATAAGGTATAGATAATTCATGTAGCCTTTTCTCTACAGTGAGAAAGGATCACCTGTGCCACTGCACAGCCGCGGTGTAATCAGGAAATATGGAAACCTTTGCATTCTATATTTGGAAGGGGACTGAGATGCGGGCCTGTCAGAGTAGAACAAATAACAACAAGGAGCCTCTCCTTAACATTCAATTAGTAATCAGGTGATACATCCATCATAAGAAAATACATTGTCCCACTACAGTAATTGTTTTGTTCATTCTTTTATTTATAAAAAAAATATTTTTTCTTTTTGTAATTTTCCATAGATATAAAAATAATATATTACTTAATGTATAAATAATTTACATGATCTAAGCATAAATTGAGCCCCAAGAGCATGTAACAAGGACATCTCAAAACACAGTCAGACACCACCAGACATGCAACTATCACACATACAAACACAATCATACTACAAAACTGAACAACTCAATACATATCATAAAAATTTCATTAATACATGAAAAGAGCAAAGGCCTGTCAGAGTAGAAAATTACTGTTGCGAAAGTGAAGAAGGCAGGTCACCACTGGTCGTAGGGGGGGCACCCTCTGCGCCTGTTTGGCCTCTGGGGTGACCACCTCCGGCATCCAATCCTCTAGAAAGGTGACCATTTAACCCCCTTCAATGTTTTCCAGCAGCCCAACCAGTCTAATGTTGTGGCTCCTGGCTCTGCTCTCCTGGTCTTCAGTTCTAGCCTCCCGAGTTTTTATGTGATCAGCCATGTAAGTAAGTTTAGATGCGTGGTCCTTCGTAATTGGGGTCAATTTAGTCATGGTCATTGTGAGAGTTGGGGGTAGGAACCCCAAATGCATGTGATGGTGGGGAGCCCTCCTTCACACATTGTGTGTGCCTCATGGTGCAGTGTACAGAGTGTAGGGCAGGCAATACCGGAGGGGTGGACAACCATGGAACGGGCCACTCACAGTATTCCATGCGGCACAGTGAGGGCGGAGGGGTTCAATTGTGCTCAATGGAGTTGTAGTAGGAGAGTTTGTTAGCAGACAACAGGCAGCCAATGAGAGGAGAGGCATGTCAGCTCCAGAGTCACTCCTTCCTGGGTGCTGTGAGGTCGCCGCGTGCCACCTGAGACACATCCAGTCCCTCAGTGGTCACTGGATAGTACTCACATGGCCTCAGTCACCAGGTTACCAAGTGGAGGTCCTTGTGTCCCCCAATGAGGGGCTGTAGCTCAGGTGGTTAGGCAGTTGCTCCAAGGCATTAGGGTGAGCACTCAGGAGCTGCAGTGAAGGAAGGTCCACTGGGTATCCTTCAGACCCAGCTTCATTTTCTAATGGGATCCCTCTGTGGCATTGGCCAGTGGCGCAGGCCAGGGATCAAATTGTACACCCCATTCTGCCAGTGCAATGTCTCAGGCAGCACTAGGAAGGGGGAGGTTGCTAGTCCCCAAAAATTCCTGGCTACAAATCTGAAAGGAGCAGACAACAGGCAGCCAGCAGGTGGAGAGTCATATCAGCCATGGACTCGCTCCTTCCAGGAGCTGTAAAGTCACTGTGGCACCCCACAGACCATATCCATTCCCCCGGTGGGGCCTCACGGCAGTGAAAGCTCCCCTAGGGCCACAGAGGGAGGGGGTCTGCAGGCTCCACAGATGCAGTAGGAAAGCTCTTGTGGGTCAGCGACAGCCTCATCATCTGATGCTACAGCCGTCTTGAAGTTCCAAGCAGGGTGAGGCTGCAATCTTGGGCTGCCCAGCCCGGCATCATCTGTGATCTCCAAGGCAGCAGCGGGGGCAGGAGTGAAGGTCTCCTCCACTCAGCAGCAGCCCCCCCCCACGAGCAGGATCTGACAACCTCAGTCTGCGGGGGCAGGCGAGAAAACAAAGTGGAAGACTCTGGAAGCAATGGAGAGCTCCAATTGAGTGGTCCTCACAGCATGGTGAGTGGCTCTGCCCCCCTCCCCCTCAAGACAGGCCTAGGACATGATGTGCTTTAAAGGTGGTATGCCACACTGCTTTGCTACAGAGGTAAACTGATTCCAACAAGGAAATGTTTAGTTTATGTTTGGTTGAGTAATCTGAGCAGCAGAGAAAATGTTTTTGTGTGTAAACAAAAGCACAGTTAAAAAGTAGAGCATTTAAAGGTCCATACCAAATGAAGAGAATGAGTTATATATATATATATTCACTGAAAAAACCACAGGTTTCAGGAACGTTATAGTTAGTTGGACATTTCACTCGTACAAAACCAGATAAATTCCCCCGTTATAGTTAGTTCAGCTAACTATAACTCGCACCCCCGCAATGCACTGCTGATGACGTCACATATTACATCATTCATGACATGTGATGGAGCAAGAACTCACAATGAGACTTGCTCGTAAGCAATCCTCTCACAGTATTAATTATTAATCTTTGTAATGTTTGTACTAACAAATACACACATGAATACAATCCTAGAGAAGCTTGCCTATGTGTTTAAAACTAACAAGTAACGCTTGGCTAGTCCAAAATGGCCGCTATTGCGCGGGAATTTCACTGCGCATGTGTCACCCATATCACATGGTATGACGTCTTTCTTTGCTTGGAGGGAAACCTTTGCTTCTGCGCAGTGTGTATTAAAATGGCTGCTTAATGTTTTCACGTGCTAAAGCTTGCGCATATGCTGCAATTAAAGCTGTGGTATTCTAACGTTATTAATGCGGGATAGATTTATAATTAAATGGGAATAGAGTAGACAAAGCGGGTATACAGTGAAACCATTTATTTTGTGATTTTAATATTTTCTTCTTTGACTTTTATTAGTTCGTAAATGGGCCTGGGTTGGTTGAACTGTAGCTCGAGAGACATTGGTTCTGCACATGTGCCCTGAAGGGCTGACCAGAGGAAGCGATGAAGTCAACTTGGAAGCTTTCCAAGGTCGCAAAGCCTGGTTCACAAGTTCATCTGAAATGTACCTGAAGTTGATACAAATGTATATAAAATGTATTGCGGAATCAATGGGAAACGGGTGGGAAATAAAGCAAATGTATTAATTGTGATGGGCGGTATTTAAAAACAATGGGCTTAAAGAAATTGAACTAAATTGACATGGTGTGAGGATCAACACCCTATCCCCGTCCAATCAGAAGTAGTGGGCCCATAATTTTGAAACATTTAGGGGAGGAACATGGGCATAGAAGGGTATAATAGATATAGAATTAATTAATTAGCTAGCACTAGCTCGAGAACAAGCATTAAGGCTGTCATCTGGGAGAACCACAGAATGAGCTGATCGATTGCAGACTGAATCGCTGTCCAGAGAGGTCCTGAGGTGGGGGCGGCGAATCCTAAGAAGACGACTCAAGAGAAGCAAGGAGAAGCGAAGTATCAGAGAGGGAAACGACGCAGGCGTCGTTGATAGAGAGGTCACCTGTCCTGTCCTGAACCCGGTCCGGAGGTCTTTGCTCTTCATCCTTCCCATGACCTATCTTTCCAACTCCTTGGCCAAGGGGTTTGGTCTCTCGCACCTTTAGGTAAATATAAATGCAACCTTAAGCTGTGCTGCTGTCTCTATCTTCTCCTTTCTGAGGGACCGTCATTGATCGATAATTGATTAGTATGCTTCATCCTTGATATACGACTAAGTATCATGTGGTTCTGTATTTTACTCTGCTAAATCTTTAGATAATCATTTTTAAACTTCCTGACTCAGTGATTATTTAGAATTTATGAATTGTATTGAATGTCACTCATTTTAAACTTCCCAATTATCAAAGGGTCCATTGGTAAGTCATTACTCTTCAATCAGAAAAGTAATTGGTAGCAGGGATTTTGATAAAGAGTACAACTGACCCACCAGCTGAAATTGCTAGCGTAGTATGAATGTATGGGCCCAGGTGAGTATTCGGTGTATGAATGCTTGTTGCTAGTAACCCGCGGGATCAGTTTTCTGGTTATTAGAGGATGGTTGTACTTTGTTAATTGGGTAATGAGAATTTATTTTTAGAAACTAACATCCGTTTGTTCAAAAGTTTGTTTTATGTTGTCCAGAATTCCCCGGGGAAAATTGAATAGCGGATGGTAAGTGGAAGCCATACTGCAGTGAGGTTATCTGTCAGGCAGAAATAGTACTGAAAAGTTAAGCAGGGCTATCAGTACTCGTTAGGGACTCTATGCGTGTGAGTAATAGCAAAGGAATACGCTGGTAAAAATTTGATGTTATATCACCTAGAAAGGGTAACATCGAAGAAGTAGCAGGTATTTTCTGAAGCTTATGTGAAGAGTAAACGGAAGGGTTTTACTCGTAGTGTATGTTTAGTAAACGGAAAGGTTTTACTAAGTGTGAGAGAAACTATCCTTTCGATTAGCAAAACTGACACGATAGCGAATGTTTTATGTTGTTATTGAATTTTATTAAGAAGCGTAGAGAAAATAAAGTTTTGCGTACGATTTTGTAAAGCGAGGGTCAGTTGCCGGAGAGGAAGCTGATGTCACAAAACGCCACGCTGGGATTGGTTGAAACAGCGGGCGTGGAAAGATTCTTGTAAAGGAGGGGTCAGTAGTCAGGAGTAATGCTGACGTCACAGGTGTCGCGCTGGGATTGGTCGAAACAGCGAGGGACAGAAAAACGCAGATTGTAAAGGAGGGGTTGTTCAGAACAAACGTCACTGAAAAGCCGCGCTAGGATTGGTTCAGAGAAAATTGTTAGCTGGAATTTAATTGGTTGTCAGCATAGACGTCGAAATCCTAGTGGACAGTGGAGATTGTATGTGGAAAAGCGATCCGACTTTAACAGGAATTCGTCCGGATAGGAGATTCCTAGGTTTGGCAGAATATAATTTTATACACAGAGATTTACCCAAAATGTATGGAGAAAAGAGAAAGATGTCATTTTTACAAAAGATTAAGAATTATTTTAAGAAAGATAAACCCATCAAAACTAGAGAAGGAATTATCATTCTACCAGCTAAAACGCCTGCTTCATTCATGATGATGGAGAGAGGTTATCATACTTGCGTATGGTTAGAAAATTGGATAGAATATACCAAAAATGACGGAATATTAGCATTCCCGGAGAATGGTACTTTCAATGGGAGAATTCTTCAAAAGGTAAGATTGAGGAGGAATGATTTAGAACCTAGACCAAGATTAACTCAATACGAAGCCTTAGAAGAGTGGGAAACAGAAGAATTCGAACGTGATCGAGCAAGGAGCAGTAGGGGCTATAGGGGATTTTTCCCTAGATACCAAAATGAGTCAAGAGATGGTCAAATGAAGCAGTGGAGAAGAGCGATGCTTACAGAGGGTTTGTATCCAGTGATTATGACAGAAGAATCATTAGGAGGTAAATGCACAGAGAAGACAAAACATTTGACAGGGTTTGGAGACTCTGAAGATGAATTCATGGAAGAAATATTAAAGAATCCACCACCATATCAGGAAGGGACAAGTGGATGCACCCCAAGCGCACCACTGTTAAAGACACCATTAGTACCACAAGTATTACATAATCCACCAGTTAATAGGGTACTTCGGGACAAAGAGAAGGAAGCTATAGACAGAAACAGAGCAGAATTGATACAGAAAATAACACAGTTGAACGTACATCCTGATTCCCTGACCATACCTGTAACAATTGGTCCCGTGGTTCCCTTATATGGGGACAAGGTAAATTATCCGAAACCATTAGTGATGCCTACACCTGTAGAAGTTTCTAAACCTGAACCTGTGATAATTGATGATCAGATCAGTGATTGTGAATCTATGATATCCTTAATGGACTTACCAATTCGAGGATCTGTAAATACCACTCCTAGAAGAGTAACACCTGGTTGCTCCAAAGATGTAAATATAGTAACAACATCTGGAACTAAGAGTGCCACAGTGGTAACACCAGAAGACTTAGAAAGGTGGGCACAAGGATCAGATAGACAGAGTTCACCCCCAAAGATCATGGACATATACAAATTAAAAGTTGAATTAGAAGAAATGATAGCAGGAAATGTGGGAGTAGATTGTTTAAATACCTACGATGAAGAAGAGCTATTGTTTGTATGTAGGAGCATCACTAGAAATGTAAAAATATTTCATGAGAAATTATCCGATTTGGCCTTACAGATGGTAATTGAAATAGGGAAGTCAAAAGTGTTACAGAAACCCTATAGAGCAGACTTCTCTGACAAAGATTTAGAAAACATGAATGCCTCTGGCTGAAAACTACAAATAAAAGAATTAATGTCAGTATTACAGAAATCAGGATATTTGGATAAATGGAAAACTAGATGGACAAAGAAAAAGGAAGAGGCACGGTACAGTAGAACAACTTCTGAATATTTATTGAAAGAAACAGGGAAGGCAGATCAGATGTACCTGATGCAAGAAGTACCTGGAGGAGGTTATGTACATGTCCCATGGAGTAGACAGGATATTTTGTCATTTACAAATGATTTCCCCAAGTTGAGAGAAAAGCCAATTGAATGGTACAAGCAGGTTGAGAGGTTTGTGAAGGTGTCAAAAGTGTTGTTGAAGGACTTGGATGGTTTGTTCGACATAGTGGTACCTGCCGATTTGTGGACAGATTGTAAGATTACGGTTGACTGGCCGAGTGAAGAGTATCCTAGAGATCCAAAGACAGGTGCCCCATCAAGTGATGTGATGAAGAAGTATCAGCAGGTGATAACTTACCTGAAAGGGAAAATACCACCGAAAGAACCAGATTGGGTGAAAATAGATAGGACTACTCAAGAAGCAAATGAATCAGTACATGCCTATTATGAACGCTTATTGCAGGTTTTCAAACAGTATAGTGGATTTGAGGACATTGGAGATAAAAATATGAGCCAGTTTGTCTATCGATTTGTTTATGGTTTAAAGCCAGAGATTTGTCAGATGATTAAGCAGCACATGTTGTGCTGGCAAGGGAAACCCATAGACGAGATTTTGAAATATGCTAAATATTGTGGAGATGATATTGAGGATAGGCACAAGAAATTACAAGAGAAAGTGATGTGGACTCAAGTGAAGATGGCCGAGCGACAGGGAATTAATTTGGATAATCCAGCTGATAATCAAGGAAAAGATTCTGGAATGAATGGTGACGCAGGAAATGATGGTAAAGTGAGAGGACGAATGAGTAGAGAAGAGGCTAAAAAGAAATTTCCTTGTCATGGATGCGGAAAGTTGGGACATTGGAAGGATGAATGTAAAAGATTCGAAATAATAATGGCCCAAATCATAATTTAAATCCACAGACGCAGAATGACTCACAGCAGGGTGTAAATCCTCAGAGTCAGTTGCCACCTGCACCTATACAGGGTAATGTAAGCAGAGCAAAGCACGGTACAGACGTCGGATATCAAGGAGGAAGTGGTAAGAATGACTATGTAACTTCGCAGTTTCTTTTACAGGATGAATTTTATCCATATAGTCAATGACGGTGCCTAAGAGAGGGGGAGAAGGAGTGCGTACTTGGCGCATCCTTGCCGGTAGATCAGTCAGGTCCATATGTTGAAGGGAAAGTAAGAGGTAATGATATCACTTTCCTTTTGGACACTGGTGCTACCCGTCTACTGTGAGAACAGCAGACATCCCAGACCTTCCTCTCTCTGGAGAAGCTATCCAAGTTGTGGGTGTAGCTAATCGAAAGATTAAAACACCTCTTACCGAGCCAATGGAAGTAAAAATTGGAAATTTTAGAGAAATGCATCAGTTTGTAGTATGTGATTCCAGTCCAGTAAACTTACTGGGCTGAGATTTGTTGTGCAAAATGAACTGCACAATTTTCTGCACACCGGATGGTGTGGCGGTTCAGACCCCGGATGAAGACCATGTATATAAAATTATGATTGCAAAACAAGGTACAGAAGTAGATGAGATGTTCTCTTTGATAACAAAAGACGAGTTGCCTGAAGAATTAAGAACTACAGTGAATTCCATAGTATGGGATTTTACCGGGAAAGAAGTAGGACCGATGGCCAAAATAGACCCAGTAAAAATCACTGTAAAAGAAGGTGCAATTTTCCCAAATACCAGACAGTACAAAATGAGTGCAGAAGTAAAAGCAGGAGTTGTTGAAGAAATTAACAGAATGGTAACACAAGGCATATTAAAAGAAGTTATGAGTAGCCCTTGTAATTCACCAATAATGGGTTTGAAGAAACCTAGTGGGAAGTATAGGATTGTTCAGGATTTACGCAAAATAAATAAGATTGTGGAACCTTGTTGTCCTATAGTGCCAAATCCTGCAGTTATCCTATACCAGATCCCCTGGAGTGCAGACTGGTTTACTGTGATTGATTTATGCCAAGCATTCTTTTCCATACCATTGCACCCAGATAGCCAGTATCCTTTTTCATTTAAGTTTGAGAACAAAGTCTATGTATGGAATCGTGTTCCTCAGGGGTACACGGAAAGTCCTTCCATCTTTAATCAAATATTGAAAAAGTGTCTAGAGAAGCTAGTGATGCCAGGAAGTTCAGTCTTAGTGCAGTATATAGAAGACCTGCTAGTGGCATCTAACACAAAAGAGGATTGTGTTGTTGACTCCATTGCAGTACTAAATCATTTGGCTGAAGAAGGGCATAAAGTGTCACCTGAAAAATTACAGTTCTGTACAACAGCAGTCAAATATTTAGGACACCAAATTGAGAAGGGAAAAGAAGGATAACCTCTGAAAGAGTAAAACTAATCAAACGAATGCAAATGCCAGTAACTCAAAGAGAAGTGAGAATGTTTCTTGGAATAGTGGGATATTGTCGACAGTGGATACTAGGGTTTTCACTGCTAGCGAAGCCACTTATTCAAATGACGAAAAAGAAGGTAAAGGACCAGGTTGAGTGGGATGATGAGAGCGTAGGAGCTTTTGTAAAATTGAGAAGTGCTCTTTGTGAAGCACCTGCCCTAGGTATGCCTGATTATACAAGAGGATTCGCGTCGTTCTGTCATGAGAGAGAAAATTGTGCACTTTCAGTCCTAACTCAGAGACATGGGTTGGACAGACGTCCTATAGCATATTTTTCTGCTACATTGGACCCAGTGGCAGCAGCGTTGCCAGGCTGCTTAAAAGCAGTAGCTGCTACATGTTTGAGCATTGAACAAAGTGAATCAATTGTAATGGGACATCCTGTAAAAGTGTTTGTCCCACACTCAGTTGTGATTCTGTTGACAAGAACCAGAACTCAACATCTTACTCCTAGTTGGCTGACTAAATATGAGAGAATAATCTTAGGTGCTGAAAATGTGACTACTGTTAGGTGTACAATTGTAAACCCTGCTACATTACTACCAGATCCGTATCATGAGGAAGTCAAAGATGATGAAGCTGGGAGCTGTTTGTGGATGGTTCATGCCAAAGGCATGAAGATGGCAAATTAAGTGCAGCATATGCTGTATGTGAATTAACTGGAATAGTCGAAGCATCCTATTTACCAGGAGTCAAGTCTGCACAAGTAGCTGAATTAATTGCGTTGATAAAAGCTTGCAAAATTGGGAAGAATCAGAGAGTAACCATATTTACGGACAGTCAATATGGGTACGGGGTTGTGCATGACTTTGGCCAACTGTGGATGCAGAGGGATTTCATGACTTCTTCAGGATCCCCAATCAAAAATGGACAGTTTGTAAAAGAACTACTGGAAGCAATACAATCACCAAAAGAATTGGCGGTGGTGAAGTGTGCCGCACACCAGTCAGGAGATGACTGGGTGGTAATCGGTAACAGATATGCAGATTTGGTGGCTCAACATTGTGCCAAAAACAGGTTGTCAGTAAATAAAAAGGTTGAAAGAATGGGAATCAGCTGCCAACTTATGTTATGTGCACCACCTGAAACATGGAATGATGTGAAGAGATTGCAAGATGATGCTGACGAGAGTGAAAGAGATGTTTGGATAAAAATAGGATGTACCCGAAGAACAGATGACGATGTGTGGGTATACGCAGACGGCAGACCAGTCATGCCCGACTGTCTGATTTCACAAATGGCCAGAATGTATCATGGAGACACACATGTAGGGAGAGATGCCATGATTAGACTCTTCAGACAAAATTGGTATAATCCAAAGTTTAGGGCTGCAGCAGAGAGTCTATGCCAAAGGTGTTTGACTTGTCAAATGAATAACCCAGGAAGAAAAACAGTAATTGGACTGGGGAAAATTGGAAAGGCTGAGGGTCCCTTTGTGAGATTACAGCTAGACTTCATACAATTACCACCATGTAGAGGATTGAAATATGTACTTGTCATAGTGTGTCTGTTTTCAAAGTGGGTGGAGGCTTACCCTACCAGAAGGAATGACAGTATTACAGTCGCAAAGTTGTTGTTACGAGAACTCATTCCTAGATTCGGTTTTCCAGTAACTTTGGAATCAGATAGAGGAAGTCACTTCAACAACAACGTGATCAGAATAATCTGTGAAGCATTCCAAGTTGAGCAGAAATTGCACTGTGCATATCGACCAGAGGCTTCTGGAGTTGTTGAACAAATGAATGGCACAATAAAATCAAGACTGGCAAAAATGTGTGCATCAACATCGTTAGATTGGCCAGATGCATTGCCACTTGTGATAATGGGATTCAGAAGCATTCCTGATAGAAATACCGGATTGAGTCCGCCCGAAATAATCATGGGAAGAGCAATGAGACAAGCACATGTACCTACAAGTAAACTGCTGAACATACCTGATGATATGGTTCTGGATTATTGCAAAGGATTGGCTGACCTAGTGCGTTCTGTCTCTCACCAGGTTGGAGAAGACGCAGTTTCCAGACAGCCTGAGCAAGAGCATGATCTGAATCCCGGAGACTGGGTGGTTGTGAAGCATCACACGAGAGAAACGTGTCTATCACCCAGGTGGGGCGAACCTTGTCAGGTTATACTAGTCACGAACACAGCAGTGAAATGTGCATGATTGCCTAACTGGATTCATGTAAGTCACACAAAAAGAGTACCGGAGCCTGAAGGACAAGATCCTCAGACAGCATCAATAACTGAGGAAGCTGAAGGTTGCCCAGCTGAAGAATCTCAGGTGAGAGATTCGAGAGAAGCTGAAGAAGAACAACCGAGCACAAGTCAGGACTGGATACCAGTGGTTGACATATCAGAAGTTTACAACAGAACAAGAAGCCGATCAAAATTAGAAGAAATTGGAGAAGATCAGATAGGTGAAGAAGAAGCAGCTCAGGATGAGGAAAATGAAACAATAAGAGAACCTGAGCAGGACCAGATAGGGAGAGGAAATTGGGCTCAAATCGACAATGAAACAACAAAATTTGAGCAGGGACAGACAGGTTTAGAAGAACGCGGTCAGGCTGCAGAAGTACAAAGTGCAATAAGCCCTGATCAGAATCAGTTAGATCTAGGAAAATACATTCAAGAAGAAGATCACGAGAACCTCAAGCATGAAAACGTAAATTCTGAACAAGACCAGTTACCAGAAACTCACAGTGGAGCAACTAAAGAAAAACCAATAAGACCTGAAAAAGAACAAATAGAAGAAGAAACTGAAAACAAAGAAAAACAAATTGTGCCACAACTCGAAAATAAAAGAATTTCTGAAGAAGAAATAAGAAGTGAAGAGACGGTGCAAACAAAGAAAGTCAGAAAAGTTGATCATTGGCCTAGTGTCATTAAAAGATTGAAATACCATATAGAAACCAGAAGTGAAGATCCAGAACAAGTAAATGAAGTAACAAGCCTAACTGGACAAGCAAGTGGAACTGTAAAACGAAAAAGCAAAAGACTGAAACTTGTGAACAATAAATTTAAAGGTCCTGATTGGACTTATATAATCCTTGAAGACTACGAGAGTTCAGAGTCAAGTGAAAGTGGTGACGAAGGAACAAGTGCAGAACTGACTTAGGAGAAGGAAATAAAACCACCCTGATAACGTTAAGTCTTGAAAAGAAAAGATAAGAAGAGAAATATTCATTGTCAAAATGCCTGACGACAGAGTTTCTGGGAAACCGAAACGGAAATGTTGTAAAAGATGCTGTGCTATATGCATATGTAGTCTGGTAGTGGTACTTATAGTATGGTTAGTTGTGATTGTAGCAATTCCTTACCTTCTCATAATGGATAAAAAGATTAACAACGAAACGAAGGGAAGGATAGATAATTTGAAGAGTAATAGAGTAGAATTAGAAACAGAAGACGAACCAGAGTTTCATCATGTGGTAGCAGATAACGACACTAGTTTGAATGCTTTCACAAAATTATTATTTCAATATGTAGATACCATGGAAGTTAGTAATTGTTATGTTTGTATGAAATTACCCGAATCAGTAGCAGAAGGGTTAACATATCATCATTTACCATTAACTTATGGCATATCATGTAGTGTATTAACTAGTTTATTTTATAGATCAGGGAGACTTCAGTATTATTATTCAGATATAGATGTGATATTTTCTGAGGTTCCGATTAGAAAGAATATGAATCCGGTGCTTAGTAGTAAAGATGCACAGTTTATGGGAGAATTTTTCTTAACAATGAAATCGATAGACATAACACATGCACATAGAAGCAATCTAACATGTTCATTACATGAAGAAGAAAAGATATTTTTGAATTTAGTAGAAGATAGACAAGATTTCCAAAAGAAAGCTTCTGAGCATAAGGCTCATCTGCCACCTTGGGCTGAGAAAGAGGGTAGTTACACACCTGGCAAGGCTCAAGCTGCTATGGCTCTGGATTTTGTAAAGACAGGGAAAATTTGTCTACATAGGTTAAAAACTGAGTATAACAATGTTTTTATTGGTACCAGTGAATGTGAACATAATTTCTTAATTCTTGGAGGTTGGGGATTAAGGAGGAACAGATTCAGTTTTTCCTGGAATCTATTTTGTGTGTGGGAATAAGGCTTACTTTAGGCTTCCTGCACTGTGGTATAGAAGTTATTTTGGAATAGTTTTTCCAAAAATATACCACGTAAAAAGAAACACTGGGAGCAATGAAAATAATAGTGAATTAACACGTAGTAAAAGAGCTAGTTTTTCTGAAATTGTAGGTGATATATTTGGTGCATTGATACCTTCAGTGGGAATAATTCTGAACTCAAGGAAAATATGTAAATTATCTACAGTGGTTGATCGTTTATCAACGGACACTGCTGGAGGATTTCTGATGATTAATGCAGAGATGGTTGCGATTAGATCAATGGTTATGCAAAATCGACTTGCTCTTGATATAATATTGGCAAAAGAGGGCGGAGTCTGTAAATTATTGAAAACGAAACACTGTTGTACATACATACCTGACAAAAGTGCAGAAATTGGAACGTATATACAGAATATAACAAAACTTGAGAAAGAACTAGAACCACTGGAAGTTGATAGTGTATGGGAAAGATTGACGAATAGTATAGCGTCAATTGGTACCTGGTTTGCTAATGTAGGGAAAGGACTTATAGGTCAAATATGAGTACCCTTAGCAGGGATAGCAATGATAGTACTGTCAATAATAATATGGTGCAAATGTTGTAGAAAGAATGAGACGTATCGAGTGACAGGAAAAGGAAAGAAACGAAAATTTGATGAAATTGAACTAGAAGATCTGAAAAGCGAATTATACAAGAAACTGAAAGGAGATGATAAAAATAGAAAGTGTAAAAATGAAGCTGAAACAATTTTATGCTAAAAGTTGGCATCTGGTTGTGGGTAGTATTTTGATGGCTCAGAAACGTCATCAGAGAGGGGATTGATGGTGCAAGAACTCACAATGAGACTTGCTCGTAAGCAATCCTCTCACAGTATTAATTATTAATCTTTGTAATGTTTGTACTAACAAATGCACACATGAATACAATCCTAGAGAAGCTTGCCTATGTGTTTAAAACTAACAAGTAACGCTTGGCTAGTCCAAAATGGCCGCTATTGCGCGGGAATTTCACTGCGCATGTGTCAACCATATCACATGGTATGACGTCTTTCTTTGCTTGGAGGGAAACCTTTGCTTCTGCGCAGTGTGTATTAAAATGGCTGCTTAATGTTTTCACGTGCTAAAGCTTGCGCATATGCTGCAATTAAAGCTGTGGTATTCTAACGCTATTAATGCGGGATAGATTTATAATTAAATGGGAATAGAGTAGACAAAGCGGGTATACAGTGAAACCATTTATTTTGTGATTTTAATATTTTCTTCTTTGACTTTTATTAGTTCGTAAATGGGCCTGGGTTGGTTGAACTGCAGCTCGAGAGACATTGGTTCTGCACATGCGCCCTGAAGGGCTGACCAGAGGAAGCGATGAAGTCAACTTGGAAGCTTTCCAAGGTCGCAAAGCCTGGTTCACAAGTTCATCTGAAATGTCACCTGAAGTCGATACAAATGTATATAAAATGTATTGCGGAATCAATGGGAAACGGGTGGGAAATAAAGCAAATGTATTAATTGCGATGGGCAGTATTTAAAAACAACGGGCTTAAAGAAATTGAACTAAATTGACATGGTGTGAGGATCAACCCCCTGTCCCCGTCCAATCAGAAGTAGTGGGCCCATCATTTTGCAACATTTAGGGGAGGAACATGGGCATAGAAGGGTATAATAGATATCGAATTAATTAATTAGCTAGCACTAGCTCGAGCTCGAGAACAAGCATTAAGGCTGTCAGCTGGGAGAACCACAGAACGAGCTGATCGATTGCAGACTGAATCGCTGTCCAGAGAGGTCCTGAGGTGGGGGCGGCGAATCCTTAGAAGACGACTCAAGAGAAGCAAGGAGAAGCGAAGTATCAGAGAGGGGAATGACGCAGGCGTCGTTGATAGAGAGGTCACCTGTCCTGTCCTGAACCCGGTCCGGAGGTCTTTGCTCTTCATCCTTCCCGTGACCTATCTTTCCAACTCCTTGGCCAAGGGGTTTGGTCTCTCGCACCTTTAGGTAAATATAAATGCAACCTTAAGCTGTGCTGCTGTCTCTATCTTCTCCTTTCTGAGGGACCGTCATTGATCGATAATTGATTAGTATGCTTCATCCTTGATATACGACTAAGTATCATGTGGTTCTGTATTTTACTCTGCTAAATCTTTAGATAAACATTTTTAAACTTCCTGACTCAGTGATTATTTAGAATTTATGAATTGTATTGAATGTCACTCATTTTAAACTTCCCAATTATCAAAGGGTCCATTGGTAAGTCATTACTCTTCAATCAGAAAAGTAATTGGTAGCAGGGATTTTGATAAAGAGTACAACTGACCCACCAGCGGAAATTGCTAGCGTAGTATGAATGTATGGGCCCAGGTGAGTTTTCAGTGTATGAATGCTTGTTGCTAGTAACCCGCGGGATCACATGGTCAGTGACATCACTGATGACATCTCAAATGACATCACTGATTAAATCACTGATGACATCATCCAGTGACTGTGTGTTTCTGTAAAGTTTAAATATGTTTTATATATATGCCAAGGTGTATTGAAGAATGAGTGGGTGTGTAAGTGTCTGGATGGATGATTTAGTAGGTGCGTGACTGACTGTATAAGTGAGTGATTAAATGTGTCTTACTGAATGCATGGGTTGGTGAGTAGCTACATGAGTGTGTATATCGGTTATTGATTGGTTGCTTGAGAATTTGTATGGGAGACTGAGTGTGTGTGTGGGTGGGTGGGAGGTGTGTGACTGCGCATAGATGTGTGCGTGGTTGATTCACTGGGTGTATGGGTTCAAGAGTGCATGTGGAAACAGCTGTATGAGTGGGTGAGTGTGTGTATGGGTGTGTTGGTGAGTGAATGGATGTCTCAGTGGTACATGTCCATGTAACTACATAGGGAAAAGGCAGTGTATGTGAGAGTTGGAGTATAAATGACTATACGTGAGAGTCAGTGATTGTGAGAGTGGCTGTATGGATGAGTGTGTACATGTATCAGTGATTATATAAGAGAGTAAGTATGCGTTAGTATCTGTATAGGTGAGTAAATGGGAGTGTGATTGATTATTTGCATGACTGACTAGGTGTTTGAGTAACTCCATGGATGAGTGGCGGTGTGTGAGTGTCTGTATAGGTGTATGAGTGCATATGATAGTGTTGTATTGATGAGTGACTGCATGTATGAGTGATTGTATGGGTGAATGAGTGGATGTGTGTGTAGACCTAGGAATCAGTGAGTGCGCATGTATTAACTGGTATTGGTGTGTCGATGGTTTCGAAAATGGTAGTCTGTATTTTACAGTGGGTGTATCAAAGGTTATATTAGAGTGTGAGGAGGTGCATCAGATTTTAACATGGATGATGTCATCAGTGATGTCATCAGTGATGTCATTTGAGATGTCATCAGTGATGTCATCAGTGATGTCACTGACCATGTCATGAATGATGTAATATGTGACGTCATCAGCAGTGCATTGCGGGGGCACGAGTTATAGTTAGCTGAACTAACTATAACGGGTGAATTTCTCTGGTTTTGTACGAGTGAAATGTCCAACTAACTATAACGTCCCTGAAACCTGTGGTTTTTTCAGTGAATTTCTAAGGTTTTTTAAAAGCTAATTTCTAACTATAACGTCCCTGAAACCTATGTTTTTTTTAGTGAATTTCAAAGGTTTTTTAAATGCTAATTTCTAACTATGCCTACAAAGGTAGGACATGTGAAGAAAGAGGAAGAAAAGCGCACAAAGAAGCAAGGCAAATGCAGAAAGAGGCAACAGAAGTACAGAAAGACGAAGAAAAGTGCAAGAAGAAGCAAGAGATGTGCAGAAAGAACCAACAGAGGAGCAGAAAGTCCTCCTGTGCCCCCAACTTTTTGCTGACAGGTACTGGTGGTAACTGACTCTGACTAACCGGCCCTAGAGCCAGTGCTATGCTAAAAGACACTTAGAATACAGTGAAAACACCTACATACACTAGGGAACACTATGCGTTGGGGTACCCCTGCGATTAGCATGACCTCCTCTGTATTTGCCATGAGTTAGTGCCTGGGTCATTGGATGAGTACATCGGTACTGACTGGATGATTAGAGTACTGCAAGGAGAGTGGATGGTGAATTTATAAACGCTTGTGTTTTGGCGGAGTGATTGGATAAGGACATGGAACTGGTTGGGTGTTTGGAGGAGTGCATGGGTAGTGACAAGGAGATGGCTGGACTGCATCAGTAGTCCTCAGGGGATTGTAGCAGTGCATGTGTTAGTGCCTGCGTCATTGCATGAGTACATGGGTAGTGACTGGATGATTAGAGTACTGCAAGGAGAGTGCAAGGTGAATTTATAAGTGCTTGTGTTTTGGCGGAGTGATTGGATAAGTACATGGTGCTCGCAGGGTGATTGGAGGACTGCATGGGTAATGACAGGGCGATGGCTGGACTGCATCAGTAGTGCTCAGGGTATTGTAGCAGTGCATGAGTTAGTGCATGGGTCATTGCATGAGTGCATGGGTACTGACTGGATGATTAGAGTACTGCAAGGAGAGTGCATGGTGAATCTATAAGTGCTTGTGTTTTGGCGGAGTGATTGGATAAGTACATGGTGCTGGCTGGGTGATTGGAGGAGTGCATGGGTAGTGACAGAGAGATGGCTGGGCTGCATCAGTAGTGCTCAGGGGATTGTAGCAGTGCATGTGTTAGTGACTGGATGATTAGAGTACTGCAAGGAGAGTGGATGGTGAATTTATAAACACTTGTGTTTTGGCGGAGTGATTGGATAAGGACATGGAACTGGTTGGGTGATTGGAGGAGTGCATGGGTAGTGACAAGGAGATGGCTGGACTGCATCAGTAGTCCTCAGGGGATTGTAGCAGTGCATGTGTTAGTGCCTGCATCATTGCATGAGTACATGGGTAGTGACTGGATGATTAGAGTACTGCAAGGAGAGTGCATGGTGAATTTATAAGTGCTTGTGTTTTGGCGGAGTGATTGGATAAGTACATGGTGCTCGCAGGGTGATTGGAGGACTGCATGGGTAATGACAGGGCGATGGCTGGACTGCATCAGTAGTGCTCAGGGTATTGTAGCAGTGCATGAGTTAGTGCATGGGTCATTGCATGAGTGCATGGGTACTGACTGGATGATTAGAGTACTGCAAGGAGAGTGCATGGTGAATCTATAAGTGCTTGGGTTTTGGCGGAGTGATTGGATAAGTACATGGTGCTGGCTGGGTGATTGGAGGAGTGCATGGGTAGTGACAGAGAGATGGCTGGGCTGCATCAGTAGTGCTCAGGGGATTGTAGCAGTGCATGTGTTAGTGACTGGGTCATTGCATGAGTACATGGGTAGTGACTGGATGATTAGAGTACTGCTAGGAGAGTGCATGGTGAATTTATAAGTGCTTGTGTTTTGACGGAGTGATTGGATAAGTACATGGTACTCGCTGGGTGATTGGAGGAGTGCATGGGTAGTGACAGGGCGATGGCTGGACTGCATCAGTAGTGCTCAGGGTATTGTAGCAGTGCATGAGTTAGTGCATGGGTCATTGCATGAGTGCATGGGTACTGACTGGATGATTAGAGTAATGCAAGGAGAGTGCATGGTGAATTTATAAGTGCTTGGGTTTTGGCGGAGTGATTGGATAAGTACACACATGTCACATCAGGCCCGCCCCTCCCTTCACCACTGTGCAAACGCGCCCCTGGTGGGTTTTAAGTTGGGGGATTAATTCCCCTTGAATCCTGAGGGTCCCTGGGGGCCAACTAGCCCACCAGGTACCTCCAGTAAGCGCCACAGAGCTGCGTTGCAGAGAGGTGGTCCAAGGCCACTCCCCTCTTTACACCTCTCTGCAACGCTGCTCTGTGGCGCTTACTGGAGGTACCTAGTGGGCTAGTTGGACCCAAGGGACCCTCAGGATTCAAGAGGACTTAATCCTCCAACTTACAACGCGCCAGAGGGCCTGTTTGCACAGTGGTGAAGGGAGCGGGTGGGGCCTGATGTGACATGTGTGTACTTATCCAATCACTCCGCCAAAACCCAAGCACTTATAAATTCACCATGCACTCTCCTTGCAAAGCAGTTTGCAATGACAGGGTGGGAGCCGCGCGGCTCCCGCCCTGTCATTGCAAACAGCAGTGTCCCGGGGGTGGGCACCCGGGACACTGCAGGAGCTGGCCCTGGGGGGTGGCGGTCCCCAGGCCATCACGGGCTCCAGGAGGGGGGCCGCGCGGCCCCCCTCCCTTCACATGCACAGCCCCGGGGAGGTGGTGGTCCCTGGGAGTCGGGGGTCCATAACGGACCCCCAAATTAGCATTTTAGTGCCCCGGGGGTGGCGGTCCCCGGGGCTGCGGGGGGGCCGTGTGCCCCCGCAAATAATTAATGAAAGCCCTGGGGGGTGGCGGTCCCCAGGGCTTGGGGGGGCCTTAGAGGCCTCCCCACACATTTCCAAATTAGCCCCGGGGGTGGCGGTCCCTGGGGCTCCGTGACCCCCGCAACTCATTAATCAAGCCCCGGGGAGGTGGCGGTCCCCGGGGCAGTGTGGGGGGAATTGGGGCCCCCCCATACTTTTTTTTCACTGCCCCCGGGACCTGGCCCACCCGGGGGCTTCAATCCAACGAAGCGCGGGAGTCCGCGCTTCATTTTTTAAAATTTTCTCGCCCATATTCGCGCACCCAGCGCGAATTCGGCCGATTTAAAAAAAAAGGAAAAAAAAGCTTTTTTGGGCCCTGGGGTTCCTTGTGGGACCCCCTGAGCAGGCCTAGGGGGTCAGGGTGTTTCTACCCTGCCCCTTTTCTTTTTTTTCGCGTTTCTTTTTCTCTTTTCTTGTGACTCGGTAGAACCGAGTCACAAGATGGCTGCCAACACTTCCTGGTTTGGAGTGTTGACAGCCAATTAGAATAAAGCACGTGATCGGGAGGGTGCGCGGATCCACTGTGCCTCTATATATCGAAACTTTTATTTTTGGATTTTCTCAGCAACTACTGAACGGATTTACTCCATTTAAAAAAAGGTCTCTTTCTGAACCAAAAGCTACCTTTTTGCCAAATTTGGTGTAATTCCGTTCAGCAGTTTCAGCTGTAACCGTGTCTAAAGTTTCCTATGGGAAATTGATTTTCCGACCTCTATTTTTTTAATTTCTCAGGAACTACTAAACGGATTTACACCATTTAAAAAAAAGGTCTGTTTCTCTACCAAGGGCAACCTTTTTGCCAAATTTGGTGTAATTCCGTTCAGCAGTTCAGGCTGTAGCCGTGTCTAAAGTTTCCTATGGGAATTAACATGGAGAAAACACGTTTTTAGACCCCCATTTTGTTCAGCCCCCGCTTGCCGAATCACCCTGAAAATTTCAAGACAGGAGCTGACCGGAGCGGGCTACAAGTTTTGAAAATTTCGCGAAGATTCGTCAACCGGCGCCAAAGATATTGAGAAAACAAAAAACGAGTTTCCTATGGAAACTAGGTCCTAACTATAACTATCTACAGGCGACCGCCAGTAGATAATATATATACACACATACATATATAATAGGAAAAACAAAACAATACAACATGCACTATTATATATTTGAGTATGTGCTGATATGCAATGATGTTGAGCTGTCAGGTATTATTAAGAAGTGGTCTACAGTCTGTCCTGTCATAAACAGTGTATATGGTGACGTTTGTTTGGTTAGTATGCGAGTTATTGATTTTAGAGACAACCTTAACTGGCCAATGTCTCCTTTTTCTTTGTTTTAAGCTGTAGCCATAGCTGTACTGTAACTGTGTTTTTTAAATGAACTACAGAGGTTTCCTTTAACATACGCTAAGGTATCAGGAATAGGAGAACATGCGTACAGCGAGTGCACTGCAGGATAGGAAGAGGGTGGAAAGTCTGGAGGATGGGGATTTGGAAACTGCATGTTTTAGATCCAAATTCCTAGTATCGATGAGAACTTCTGGATTAGGATCAGTAAGACCAGTATTTAAGTATTTAAGTACATACGTACAGAAGCAGGTGCCTGGCAACATGTTGCATTGTAAATGAGGTTTCTTCCACTTTCACTTGAGTTGCCGCCATCTTGTTTCCCCAGCTCTGCTGTTTTCCCCCTTAACAGCTCCCCTGCTTAGGCTTTTCTTTCTCTCAATCTTTGAGTTTTTATCCCCTTTGTTACACTTCAAATTGTGCTTCCATCTCAGCGGATACCTTTCGTTTTTTTCTAATGTGTAGGTGCCTTTATCTGTTATCCTGGACTGCTAGGGGCATTACCACCAGAGAAACAGTTAGTTTTCCAAATTATCCTGCCAGCCAAAAAATCTGGGTCTTGCTCAGAGCACTGAAATAAATCCAACCTGAGGAAGTACAGCTCTGGTTTTCGCTTGCACTTACTTCTGCTTTCCTTTCCATGTTGCCCACCCCCCCAATCTCTCTACTGGTGTTTATAAAATTCCTCATCTTGACGCAGAGAGGTTACAGGTTGGTAGACGTTTCTCCGTGGGTCTGCCTTCTCAGAACTTGACATAAGGTGTTATGACCAACCCTATTCATTGCTTCAATTTATTTTTCAGTGAATTTCTGTTTTTTTGATGATATGCTACACCCAACATCCAACCCGCTACAGAGTTTAAATGTACCTACCCCTAGAGGGTAGCCAGACCCAACTGTGCATTGCATGAAAACATGAGCACTGGATGTTGGCTGCAGGGGATGGCCTTTGGCCAGGTAATGCACCCAAACCCAATGGTGGTAGCCTACCCTCCTGCACACGGTCTTTGCTTCTGCACAGTGGGGATTCACTGTAGAGCCTGGACTGTGGCCCAGTCCTATGTCTAATCTCCTGTGAGTTGACAACCCATGCTGCACAGTCCTTGCCTGTGCACAACAGCGGTTGGCTACTGGGCCTGGCCTCTGTCCGCCCCGTCTACAACCCACTGAGCAGAGCCTTGCAGGGCCTAAGAGTAGATAGAGACAATGAGCCATATTATATAAAGCTAACACTTTGAGCGCTTAGTTTCAACTCCGTATTTGCTACAGTTTACTGTTTGGGGTCTTAAGTAGTAGAAAATGATTGCTTTGAAGTAATGTGCTGCGTTTGCTGCAAGTGTAGTAGCTTTTTGGGCATATCTAAAGTAAACAACAGAACATAACACAATAACATGCAAAGCAACATAACAACAGACACAAAATATACAAGGGTACATCACATCAAAAGGGTGAAAATATAACCCAACATAACTACTGCAATGCAATACAACATAATCACATTGTAATAAATAGGAAATAGAAGCCTCCTTGAAATGTCACATGACATTCCCAGAAGCACACCTGGCTTGGAAGCCTGTGCCTGGCACAGCTCTCCGGGCATACTACTGTTAATGTTTGTAAAACGTAAAAATAAAAATGGAATCGTACGTAAAAGTTAATTCAGGCCAAAGTATAGATTTCATAATGTTTAATATAAAGTGGCAAATCTAATCATTGAGAGATTTTGAGTTAAGACATGGAACCATGTTATAAACCAACTAAATAATTATTTGAATTTAAATACCTCAAGGGAGACTCTATTCAAGTAAGTTTATATATTTGTGGTTCATTATGCCTGCTCTTAAAACCTGCTGTTTTTGAATGAACACATGATGCCAACTGTGAATGCAGATGGAGGAAACGTTGGACAGCAGGTGAATTAAAGACCTTCAGCTTCATATTTTGAATGTTAGAGAACAAAAATCTAGAAAAGGAAGCCCTTCATTTTATACTGGTGAAATGTAATGTGTATATATTAGGCAGAAGAAGTGTGAAAACAACATCTTTCTGCTCCGTAGTGAAGATTTGCAGATGTTTATGAAATCACTTAATACTTGTGGACTGTTGCAGAAAAGTTGGATTGAAAGTTCAAATCAGTCCACATAACACCTGCAGTGGATGTGATTATAATTGGTTCCCTAGATGAATATCATCAAGCAATAATGTTTGTATGATAGTAATTGTAGCTGCCTTAATTAAAGCATTTGTGATTGCCAGAGCTTGTGTAGACAGAAACTGAAACTAACAAGTTTCTTTCCAAATAAAAGAATATGGACAGAAAATGTAAGGGAATGTTGAATTCATAAGAATATGTTATTGCTGAAATAAACAAGCATTTTATTTTTTAGGAGCATGAATTTATTCTTTTTATACCCCCATGTTACTGGTACAGTGTCGCGTATATTCATGCCAGGGAGAGAATAAACACCAGGGAACAGCATCATGACACCGCAGACATGATGCACTCTATCTGAGAACAGATGGAGATAAGAAGGACTAGGTTCAGTGGACCCAGACAGACATTTTTAAATCACACCCTTCACACCCTTTTGCACTCTGCCCCTCATTCACGACGTCTCTACGCTCATCTTCGGAGATAAAACACCTCAGTTCCTCCCCCAGGCAAGCTGTAGCCCACACTTCGGTGTGAGGAGGGAACCCAAATGATGAAGCATGTCACCTAACGGTGAGTGAGGGTTCTTGTCCTGAGGGAATCTCTCCCCCCTTTAGGTCTCCATAGGACACCCTTCTCTTATTCTTTCTCCTTTTTGACTGAGCCGGTTGTACTTCTGTGTGATTCACAAGATAAGTACTGCCACATCCCTCAAGGTTTGAAGTTTTTAATCGATTAGGTTACCTTCCTTTAAAGATTTTCATAACCGTCATTAGAATTGAATGGTAAGCACTAAATAATTGGTAAAATGCCTTCCTCATCTGGCCACATTCTGAATCTCATCTTCCAAAACATTATTTAGGTTGCATGCTCTTCCCCAATTGCCATGCCCTCGGCTGGCCACAAATCAATCCCATTAAACATCACCTTTGTCTAGCACAACAAAAAAAATCAAAAGGCCCTTACCTCCCACAAACTCAGTACAATCACACAGTGAAACAGATCACAAAAGAAACCATCCTCTTTTTAATGTATGATGTATACAAAATTTCCCCTCTGTCCTATGAAAGCAAGATCTACTCTGCTCGATAAAAAATGGCATATTAAAAGTGAGAGAGATGGTCACTTCTGACCACAAAGGAACTAGGAATTATGCAAGCTCTGGTTTGTTCATTGTAAGCCCCACAGAAGAGATGAATACCCCTTAAGTATGTTTTATTTTGTCAAACCTGCAGAACAATAAAGCAAGGATAACATAGTAAAATAAGACAACCTTCACTGCAGAGAAAGAGCAATATTTCTAGAACCTTTAAATAAGAACTCATACAGACTGTTCCAAATTATGCTCCGATGATGAACTCCAGAAATCAATAGCTTCTGTTAACCATTTTCAATCAATTTGCCCATCTTCGGGAACATCATTGAAGTGTTACTTGAAAGCTGTCATGCAATTATCTCACCCACGATTATCTCTTCTAACTGAGTGCTATTCTGTTTGATACTATGTGACTTGATGTAGAGTTCACAAATGCACAAATATGCACACAAATTGCAAAGCAAATCAATATTTTGTGGGTCTCATTGGAAGGTTTGGGTGCTAAAACACAGGTACTAAGCAGAGAACTGCTGCACGGTACTGCAGAAGCAATGTGGACCCAACAAGCCCTTTCCCTTCTGCCTCTGTCACCTCATAAATCTAGGTGGTGATGATTTCACATGAGATGGGGAAACAGGACTGACAGTAGAATGGGAGAAAAAAAGAAATCATTGCTTCATTGCTGCAACCAAACTACCATATGATGTGGAATTGTGCCATGCCTGTCTCCAAATTGTTTTTTTATTTTTGGTAGGAGCCATTGCCCATAGGTCAATGAGCATACATATTTCAGGTTCCTGCACAGGCTGTGAATCTACAGTAGTGAAAGATCCTAGTTTGGAGGTGTACCACTAATGTATGTTGTTCCATTGCTTTGATGTAAATGCTAATGTTGTGATGTAATTTTGTGTTCTAGAACTGTGATGGTACGGAGGGCTGTGTCGGTTCTGGAACAATTGGGTGAGATGTCAGTTGCTGGATCATTCCGTGATCTCCCTGTTGGTCGGTGCTGTCGCGGTTCTCTTACTATGAATAAAGAAGCTTAATGTCTACACCATTGCTTGAGTAGTAATATATGGAGCCTTATTTGGAAACATTTCAACCACTGTGGTAACCCCACACTACATATTGGTACAAGGAGTGGGGTCAACACAGCAGGATTCTGTGCTGAGGGACCCATCAACAGGGAAGTCGGACGGTGGAGAGAACTGCGTGCCTGATGCCTGACATTCTGCCTTTACCTAGGAAAAGAAAATTATGTGGAAAGAATCACAAAGCTTTTAGAAAAAGAAATTTGATACTTCAACAGCCGTCTGGTTGCTGTGGTGACGGCATCTAACGCGTGGGCAGCTCGGCATGCAATCCGGCTGACCACGATTTGAAAAGATTTGATGACAATGCTCTGTCGAAGACTGAAGTGTGTGAGGTTGCAGTGCGTCTGATGCAATTCTTACTCTCTGCCTAACTGAACGGAGCGCCTGGCAAAGGGCTCCCAACATTTACAAGTACAGGGTGACTGAACTGTAGTACTGTTGAATTTCTCTTGACAAAACTCGTTTTTAACCTGTTATTTTAAAGTTTTTACTTGCTTTTAAAAGTGCATCGTTTTTAGCCTAACTATCTTAGAGAACCACTTACCCTTGACGCATTCTTTGCACATCCTTTGCACTTAGCATACTGTTCCCGCACTCGCACTCGGTCAGTTCGGCGTCTTCCCTGGTCCACCACGGATTGTTCCGGTTGAGTGGAGGGAATCTTGACGCAGACCGGAAGTGCTGTTCTTCCAGGCAAGGCACAGCGGCGGTTAGCAGTCTAGCTGCTTAACGGGCTGCATAAAAGCGGATGCCGGCCTCGACGCGCAGCGGACGCGCTACAGGAGATTAATTCTTACTCTCTGCCTAACTGAACGGAGCGCCTGGCAAAGGGCTCCCAACATTTACAAGTACAGGGTGACTGAACTGTAGTACTGTTGAATTTCTCTTGACAAAACTCGTTTTTAACCTGTTATTTTAAAGTTTTTACTTGCTTTTAAAAGTGCATCGTTTTTAGCCTAACTATCTTAGAGAACCACTTACCCTTGACGCATTCTTTGCACATCCTTTGCACTTAGCATACTGTTCCCGCACTCGCACTCGGTCAGTTCGGCGTCTTCCCTGGTCCACCACGGATTGTTCCGGTTGAGTGGAGGGAATCTTGACGCAGACCGGAAGTGCTGTTCTTCCAGGCAAGGCACAGCGGCGGTTAGCAGTCTAGCTGCTTAACGGGCTGCATAAAAGCGGATGCCGGCCTCGAAGCGAGCCCGTCTGCGCCCGTCCGCGCCAGTCAGGGCCCAGGGGCCAGACCTCCTGCTCCTTTACCGCCAGCTTTCCTTCAATACAATAAGGAACAGCTACTACTCCTGCAGAAACCTTACAAGTCAACTTGTACCCATTCCATATCCCTAGAGAAGGCGCAGGACAGATGCCTACACTGTTCATATGAATTGACCCCACTAACCATCCATCCCCTCTCAGCAGGAAATGGGTTCAACATGGCTCTCCTTAATTGTAGATCCCTGCCTAAACACGCCACTGAAACATCCATACTGTTACAAGATACTGAACTAGATGTCCTGTTTCTCACGGAGACATGGTTAACTCCCAGTTCAGACCCAGACATTGTTCAAACTCTCCCCCCTGGCTACCTGATTCAGCGACTGGACAGAATGGGTGGGAAGGGGGTGGGATTGCAATTATCTACAAAGACCATCTTATCTGTCGTTTTCTGGACAGCCCCTCCTGGACTGTGAAAATGCTCACTTTTCTATTGAATTTACTCCATTACTTACCTTTGTGGGCATTCTTCTATATCGCCCCCCAGGAACACAGGGACAGTTTAGCAGCTCACTACTGGAAACTGTACTAAATTTAGCCAGCATTTCACCCAATTTTAATCTTCTGGGCGATTTTAATTTTCATTTTGACGATTCGCTGGATAGGATGGCCAACGACTTAGCCTATGATCTTGCAGCTTTCCAATTAGATCTAAAAACACATCAAGCAACACATGTCAAGGGTCACCTGCTTGATCCCATTTTTTCAAGCATAGTGGAACTAAAAGTGAATGACCCTATCCCTCTTCCCTGGTCAGACCACTTTCTTGTTCCTTTCTCCTGGCACTCTTCCTCTCCGTGTCCTCTCTCGCTGGCTTCACACACCCAAATTCGCCCTTGGTCTAAACTGATTGTAGAAGATTGGACCCGCGAACTGGAGTCAACTATGCCCATTCTGGACACCGATCCTTTAACTGCCAATAGAAAGTTCTCCTTATGGATTGAGAACTCCTAATAAATCCCCCTGGTTCACCCCTGAACTTCGTAAATTGAAGCAACAATGTAAAAGACTAGAAAGAGCATGGAGGAAAGGCTTCTCAAGTGAAAAAAAATCACAATATAGACTATCCATCGCTCATTACAAAACAGCATTAAAAACAACCCAGGCTACCTACTACGATGAAACAATTCGCTCCTCTTCGAGCTCCTCCAGAGAAATATTTCGGATCGCGAAAAAATTTATGAAAATCCCCGACCCTCCCGCAACCCCTGCCAGTTCCGCTGCAATGTGGTGTTCCCCAGGGCTCGTCTCTGAGTCCCACTCTTTTTAATATATATATGGCCCCCTTGGCGGAGATTGTAGCCCCTTTCGGAATCCACATAGTCACATATACTGATGACACCCAATTAATCGTGGCACTGAATCAGTCGGAGCAGTCCCCACGGACCTGCATTCCTGCCTTAAGACAGTCGCTAGCTGGATGAGCTCATCTCATCTGAAGCTCAATGGCGAGAAAACGGAGCTTATGCTTCTGGGCAACCAAGCAAATTTTAATCCAAACATCATGTGGCCAATCTGCATGGGCCCAGCTCCCTCTCCAAAAAGGAGATAAAAAGCTTGGGTATCTGGCTCGACCATGATCTTACCTTTAGAGTCCAAGCAAGGAAAACAGCCGCCACGTGCTATGGCCTGCTCAGAACCACCCGGAAAATACTCCCTCTCCTACCTAGCCACTCAAGAAAGCTGTTGGTCCAGGCACTTATTCTCTCTAGGCTGGACTACGGCAATGCTCTGTATATGGGTGCTCCTAAATCGGTTATCGCCAAACTGCAGGTGGTTCAAAATGCTGCAGCAAGACTCCTTACAGGCACAAATAACCGCTGCTCAGCAAAGCCTTCTCTTCGCGCTCTCCACTGGCTGCCGGTTCAGGAGAGAATACATTTCAAAGCCCTATGCATTGCACACAAGGGTCTGCAGGGCAGAGGCCCCCCTATAACTAAAAATTTGATCAAACCTTACAAGGCTACACGCTGTCTGCGCTCGGACGAGCTCTACCTGGCCGAGGTCCCTAGAATTAAGAAGGCCAGAACAGGCGGTCGCCGTTTCCCCTATATCACTTCTAGGCTTTGGAATGCTCTTCCTCTTCCTATCCGCAAGGAGGTTAATCACCTGACTTTCCGGAAACGCTTGAAAACTTGGCTATTCCCTTAATCTCTCTTCTCCTCTAGTTGCCTCCGCAGTGCTGGGATGCCTCCGGGTAGCCATGCGCTATACAAAAGCCTTTTTCATTTCATTCATTTCATTTCATGTGTTCACCCTGCCTCTAACCTTTGCTGCCGCTTACTGGAGGGTGCGCCTGTGCGTCTAACGTGAGACTCAGGCGGCCATTTTTTGCTTTGAGCTGCCAGTACACCTTCCTACTGTATTGGAGGGTGCACCTGTGCGTCTGACGTAAGACGCAGGTGTCCATTTTTCTTTGGCCCGAGACCAATTTACTTACTTTGCATGCTGTATTACGAACGAGGATAGATATCTCATCGCCGCATATTCAGCACATTACCTGTCAGCACATCGTTGCATTTTCAAGTATTATGCTAGGAGTGAGGCAACATCGACACAGCTGCAATTATTAAGCTACAGCTGAAGTGGCTTTGATTTCATAGAACCTACAATTCAGTTTTAGAAGACAAGCTGTTCCACCTAAGCTGTTTCACCTTACAGGTTTTCTCTTTTAGCTTTTAGGTTTTAGGTTCTTGCGCTATTGAAGCATCTGTAATTGTTTTTAGAATTTGCTAGAAGAGTTTGGCTTTAATCTTACACACTGTTGGTTGAGCACCATGGCATCGCCTTTCCTCCAAAGAGCTGGCAAACCTGAGATAAAATGGAGAGAGTGGCTGCGTATATTTGAGAACTACTTTACATCTGTTGACGCCAATAGTTAAGAGTCAGCAAGAAAATTAGCTCTTCTATTTAATCATCAAGACGTGGCCGGTCTAAGAGTGTTTGACAACTTAGCAGTAGCTCCAGCACCCAGGGAGAAAAAGGCACCTTGGAAAATATATATCTAGAAGGGAAAAAAAAACTACGGAGACAGTATTTTGGGGAATTAGATGTGCTTCTTGAGAGATACAATTTCTTTCAGTGCAAGCAATTGAGTGATGAAACAGTGGAGGAGTACATTGCTACACTAAGGGTTCTGGTTCAAAGTGTGATTTTGGGAACACTGTTGATGTATGCATGAGACCAATTTGTTTTTAACTGTTTTTCTAAGAAAATCCAAGAATGCTTGTTAACCTGTCATAATACTACTTTATCAGAAACTGTGGTTGCTGCTAAGAGTATAGAAAGGTCTATCATTACTACAGAAGTTATGTCTCACCAAGGGGCATCTGTAACCGGTTGGTTATGTGGTTGAAGACATCTTATTTGTTTGGGCAGTCAAAAGAAACAATAGGTTAAAAAAGGTAGAGTCAATGTGTTATCGGTGTTGTTCTAAGAATCACATAGGGAATAACCATCCTACCCTGCCCGGACAAGAAGTCTAATCGCTGTCGTAAAAGAGGTCATTTTCAGGGGGCATGTAAGAGTTCATGAGATGGACCTGACAAGGTCAAGATCAGTAATATCAGTAGGTGTGACACTTATGAAGTGGTATAGGAATATGCTAGTAGGTTCACTAATGTTTTGAAGACTGTTGGTATGCCTTATCACACTCACAAACAAATCAAGGGGCCTATGTGTCAAGCTACTATTGATCGGAAGCAGTTGACTGCTGTGTCAGGTTCGGGAGCACCTGTTACAATCTTGGCTGATCTAACTTTTTATAGATTGTGGCTGAAGTCTATGAACTTATCTCCTACTGACATTAATCCAAAAGCCTTTGGAGAACAAGCTATCAATATTTCAGGTTACTTCTTGTCATCCTTGGAGTGTTTGGGAAGACAAACTGTGAAAAGGTTAATGTGGCTGTTAAAGGTAGGGATATTATTGGTTGGATGGACCTAGCAAAGTTAGGTATCCTTTTACGCTAAGGCCATGTCATACCAATTGTCTTGGGTGATATTCCAGTGCTGTTGGTGAGTGGATCACTGACAGAATATAGAATGCCAAAATATCGACCTGCAAAAATATAGTGGATAAAATATAGAATGCCAAAATATCGAATTCCTATCTACAAACAGGTAAGTACAAAAATATCAAATCCAAAATATTGTTGTAAATAATAAAGGGGCTCATTACGATGGCGGGCGGAAGCACCACCGCCGTGCTGGCGGATGCAAAAAGCACCAGTTACCGCCGGCACGCAGCAGTCCACACGCCCGTCCAATTACGATGCGAAAAGTAGGCCAAACACCGCCGGCAAGCCAGCAACACCGTCCGCCATCAAAGTGCGCCCGTACACGTAGCGGCGCAGCCCAACTGACACACACCGTCCGACGAAACACGTCCCGCCCGGCGCATAAATTACGATGCCGCAAACAAACGGCTCCCACGGCCAAGAGATACCGTACGACAAACCGAAGCGGCAACACGGATGCCGAGCACGGACAACGAAGAAGCGGCTCCCCGAGCATGAATCCAGCACTGCAAGCCCTCCCCATGCTCCTGCTGATGCACCACCAAGGACGCAACGTACCGCGGAGACGCAGGTAGGCACACACACAACAAGTGCATGCAAACAGCGCACACAGTGCAAGGGCGGAAAAAGCGGACAACCCCCACCAGCGCGTGTACACAACACATCCACCATTGCATCCACATATGACACACAGGCCAAATCGTAACATCGCGGAACACATGTGTACACACCACCTGGGACTAGGAACCAACCACCCCGTCACGGCCCCAAAGCGCCGATGACGCCGCCACACATGCGCACAACGCAGAGGCCAACCGCAGCGCCATGCATGCGTCGCACACAGACACAGGGACACAACCAAGCAGCACACACATCAGCCCCACCCCGAACGCACATGACACGTGACAGGCCGGCCACAGACATGTCCCCAACGCCCAATTCACGGACAACACCCAACGCCACACAACCGACGCACACATGTCAGTGAAGACACGCAACAGCAGGACACACCCCAGTGTAACAAACATGGCGAAGCACACAGCGGCGTCAACACCAACTAGGAGAAGCAGGGCCCCTTCGGGAAGAGGAACGCCAGTACCACACTGAAACACCCATACCACCCTGCACATATGAACAAGACATATAAAACGGAACACCAAAGAGCCCGGGGACCGACAACAGGTGGCCCAAGAATAACATTCACACACAAGGCCCAACGCAGAGCGGAAAGGCAGCCTGCCGCCCACACAAGGGAGAGCAGACAGCACTGAATGACCTTCCATTCCAACTCCGAAACCACAGCCCTACGACAGAAGCCGGTGAATACAGCCATTGTCCAAGAATAGACCAACACAGGCATGCCGAGGAGACCGACCACAGGGCAGATAGCGCATATCACAGAAGCACACAACGGACGGGGAAGAAAGAAGAAAACACTCCCCATGTCGGCCACATGCAAGTTAATTGGAAGGAGTCACACATCACTGACCTTGAACTGTCTGAGAAGCATGTGGGAAGAGGGCCCGTGTCCTCCAAACAAGCAAACAGAACACAAGTCCTGTCTCCCTACGACTACACAGAGCTCACAGCAACCTCGGAGCGTGCACATTGCAGACTGCACACACAGCCGGAGCACGCCACCACAACGCACCGCTGGGAAATGGCAACCGCAACACACCTACCCAACTACGCCGAACAGCTCAAGCTGTACAAAACCAACCTGTTCCATACATTGGGATGCGATCTCCTGTCCCTGCTGAACGTAAGTTACCGACTGACTTACCGCATCACATTGTTCAGCTGCGTCATGCCCGTCTTCTACTGTCGGAGGTGTCCATACCAGCATCCCGTCGAGATATGCCTCTCCAACCCGGCATGTCTGAAGGCGGACCTGCTACCACTACTCCTCCCTCTGGACGCACACGACAGGGCCTGCTCTGCCTATGGGGGCATGGCGTATGTGGCCAACATCGCACCCGCACTGAAATGGGACCACTGTGCCTCCACATGACGGATCATCGAGAACAGCTACATCGAATGTCACCCAGCATGCCCCATCATGGTCCTCCAAGGGACAACTTACGAACAACACCTTGACAGCCACCATCCGCTACATTGGCTGGCAAACATGTACACCACCAATGACATGGAAGCCCTGCTGGACGGCATCGCATACCTGACAACCTGTAAATTCGTCGGACCACAACGCAGGTTCCCCGAGTGACCTATGATGTCCAACCCCGCACCCATGCTTAGCTTCCGCACGGACTGGCCAGTCACCACCACAACAGCCATACCAAACGACCGGCAACTGTAACCACACCATCAACGACATCGCCATGACATTGGATATGACCGGGACATTCACACTGTTCCCCATCACATCCAGGAACACCGCATGCATCGTGGGAGGCAGTGGCATGGGCTCTGTGTATCGCACCCACATGGACGGAACTGCATGAACAACCAGGACACGACATGGATCCAGCGCCCATGGACACACACACCGCTCAGTGGACATGAATAGGTCGCCTGGAGTCTGTGGGTGCTGCACCCCTCCCACCCCCGCCCCGGGAATCCCATACCAGGACCTTTGCATGGACGACAAGTGCATACAACAACAACACGACCCCAGTGACTGTGACATGTCCAGTAACCACCACAGTGCAACAACAAGTGGCACGCCGCTGCATGCACGCAAGCACATGCCCTGATGTCATCTCACATGCACGCGTGCATGAGGAACAACCGCAGCAAACCTGTCACATGGAACTGAGATGGACTGTGCCCATGATGCCAAGCGGTCTGGTAGGCTACATGTATACCGTCTGTGTCAAAGTCCGTAGCTCCGCAGCTATACGTAAATGTACATTAGCACAGCCTTGGCCAAGCAGATGTCACTCTGAAGCCCACATCCCACATGCAACAGCCAATCACATGTAACCCCACACCCTATCCCATTTGCAATCATGCTCAGTATATCCTCAACATGTATTCCGCTGCCAGTAGTGTCCACTATACTGCATCACAGAGGACAGAAGACTCAATATAATGTTTGAAACCAAAACTGTCTCCGCTGACTCATTTCACAAGTACGAATGAGAGAGGATGAGAGTATGTGAAGTACACGGCAGTCGTGACATGACCATGTAGTCCACTGGTATTGGATGTCAACGCAAATGAGTAGCACTACTGTGGAAGACACACATGTGTCGTGTGAAGTCGTATGGACGCAGTGCTCAGGTGGGTGGGTGCGACGGGTAGATGCGCACATGCCAAGTTGGAGCACGCCGTGTTGGGAGGGGTCATGAACAGTACACCACCGCTTCCCTGGGCATTGTGAGAGGACACCTGTCGGGGGAGTGAACACGTGTGTGCACAGCAGCCGGGCACACGTACAAAGCGGTACCAGGCGCACCTCAGCCCACCCTCTGTGGACAAGCTGGATCCTGTTGTGCGCCCGCCATGCCCCTTGACAAGGCACACACAGCCCCAGTCGACCAGGTGTAACCCCAACATAGTCAATCCGCACAGGCGATACAGGGCATGGGATGGCAGTGGAGCATGGTGTGTGAGAGGTCTCCTCGCGCTCCTCCTGGTCATATCACGCAGGCAATAGAACCTCAACGTCTAGCATGGCACAAGTCAGATGGAAGTGTAGGGGGACGCACCACAGCACGAGCAGCACTGACATCACGAGAGGTGGCTCGCACCATCCCATCCATTGCCCATCATACCAACCACGCCACATGCCATTGCGACTAAGTGCAAGCGCGTGCGCCACCACCCCGAGCCCTCCCCAGAGAGGCCAAAGAGTGAATGTGTGGGCCATCAGCCACAGACGGACGCGGCCTGGCCGCAAGGGCAGCCACAGCCACTGGGTGTCGCAGGTGGCGGATCCGGAAGGCGAAGACTGTGATGCATAGTCCATGCAGGCCGGGTCTCCATTTGGGGCACCACGCAGGTGGACGGCGTCCCGCAACACATCATACCCTGAGACAGCCCACTCGTGCAACTGGACCCACACATACACTCCTTGCCCTCTCTGGTGCGAGCTTGGGGCTGCCTGTGCAAGCGCTAGCCTCGCAGGTGAGCATGCATATTGGGGGAGCGAGGGGAGGACATGAGGGCTGGGGCGAAGATGACTGTATCACTGTCAGTGAGTACAAGGGATGACCCAGATGTGGAAAGGAAGAGACGTGTCCCGTGTGTACTGCAACTAGTCGCCAATCCAACTACCCCCCATGTCCGGAATGTAAGCCCGCACCTAGGCCCGCCCATCCGCCACATCGAATATACCACCAGCACGACAACCTTCCCATTCGAAACACTGACTGGGGGTGGCGACCAGTGAACAATCATGTGTAGCCTACCCACGCGTACATGTGGGCCCTCCATGATCCATGTCACCTGCGGCAAAGTGAGGAGAGCTGTCCGCCCCACGCGCAGAAGGTGCATCAGCTCCACAGACCCAGCAGCGAGTCCAGCAGGGGTCACATGTGCAGGGGCAGCTGTGACTGGTGTGAAGGCACATGCATATAGACAGCACATCGACCAATGTGTAGTCTGCCCACATCTACAGTCCATCATCATGCGGACATAGGAATTGAACACAGGGCAACACATCTTAGTTGGTGCACCCACCGTGACCAACAATGCGCAATCATCGACGTACCCGCCCTGTGCATGGCCCCCCACCCAACGGAGGCACATCCAGTGCCACCATCCCACACACACAAGCCTTCCACGGAACATGCTGTGTCCAATGGTCAGTACAGAGTCAGCGCCCATCTGGTGGATCCTGAACAGGAGACACATGCACACACATGCCAGCTCCCACTATGTACGTCTGCCACCTGGCACGTGCAATGTAACCTCTCACCTGTGACGTGTGACTGCAAGCACACAGCCGTCTTGGCATGGGGCTGTCAATGTGGACACCTGTCAATGTTTCGGGAGCTGTGATCCGTACAGTGCTGTACATAGGGTGCAGTGCTGACACCTACTACTGTCTCATATCCCCTCGTGCCACAGGTCCCACTTGTTTTGGCCGCTCAGCCTGTGCCCACATCGTCGTCGTCGTGTGCCATACTCATCCAGCCGCGGAAGCAGTTCCATGCTCAGCAGACATTCATGTTGCCGTGGCGTTGCCGCTTGACGGATATGCAGTCAGTCCCCATCAGCACGCCCCGCAAGTCATTGGGGCCTAGATCCCCATGTGCATGCACATGGCAGTGGTTTGTATCACTAGCCATTGCCATTGTTGGGAGACCTGTGTAAGTGTATTGTGGCCGTGCCGTCCCAGCTTGACAGCTGGGCTGTGGCTCATGTGCTTGCTCAGTCATGTCAGTGATGTGTATGCGAAATTGCTATGTGTCGTGTTGCTTTGACATGTGTCCTCTGCCATTGTCCCTAGGCGGAGACCGAACATTGACCGCCCATACCAATTGCTGGCGGACATGGACGATACAGAGGTTATTAGGAAGTTTCGGCTGGACAGGCCAACCCTGCATCGACTGTGTGCCATGTTAGAACCCCATCTCCGTCCCCGCAGGGTGTATCCGACTGCTGTCACCCCCACGGCTAAGGTGATGGCCGCCATGCATTTCTTCGCCACTGGGTCATTCCAGCACACAGTGGGCATTGGAGGAGGGATGTCCCAGCCCATGTTCAGCAAGGTGCTGAGGGATGTACTGGCAGCCATGATGCTGTACCGAAACAGGTACATCCGCTTCCCCAGGGCTCGTGAATTGGCGGCAGTGAAGGGTGCATTCTATGCCCTTGGCAGAATCCCACACGTCGTTGGAGCCATTGACTGCACACATGTCGGCCTTGTTCCACCACAGGCCACTGAGCACCTGTACCGCAACAGGAAGCACACGCACTCCTGAATGTGCAAGTGGTGTGCCTTGCGGACATGGTGATCACCCACGTGTGTGCAAAGTTCCCAGGCTCAGCCCATGACGCACACATAATGCGCAACAGCATCTTGCCACGACTGATGTCCAATATGCAACAGGATCGTGCCTGTATTGTCGGTGAGTATGTGGAGTGGTGTAGCGTGCTGGTTGTGCGATGCTGTCCCCTGTCCAGTTGGAATAGCAACGGTTCTCTGTGTCCCTCACACCCAGGTGACTCTGCGTACCCGAATGGGGCATGGCTGCTCAGTCCATTGAGGAATCCTCGCACCCCAGCAGATGAGCGCTACAATGAGGCACATGGGAGGACCAGACGTGTGGTCGAGCGTACCTTTGGCCTCCTCAAGTCCAGGTTCAGGTGCCTGGACCGCACCGGGGGTGCACTGGCGTACTCCCCACAGAAGGTGTGCCAGATAGTGGTGGCGTGCTGCATGCTGCACAATCTGGCCATTCGGAAGCAGATCCCCCTCATCGTGGATGACGGAGATCAACCAGGGCCCCAGCCCGCAGACCAGGACAGCTCGAGTGAGGAGGACAGCGGAGAGGAGGAAGCTGGTAATGTGCGGCAGCAGCTCATCGCCCACTACTTCACTTGACGGTGAGTGTCCATGTACGACGGCTGATGTGGCTGTATCTGTGCAGGTGTGTGTGTGCTGTGTCAGGGTGGCCGTTTGTTCACTGCGTGCTGTGTGTCAACGCTCCATGGCCAGGGTAGTATGCCACTGTTGGTGGCTGTGGCATTGTGCCCTATTGCTCTGTGCGATGTGTGTACATTGCTTGTAGTTGTTGACATGTACTGTGTGATGGGTGTGTGACACACTCATTGAATGTGCTCCTGTTCTGTCTCCCACCCCTAGGTCCATACAGGCCCTCCGGATTCAATTGCCATGCCACGCATCAGGTGCCTTTCCGCCCAAGGTGGCCGTTGTATTCCGTACAAATAAAACACAGGGCACAAACAGCAGTTAGTGAAAAAGGTGCATTTATTACAAACTGTGACATGTGATTGTGTGTAAGGTGATGACAAAAGTGGTGCGTGCAGTGACAATGAGCTGTCGGTCATGGCTGCGTGATGATCAGGGTGTACCCACTGGTTCTATGTCCATAGTCCAACACACACATGCCATCCAGATGGCTGTGTGGAGTGGGATCGTAGTCCAAGTCAATGCAGTGGCTGGTCAAGGAAGGCTGGCGGAAGGCTGGCTGGCTGCCTCACTTGCGTTTGGAGCGTGCGAAGTCCTCCCGGGAGATCTGTTTCCACTTCGGACGGCCCCTTCCACGTTTGCGAGGGGGTGCCTGCTTGCGACATGCTGGTGGTTGAGGTGTGCTCACTGGCTGTGGACGCAGGGGAACTGGACACTGCTGCTCCACCCTGCGCCCCGGCAGGTTGTGGCGGAGGGGAGCTGCTGTCCCTGGCAGTGACCTCACCGCCACCACCAGCTGGCCCATGAGGTCCACGAGTTGGCCCATACGGGTGTCCATGGACCTCAGCACCCCCAGCACCTCACGCGTGTCTGAAGCAGACCGGACCCATTGTCCTTGGGCCTCTTCATAGGCCCCAAGGACTCTGGCCATTTGAGGCAGGGCATGGCTCCCAGGGGAGGCTGGCGTTTCCCTGGCCCTGCTCCTCCTACCAGTCCTGCTGCCACCGGCCTGCCCACTAGCCACATTGCTCACCATGGTCCTCGCTGTGGCTCCCAGGGTGGATCCAGTCGGCCGGGCCACCACCTGCGCTGGGGCTGGTGCCAGCGAAGACGTGGTGGTGGTGGTCGGTGCGGCGATGGTGGCGGTTGCGGCAATGGTAGTGGCCGCAATGACCGTGGGTGTGGCCGCAACGACAGTGGCAGCAGGGGGCTGGGAATGTTCAGCAGCCCTGGATGATGGGTTGGTGGGTAGGAGGGGTCCTGGGGAGCGGCTGGGCCCTGCCACACCAGATGGGCCTGCTTGGTGGTCCGTGTCCGAAGAGGAGGACAGATCCTCCAGATCCGTGTGTCCTCGTTGGGGGCTTGTAGGCTGGCTGTGCTGGCTGCTGGCTCCATCCCCAGCATCCAGCAGTTCGTCACCTGTGGAGAGAATGAGATTTGTTATTGTGTTGCACCTGGCGAAGTATGTAGTTGTCGTCTGACATTAACAGTTCGTGCAATCTCGTACATGGGTTTCCCGGAGGCGTGTGTGTGGCTGTAGCATTTGTAGTTGTGTGTGCTTGGCAATGGGACTGTGTGCTGTGCACTTGTGGCATGGGACGGATTGGCCATGCCGATGGGTGTGTTGCTGTGCCCCTACTTATTGTGACTCTGGTGTATGCGGGCTCCTGGCCCATCCTGGGTCTGGTTTGTACTTTGTGTTTTGGGGTTCAAATGGAACGCTTAGGAACGCATATGGCAACATGGGGGCCATGCCCCAGATTCGCATTTGGGAGGGGATATGCTTTTGGGGTTCAAATGGAACGCTTAGGAACGCATATGGCAACATGGGGGCCATGCCCCAGATTCGCATTTGGGAGGGGATATGCTTTTGGGGTTCAAATGGAACGCTTAGGAACGCATATGGCAACATGGGGGCCATGCCCCAGATTCGCATTTGGGAGGGGATATGCTTTTGGGGTTCAAATGAAACGCTTAGGAACGCATATGGCAACATGGGGGCCATGCCCCAGATTCGCATTTGGGAGGGGATATGCTTTTGGGGTTCAAATGGAACGCTTAGGAACGCATATGGCAACATGGGGGCCATGCCCCAGATTCGCATTTGGGTGGGAATATGCTTTTGGGGTTCAAATGGAACGCTTAGGAACGCATATGGCAACATGGGGGCCATGCCCCAGATTCGCATTTGGGAGGGGATATGCTTTTGGGGTACATGCTGTGAGCCATGTGTGCCGAACGTGACATGTGTTGTGGCAGCATGACAGTGCATGGTCTGAGGTGTGTGCATGCTTGACATGGCCTGCATATTTGCTGTCTGTTGTGATTACTGGACATGGCATTGGACGCATCGTTATGAGTGAGTGATGGTTGTGTGCCAGCCAACGTATTGCAGTTGTCCCATCTCCTTGGTGCGCGTGCTGCCCTGTGCCATGTGCATCACTGCAGTGCTCGGGGGGGGTGTGGCCCATGTTGTGTGTTGTTGCTCACAGTGTGTCATGCGCTTCATTGACTTCTGGCACATGGTTGGTTATGGGCATGTATCTTAGCGTGACTGCTGTATGTGTGGCAGCTGTGCGGATGACATGCCTTTCATGAGACTGGGGCTGACGGATGGATGGTATGTTGTATGTGCATGGTGTGTCTGTGTGTTTGATGGGTTCAGTGGTGTTCGTGTGCATATATGTTGTTCCGCTCTGTTGCGTCTAGTGTTGTTTGTCTTACATGGGCGTAGTTGTGGGGTGTGTGGTTGACAGGCAGTAGGGGCTACATGGACAGGACTTCAATGGTGTTTCGGTTGTGTGTGATGAGTTGCACAGTGGCTGCCGTGTGGTACTATATTCAGTGTGGCTTGTGCATGCAGACGTGGCTCCTTGGGTGTTGCTATGTATGTGATGGGTCATGTGGGGTGTGAGTCTGTTGTTCATGTCCGTGTGCACATTGTTCACTTGTTCGTGATGGTGGGCGGTGCTGCGTGTTCGTCTGCTACGTGACATGTCCCATGTGTTGGTCGTGTTATGGTCCTCATGCCTCCAGTAATCCAGCCCTGTCCAGTTTCCCACCTGCAAGTTGTTCGTGCGTGCACTGTACTGGATGCCACATGGCTCTAAGCGGGGGGTGCTCCATGTTGCAGGTCTGTGGGGGTGGGGGGTGTTGTGGGTCGTGGGGTGGCTGGACACCCACTGACACCGATTGCTGTGGACCGTGATGTCTGCCTTTCGGCTGTCGTTGTGCACTGCGGTGGCTGACACGTGGCTGTGGGGTGTGGGGGATGCTCCTCCTTGCTGTGCTGTGGGACTGGGGCCTGGTGTGTTTTGTACTTGGGCTGTCCACCCTCCCACCCACTGCACTTTGTGTTCCTGCCACTTACCTGTTACTTGTCGGTTAGTGCAGCTGTGGCGGACACATGGGTGTGGTGGGTGCTCGTTGTGGCGCTTCTGGCATATTTGGGGACCTGTTGGTGGTTACGTGGCTGGCTGAGTGTACACATGTCCCCACGTATGTTACAGTTGTTCGGTTTGGGCTGTGTGTGGTGGTGTCTGTTGCATGTGTGTGTGATGTGTTGTGTATTGTGTGCTGGACATGGGGGTGTTTGTCCCTGGGAGCTGTGGCATGGTGGTTGCGCATGTGAGTACATAGCGGTGTGCTGGTATACATTAGTTTGTACTTACCAGCCTCCACTCCCCTGCTAATCCGGCGAGGATCTCCGGATGTATTACGACTCGCACCTTCTCCTCCCACGCTTTGAAGGTCTTAAAGAGCGCGGGATTCCCTCCGCCAGTGACGGCAGCCAGCTCTCTGTTTTTGCCCTCCTTCTTCTTGACCAGGCTCTTTACGTCATTCCAACGTTTGTTTATTTCTCCTCTGTTCCTGGGCAGGGTCCCGACTGCATTGACCTGGTCTGCGATCCGGTTCCACATTCTGTTTCTGGTGGCTAGTGGTGTGTGCTGGACCATGTTCCCATAGATTTGTGGGTACACCTTGATGATCTCGTCGACCATGACCGTCAGCTCAATGGGCGTGTACTTGGGCATTCTTTGTGGTGCCATGGTGTTTGTGGTGCTGGTGCGGTGTGTGTTGTGTAATGTGCAGGGGGTTTGTGGTGCCGGTGTTTGGTGGTGGTGGTGGTGGTGGTGGTGGTTGTGATGTGTGCGTTTCTGTGGTGTGCTGCTGTCCTTGCTGTGTCACTGTGTCCTCTCCTCTCCTCTCTGGTTTGCAATGTAGCAAGGGGTTGTGGTCTGTGGGAGTGCTGCTTTGTACTCACCTATGTGGGTGTGTCCTCATGGTCTGTTGTTTTCAGGTGTGTTGTGTCTGGGGTTCTGGCCTTTGTATTTTTGTTTGTCCGGGGGTGTTTTCGGGATGTGTACTGTGCTTGTGTATTTGTGCGTGCCTTGCTGTGTGGACTTGTTGGCCATGTTGTGTGCTATTGGTTTAGTGTGCGGATGGTTTCTGTGCAGGTACGTGGGCGCCATGGCTTCTGCCGTGTCGATTCTCATCGGCGTTGTTTGCGCTGGCGGGCGGTATATTTGTGGTTTTTCCGTGCTCATGTCGGTGCGATCGTAATTTCACGTGCGGTGTGTCGGCCGTGAGGGCGGGCGGTTTTGTGTTGTCGTGCGTGTTTCCGTCCGTGGCGGGCGGTTTGACTCCGACTCGGACGTTGGCGGGCGGTATTTTGTGTGATTTTTCCGCCGATGGCGGTTTTCGGTTTGTGTGATCGTAATGGCGTGGTCGGTGTTCAGGCGGTGTGTGCGGGCGGATTTTTGCCGCTTCCATGCCTGGCGGATTTTTTTACGCCGGGTATCGTAATGGGCCCCATAGTTTGTTAAAATATCGAATTTTTTAAATGTATTAAAAGTAATGTAAAATTAATAAAATAATAAATATAATTAACTGAAACATACTTAAAAATACTTAAATAACCTTAAAATTAATAAATAATTAATGTAAGTTATAAAAAAATAAACATACATTTTTATTTTATAATATATATATATTAACTTAATATTAATAAAAAATATTCAATATTTTTAGCGTAGGATAGCGAGAGGGTAAAATTTACTATTAACACTCCAGAGAGTGCAACAGTAAGGAAAGCGTTGGATAGCGTAGGGGTAAAAATTACTATTTCCACTCCAGTGAGTGCAACAGTAGGGAAAGCGTTGGATAGCGTAGGGGTAAAAATTACTTTTCCCACTCCAGAGAGTGCAACAGTAGGGAAAGCGTTGGATAGCGGGAGGGTAAAATTACTATTCCCACTCCAGTGAGTGCAACAGTAGGGAAAGCGTTGGATAGCGGGAGGGTAAAAACTACTATTTCCACTCCAGTGAGTGCAACAGTAGGGAAAGCGTTGGATAGCGGGAGGGTAAAATTACTATTTCCACTCCAGTAAGTGCAACAGTAGGGAAAGCATTGGATAGCGTAGGGCTAAAAATTACTATTCCCACTCCAGAGAGTGCAACAGTAGGGAAAGCGTTGGATAGCGTAGGGGTAAAAATTACTATTCCGACTCCAGTGAGTGCAACAGTAGGGAAAGCGGTGGATAGCGTAGGGGTAAAAATTACTATTCCCACTCCAGAGAGTGCAACAGTAAGGAAAGCGTTGGATAGCGTAGGGGTAAAAATTACTATTCCCACTCCAGTGACTGCAACAGTAGGGAAAGCGTTGGATAGCGTAGGGGTAAAAATTACTATTCCCACTCCAGTGAGTGCAAGAGTAGGGAAAGTAATGATTTAATATTTAAATTAAAAAAAATTATCAATACCAATAAAAAATTAATTAAAATGAATTACCAATTACAAAATATTTAATAATTAATTAATTATAAATACCAATAAATATGATTTATTAAAAATTAATTACCTATTAATAATTAATCAACAACCAATTAATTTTCAATACCAAAAATGTAATAAGTAATACAAAAATTACCAATTAATAATTAATTAACAATAAATTAATCAATACACAAAAATAATTTCAATAATTACTTAATTACAATTAAATTACTTCCCACCCTATTTCCCTATAAACCCACAACCCGCTCCGAATATTAAATTAATACAATTAACATAATTATCAATTAATGAATTAATAAAAATGTATTACCAAATAATAAAAATTAATTAATAATTAATTAACAATAAATTAATTATTAATACCAATAAATAAAAATAAATATTTTCTTAATTACAATTAAATTATTTCCCACCCTATTCCCCTATAAACCCACAACCCGCTCCGAATAATAAATTAATACAATTAACATAATTATCAATTAATCAATTAATAAAAATTAATTACCAATTAATAAAAATTAATTACCAATTAATAATTAACTAACAATACATTAATTATCAATACCAATAAATAAAAATAAATATTTTCTTAATTACAATTAAATTACTTCCCACCCTATCCCCTATAAACCCACAACCCGCTACAGAACTAAAACGCAAAATTAAATTAAAAATAATTAATAATTCCTAAAAATTAATATTGAATTTACTATAATTAAATTACTTCCCACCCTATTCCCCTATAAACCCACAACCCGCTACGGAATTAAATTACGCAAAAATAATTTTACATAAATTTTGTAACTTTAAAAAATATTAAACATACATTACAAAAGTAATATACATTTTTAACTCATATACTAACATACTAAACACTTACAAAAATTCGATATTATTAAAAATTCGATATTTTTTAATGCCTATATTATGTACTTCTATATTTTGAAAATCGATATTACTTACCTTCATTTCGATATTATTAACCACTATATTATGTCCATTCGATATTATGTCCATTCTATATTTTGAATTCGATATTCTGTCCATTCTATATATTTTTCGATATTATGTCTATTTACCTGGTGAGTACAGAGGATGAAGTTGGAAAATAATGATTTTGAAATTTCCAAGTGGTTTAAAAAATGAAGTGGGTACTGTAAAGGGTTTTGAGCATGATAGCAAAGTAAAACAAAATTGCTGTACCTGTGATACCCAAAGTTAGATCGGTACCCATAAGTGTGAGACAGGATTTGAAGGTACTGTTGGGGAGATCGTGTTCTGAAGGGATCATAACATCTACTGATTCCTCAAAGTGGGTATCTACAGTAGTTCTGATGAAAAAAATCTGTAGAACTAAGATTCTGTATAGATTTGAGGTCCTTAAATCGGAATATTTTGGTGGATTGCTGTCCCTTGCCTCACATTCAGGAGATGATTGCAAATATTGGAGGAGCAAGTACTTCTCCAGAACAGATTTACAGTCAGCATCCCATAAAATTTCTTAAATCAGGAATCCCAAGCACTCACTACATTTGTAACACCGAATGGCTTTTAAATACCGATGGGTGTCATTCGTTAATTCATCCGCGGCGAATGTTTATCAGAAAATGATGGATCTCCTGTTTAGTGATTTATCAAATGTACAAGCATTCCAAAATTAAATCTTGATTTTCACAGACAGCAGAGAAGACACATCCAGGTGTTGGAAAAAAGTATTAAAAATTTTGGAAACAAGGGGTATGACAGTAAAACATGAAAAATGCAAACTGTTGGTTCAACAGGTAGAAAAATATCTGGGCTACACCATATCAGGAAGTGGTATATAACCAAATTTTGTAATGTACAAGCCATAAGAAATGCACCTCCGCCATTAGATAAATAGTCTTTACAAACATTCCTAGGTTTATGCGAATACTATGCTCGCTTCGTGCCTGGGTATGTGCTAGCAATGCAACCTTTAAGGTCTCTACTCAAAAAAGGTACAAAATTTGACTAGTCTGATCAGACATTCAAAGCATTTGAGGACATCAAGAGACTTCAGCATTTTTTTCATATATTCCTAAAGGTAAATCAATCATCACTGTTAATTCTAGCCTTAAAGGGTTTGGTGCTGTATTTGGCCAGTGGGTGGATGTCAATGAAAATACTGTCATATTTGCTTCCAGAATGCTCAGTGAAGCGGTAGCTAATTAAGGCACCATTGAGCGCAAAGCACCAGCATGTGTGTGGGAGGTGCAGAAATTTATGACCTACATTTGGGGCACTTCCTTCGATATTAATACTGATCATAAGACACTGGTGTATCTCTAAACTGGTAATGGTTTGCGCAAGGCTTCTGCCTGTTTGGTCTGCCTTCTTTCAAGATTGCAGGAGTATGACATAACAGTCAAATATATACAGGGTGGCAAGAATTTTCGTGAGGACTGCTTGTTACGTTTACCTTTACCTACTCCTGAGGTTTCATCCAATGATCTTGAAAGTGAGTGTGTGGTAGCTGTAGTTGATGCTACATCTGCTTGCAATGGTGCCATTTCTGAAGATGAATGAATGGTTGCAATGGCGAACAATAATACATTGCTGAAAATTTTGCACTACATTAAAGTGGGTTGGCCTTCTGAGAGGACCTTATCAGATGACTTAAGATGTTTTTGTCAGGTGTCAATGGAACTATCGTGTGAGAATAAGATTTGCTTGAGAAATGGATTGCTTGTACCAGTGGTTGAGTTGAGAGAATTAACCTTCAGAATTGCTCATGAAGGACACATGGGCATTTCTGCTACTTGTACAAAACTACAGCAGAAATTCTGGTGGCCTGGTCATCATTGACCAGTGTCCACAATGCGTTGTCTCTGATAAGTATTGGAAAACTTCTTCCAAACCACTTTTTCCAGTGCCACTTCCTAGTAATCCCTGTGACAAGGTTGCCCTGGACTTTTCAGGACGATTAATTTTCTATCCAATGATGAGAGATTTTTGATTGTTCTAATAGATTCTTCTTTTAAATGGACATACTATTCTTTTGTAGAGTCAGATAACACTAAGGCAGTGATTACATTTCTTGAACGGATGTTTCTTGTTGAGGCTTCACCGCAGAATATAGTCACGAACAACGGCATGCATTTTGTGTCCAGGGAAATTATGGAATTTATGAATAAGTATGATATCAAACATTCTCAAGTAGCATTATATAGCCCGTCCTCGAAAGGCCATGTTGAGACGATGGTATACAATTGAAGGAGGGTATACAAATTGCCATTGCTGCGCATATTGATGTTTGCTCTTTTCTGGAGGATAACATGTGAGCATACTTAACCATACCTCTTTCCACTACAGGTGTTACACCTTTTAAATCTCTGAGGTGGAGAGAAGCCAGATCTAAATTAATACCTACCTGAGGGGCTAGGGAAGGTCTCTGGTGTTAAGCAGACATCGGCAGAAGCTGAAGGAGATGTGTCAATGAGAGAGAGAAATTATGACTGCTGGAAGAATGTGAAAAATGTTGAAGTTGAAGTGAATTATTGGGTTTTAATCAAAAACCTTTAAGAGTCAATAAAGGAGAATCTAAGTTTTCTTTACCAATTACAAGTGGTCAAGATGAGCAATGCTATGGTTTTGCTACATGGTAAAAGGTGGTGGAACAGAGATAATGTAGTTCTGTTGTCAAATTCATAAGCAGATAATGTAGTTCCGTTGCCAAACTCACAAGCAGAAATGTATTTTCGTGCTTGTTCTAAGGAGAGTGTAGGTGATTCCATGTTGACAAAGGATATTTGCAGTAATGATCCTGTATCACATAGCCCATAGTTTAGGGTGCGTGACTTCACTGATGAACGAACAAGGTCAAGCCATCAACTGGATAAACCGGTTGCTGATGAATCAAGGATTTTCGGTTGCAACAATATTGAAGTTGCTTGTGAACCAGTTAGCACTCGCAGTTCACAGATTGTGAAATTACCTGTCAAATTGCAGGATTATGTTTTATCATAATATTTAATACTGTTTGTTTTTCTTGTGTAAGGAAGGGGGTGATGTAGCATTGATGTATGTTGTTCTATTGATTTGATGTGAATGCTAATGTTATGATGTAATTTTGTGTTGTGTAATTGTGATGGTACAGAGTGCTGGATTGGTTCTGGAACGATCGGGTGAGATACCAGTTGCCAGATCATTCCTTGACCTGCCTTGGTGGTCAGTGCTGTTGTGGGTCTCTTACTATCAATAGAGAAGCTTAATGTCTACACCATTGCTTGAGGAGTAATTGATGGAGTCTTCACTGGATGCGTTTCAGCTACTGTTGTAACCCCACACTACATGAGACCTGTCTGGGGTCAATTCCTTTCGGAGAAGTGCAGTTTGGGTTCTCTCAAACAGTGTCACCATGTGCAGGCTCTGCTGTGGTTAACCACAAATGCAGTCACTCACAACAACTATGCTTACTTTTGGGTCTTATGCTATTTGCAAGCAGTTTATCCAATACTCATTACCTTCACTCTCTTCATTTTTCTACAATGACACAACTTCCAGCTTTGATGACTCATGCACTAGTTTAGCACATTTATGATTTCCGTGTGTTATTGTATCAGTTTACAGGGTTACACCTCAGTCCCCATGCACAGTTCTTATTGTGTGAGGCAAACTGGGTTAACAGTCAGTCTCAGTGTGCAGTTTTAATTTCATATTGCATAATTTAACAGCAATATAGAAATCTTTCTTGTTTCCTCAATGGATAGAGTGCCCAGAGGCTGGAGACAATGAGTAGGGGAAGATGTGCATTCCAGATAAGTCATGGTAGTGATCACAGCTTTCACAAATGTGTGCAGAGCACCTGCCTTTTCAACTTGTGCTTGTGTTTTCTTCCTTCTCTTTAGCTTGCATTCTGTGTTGTGAGGTCAGAAGTGGTGAGGTCCCAGGTAGAATCTCCTGTGGTGTGCGTCTAATTGTCCACTACACACCGAATATCACACGGGGCTACACTGGCCAAATACCTGCCTTCAAATGCTTGCAGTATAAAGACCTTTTCCACACTTCTCCACACTCAGGCCATAGCTCCTTGACAGAAGGGACTATAATGCTACACCCATTGTGTATAAGAGAAAGACACAGGAGCATTTCACAGCATGATACTGGGGGCAGCTGAGACCTGCAACAGTTGACCCTGTGAAGGCAGGAGAGAACTAGGTTTAGGCAGATTTTGAGTAGGGTGGTGAAAGACAGGAAGGAAGTTAGGTCATGCCAACTTCTTAAGTGTCACAAAGGAATCTGTGACAGGTGTTGCACTTTTCTGAAACAGGAATTGCATTCCACCCTTGTGAATATTAGGCTAGGAAACTGAGAGAGTTATAGTTTGATTTTTTTATGGGTTGTCATCAATAACTTACTGAGTTTGCCTTTTAAAAATGGTAACATGGACTTTCTCAAATAAAAAGTTTGGTAGACGATGCTGTTGGTTTTAACAGCCGTTCACCAAAGTTTTTGTTTATCTGTATCAGAAAAACAAAAAACAAATTAACTTCACACCTTGGAAGTTTTTTCCCTAGGTCATTATTGTTTATCTTTTTTTCCCTCACCACCAGGTTTATCATGGCCGTGATGGACAAGAAAAAAAGGCATTACACCATCCACCCTAAAAAGGGCAGATGATGTAGTGCCCCTCCTCTGACAGCCCTCAATCCATCAGGCAGGAAGATTTCCACTGACAGAGCCAATGAGGGTTTGATGCTTAAGGTCCAACCATTTCTATATGAGGCATACAGACCAAGGGTTTGGCAGACAGGGTACTCCATTGGAATTGTGCTGGAGTATCCTGCCAGCCAAACTCTAAAAAGGAGCCCTAAATTTGGAAACCTTTGGAGCACCAGGGAAGAAGTTGCAAACCCTTCTCTGGCGGCAAGTAACAGGAAGTCAAAACTGGACTTTTATAATGTTTGACCAACATAAGACAATAGCTTTGTATCAAACTGCACTACACCAATGCAGCAGGTGCTTAGGTTCTGTTCTACATCACCAAATGTACCTACATTTATTTTTCAGTTTGCATCGATTTGTTTAAGAAATCATGATCCCTATATATAAATGACTTCATTATGGTGCCTTTTGGCCAATGTTTTTTTGGGTTTTAGATAAATCAGTCTGGAAACTTTAATTTAATTGATTAGTGTATTTCTTAGCTGTTTTGGTGATGTTCCACTTACGCCTTTTTTCAAAGAAAGGACTTGCTGCTTGTGGCAAGCTGCCGGGATTAATCCTTAGATTCCCCAAAGACTCCAGTTTGTCTAATAAGAATCAAATAGCTTTGGGTTTGTGGTAGCTGAGCTCACCACACCTCCCATCAAGACTGCAAACTTGCTCACCTGTTGGCTATGGCCTTATAATCTGGTTTCCCGCAGGTAAGGAATGATAAGACTGCAGAGAAGTGAAATTGAGCATGAAAGAACACAAAGAATTAAAAATGTCAAAGTAATTTCCAAGTTGGAACAAAAAGCTAGAAAAGTAGAAACGAAGCATACAAAAAAATAAATGATATAAAAACTTAAGATAGTGAAAAATGTTCATGCGTACGCCCATGCCGCAGTCTCCACCAGACATATAGCCAGCTGACAGGGACTTGCCAATCGACTACAGCAGACCAACCAAGGCAGTACTATGGCAATCTATCAAACATCTGAGAAATGGGAAGGCAGCAGGACCTGACAACATTCCTGCAGAGGCACTGAAGGCAGACACTGAAACATTAGTAAACATGCTCCACCCCATGTTTGGAAGGATCTGAGAAGAGGAACAGGTCCTATGACTAGAAGGAGGGAAATCTCATCAAGATCCCCAAGAAAGGTGACCTGAATAATTGTGCAGACTACAGGGGGATAACTCTTCTATCAACCCCAGGCAAAGTGTTCAACAAAGTCATCCTGAACAAAATGAAGGAACAAGTCGACGCTCAGTTGTGAAACCAGCAGGCTGGCTTTCGCAAAGATAGATCCTGCACAGACCAGATTGCAATGCTGCGCAACATCATTGAGCAGTTGATGGAATGAAACTCCCACTTTTATGTCAACTGCATCGACTTTGTGAAGGCGTTTGACAGCGTGGACAGAGAGACCCTTTGGAAACCCCTCTACCACTATGTGTGCCAGATAAACTTGTAAGAATCTTCAGCAACTCTTACGAGGGAATGACCTGCAAGATAATCTATGAAGGACACTCATGGAAGCCTTCTAAGTGAGCACCAGAGCCCAGCAGGGTTGTTTGCACTCACTGTTTCTCTTCCTGCTGGCCATAGACTGGATCATGGAAACATCCACCGCAAGGAGACAAAATGGGATCCAGTGGACACTTAAGATGCAGCTCAATGACATGGACTTTGCAGACTGCCTAACCCTACTCTCCCATACCCATTTGCATATGGAAGAGAAGACTGACAAAGTGGCTACCACATCAGCACAACTAGGCCTCAACATCCATAGGGGAAAACCACAATCATGGGGGCTAACACGGCCAGTCACTCTAGTAGGCGATGCACTGGAAGAGGTCGAGGCCTTCACCAACCTGGACAGTGTCATAGATAAGCAGGGTGGCACAGACGCCAAAGTCAAGGCAAGAAATTGCAAAGCAAGGGCTGCCTTCATTCAGCTAAACAAGATCTGAAGCTCACAGGACCTAAAATCCAGCTTTTTAGCATCAGCGTAAAATCCGTCCTTCTGCATGGAGCAAAAACTTTGAGGACAGCAGTGCTCAGCACCAGCAAATTCCAGACCTTCAGCAACACATGTCTGAGGAAAAGCCTCCAGTTCCACTGGCCAAACACCATCAGCAACAATGACCTATGACAGCAGACGTTTCAACTCCCTGCCCATGAAGAAATCATGAAAAGATGCAGGGGCTGGATGGGATGCACCCTCCTCAAGCCTGCATCAAACACCACCCGCAAGCCCTGATGTGGAACCCTCAAGGAAAAAGGAAAAGAGGAAGGCCAAGAAACACCTGGAGCTCGAGGCTGACTGCAAGGAGATGGGTTACACCTGGTGCCAGATTGAAAAAAAAGCCCAGGACAGAGATAGATGGAGAGTCCTCGTTGATAGCCTATTCCCCAGGAGGGGTAGTAGCATAAGTAAGTATGGTAAGGGCTAGAGTAATGAAAGGTGTAAGTGAGTGTGTAAGAGGTTGTGTAAGAAGCTGATGTGGAGAAGGGTGTTACATTAAGGTGAGAGAAACAATTTGGGATTGGGTTAAGGCTAAATATATTTCTGTGTAAAATTCACAAATGAGAGGGTACAATTCAACTTTATACCTTTCTATTTTTGTGTTTTTCTTTTACATTTTCACACACCTTTTGACCTATCCTTTTTTATTTTTTTTAAATCTACGTTTTTGTAGCAGTTTTCAAAGCTTTTATTACACTGGCAAGGTCTCCCAAAGTTTGTATTTTTTGTCTTACCCATAGTTTGCAGAATCCTACTTTTCATAAGTTTAAGACTGTGTAATTCTCTTTCATCTGTGTTATACAGGACTGGTAACTTGCAATATTTTGTCTGTGTTTATTTTGATTAGCATTTTCTTGTGAGCATTGTGAAACTATGACATCCAGGTAACTCGTGAGAATTTTGTAGACTACTGCATATCTTTTCTCAGCTTTTCATTGTGAGTGATACAAGTTACTCATGTATAACATGGATGGATATAAAAGTCCAAATTCTCTGAAGAAAACACAACTCATGGATGTACAAATGTCATCTGTTGTTGCTCCACGATTGTCAGTTATATTTTCCATGTTCTAATCTATCAGTAATGTTTAGATTTTTGTTGGAGTCTACTCCTAATGATTTTGCAATAGAAAATATCTGTAGATAATCTACTTTACCTCATGACTTTGGGAATAAATAATTATTGTATACAAAAATTAATCTAAACTCAGATTCATGATGATAGCATCAAAACCCATAATAGGAATAATTTGTGTGGAACTTTGGGCCTCATTTATGAGGTGTACCATAGGGCAGCGCCGCAGGCCTCCCTGCTGCACTGCCCTACGGTAAAAAAAAGGCCAGAAATGCGCCGTATCTATGAGATACGGTGCATTACTGTCCTTTTCCCCTGCGCCGGCGCACGGCAAGAGTGCCTCTGTTGAGGGGTTGATTGTTTTTGTGCAGGAAGGGAAACCTTCCTGCACAAAAACAATCACAAGAGGCTTTTTCCCTTTTCTATGTGTGATGCAGAATGCAGCACGGATAGAAATAGGAAAAACGAGGAGAAATAAAGATATTTCTACTCGTTGTGCCTCCCTTATGCCTCCCCTGGGAGGCATGTTTTTGGCGCTGCCTCAGATTTACGATTTCTCGTAAATCTGGGGCAGTGTCAAAATGCCATGGATGTTGCCTGGAATGCCCCAAGCAACACCCATTGCACACCCCTTTAACGCAGAAAACTGCATTAAAGGGGACAATATTTCCGAGGCAGCATTAAGCCAAAAAAAGTGGCTTAGTGCTGCCTCATAAATATGGAAGCAGGTCCTGAGCCATGGAACTTCACAAAAAGTGACGTTCCGACGGCGCAGGGGGCCTCATAAATGAGGCCCTTTGTGATCTTTACATGCTTGATCCGTGAACTATATGTGTCACAATTGGGTTCCTCCTATTCATTCCACCAGGATTTTTTTTTACTTTTGATCATTTGGTTTTTGGACCTTTACTGTGGGTGAGCTCCTCACCTAAGTCATATGGTATTTGCATGGTATCTGGACTGCACATAATTTCTTCCAGTGTCCGCCTTTTAAGATAAGGCCGATGAAAAGCAGGAAGGGTAAGGAGCATGGACTGGTTACACGTGCAGTCTGTGTTTATGAGACTGCTGGCATGCGCTGCCTGGTAGATGCACACAGGTCACATGCCTGTGGCAGTTTTAAACTGCAAATCTAACCTGACAAAACAATCCCTTTTGACAGCCCTAAAGCCTTCCTTTTGAATATTAATAAGCCACTCTTAAGCAGGCCTTATTGCTCGTAAAGACATGTCTTTACAGTGAAAGATCCTCAAAAGCTATATTCACTGAGCAGGTGTGGCTGCTTCTAAGAGTAATGCTGGGTTGTGTTACATTTATAAAATGGTAAATTCGGATTGGTAGTAGCTAGAGAAACAATTTAAGGACTCAGTTTAACAGTAATTTAAAATCAAACTCATTTATCAAGTCAGAATTTAATTTACTATTTACCATTTTTCTGCCTATAATGAAAAGGCCTTTCTACCAGTGATGAGTGTCACATGACTGCTGATGGGTCCCCTGTAGTAAGATGTTTATTGCTCTCAGACAGTATACAAAGGACCCTGTGTGTGGAGGAAATTTCCCTCCTTGACAGGATGGCCTCGGTGGCTGGGCCCAGTAACTTGATTAACTTCAAAGGGGCCTACCTTATCACAGGTACATGTAAGTGACACTTGGGCCTACCTGCTATATTTTCCAGCTAGCCATTTGGCTTCATACCCAGTGGGAAGGGGACAGGCGCGGCCAGCACAGGTAACAACGGTGGGGTGGGGGAGTGGACAGACGACGGAATAGGGAAAGTAAAATAAAAATAATAAATAAAACCACTTACCTTGCGCTCGCCGCATCGCGTGTCGGCGATGCGACGAGTGCAAGGTAAGTGGTTTTATTAATTTTTTTATTTTACTTTCCCTATCCCGTCGTCTGTCCACTTCCACCCTGCCCGCACCGCTGTTACCTGTGCCGTCCGTGCCTGGATGGGGGAGCTATCCCAGATTTGGAGGTCTGCGCAGGGGAAGAAGGGTTCTTCCGTATCCGATTTTCCCAGAATGATGTGCAGGATGGTTGGGACAGGTGTGGGGGAATGATGTGGCATCCTAGGTTTGGCCAGTGTTGCCTGGCATCTAGAATTTCCCACCCACACTTACAAACCCCTGGACAAGTGAGAGACAGTGAGTAAGACCGTGGACCGTGAAAGCAGTTACACCATGAACAGCAGGAAGGAGAAGCCACCAGAAAGAATACCCTGATGGACTAAGGACTTTGACTGCAGCTGACCCCAGTACCAGCTGGGTCTATCCGGAGCCAACAGGGTTGGCCCCCTTATACCCCCTGAGAACAAGTTGGGGGAAGTCCTGGGTGCCCTGCAAGATGGCAAAGAGGCCATGTGACCTGGGGAGGGGAGGCAGATAAGGAGGCAGGCGCAGGGAGCCAGTAAACCAAGCTCCCGGCAAAGTGTGCCCTTTGGAGGCCAAGAAACCTGTTGAAAATGCTCCAGGTGGCTACTACTTCCCACCAGGAGCAAAATGAACCCAAGATCAAGGATTGTGGGCCCAATGGGGCCCAATTAAACAGTGTTTGCTCACACAATTTCTGCAAGGTTTTACCTGTAAAAAAAGTTATGGGGTAGGAACCTGTGGGTGTGGTGGTGACTGCACATCTTGGAGTCCCATTTGAGGCACAAACTCTCATTAGGCGGATGTCCTTGGAAGGAGAAAGAGAAGTGAGTGCGAGAAAGCTGTGAGAAATGATCTGCAGTGGTTAGCAAAATATGATTATACATTACCAGAGTTGACAACGTACACAGGGCCACAGTGTGTCACACAATATCAGAGCTCTTCAGATGGCCATCCAGTGAATGGACAATATCACATGTAGCATGGGTGAGACGTAAACTCCTTCACAAAGTGGGTTTTCTTCTCGTGTGTGGAGGCTCTCAACAGGTGAAATCTGTTACTGGATTTCCAACCTCCCCAGGGCAGCTTTTTTTGTTGTTGTTGAGGGTGAGAGGACATACTCAGACATTGACTCTTTTTTGTCTCAGGTCTGGAAAATTTTAGAAAGTTGCATTTTTGCTTTCTGGTTTGCGCATGACCTTCTTATCTTGTGATTTGTGATGTGATAATAAACGTTCCTGCCTCAAACGCTTGCAGTGCGAAGATCCAATGAAAGAAATGGCAACTGGGAAGCTGATGGCAGTAAGTGATAAATAAGTACTACCAATGAAAGACTGCCTTATGCTAGGACAGCAGTTGGAGCTTCCTCAAAGGCACCTGGGCATGGCAGGTAGATAATGAGTAGTTTGAAATAAAATAACAATATTTTGCAAACAAAATGCAAAAGTGTGCTTTGCTTTCTCATCTCCCGTCGTTCATGTTTGGTTTTGGCAGACTCTACTTTTCAGCAGGTGAAAGACCTTGGCTCAGTGCAGACCTCTTACTCTAACAATCAAAGGACGCCCACACACTTGCTGGCTGATCTTGGCTTACATTTTAGTGGTAATAACTGCACAGTAGTTCACTGGAAGATGGCTTTGTTTCAAAGCGCTGCAGATTTTACAGGACTTGCTCGTTCACATAGTTCCTCTGATTGGATCTAGGTAAACTCTTAATAGTACGATAGGCTCAGATGGGAAAAGAAACAAGCATTTGCAATACAATAGGTCTCGCATTTGCGAGGGTTTGAGCTATTGGCATTGTAAATACCAATTCCTTTTATTTATGTATTTTGAAAACCTGCAAGCGGTGTGCAGTCGCGGCTCCTGGAGGGAGTGCTGCGGGGCGATGGGGAGGGGCGGGGGAGAGGCAGGGTGGGGGGTAGTAAACTCCGGTATATGGCCGAACTGAGTTAAGTACATAAATAAATAAATGAAACGAATTACAGTGCGCGCGCCGCACCGCCAGCCCCTCCCCCGCCCCACCGCCCAGCAGCACTCCCTCCAGGAGCCACGACTGGCGGTGTGTAAACACGCACTCTGTACTTACAGTCGTTGCTTACGAGAAGCAACGTTGGCAGTAACTATGCCTCTTTTACTGCCAGCTTTGCTTTTCGTGAGCAAGGACTATAAGTACAAAGTGCGAGTTTACGCACTGCTTGCAGCTTTTCAAAACACATAAATAAAGGGCATTGTCATTTACAATGCCAATAGCTCAAACACTTGCAAATGCAAGACTTATTGCATTGCAAATGCTTGTTACAGCTTATGAGGGTGAGCATTTGGAGTTTTCACACCTTTTAAGTTAAGTTACAGTTAGAAATGCTGTCTGTACCACCTCAAAACACTCCATTATTGGGGAATGTTGAGCAGTTCACACTCCAGTGTCATTCATCACAAATAACCCAGGTGCCCCCAAGAGACAGCTCTTATAAACAAGCATTGACAAAGCCATTCGGTAGTGCTTGCATTTTGAGTCTTGACACATTAAAGAAAAGCCTGCTGCAGCACAAAAAAAAAAAAGATTGCTTTCTGTATACAATGCATCTATGAGATAAAAAGAATTTAGCATACTTTTCAGATGTCACTAGTCCCTCATGCACTGCAATGCAAACGCTTCATAGGAGGTCAAGTGATAACGCCAAACAGCCAATAGCAAGAGGTGAAAGTGTAATTCACCTCTGCAGGAACTAACACAGAGCAGTGCACAGAATGTGCGAGCACCGCTCTCCTCTAACAGAGAGCAGTGCACAGACTGAATGCACCACTGTGCGTGCACTCTCCCACTAACAGAGAGCACTGCACCGACTGTGCGTACTCCCCCACTAACAGAGCAGTGCACAGACTGTGCGTGCACCACTCCCCACTAACACAGAGTAATGCACAGACTGTTCATGCACCAGTCTCCCACTACCAGAGAGCTGTGCACAGACTGTGCATGCACCACTCTCCCACTAACAGAGCAGTGCACAGACTCCACGAGCACCACTCTCCATTAACAGAAAGCAGTGCACCGACTGTGCATGCACCAGTCTCCCAATAAGAGAGCAGTGCACAGCCTTTGCATGCACCCCTAACCCATTACCTAAGCACAGCTCTTACAGCAGACAGTGCACAGACTGTGCGTGCACCACTCTTCCACTAACAGAAAGCAGCGTACACTGTGCATGCACCATTAACAGACAGCACGGCTCTTACAGAAGACAGTACACACACTGTACGTGCACCACTAATAGAGAGCACTGCACAGACTGTGCATGCACCACTCTCCCACTAACAGAAAGCAGTGCACAGACTGTGCATGCACCACTCTCCCACTAACGGAGCACTGCCCAGACTGTGACTGCACCACTCTCCCCCCAACAGATGGTGCATGCACCTCTAACAGAGCACTGCTCTTACAGCATGCATTGCACAGCCTGTGCATGCACCACTCCCCCCACTAACAAGGCAGTGCATGGACTGTACGTGCACCACTAACAGACAGCACAGGTCTTTTCAGCAGACAGTGCACAGACTGAATGCACCACTCTCCACTAACAGAGAGGTGCACAGACTATGCATGCCCAACTCTCCCACTAACAGAGAGCAGTGCACAGACTGTGCATGCACCGCTCTCACACTGAGAGCAGGACTCCTACAGCAGACAGTGCACAGACTCTGCATGTACCACACCCCCACTAAGAGCATAGCTTTTACAGCAAATAGTGCACAGACTGTGCATGCACCACCAACAGAGAGTATGGCTCTTACATCAGACAGTGCAATCTGCACATGTACCACTCTCCCACTAAGAGAGAGCAGTGCACAGAGTGTGCCTGCACCACTCTCCACTAACAGAGATCAGTGCATAGACTAAATGCACCACTCTCCACTAAGAGAGCAGTGACCAGACTGAATGCACCACTGTGCGTGCACTCTCCCACTAACAGAGAGCACTACACAGACTGTGCGTGCACTCTCCCACTAACAGAGAGCACTGCACAGACTGTGCATGCACTGCTCTTCCACTGAGAGAGCACAGCTCAGAGTAGGTAGTGCAAGTCGGAGAACATGCCAGGGCCCTGGTGAGCAGCCAAGGCTTGGGGGGCATGAGGGAGGAAGGCCAAGAGGAAGGATTATGGAGGTAAAACTGGAAGGAGAGAAGGGGGCAGTAGTACTGGGAGGAGGGAATGGCAAAGCAGTACAGAGAAGAATGAAATGAGAAGCAGTACTGGGAGGAGGGAATAGGGCAGAATGACTGCAAGGAAGGAATGGGGCAGTAGCCCCGGGAGGAGGGAATAGGGCAGAATGACTGCAAGGAAGGAATGGGGCAGTAGCCCCGGGAGGAGGGAAAAGGGCAGAATGACTACGAGGAAGGAATGGGGCAGTAGCGCCGGGAGGAGGGAATAGGGCAGAATGACTAGGAGGAAGGAATGGGACAAAATCACCGGGAGGAGGGAATAGGGCAGAATGTGGGAGAAAGGAACGGGGCAGTAGTACCGGGAGGCGGGAATAGGGCAGAATGACTGAAAGGAAGGAATGGGGCAGTAGCACCGGGAGGAGGCAATAGGGCAGAATGACTGGAAGGAAGGAATGGCGCAGTAGTACCGGGAGGAGGGAATAGGGGAGAATGACTGGGAGGAAGGGATGGGATATAAGGAGTGAGAGGAGGAAATGGGAAGCAGCTCTGGGAGGAAGGAATTGGGCAGTAGTACCGGGAAGAGGAAATGTGGCAGAATGACTGGGATGATGGAAGATAATGTAGTACCGGGAGGAGGAAATAGGGCAGAATGACTGGGAGCCTGGGGAGGAAGGAATGGGACAGTAGTACCGGGAGGAGGGAATAGGACAGAATGACTGAGAGGAAGGAATGGGACAGTGGTACCGGGGGAGGGAATAGGGCAGAATGTGTGAGAAAGGAACGGGGCAGTAGCTTTGGGAGGAGGATTGGGGCAGCAGTACTGGGAGGAGGGAATAGGACAGTATAACCACCTAGCCTACCTCCACCAGCTCCATCCTAGATTTTCACAATAAATTGAAAACCTGGTTCTTCCAATGGGTCCCCAGTCAGGACAGGACAACCCAACCACACACACTTGTGTGCCAGGTACCCACTGTGTAATATGTGCGCCACACAAACCTTACCATAGCAGCTGTAATGGAAGGAGGGGATATGGCGGGGTACTGGAGAGTGGAATGGAGCAGAAAGTATGGGGGGAGAAAATAAAGGGGCGGTAGGATTGGGACAGGGGAAACAAGGTAGTGGGGCAGTAGGACTGGGAGAGGCGGCAGCCGGATCGGGGTGGAACGGGGGGCTGCATAGGTAGGGGCATGTGCAGTCGGTACCCCTGCACCCCCTCCCCAGAATACACCAGATAGGCTCCCAGCCTGCCCCTCCGGTGACGAGTCACTGTGGCTGTAATGTGAGCCACACACACCTACCTGGCAGGCAAACAAACACCAGGCCAGACCTGCAGGGTATCAGAGGAGGCGGGGAGGCATCACTACATCAACACACATGCACACATATATTAAACAACTCATGCCCTGGCCTTATCGGTTATCAGAGGAGGCGGGGAACTGTCACTACCCCCCCACACTATAAACAACACATACCCAGGCTGTATCGGTTATCACAGAGGGGCGGGGAGGTGTCACTACATGCCCCCCCGCCCCCAAACTGTAAACAACACATGCCAGGCAGCCTGGGTTATCACAGGGGGTGGGGAGGTATCTCTACATCTACCCCCGCCAAGTTTACAATACACATGCTCAGGCTGCCTGGGTTATCAGAGGGGCTGGGCGTATCACTACACCCCCACACCTACACACACAGTTTACCCTACTCCACTCCCGCAGGAGCCACTTTCGTACACTGTCACCACAACAATAAACCTGGAAGTGAGACCACACCCAGCCCTGGTGCACCGGTGCGTGCAGGCCCGAATGGGACACAGTGCCACGTTTATTACAGCACAATGAAGCTTCACTGCATGACTAAGCACCCGGGATCACCACAGCTGGGAAGGGAGCCCCTCTCCCCCAAGAGCACACCTGCGAGGGGTGGTGTGTGTAAGGGGGGGGAGCGGGGACTCAAAAAGAGAAGAAAATGTGGTGAGGAGAGAATTACTACAGTGGGTAAAAGAAAAGGGTGGATATAGCAGATAGAGTAAAGGAGTGAGTCAGAGGAGTTGGGCTGGTTCGAGGAGGGGTAAAGGGGTGTAAAGATGGAGGGGCTGGAGGAGAGGTCAAACATTGTGGTAGGAGAGTACAGAAGATATAAACTAAATGAGGGAGCAAGAGGCGGGTGTAAAGTGTGCTTTATAAGTTTACTGATTGATTGCTCGGGATAGAAGAGGAGCGTATGAAAGGAGTGAGTGGGAGTAATGGTATGGGGCAGAGAGGAGTAAACATAACATTTGTAAAGCACGTGCTCACCCCTGGGTATCCAGGCGCTGCATAACAGAGGTTTATTATAATCCCACTCAATGGCTCTTATTGTAAGAATGTATTTGTATTTACTATAGCACTGACATCACTGCGGGGCTTCGGGCGCTGTATATAGGTAGGTGTGAAAAAAAACACCAGGCAGAAGTCGACCATGAGGTGACTTGAGACATAGAGCAAATGTTTCCTCCAACACATCGTCTTATAGGAAGACAGGGGATTTGAGTACAGTGATATGTATGCTGGGCAGTGGGGATAGTTAAGTGCAGTGTCTGATGAATTACAGAGGATTTATCGACATTGGGAGGCTGATGAACTGAGCGGACCCGCACGTATTTGAGCCTGTGACCATGGGGTCTAACACAGATCCCTGCAGTTGGTACACGTATTAGTTCGCTGAGCAATCAAACCCACGGGAGGTAGAAGGAAGCAAAAAGGGTGACGGGAGAGTGGATCGAGAAGAAGGGGGGCGGGGGCAGCAGAAACGGAGGGGGTTCCAGACGGCTGTGCAGAGGAAGGAGAGACCGAAGGGAGGAGAGGTACTGCAGTGGAAGGAAGCACGAAGAGAGATAGTTATTAGCCAGCGAGGGAATGACTGAGCCCAAGAGAGGGCGAAGGAGGGAGTTACAGTAATGACTGTAGGCGAGGAGTGGCTGCCCTGGCTTGAGAAGGGCACTTTTAACCGCAGTTCACCACACACTACCCAGGTTGGCTAGCATTTATTTAGTCCCTGCGTCTTGCACAGCGCGGCGTGCCCCCTCACAACCGCCTCACAGCACTTTATTTCTATTCGTTTTACTAGGGGTATTTATCGCGCCCAGAGGTACCACTTCTTAGAAGCTTAGCAACAACCGGGGCTTCTACGCGCTGTACAAGAGATCACCAAGAGGCTTTCAAAAGAGGAACAGAGGAGGGGAAGACGATAGAGAAATGTCCATGACCTAACAGCAGTCACATCCATTTCTGAAAACGCATGCCTTTGCGTTCTTTCTTTCTCGTATCACGCAGCTTTCCTTGTGGTGCCTGTAACTCCTCTCTGCACTATCCTGTTCCCCCCCATCCTGTACCTTTCACCCTGCTGCCCCTCCCCTCTTCTGTTGCATCTCTCCCTGCTATGTTGTTTGTTTTCGTGGTCTCGCTTCCCTTCGGTGGTGCCTAGCAAATGGCACGGCGGCGATGAAGAGAGCAGTCTGCAATGGGGCCACGAACAGCCCGAGCTCCCTCCATGACACTGAGGAGCAATGACAGCATTTTTCTGGGCTCCTCCCTCAGTAAGCCCCGCCCACAGTCAGGCTTGGCTCCTGCCTGGCTTCCACCCCCAGGCACCTGGATACGGAGCAAAGTCTCCGCAACGGCCGGGGCTCCGGGAAGAATTTACTGGTGCCCCCACGCACCTCCGGCCACACTGCTCGTTCTGAGCACAGTTGGAGCCCTTTCCTCGAGCTCTAGGAACCAGCTAAAAAGCACCCACCACACACAGTCAAGCACTAGTATAAAAAAAGTGCTCACCGATTAATTGAAGGAGACAGTATAACGCCGCAAGTAAAAGATCCAGTCCTGATGGGCGGTCCCAAAAGGAGACAGGGCGGTAACAAGGAGGGAATAAGAAGCCTCATTATCAATCGGAAGCCAGCGTTTACCATGGACGATGACGCCAGCCAATGAAAAATATGGGCGGTGCTTCCACACCACTTCTAAAAAATACCCTAATACAGCATGACTCGCAAAGCGAGCAGCGCTTTGCGCTGCAGCGCTAGGCGAGACCTAAAAATGGGACATTTTATTTGACAAGAATTTCGGCAAAGGTCGCTGTGTCTCATTGCAGCAATTCTTCCAATCCTGGTGTTGTATGAGCCATCGGTGTTAAATTGGATATATTCTGACTAATCACCTAAATCATAAAACATTGTACACATCTAGGGTTTTATCCCATAAACCAAGGTTATAAAACCGCCAATGGTACATTTTGATCATCTTTGAAGAGCACCAGCAGTGTATTTCTGGTGGTATTACCATACTGCACAGAAGCACATAACAGTAATAGTGCTCAGATTACAAGTTCCAGCTGTAATGTCAACAATATGGCTATTCACCAAAAGCAGTATTTCTTCTGTAAGTGGGCTTTTCTGGATTCCCTCTTCCAGAAATAAGAGCTGTATTTTGGCTTGTGGACAGAGGTGGTACCAGGTGATGAAGTATCATGGATGAGCTGATCTGGTGTGGATGAGTGGACACAGGTCATGGACTGTGAATGGAACTGAGAGGGTGCTGTACAGCGCTCAAATAACTGCAAAAGAGTCTGTCAAAATGCTGCCAGAGAGGTGCGTCTGGCGATGGCTGGTCAGTGGAAGACACAGGGAAGCAAAAGAGGAGAAACTAGGATTTCTGCTGGCCCTACAAGTTAAACAGACAAGAGGGGTGAGTGTGAGGGGAGATGCCATCATCAGAGCAGCCAGAAGTCAAAGGATCCAAAGAAAGAACGCAAGGCACTGCACATGACAGTGATATATTCCTGAATGTGTGTGTTATACGAGTGCAATAGTCAATAAACAACACAGGGCATGTTGTAATATTGTTTAATTATAGTAGTATGTTCCATGCCCCCCTGTTCCTTTTGGAACTTTAGAACATTCCAACAGTTGCCTGAGAGTTTGCCTTGGAATGTTGGGGATGCTCAGCTGAGGCAAGGCTGGTGTTGTGTTGTGGAGCAGTGGAGACATTCAGTAAAGACTTATCTTCAGGAAGCTGCGTTTTGTTTATTTTCATCACTGGCGATGAGGGTGGGATCCATATTAGGGAACAGAATGGGGGATAACCCAACATTCCAAGGGACACTTCCGGTATTCCCAATTAACCTGGATATTGAATATTGAAATTGAAAAAAACAATGGTTCATTCAGAAACACTTTGAAATTACTTTTCATTAAAAAAGAGGCTAATTAATACACAAGAAATCTCCGATTCTAAATAAATGTGTCTTTTCAATAAGGTCCATAGAGGACATCTATTATAATTGAATGAAACCACAGTGGTAAACTCAATTTTGTGAGACAAAGAGAGTAAATTGATAATACATGTTCATGCATCATTAATTCATGTTGTTCAAAAACATAACTCATAGGTGTAATATCAGACAAAACGATTTTAGGTAAGATGCTCTGTATGAAAATGGCGGAGATAAAGGGGTGAGTGAAAGTGATGGAAATGTGCATAGTATAAAGATAAATTTAAATCATACTTCATTTTGACTGTGGGATTAAGTATTTAGGGGAGAAATGGCATCATCGTTTTATTTTAGCTCCTCGTATATCAGTTAAAACCAATATCAGTGCTGATATTTCGACTTCTAACCCTAATGACTTCAATTGTGTCTTCCTCACAACAGAAAAAGGTAGCAGCAGAGAAAACAAAATGAGTATGGGTCAAACAGTTGTAATTACATAGTTTTGGACCAGAAGGTAAGAACCTATACATTATGTGAGTGCAGTGATCTTGCAAAATCCTAAGTTACCAAAAATCACTTGGACCCTGAAAAGATTCTATAAAATAATAATACACAGAGATGAAGATTGGTTAGAAAATGAGTGTGAAAAAAGTGGGACAACAGTCCCAATATTTACCATTGTTCTTGGGAGAAAGATTCAAAAACAGGTATCTTTAGGCCAATGGGGGTCTTTGTGAAACTAACATAATGCAGGCCGAATTAAATTAGTTATGTATCAATAGGAAATCATTTGTAAGATAGAGCATGCTGCCATCAAGTGGAGCAAGGAAACAGTGACATACTCGCTCTGCTCTTTTTATGTGTCTGAAGGATTTGGGGGCTGAGAACATGCGTGAACGAGGTCTATTTGAGGAGCTGTGGTGGCCAGTCCGATACTTTCATGCTGTTGTCCACAAAAATAGAACCCTGTAGCTTTAAAATTATACAAAATAAACAGAAACCATTGCCCCTCTGAAATAGGACATACATTAAAAGTTTGCAAATATCATTACAGGCCCATGTTTGATAACAACATGTCAGGGAATTAAGAAAGACTAAGAGAAATGGAAAAAAGACTACCTCGAAAAGTAGCCTACAAATTCATGAATGAAAAAAACAACTATTTAAAGCATTAGGATCATAAAATTTGCAATACTGGCCACTTCTGTCTAGAATGAAAACTAATCAAGAACCTGCATGTATTTTGTGCGACTAATATCAATGAAGAACATCAAGGGGAAGATTCCCTATATAAAATCAAAGGAACACAGTCAACTGGTGGACCACAACAACAGTGATCTTGACAAGGAAATCACAAATTTCCACATATACTAGTGGATTAGTCCATACAACAGAACACTGTTAAATTGAATGCCAAAACTAGGGTGAAGAGTCACTCAACATAAAAGTCAATTTTCATTGTATAGGGAGTCCAAATGTCCCATTCATCATGTTTATTCAGTCCATGGTCCATTGATTTAAGTTTGCCAATCCATTTTCACTCTCTTAATATCAGGATGACTGAGATGTTACTTCCTTGGGGTTGCATAAATCTGCTTGAACACTTGTGATCGTACTTATTCCAGAGTGTGTCCATGTTCGTTGTAATCTTCAACTAGAGGTGCTTCCACTGTATTAAATTTTATCCTACTGTGATGTAACAGGATTCTTTTTTTCGCCTTGGGAGTGGGAGGTCATTAAAATAAGATTGCAAGGACAGCATACTGTGGATATAACATTGCAAGAGTAACAATTTGTGAACTTTGTTAGGATGCATTTAGTGTGATCATGCCCAATGGATCTTGTTTCTAGATAGCATTTACAAGCAATACAAAATGGCCCACAATAGGGGGTTGAGTCCACTGAGAACACAGACTAGGTGGACCATCAGAAAGGAGGGCTGCTCTAACCACCTTAATACATACATTCTGAAAATGCTTACAACAGAACAGAAGTTTTTCAGAAATGCGTAATGCATCTTAATCCAAACGCCTGTTTGGATTAAGATTGTTTTATTTCATTGCTAACAACATTGTATGTGCTTACAAATACCATCCTATCCTCATTGTTTGATTTGATTTTGGGATACGAAGGTGTTCTGTTGGGAAGTTCCACACCCTTTTCCTTCATAGTTTAATTTATCTTACAGGGTAACCTTGCTAAAAAAGTCTTTTAATCAAGATGTCAGACTGCAGAAAGAGAAAGAAATCCTCTTGCTTTACACAATTTCTTCATATTTATTTGAGTTTTATATAGCGCTGGCTAGACCCGGAGGTATCAGAGTGCTTTACATGAGGTTCCACAATGTTACAAAGTTACATCAGTTACAAGTTACATCTTGTTGCTAGAAACATTTAAAGAGCATAGAAGGCGAGAGAAGGGGAGAGTAGAAGGGTAAGGGGGTGAGGAAGAAGTGTAGGAGGGAGATAGGGCGGAGAGATGAAAGAAAGGGGAGGAAGGAGCCATAGCAGGGAGACGAAGAGGAAACTGTGCCCAATGTCCGGCTGGGTAGGTGACGGTCGAGGGGGAAACCTGGGGCAATCTCCTCTATAGCTGTCTAGCAGCTCCACCGGGCATCAGCCATGTTGCTCAGGTCTCAGTGTTCAGAAAAGCAGATTAGAATCGAAACATGGGCTACAGTTGCAAAGTCAGGAAGCGGAGGAACATGTCCCCACTAGGGGGCATAGGTAAAAAGGAACGGGGGAGGGGGAGTAATCATGAGAAGGAGCTGGGGCTGTCTTTCGGCTGCCAAGGGAACGAAGGCAGAAGCGGCCGCCATATTAAAGTCAGGCACATCATGTCCAGGCCTCTGTGGAATCCTGAGTAGGCCCTGCTCGTGCCCACCTTGGATCAGGTGTGGTGACTGTTGGAGCTTGCAGTGGTTGGAGACAGAGTCATGGCCCTCATAGGGGTGCTGGGCAGAGAAGAGAGAACAGTCGGGTGCTACTGAAGTGCATGGGGGATCGTGGACAATGGACGACGCCTGACATGGGTAGATCCCACATACCTCGACTCAGCGGCATGGCGGTCTGCGGCATAGTCACGCTTCAACAGTCACTGAGGAATCCTCAAAGGACCACTGTTCCGGTGCTGGCTGCCAGGGCTCTGGTCGGGTCCTCCGGGATGTGGAAAGACGTCAGCAGGGAGCAGTGCTAGAGGTAGCAAAATGGCGCCAGAGGGTGGATGGGCCCGGTGAAAATTGCCCCCTTGCTGAGATAGGATGAGATGTCGGTCCTCAGGGAATAAGGTGGAGGAATGCCTAACAGGCCCACATCGGGCTGTCAACTAACGGGCCAGGTCTAGGAGTAGCAGAGAGAGAGGCTGCGAGGAGGGTTGCACTGGGTGGCGCCGGAAATCCAATGGCGCTGGCTACCACTGCCGGGCAGCCGGGCTCCGTACGCAATGCCAGAGACTGCAGAATGACACCGGTGGACAAGTGGGGGCGGAGAGTACTTCCCCCCTGCTGAAATCAGGCGGCTCCGGTCGGGTCCTCCGGGATGCGGGATGAAGCCAGCAAAGAGGAGAGCAAATGGTGCCGGAGAGTTTTGCCCCCCTGATGAGAACGGGTGAGACGTTGGTCCTCTAGCGGTGGAGGAGAAAGACCCACCGTTCAGGAGTTGGCCACCTGGGTTCCGGTTGGGTCCTCCGGGATGCGGGACGACGGCAGCAGGCATCCGTGCCAGGGGCAGCAAAATGGCGCTGGGTAGCAAATGGACCCGTTGAAAATTGCCCCCCTAGCTGATGTCGGACGAGACAATGATCCTCTTCAGGAGCAGGTCGCCGGGGCTCCGGTCGGGTCCTCCGGGACGCGGATCAAAAGTAGCGGGCTGGGTCTTGTCGCCTAACTCCTCTGGCCAGCGGGAGAGACCTTACAAATGGCGCCTCCATACGGGGTCTCCACTGGCACCAGGAGACCTCGATCCTTGAACACCAGGAGGTCAGCAGGCACGGGATCGGAGGAGCCCCCAGCGTTGAATCCCACGGCTCATCGCAGTGGATATCTGCCTTCCCGCAGCAGATTGGCCACGGAGCGGGCGATCAGCAGAGTGGTGCCGGAATCTCGGCAGCGTAGGACCGTAGCAGCCGCGGTGGTCGATCCAGCGGTAAGATAGATGTACGGAACCACTTCAGCGGTATGTTTCAGTAGTGGTGCGCAGTGCGGTCCTGGGGCAGGTGAGGGAGGGCTGGTGTGGTGGTTTTTTCAGGGATAAACTACCGAATTGGTAATCCCTAAACCGGGAGCCTCTTACACACAAGGCCAGAAAATGTCTGGTATGATGACTAGTGTAACTCAGTAAAGTGTTTTGTTCGTTGGGTTTGTCAAATAATATAGCCTTATAGCCTGCCGTAGCGGGCTACACCGGCTATTAAAGGCCCGAGCCGAAGGCGAGGGACTTTAACAAGGGACCGGGACTTTAATAGCCGGTATAGCCCTGCTACAAAGGGCTATAAGGCTATTAGAACATTCTGCCACTAGAGGGTAGAATGTTCTAACAAATAAAACAAAGGCCTCTCAAAGCTCGAGGGGATTTAAATCCCCTCGAGCTTCGAGAGGCCTTTGTAAAGCATTGGAATGTTGCTCTGCGGGCCTTTACCGGGCCGTAGAAGCAGGGAGCACTCCATTGTCTTCAATGGAGCTCCTAACATTCCAATGTTCTAATATGGTATATAATTTGTCCTCACAAACTGTGACAGACAAATCCAGAAAAGTAATTTCATAAGCATCACAAGAGAGAGCAAATGTATTGTCTTTAGTCTGGGAGTTTAGCCACCCATGGAAGGGCTTTTCCTGTTACCTTGCCAAAATCAAAAAGATACTGTCTATGTGCATCCACCAAAAAATGATATTAAAAACAAAAAAGAAACAACAAGCAAACCTGACCAATCGAAAGTTGTACCCGAAGGAATGTATGTGAATCTTTATCTATAAGATATAAGAAGCCTCGTATGCCTTAAGTATGTCTACAAGGATGAATCAACATACTTCAAAAAATGTTAGGTTAGCCCTCACACACCAACCCAGGTGTTCTGCTTCATCATAGGGCTGCCTCGTTCATCAGAAATTACCATCGTGTCAAATGAGATCGCTAGGTTTACAGAGTGCTTTCACAGGTGACAGTGTGGGATCCAGAACATCATACTAGAAATGTCCAATAACTCCTCAAGAAAAATACTTTAAAGCTGGAGAACCGTGGAGATGAATAAATATATATTTAGGATGCCTACGAGCGCTATTCCTACTGCATCAAATAGGTCAATGTGTTTCAGCCAATTGATGGCCCAAAAATGGATCCATGACATTCATCAGGACCAGGAACCCGGAAAAGTTATCAATTATATCTACTCATTCATACGGAAAACATCTATCCTTTATCATTTTCATTCCATAAGAGTCACAGCATACTCGCTATTTGAGTATCTCATATAGTGAATTCCTATAAAATGAAAGAAAATATTAACACATACACAAGACAGGAAAATAAATGAAAAATGCATGTACATAGCTGCCAAGGTTTCAGATTGCAATGTCTGACACTTTCATAATTTCAGTCTAATTATGAGTGACATTTGAACGACTATGAGTGACATTTTTTCACTAGCAAAATCAAGCAATGAATAAGAGGAAACATATAAATATCAGAAATTACACCCATTTGAGCAACAAGAAACTGTAAAAAGATCTTAAAACTGCTATAAAGCACCAGAAATTAAAGGGCACTTAGGAAGTAAAGTGGTGGCAATGGGCATTCTGAGTGGGAAAGAAGCAGTCAACCTCCTGATTCAAAACTCGGCCGCTAGACTCCTGCTGGGTCTCTCCAGCAGGTGTAGTGTGCGTTTGCATTTGCGCTCCCTGCATTGGCTCCCGGTAGAGGTGCGAATAAAATTTAAAATTTTATCTATTGCTCATAAGGCCCTCCATGGTCTGGGACCCATCTATTTGCAAAAGAGGATTGCTTTCTATTCTCCAGTGAGACAGTTGCGCTCCTCCTCCCAACTTTTGGCACAGACCCCGCGGTTTAATCGCCAGAGGCTTGGCGGGAGCTCCTTTACCCGGATAGCTGCGCTGGCATGGAATGCTCTGCCATTGGCCTTACGGGGCGTCAAAGATCCTATGATCTTTAAGAAAAAGCTGAAAACTTTTCTTTTCTAGCTCTGCCTTTTGATTCTGACTCTGACCCTTTTCAGGCTCGCGCCGGGACACTCTTTGGAGTATCTGTGCGCGCTAGAAGTTTATATAACATAACATAACATAACCTCCCTGGTGGAAAGACTGAGCAGCATGGACAGTGGTTCAATCAAGAACCGAACAACATGAAGAAATGGTCCTTCTCCCAGAAGTTCTCCCATGAGTGTAATTAACAGGACCACTGGTGAAAAAAATATTATATTATACTTATTGAAAACAGATTTATATTTTCAGCTACTTGCCATGGACTTGTGCCAGCAACATGACTGTTGACATAAAAAAGATTACAATCAGTAAGAGACCATACCAGAGGAACCCAAATTTGATCTTTATAGCAATAACATAGGCAGTGGAGTGGTAAGCGCTAGATGCACTTTGTTCTGTGACAGAAGAATCGGAGGCCCTGGCAATGGAATACACAGTGTTCATGCTGGACAGCGGTAACTAGAATTTCTCCCTAACAGAAAACTGAAACTTTAAAATGCAGCTTTGCTATCTTGTCTAAAATCAGGCACCTGGTGATATGTTATTCATGGGTATAGGAAGATGGCTGTTTAGAAGATGGTATCCCCCGTCTGCTGAAATAAGAGGACGCGAACATCCCTAATAAACTGTGGATCTGCTTTTGGGAACATGGTGTATTTGGAGTGGCCCTTCTGAAAATACCCTTGGGACACTATCAGTGAAAGTTAGTAAGATATTCAAAACCCACAAGCTGTCCAAGGGGCATATATCTACTTGATAACGATTAGCTGACTAGGTGAAGTTCATAACATGCCATACACTATGGAATTAAACCATGGTAAAACATGAGTCAGGCAGCCTAACCAGGCCAACAAAATCACAAAGTCCACTTCTGGCCCAAGAGAGATGAACCCTGAGATGTCAAGTAGAATGACACGTGGACCTAGGGCAACAGATGCACCCAAGGCAGCAGACATCTTGAAGGCAATAGCCAGCTCCAGACAAGGCTTGATACATAAACTCACTTGCTGTCAATTGAAATTACCCTCCTTACAGCCCATATGTAGAAAGTTGCAGAAAGAGATAAAGCTCCAGAGGAGTCAGTGAAAACAAAAACTAGCAATATTCTAGAAATGTGAAGAACTATAATGAAAATGCAGGAGAATGCCAGCATTCTTGAGATTGGAGTTGAAGACCTTGAGGGACGATCCGGGCATAATAGGCTCCACTTCTTTGAGTTTCCAGAACAAACAGAGGGCCAGTTAGTAGAATTATTCTTAGAAAAGTGGCTACTATGAAATGTAGTGGGTTCCTCCAAACAAAAGAGTGCGTGCAGAGAGGGCCTACACTGCCTCCTAAACCTGGAGCCCCAACACAGACCATCACGGCAAGCCTCTCAATCTTGAGTGATGCAGTTTTTCAGGCAATACCTAAAAATAAACATACAGGGGCATATTATCAAGGGCTCTATCGCCGCTTTAGCGGCACTTTTTGCCGCTAAATCGGCGATATTTCTATCGCCCTATCAGCAAGCTGTCGCTAACAGGTGTTAGCGACAGCTTTTAGGCGATAGCGACTGGTTTGGGTGCCGCTTTGCATGTCAGCGATATGTATCGCTTATGACATGCAAAGGAGGCGTTCCCAACCTAACAGCGACTGTAAGCAGTCGCTAACATCGCTATCGCCTATTAGCAATAACCGCGAAGCGATAAAAAAACGCGCGCTAACCGCGATTAGCGCTGGTTTTTTAGTACTGGTAAAAACATGACTTAACAATATTAGTCAATGGGAGGTGGATTGTAAGGTTAAGTCCCCAGCATTAGCGCTGGGATTCTATCGCTGGATTTCTCGCGTTATTGCTGGGTTTCGCCGCTATCGCTGGATATTTTATCGCATTGGAGATAAACCTTGCTAATAGCATGTTATCTCCGCGGTAATATCCAGCGATAGCCGGCGATAGAAAAACGCGCGCTAAGCAAGCTTTGCGATAATTTTTGCAGGTTCTTGCTAATATGCCCCACAGTTTGTAGGGATCAAAACATGTCTTCCCTGATTAGACACAGCTTCTCCAATGACAACTCTTCCCTTTTGAAGCTATCAAGAGGTAAAAAACAAATGGAAAGATGATTTGGGTTTGCTTGAAATTTCAATGACAGAGATGGGGTTTACAATTGAGAGAGGGACAATATTTATTGGTTTTCTTCTTAAATGCAGGCAAGGGATGCATTATGACATGGAATGTACAATGGTTCAATATTATAAAAGTGACACAGAGCACTCAAACAGGAAAATGGCAAGAAAGTGAATTATTGATTGGGGTAAATGGTAGTCCACCACGAGTAATAAAGTCACTAACCTAGTGAGTCCAGCAAAGGCTTCAATAATTTAAACTTGAGCTCAACCCTTGGATTCTGTGGCACAGTGCAGACAAGCTTAAATTAGAGAAAACGTTGAAAGCCTTTAGAAGTACCAAACAAGTTAAAAAGTCAAAAATGCAACACAATAAAAATCCTCCTCCAGTTTATAACAGTAGAGAAATATTTAGTAAACAAAATGACACCACAGTGACTAAAATCGAATAAGGGGAGCAGAGCATATGGAATAGACCCAAGAAAATGTAAATATCAGCTCAGTAATCACTGTTAGTTGTCTTAGGCACAACTTCATGTTGACCGCAATGGAGTACGGGTCGGATACACCAAGGTGGTTTATCGTGGTCAAAGATTTTCCCTTCTGACTTAGTCTCTGAAATGGAAGCCAGATTCCTACTGCAGGGCAAGAGAGTAGGCAGTAGCTGTCTGTATCCAGTAAGGCCATTTTGAAGTTGGATAGGTGTTGACCGAGGTATCAGTGAAGCCTTTGGTTTTGGCAGGAAAAGCCAAATTTCACATCCTGCTAATCCTCTTATCAGTTGGATACTTTTGGTGCCTTCACCTGGTCAAAATTTCTACCTTAGCACTTAACCTATTTTTTGGAGCTAGGAAAGTGGCACCAAAGTCAGATAAACTAGCCTGGACAGTCAACCTGATTTTCCAACCCTTGAGTGGATTGTCTTGAGTAGTTGGTCTTGGCCTTCTGGCGGTCTGGAAGTCCAAAATGTTTAATTAATTTCAGAATAAGTTCTTTTGGACATCACTAAGAGTCCCAAGACCTCAGGGACAGTACTTTTCGACCAAGGCTCACTCCAGCAGAGGCCACCAGCAGGGTCCAATCCGTTCCCAGTTTCACCTGGTCACTGACTACATCAGTTAAAAGGGCGTCTTGGAGCATGTTGTCCCCCTGTAGCTACACAGGGGGTTAGTCAACTGACCCTTGGACTTCCTTTATTTGCCATGGGTACATGTTATCTAACCGCTACAGCGGTTGACCTCGGAGCTGGGGAACCAGATTCGAGTCTCAGCAGGGACACTCGACATCCTGTGATTCTGGGCAAATCACTTAATCTTCCTGTGCCTACCAAAAATGAATGTGTCCGTCTGTAACACAACTGGTGCTCATGTAAAGCGCTCTGATATCTTCGGGTCAAGTTCGAGGTATATGAAACTCCCCCCCCCAAAAAAAAGTGGAAGCAGGTCCAGGCCATCAAGGCCATCAAGTCTCCTTACAGGTCTCAAACAACAGGTGCAGTCATTCTTCTGTTTTTCCACAGGTCCAGAAAGTGTTCTGAGGAGCTGGGGATGAGGTCCATTTCTGTACAGTTCAGTAACCAGTGGCTGGGATTACTTCTGGACATTCCCTAACCAATGGGTAAATAGTTCCCAAGGGGCAGCCCTACTAACTTGGGAATGTAAGATGGCACAGGCCTTCTACCCTTGGAGAGAGCTTGTGAGCAGGCAGGGATGTGTTTAAGAAATTGTGCAGTTGCCTCCTCCTAAGCTACCCCGAATGGATTCTGGGAGCAGCTCCCCCTCCCACTTGGATGGGACCCAACTAGCGAACTTGACCCTAAAGAACAAAGGCTTCTTCTTCCTTAGGTCTCCCCGTACATTAAAGCTTCTAAAAGTTACCTTTCCAAAATATCAGTAAACAAATGAACTTTGCCATTAGATTGGATGTTAATAAATATTAAACGTAGTGGTTGAATCATTCTTTGCTGGTCCCAAACCAGAGATAGCAGAATTGATATTTTATTCTGTACTCTAGTTGTCTCACAGAAAAGTCAGAGCCTTCCACATTGAAAATCGCTGTTGTAGGCTTGATGCTGGAGTACATGTTAACATTAGATTTCTACATGTTAAACTTTTAGATACCTAAGACCCTACTTTGTGGGCTACAAGGCCTACATATGGGTGACTTATGAATATATAAAAGAAAGGGTTTTCCCCCTATGAAAATGTTTGCTTTTAGACCTGGGCATAATTCAAATTAGGCCTGCTTGGATCGTAACCCCATTCTTATCCATTGGCTGGGTTACCCTTGAGAATGAAACATCACTAGTGATGTTTTTGCCAACACAAAGCCGACAAGCTAACTGGTAGACTCCTTCAAACCTGGCAAACCATTGCGTGCGGGACACCACCCTGAGCCAGGCCCTTCCTTCTGGCTCGCACCACTGGCCTGAGGGACTGTACCTCCCATGTGAGAGGCCTGGCTTCGTCTGCCTCTCACGGGGGATTATAGGAGCTGCTCAGCCTGCAGGAGCCCCAGAATCCTCCTTGGTCTGATGCCGACCTGCCCTGGGTAGGAAAAATGGTCCTGCTTGGTGCGTTGAGACCTGGCCAAGGGGGACTGAACTACCCAGACGAAAGCCATGGCTTTGCCCGCCTCTCACAGGGGAATACTGGAGCTGTTCAGCCTGCAGCACTGCCAGACTCCTCCCTGGTCTGATGCTACCCACAAGGTAGGGAAGGTGTCCCTGCCCGATGCTTGGAGCCCTGACCTGTGGGGACCGGGGTCTCCCAGGTAAAAATCACAGCTTTGTCTACCTTTTATTGGGGATTACTGGAACTGTTCGGCCTGTAGGAGCCCCAGACTCCCCCCACTGTTTCTACACCACGCAGGATCTGCCAGGTGATGGGAGATCTCTGCTTCACACCATGGAGGAACACAAGAGTCCTCTCCAGTCTGCAGCCACCATGCCCTGGGTAGGGACTGACACCTCAGTTCATTGGCTACGGGTGCCCTGGGTTAGTGCCCTCCACCTGTTTGGTCCCCGAGCCAGGGGAGATAGGAAGGGTTAAGCCACAGCCATTCCCCTCTTCCTTTGGGCCCACTAGGAAAGCTGATTTTTCTCAAGTGTGAAGCCCCCTACATAGTGGGGGATTACGGAACCCTGGGTGAGACAAAAGTCAGAGTTAGCTTAGCCGGCTGACCCTCCAGTCATCTTTTTGACCAGATACTGACTGGCCATCTGGTTGGCCAGCCACCAAATGATAATCTAGTTAGCCAGACTGGTGACCAGATGTCCCGGGATGACCAGCCGCAGACTGGCCCAGCACTCAGGATGCTCCATCCTAGAGTCACCCACCAGCTTCTTGCCTTCAGGTGACTCTGCTTGTGCCGGCTCAGGCCCTGTGGTCATCCTGATGACCTGCAAGGGATCATGCCTTTGCCTATGCAGTAGTGGTGCAGGGCAGGATTAGGAGGCCACAGGGGCGTTCAGCACATGGTGGAGGCAGGGAAGTTGACGAGGGAGGGCACAGAGGCTTTCAATCTGTCTCAGCCCCGTGGACACCAGAGCATAGAGCCACCAGCCACCCAAAAGCCTTCCTAGCTAATCCGAAACCAGTCATGGTAAACCACTGCAGAAGAAATGCACCCAGCGGTGACTGGGTGCACCCAGGTGGCAGTCCTGCAGAAGCCATCCGCCCTCTTGAGACCGACCTTCCTGTCTGGTTAAATCCTTCAGTTGGACTTCACGGACCCTACCCTTTTACCTCACAACAGTTTCAGACCTTCTTCAACACTCTCTACAAATTTCTTTTCAACTTTTCTGTACGGTACTTGTTGGCTCTCAGTCTTGTGCCTGTATGTTTCCCTTGGGCTGCATTTCCAAGCAACCTGACTCAAAGAAGGTCTGATCCTGGTGTGCAGGGTGCTGCTACCAGCCTAAAACCATCCACAGGATGAGCCTCAATCAGGAGGACTTGGGCCCCCAGATGTGGATTTGGCTCTAGGCTCTTCCCTCTTTACTTTCTATTACTGAGGGAATCCTGGTTAGTTTATATTCCTCTGTTTGTAATATGTTTCTTATCTGAGGCTTTAGTCGGTGGCTGAAGCGTGGGGGATTCTGGACTGATCCCTGGGCTGCAGAGGGGGAGTAACTGAAGCCTGTGTTGGCTAGCATTGATACTGTCATCCGTAGGCAGGCGGGGAACTTTCCCTGCCCCAACCACAAAAGTTGGCTCTCAAGGCGGTGCTTCCTGGCAGCCATGGGACTCCATGGACAGCCATGTGTGCCACTCAGTCAAGCGCCTTGGATATTTTCCATGCCCAGGGCAGACTGGTCAACCACCTGTTCCAACGAGGTGGGGGAAGGCAAGGCACGCAAGAACTGGGGGGGCCTTGCAATGGGTGATCGGATTCTAACTTTGAGAGGATGAATGGAGCCACCTTTGTCAGCTTTAGCCATGCTCAGGGAGAGCCGCAAGGTGATTTATGCTCATGCGACCCACAGACCAGAGTAGCGGGGGAGCAACCGGCAGCTGCAAGATGCGTTTTAAGTGTTGTTGTTCAATATTGTTAGACCTGGCATCATTGGCGTGGGTTTCCCCTGTATTTTTGCCTTTGCCTCCTGTGTTTTTGCTGTGTGTTGGACTTTGTTTTGCTGGTCTAGATGATTTGGGCACTTTGCCACTGCTGTTAAGTGCCAAAGTGCAAGTGCTCCCTGTAAATTGTTGTTATGGATTGATGTCTCCATAATTGGTTTATTTGGTTTACTGTTAAGTCCCTAGTACAGTGCACTGTGTTTGCCCAGGGCCTGTAAACCAAATGCTGCTAGTAGGCTTGTAGCACTGATTGTGCCACCTAGACAAGCAGCCTTGCAAGAAGGTCCCAGGCCTGCCTTTGCGGTGCCTGTGTGCTGTCTAGTACTGCCATGTCAACCTGGCAAGTGCACCCACTTGCCAGGCCCTAACCTTCCCTTTTCTTACATGCTAGTCACCCCTAAGGAAGGCCCAAGGTACCCCTGTGGGCAGGGTGCAGTGTATGTGAAAGGTGTGGCATGTCCTGATCGTGAACTACTGCCAATTTTGTTTTTCACTATTGTAAGGCTATCTGTCCCCATAGGATAGAATAGGGAGTTTGCTCATAACATCTTATGTGCATTACTGCCCATGGGAACAAGATAGAAAAATTAAGTTTGATATGCCTGAACTCAGATGCATCTTTCAGTGAGGGTGATTTTTACATTCTGGGTTTGAAAATACCACTTTTAGAAAGTAGGTGTTTTCTTGCCTAACCATCCAGTGTGCCTCTTCTAGGTTGTGTATTGACTGTCTGGCTTTGGAATGACAGGGGCTGGGGGTGTGCATTTTGTTCAGACAGCCACTTGGGGGGCTGAGGAGTGTCCTGCCTTTCCAGGGTGAGTCAGGGCTGCGCTGAATAGACCTGGGCTGCATTCAGAGTAGGGGTAGGAGATTCCTTTCACACCTGAATGGGCCTGGTCTGCCAAGGACAATGCTGTCTTCACCTCCTGCCAGGAAGCTGCACCAGAGAGGACAGAACTGGTTTTGGCTGGGCAAAGAGCTTCTCTGCCACAGAGAACAAAGGATGTTGTATTATAAAAAGAGGGGCCCGGACCCCAGACTTTTAGATCACTTCTGGGAATCAAGAGGAACCTTTGCCAAGGAGAAGAGCTGGAGAAACTGAGGAGGAATACTGCCCCTGTGCTGTTTGCTGTCTGGGGTTGGCCTGCAGTGGCTACTTTCTGCCAAGGAATGAGAAAACAACTTTGCTGTGTCCCCTGCTTGAGGAAGATCTCCAAGGGCTTAAAGAAGAGCTTGCCTCCTGTTCTGAAGACTCAGTGACACAAAGACGTTACCCCCAGCTCCCCTGAACCTCCTTGCTGGGAGTTCTGACCTGCCAAGAGGTGCCTGTAGCTGTTCTGGGCCTCTGGAGGTTGTTCTGGCTGTTGGGAGCTGGAAAAGCAACGCAACGACAAGAAGCGCAACACATTCGTACCTGTTTCAGACGCATCGCCGAAGAAAATGACGCAGCGCCTGCCTGTGGCTCAAGAAATCACCGCACGCCACATCGGGTGCACTGATCTCCGAAGTCCAAGATCACCTCACCAATTCCGACACAAGCCCTGCTGTGGTGCTGCAAGAACCCATGCATCATCCCGGATCGTCACGCATCGAATCGAGGTGCCAGGTCTGTCTCATCATTGGGGGACGTAGTAAGAAACCAACGCATCACCTCCCCACGCAACGACGCATCACCTCCTCTCCGGTAAGGAACCGACGCATCACCTCCCCTGTGCAGCAGTAAGGAACCGAAGCATCACCTCCTCCGAAGCAAGGAACTGACACATCACCTTCCCTCCCTGTAAGGAACCGATGCATCACCTTCCCTGCAACCCTTTTTGTTTGTGTGCGCAACGCATCCAAGGTACTTTGTGTCAAAAGTGTTGCATCTGCAATTTTCTTTGAACAAACTATTTCTACCATTTGGAAGTCATATTTTTATTACTGTATTGTGGATTTTTTTCATTTTGGTCTTTTTTTGGTTTAGATAAAGATTACTTATTTTTCTGAACTGGTGTGGTGTCCATTTGTAGTGTTTTCACTGTATTACTGTATGTGTTCACAAATGCTTTACACACTGCCTCTGAGATAAGCCTGTCTGCTTGTGCCAAGCAACAAGGGGGTGAGCAGGGGTTATTTTAGAAGTGTATCCCCCTTACCCTGACTAGGAAGAAGGGTCCATACTTGGACAAAGCTGCAAACCCTTGCCAACTACAGACCCCCATTTCTAACAAATTTGTTCTGCAATTCACACTAATTCTTACAGATAGCTACGTTCTTCATTGATGCACAAGCCAAGTGATCCACAGACAAGAGTCACAGGCAACATTTGTGACATTTGCCTCCTGTGGGCGCAGGAGAGGTGAGAGAAAGCCAATGCCATCTGTCTACTGCCACGCTGCGAGACAGCCCAGGACCCCATCAGGGTTTGCCCCTGGAAGTCATCCTCCAAAGTTTTGAGTGTGTTTCTAGGAGTTGGGACCGGGAGCCCCACCCCACTGTTGCAGTAGGCTGGTCATGTGAGCAAGCAGCTCCCACAGCAGTAGAGGCAGGCAGCTAAACAGCCAGCCATCCCTGATGCCTGGGTGGGACTGCACTAGTCTTCAAGACCTTCAGCACAGCCACAGAGGATTGGGAAAACCAGGTACCTGGCAATGATGGAGGGTCACCCACCCGCATGTCAGTCATCCAGCACATCTTATTTATTTTATTTATTTTATTTTAGGAGTTTTATATAGCGCTGACCTGACCCGGGGGTATCAGAGCGCTTTACAGCAGTGTTTCATAAGAGTTACATAGTAGAGCAGTCTTAAACATAAATGGTGGGAGCCAGTGCTCGACTCCTGCCTGTTGAGAGTCCCCAGCTTAGGCGGCCACCCGGAGACATGCTGATGGGCGAGGACATCCCCTGCCTTGATGGGAAGAGCCGGAAAAGAAGACCCAGATTTTACCCCCATTCTGTCAAAGTGACTCACGCAACACCTGCTGGGAGGTAAATGCATAGAAACCCAAGCAGCCAGCTGTAGTTTCTCCTCTCGCCTCTTGAAGCAGTTAGTACTGGCTTCGAGGGGGGTGTATGCCTCCACCAAGAGAAGCCAGGTCCCTCTTGCGGCCTCGGCTCCTACTTATCCAGTCTGCCTTGAATCTCAAGATAGGCCACTTCACAGCCATTCGAAGCCTGTTTGGAAGGTGGCCGATGGTTCAGGCTGGAGCTGTCAGTCACTTGGGCCACTCCACCATTAATGATACTTCCTCAAGTTCACCTAAGAAAACCTTGTTACCACTTTTACTTCATCTAGATAGTCAGATTTGATTGTCTTCTTGGTGCTCCACCAGGGCCAATGCCGACCCGAGGGGAGGCATAAATCTGAGGACAAAATAAAAGAAAATTTCCCTTTTGTGACCACGTTATCGTCTCGCCACTAGTTTACACTGAACCATAAAATTCTACACTATAACATTAAATGTCTACACCAGATTATTGAAAAAAGTATAATTTATTATCTCAATTACACAAAAAACCTGCTAGTGATTGCAGAAATTTAAAAACATTGTTCAGACTGAAAATACATTAAAAATCATTTACATAATAATACACATTTGTTAAAAACACAGTATTGGAAATATACGTTTTTACAGTTATCTCATTGATGTCAATGCTGCCCCTGAGACAACAGTTAATTCAAGAGTTCAAGTTCTTAACAGTCTCTTGTAGGTTGCTGAAGTCTTCAACATGTAATATACACTTTTCACAACTTAATTAATATGTTACAGAATCCAGTTGTATGTCGACGCGTTTTGGTGTATCTTTATTTTTTCAACACCTTCTTCAGGACTGTTACCGTATTCGCAAATTTCTCATTGTTAATCATAAAATCATATATCTATAAAACAATAAAACACAATTAAAATCAAATTATTCTGCTGTGAATTAAACAACTTCTAATTTTGGTTCAGTGCATCCTAGGTTCACCCAACCTATTTATGAGGTGACTATTCATAAATTTAATTATTTAATTATTTATATCCTTTTTGCGAGACATCATATTAGTTTATTTGTCTTTGCAATAAGTGGTTACCAATCATTTTATTTGTAAACCACCCAAACGGAGGACATTCTGTGTGTGCTGTCTCTGATTTTCCTATCCCCTTACGATGCTATTGTTGCATTACTCTTATGTTAATAAGCAGGCAGGGATCTCACCTGTATATTCCACAGATGGTGTTAGGTAAATTATTCTCTGTTCAGTTTGTCTGAAAATAATCCCAAGGATCCCTACAAATTACAGGTTTGTTAAACTTTGACATCCTTATTCTTGTATATCAGTCATAATGAATGCCTTTTATTTATATTACTTACTTAAAATAAAGACAAATCAAAAATGAACTTTGGCGCCTCAATCGTCTAATTTTTTTCCAACTTCAGTATCTGTTAAATGACATTGTATGAGTTAATGTATAGGATCTTTAAGCTTTTTTTAAATAATTATTTTATACAGGGCTTTACATTGCACTATTGGGAACTTACCCTAGAGTCCTAAGTTTTGTTGCTTGGACTTTATTGTTGACGAGTTTTCAATTAAAAGTGCGATGATTCTTGTCATTAACGGATAGCTTCGACCAGCTTTTTTTTCAATTAGAGCGGTCCGCAAATCCTATGGAAATACATGCGATTATAATTCTTATTATACACTATCCTTTCATGGTTATCTCTCATCTATATGGCAAGTACTCATGTGTGTTTGGAATTCGAGTTCAGCTTCAATCCTATAGATATTGTTCTAAATTGCCGTGATAATGCTATTACTCAACCATTTTGTATTGAATATCTAAATTCCCTAAACCGCACAAAAACAATAGAGGAGTCACTTCTATTGATTTGTCGGTATTTAGATAACCCTATATGGTATTTTTATCGTTATTGTTTGGCTATATTATATGTATTACAGCCAGATCTATTTATCTTCTCTAATCATGCCAAAACACTTTTATTTATATCTCTCAATCATTAGACTTTGTAGAGCTGAATTTAAAATATTCACGAAAAAGCACGCTACTCATGCCGAATACAGTTTGATCCCAGCAATGCCACAAACGACATTGCAAATCGTAAATTTAAAATTTGAACGAAAAAAGCTCATTACTTAACGGTTTTCGTCGTACCGATAACCGTTTAAAAAATAGTGGGAGTAAAGACACTGCTGAATGGGGTCTCCGCTAATCAAGGCACTGTTATACAATCTGAGGACCTCACTAAACCATCCAATTATTAGTAGCAAAGGGTGGTATGTATAAAGGGTAGGGACTTAAAGTGAGCTTCTGATTCGCACTTAATAGAAATTCTTTGTTCATGGGAAATAACTCCAGTCTCTATTCCCTATCACGAGCGGGGCTCAGTGGGTACCCCGTGCCTGTCTGTGAAGGGTAGACACACACTGATGCATTCAGTGTAGTACACATGCAGTGCAATGGCCAACACAGACCTGATATTGCTCAATCTTTGTGTGGCTGAAGCCCACTTGTTCCTCTAAAAAGTTGAACGCTGACCACTGGTGGTCACGTAACTAGTTAGCATGGAGGAGTCTTCAGACAAATCGCTTTACCAACTCAGTACAGCCTTACACCATCACCTACAGAATCAAGAAAGAGCTATTAATCTGTCAAATTCTTTTCCTGTTCGGTTAAGTTTCTCATGTTGAGCCAAATTAGCCACAGGTTCCACACTGATGGTGCCCTTCCATCAATTCTTTTATGTATCAGCTTTGCAAACATACTCTCGCCGGAACAAAAAGGTTTTCGTTTCCCAGAATTTGCTCAGCGGGTTATGGGAATAATGCCGCCAAATTGTTAGTCGGCATGGTTTATGGACAGAACTACAATGTTATCTGATAGTCTTCAAACCTCCAACTTTTGTTCTTGATAATTGAGCACATTCTTGGAAAAAGCTTTTGCTTTGTTTTACAGTAGTCTAAGAATTTAACCTCTAGCTGCACAATACAAATCTAACCGCCTGTCCTTCTTAATCATGGCCCCGGTTACGCAAAACCAACAAAATAGAATTGGAGTCCCATTCCATTAGCCCTAACTGAAGTATTGATTTGACTGGGCTACTTTGAACACTACTTATTCCAAAGCAAACACTTTGAGCCCATGGACACTCAGTGAAGAGCATCAATGTGGCTCAGAGAGGCAGGAGATGGGACAAGCGATAGCCCACCTCATGGATCATTGACATAATTTTGTGGTAAAAAATTTCGTTATATAATAGTGTGACACTAATATAGTCCAAAAATAGACAAAAATATTGCCTTTTGAATATAAATAGAGTTTAAAGTAGTAAATGCTTAATAGTGTAATATTTAATTTTAATATAACGTAAATTAAAGATATAAACACACATATATTTGTTTATTGTTGTATCAGTGAGATGTCATCAGTGATGTCACTGGCCATGTCATGAGTGATGTAATATGTGAGGTCATAAGCAGTGCATTGCGGGGGAGTAAGTTATACTTAGCTCAGGTAACTATATCTGATGGATTTCACTGGTTTTGTACAAGTGAAATCTGAGCCTAGCTATAACATCCCTGTAACCTTTGTTTTTTCAATGAATTTCTAAGGTTTTTTAAGTTCTATTTCCTAACTATAATGTCCCTGTAACCCTTGTTTTTTCCAGTGAATTTCTAAGTTTTTTTTCAAATTCTACTTCCTTACTAAAAAAACTTCCCTGTAACCTTTGGTTATTTAAGTGAATATCTATATTATATAAATATAAATATATATATATATGTATATATATATATATATTATCTACTGGCGGTCGCCAGTAGATAGTTATAGTTAGGACCTTTATCCATAGGAAATCCGCAACATTCTATTCCCAATAAGTTTGGCGTCGTTTGACGAATCATCGCGAAATTTTCAAAACTAGTGGGGCGCTCCGGTCCACTCCTATCCTGAAAGATTCGGGGTGATTCATCAAGCGGGGGCCGAGAAAAAATGGGGGTCCCAAAATGCGTTTTCTCCATGTTAATTCCCATAGGAAATTTTAGCCACGGCTACAGCCCGAACTGCTGAACGGAATTGTACCAAATTTTGCAAAAAGGTAGCGCTTGGTTCAGAAAGCAACCTTTTTTTTAAATGGTGTAAATCCGTTCAGTAGTTGCGGAGAACTTAAAAAAATAAGAGTGATAACATCGATTTCCCATAGGAAACGTTATGCAAGGCTACAGCAAAAACTGCTGAACGGAATTACACCAAATTTGGCAAAAAGGTAGTGCTTGGTTAAGAAAGCACCCTTTTTAAAAATGGTGTAAATCCGTTCAGTAGTTGCTGAGAAAATCCAAAATAAAAGTTTTGATATTTATGGCCGCGGTGGATCCGCGCACCCTCCCGACCTCGAGCTGCATGCTAATTGGCTGTCAACACTCCAAATCAGGAAGTGTTGGCAGCCATCTTGTTCCTCGGTAGAACCGAGGAACAAGAAAGCAGTAAAAAAGTGCGCAATACGCAAAAGGGGGCAGGGTAGAAACACCCTGACCCCCTAGGCCTGCTCAAAAATGCGCTTACGGTGCGCGGATCCTACCGATTAAAAAAAAAAATGAGCCCGCGCTTCTTTGGTAATTGGCCCCCAGGTGGGCCAAGTCCCGGGGGCATGCGGGGGTTAAGTTTTATGTGTGGGGGGCCTCTAAGGCCCCCCAAGCCCCGGGGACCGCCACCCCCCGGGGCTTTAATACAAAAAATGATGCGGGAGGGCTCTTGGCCCTCCCGCAGCCCCGGGGACCGCCACTCCCCGGGGCTTCTTTTTATTTTTTTTAAATTACCTATGTGGGGGGCTTGAGCCCCCCCACATGCCCCGGGGACCGGCACCTCCCCGGGGCACTAAATATTTTAATGTGGGGGTCCGTTACGGACCCCCGAGCTCCGGGGACCACCACCTCCCTGGGGCTGTGCAATTCAAGGGAGGGGGGCCGCGCGGCCCCCCTCCTGGAGCCCTTGATGGCCCTGGGGACCGCCACCCCCCAGGGCCGGCTCCTGCAGTGTCCTGGGATGCCTACCCCCGGGACACTGTAGTTTGCTATGACAGGACGGGAGCCTCGCGGCTCCCGTCCTGTCATAGCAAACTGCTTTGGATATTAGAGCGAGAGCAGGAAACCTGCTCTCGCTCCAATATCCAAAGCAAACTGCTTTTCCACATGGGGAGCTGCATGTTAGCAGCTCCCCATGTGGAAAGCAATGCCGGCTCCCGCAGGACGCGGGGAGCCGGCGGGACCGTGGGGGATTGGGGACCCCCCACAGTCCCCAACGGAGAGGGCCAGCCCCGGGGGATAGGGTCCCCGGGGCAAGTAGTGGCCCGGGAGGGGGCCACGCGGCCCCCTTCCCCAAAATTTTACAAAAAAAAACAAAGGCCGGCCCCGGGGGATGGGGTCCCCGGGCCATAAGTGGCCTGAGGAGGGGGCAACGCAGCCCCCCTCCAAAACAATAAAAATTAAAAAAAAGGCCATGCCCCGGGGGATGGGGTCCGCGGGGCAGATTAAGGCCTCGGGAGGGGGGCCACGCGGCCCCCTTCCAAATTGGTTTTAAAAAAAATAAAAATAGGGGGCAGGCCCTGGGGGATAGGGTCCCCAAGACCAATAAATTAGAAAAATAAGGGGGGCCACACAGCCCCCCTTCTTAAAAAAAAAAAAAAAGAAGAAATACCGGCATCGCGCCGGAGACCACGCCCCCTTCTTTCACCACTCTGCAAACGCGCCCCCTGGCGCGTTTGCAGATGGGGAACAAATTCCCCTTGAATACTGGGGGTCCCTGGGGGCCAACTAGCCCACCAGGAACCTCCAGTATGCGCCAGGGGGCTGCGTTGCAGAGAGGTGTTCTGAGGCCACGCCCCTTTATACACCTCTCTGCAACGCAGCTCTGTGGTGCATAATGGAGGGAGCTGGTGGGATAGTTGCACCCCAGGTACCCTCAGGATTGAAGGGGAGTTAATCCCCCGACTTAAAACGCGCCACGGGGTGCGTTTGCACAGTGGTGAAGGGAGGGTGCGGGGCTTGAGATGACATGTGTGCAAACAGGCCCTGTGGCGTGTTCTAAGATGGGGAATTAAATCCCCTTCAATCCTGAGGGTCCCTGGGGGGCAACTAGCCCACCAGGTACGTCCAGAAAGCACCCCAGAGCTGCGTTGCAGAGAGGTGCAAAAAGGGGCGTGGCCTCTGAACACCTCTCTGCAACGCAGCTCTCTGGCGCATACTGGAGGTATCTGGTGGGCTAGTTGGCCCCTAGGGACCCTCGGGATTGAGGAGGAATTAATTCTCCAACTTAAAACGCGCCACAGGGCGTGTTTGAAGACATGTCACCTCAGGCCTCACCCCCTTCCTTCACCATTGTGCAAATATTCCTCTAAAATCAGCCAAACTACGAATTCCGATTTACTCACCTGTTATCAGGAGAGAACCCAGTGCTGCATCTTTTAGCCCAGCACTGACCCTGAAAAGTAATTCTAACCGTACTTACCAGTAACTTGAATTTCCTTCCATAGGCTAACATTGACTGGTTTCACTTGGAAATTCTTCTAAGTGTGGAGTTTTGGAACTTTATAATATTCCTCTAAAATCAGCCAAACTACGAATTCCGATTTACTCACCTGTTATCAGGAGAGAACCCAGTGCTGCATCTTTTAGCCCAGCACTGACCCTGAAAAGTAATTCTAACCGTACTTACCAGTAACTTGTATTTCCTTCCATAGGAATCCATTGTCTGGTTTTCAGCAGAAAAGTTTCAAAGTGTCGATTTTCACAAACTACAAATATTCCTTAAAAATCGCCTGTATGACTTAAACGCATTCTTTCAACTGTTTACAGGAGATGCACCAGTGCTGGATCCAGGATCCACCACTGAGTAAGAAAAAGTAACGATAACACTACTTACCTGCAAATTGAATTTCCTGCCATAGGATAACATTGGTGTTTCTATGTGAAAAAGTTTCTGTCAACTTTTAAAATACAATAATATTCCTTAAAAATCAGTACAGTAACCAAAACGCTTTTACTCAACTGTTTACAGGAGATGTCCCAGGACTGAATCTAGGATCCAGTCCTGTGGTTAGAAAAGTAATCCATAAAGTAACTAATTGCATTTAACTAGAAATTCACATTGAGCTCAATGTTGCATTGTGTTTGAAATTGTGTTGCCCATTGCAACAACTGTAACTACTGTACTTAAAAGTCTATTGCCTATTTGCAAAGAATTTAAACTAAAGTAATTCATTCTGAGAAAGTATATTTTGTAATGTAATGTATAATGTAATTACAATGTAATTTAAAAATAAATAGTTTAAAAAATGTAGTAAATCAGTATCAAAAAAATAAATATAACAATTAATACATTTAAAAATTGTCATTTACAAAACCTTGGAAATTCACTGAAAAAAACCATAGGTTTCAGACATGTTATAGTTAGGAATTAGCATTTAAAAAACCTTTGAAATTCACTGAAAAAACCATAGGTTTCAGGCACGTTATAGTTAGAAATTAGCATTTAAAAAACCTTTGAAATTCACTGAAAAAACCATAGGTTTCAGGCACGTTATAGTTAGAAATTAGCATTTAAAAAAACCTTTGAAATTCACTGAAAAAACCATAGGTTTCAGACACGTTATAGTTAGAAATTAGCATTTAAAAAACCTTTGAAATTCACTGAAAAAACCATAGGTTTCAGGCACGTTATAGTTAGAAATTAGCATTTAAAAAACCTTTGAAATTCACTGAAAAAACCATAGGTTTCAGACACATTATAGTTAGAAATTTGCATTTAAAAAACCTTTGAAATTCACTGAAAAAACCATAGGTTTTAGGGACAGTTATAGTTAGTTGGACATTGCACTTGTACAAAACCCGTGAAATTCCCCCGTTATAGTTAGTTCAGCTAACTATAACTCGCGCCCCGCAATGCACTGCTGATGACGTCACATATTACATCACTCATGACATGGTCAGTGACATCACTGATGACATCACTGATGACATCTCAAATGACATCACTGATGACATCATCCATGTGATAATTTCATGCATCTTCTCACACCCTAATATAACTTTTGATACACCCACTCTAAATTACAGACTGCCATTCTCAAAACCATAGACACTCCAACACCAATAACTACATACCCACTCACTGATTCTTAGGTCTAGACACACATCCACTCACTCACCTGTACAGTCACTCATACTTATGGTCACTCAGTACAGGACTATCATATGCACTCATACACCTACATAGACACTCACACACCGCCACTCATCCATAGAGGTACTCACACACCTAGTCAGTCATGCAAATAATTAATCACACTGCCATTTACTCACCTATACAGTTATACACACACCAGCTCACTTACTCATACAAATACTAGCACATTCTTACGCTCTTATACAATCACTAATACAAGTACACACTCATCCATACAGCCACTCTCACAATCACACACTCTCACTTATACCCATTTAAATACTCCAACACACATATATACTGCCTTTCATATATGTAGTTAGTCACACATGTACCACTGAGATATACATTCACTCACTAACACACCCATACACACACTCACCCACCCATACAGTCCATCACAGATGCCCTCTTGAAACCATGCACCCAGTGAATCACCCACTGATACATCTATGTGCAGTCACACACACCCCATCCACACAAACACTCAGGCACCCATACAGATACTCAGACAACCAATCAATAACTCATAGACACTCATGTAGCTATTTACAAACCCATGCAGCCACTTACACACCAACAGACAGACGGATAAAGACATTCACACAGTTTAGTCACTAACCCATGCATTTAGTAAGATACGTTTAATCACTCACTTATAGAGTCAGTCACGCACCTACTAAATCATCCATCCAGACACTTATACACCCACTCATTATTCAATACACCTTGGCATATATATTAAACATATTTAAACTTTATAGAAACACACAGTCACTGCATGATATCATCAGTGATGTCATTTGAGATGTCATCAGTGATGTCATCAGTGATGTCACTGACCATGTCATGAGTGATGTAATATGTGACGTCATCAGCAGTGCATTGTGGGGGCGCGAGTTATAGTTAGCTGAACTAACTATAACGGGGAATTTCACGGGTTTTGTACACGTGCAATGTCCAACTAACTATAACTGTCCCTAAAACCTATGGTTTTTTCAGTGAATTTCAAAGGTTTTTTAAATGGGGGTGGTGTTTCAGGGCTTAGGGCAGTGCAGTGGTGTTCGGGCAGTGTAGGGGGTCTTGCTGGGGCTGGTGTTTCAGGGTTTAGGGCAGTGCAGTGGTGTTCCGGCAGTGTAGGAGGTCGTGCAGGGGGTGGTGTTTCAGGGTTTAGGGCAGTGCAGTGGTGTTCGGGCAGTGTAGGGGGTCGTGCTAGGGGTGGTGTTTCAGGGTTTAGGGCAGTGCAGTGGTGTTTGGGCAGTGTAGGGTGTCGTGCTGAGGGGTGGTGTTTCAGGGTTTAGGGCAGTGCAGTGGTGTTCGGGTAGTGTAGGGGGTCGTGCAGGGGAGGTGTTTCAGGGTTTAGGGCAGTGCAGTGGTGTTTGGGCAGTGTAGGGGGTCGTCCAGGGGGTGGTGTTTCAGGGTTTAGGGCAGTGCAGTGGTGTTCGGCCAGTGTAGGTGGTCTTGCTGGGGGTGGTGTTTCAGGCTTTAGTGCAGTGGTGTTCGGGCAGTGTAGGGGGTCTTGCTGGGGGTGGTGTTTCAGGGCTTAGGGCAGTGCAGTGGTGTTCGGGCAGTGTAGGGGGTCTTGCTGGGGCTGGTGTTTCAGGGTTTAGGGCAGTGCAGTGGTGTTCGGGCAGTATAGGGGGTCGTGCTGGGGCTGGTGTTTGAGGAGTTAGGGTAGTGCAGTGGTGTTCGGGCAGTGTAGGGGGTCGTGCTGGGGCTGGTGTTTCAGGGTTTAGGGCAGTGCAGCGGTTTTCGGGCAGTGTAGGCGGTTGTGCTGGGGCTGCTGTTTCAGGGTTTAGGGCAGTGCAGTGGTGTTCGGGCAGTGTAGGGGGTCGTGCTGGGGGTGGTGTTTCAGGGTTTAGGGCAGTGCAGTGGTGTACGGGCAGTGTAGGGGGTCTTGCTGGGGGTGGTGTTTCAGGGTTTAGGGCAGTGGTGTTCGGGCAGTGTAGGGGGTCTTGCTGGGGGTAGTGTTTCGGGGTTTAGGGCAGTGCAGTGGTGTTCGTGCAGTGTAGGGGTCGTGCTGGGGGTGGTGTTTCAGGGTTTAGGGCAGTGCAGTAGTGTTCGGGCAGTGTAGGGGATCATGCAGGGGGTGGTGTTTCAGGGTTTAGGGCAGTGCAGTGGTGTTCGGGCAGTGTAGGGGGTCGTGCTGGGGGTGGTGTTTCAGGGTTTAGGGCAGTGCAGTGGTGTTCGGGCAGTGTAGGGGGTCGTGCAGGGGGTGGTGTTTCAGGGTTTAGGGCAGTGCAGTGGTGTTCAGGCAGTGTAGGGGTCGTGCTGGGGGCTGGTGTTTCAGGGTTTAGGTCAGTGCAGTGGTGTTCGGGCAGTGTAGGGGTCTTGCTGGGGGTGGTGTTTCAGGGTTTAGGGCAGTGCAGTGGTGTTCGGGCAGTGTAGGGGGTCTTGCTGGGGGTAGTGTTTCAGGGTTTAGGGCAGTGCAGTGGTGTTCGGGCAGTGTAGGGGGTCGTGCTGGGGATGGTGTTTCAGGGTTTAGGGCAGTGCAGTAGTGTTCGGGCAGTGTAGGGGTCGTGCAGGGGGTGGTGTTTCAGGGTTTAGGGCAGTGCAGTGGTGTTCGGGCAGTGTACGGGGTCATGCTGGGGTGGTGTTTCAGGGTTTAGGGCAGTGCAGTGGTGTTCGGGCAGTGTAGGGGGTCGTGCTGGGGGTGGTGTTTCAGGGTTTAGGACAGTGGTGTTCGGGCAGTGTAGGGGGTCTTGCTGGGGGTGATGTTTCAGGGTTTAGGGAAGTGCAGTGGTGTTCGGGCAGTGTAGGAGGTCTTGCTGGGGGTAGTGTTTCAGGGTTTAGGGCAGTGCAGTGGTGTTCGGGCAGAGTAGGGGTCATGCTGGGGTGGTGTTTCAGGGTTTAGGGCAGTGCAGTGGTGTTCGGGCAGTGTAGGGGGTCATGCTGGGGGTGGTGTTTCAGGGTTTAGGGCAGTGCAGTGGTGTTCGGGCAGTGTAGGGGGTCGTGCTAGGGTATGTGTTTCAGGGTTTAGGGCAGTGCAGTGATGTTCGGGCAGTGTAGGGGGTCGTGCAGGGGCTGGTGTTTCAGGGCAGTGCAGTGGTGTTCGGGCAGTGTAGGGGGTCATGCTGGGGGTAGTGTTTTAGGGTTTAGGGTAGTGCAGTGGTGCTTGTGTAGTGTAGGGGGTCGTGCTGGGGGTAGTGTTTTAGGGTTTAGGGTAGTGCAGTGGTATTTGGGTAGTGTAGGGGTCGTGCTGGGGTAGTGATTTAGGGTAGTGCAGTGGTGCTTGTGTAGTGTAGGGGGTCGTGCTGGGGTAGTGTTTTAGGGTTTAGGGTAGTGCAGTGGTGTTTGGGTAGTGTAGGGGGTCGTGCTGGGGGTAGTGTTTTAGGGTTTAGGTTAGTGCAGTGGTGTTTGCGTAGTGTAGGGGTACTGCTGGGGGTAGTGTTTTAGGGTTTAGGGTAGTGCAGTGGTGTTTGTGTAGTGTAGGGTGTAGTGTTTTAGGGTTTAGGGTAGTGCAGTGGTGTTTGTGTAGTGTAGGAGGTCGTGTTTTAGGGTTTAGGGTAGTGCAGTGGTCTTTGGGTAGTGTAGGGAGTCGTGCAGGGGTAGTGTTTTAGGGTTTAGGGTAGTGTAGGGGTCATGCGGGGGTAGTGTTTTAGGGATTAGGGTAGTGCATTGGTGTTTGGGTAGTGTAGGGGGTCATGCGGGGGTAGTGTTTTAGGGTTTAGGGCAGTGCAGTGGTGTTTGGGTAGTGTAGGGGGTCGTGCTGGGGGAGTGTTTTAGGGTTTAGGGCAGTGCAGTGGTGTTCGGGTAGTGTAGGGGTCATGCTGGGGGAGTGTTTTAGGGTTTAGGGCAGTGCAGTGGTGTTCGGGTAGGGTAGGGGGTCGTGCTGGGGGAGTGTTTGAGGGTTTAGGGCAGTGCAGTCGTTTTCGGGTAGTGTAGGGGTTGTGCTGGGGGTAGTATTTTAGGGTTTAGGGTAGTGCAGTGGTGTTTGGGTAGTGTAGGGGTCATGCTGGGGGTAGTGTTCTAGGGTTTAGGGCAGTGCAGTGGTGTTTGGGCAGTGTAGGGGGTCATGCTGGGGGTGGTGTTTCAGGGTTTGGGGCAGTGCAGTGGTGTTCGAGCAGTAAAGGGGGTCGTGCTGGGGGTGGTGTTTCAGGGTTTAGGGCAGTGCAGTGGTGTTCGGGCAGTGTAGGGGGCGGTGCAGGGGGTGGTGTTTCAGGGTTTAGGGCAGTGCAGTGGTGTTCGGGCAGTGTAGGGGGTGCTGCAGGGGGTGGTGTTTCAGGGTTTAGGGCAGTGCAGTGGTGTTCGGGCAGTGTAGGGGGTCATGCAGGGGGTGGTGTTTCAGGGTTTAGGGCAGTGCAGTGGTGTTCGGGCAGTGTAGGGGTCGTGCTGGCGCTGGTGTTTCAGGGTTTAAGGCAGTACAGTGGTGTTCGGGCAGTGTAGGGGGTCGTGCTGGGGCTGGTGTTTCAGGGTTTAGGGCAGTGCAGTGGTGTTCGGGCAGTGTAGGGGTTCATGCTGGGGCTGGTGTTTCAGGGTTTAGGGCAGTGCAGTGGTTTTCGGGCAGTGTAGGGGGTCTTGCTGGGGCTGGTGTTTCAGAGTCTAGGGCAGTGCAGTGGTGTTCGGACAGTGTAGGGGGTCTTGCTGGGGCTGGTGTTTCAGGGTTTAGGGCAGTGCAGTGGTGTTCGGGCAGTGTAGGGGTCGTGCTGGGGGTGGTGTTTCAGGGTTTAGGGCAGTGCAGTGGTGTTTGGGCAGTGTAGGGGGTCATGCTGGGGCTAGTGTTTCAGGATTTAGGGCAGAGCAATGGTGTTCAGGCAGTGTAGGGGTTTTGCTGGAGGTGGTGTTTCAGGGTTTAGGGCAGTGCAGTGGTGTTCGTGCAGTGTAGGGGGTGGTGTTTCAGGGTTTAGGGCAGTGGTGTTCAGGCAGTGTAGGGGGTCTTGCTGGGGTTGATGTTTCAGGGTTTAGGGCAGTGCAGTGGTGTTCGGGCCGTGTAGGGGTTTGTGCTGGGGGTGGTGTTTCAGGGTTTAGGGCAGTGCAGTGGTGTTCCGGCAGTGTAGGAGGTCGTGCAGGGGTGGTGTTTCAGGGTTTAGGGCAGTGCAGTGGTGTTCGGGCAGTGTAGGGGGTCGTGCTGGGGGTGGTGTTTCAGGGTTTAGGGCAGTGCAGTGGTGTTCGGGCAGTGTAGGGTGTCGTGCTGAGGGGTGGTGTTTCAGGGTTTAGGGCAGTGCAGTGGTGTTCGGGCAGTGTAGGGGGTCGTGCAGGGGGTGGTGTTTCAGGGTTTAGGGCAGTGCAGTGGTATTTGGGCAGTGTAGGGGGTCGTGCAGGGGTGGTGTTTCAGGGTTTAGGGCAGTGCAGTGGTGTTCGGCCAGTGTAGGTGTTCTTGCTGGGCGTGGTGTTTCAGGCTTTAGTGCAGTGGTGTTCGGGCAGTGTAGGGGGTCTTGCTGGGGGTGGTGTTTCAGGGCTTAGGGCAGTGCAGTGGTGTTCGGGCAGTGTAGGGGGTCTTGCTGGGGCTGGTGTTTCAGGGTTTAGGGCAGTGCAGTGGTGTTCGGGCAGTGTAGGGGGTCGTGCTGGGGCTGGTGTTTGAGGGTTTAGGGTAGTGCAGTGGTGTTCGGGCAGTGTAGGGGGTCGTGCTGGGGCTGGTGTTTCAGGGTTTAGGGCAGTGCAGTTGTGTTCGGGCAGTGTAGGGGGTCGTGCTGGGGGTGGTGTTTCAGGGTTTAGAACAGTGCAGTTGTGTACGGGCAGTGTAGGGGGTTGTGCTGGGGCTGGTGTTTCATGGTTTAGGGCAGTGCAGTGGTGTTCGGGCAGTGTAGGGGTCGTGCTGGGGGTGGTGTTTCAGGGTTTAGGGCAGTGCAGTGGTGTTCGGGCAGTGTAGGGGGTCATGCTGGGGGTGGTGTTTCAGGGTTTAGGGCAGTGCAGTGGTGTACGGGCAGTGTAGGGGGTCTTGCTGGCGGTGGTGTTTCAGGGTTTAGGGCAGTGGTGTTCGGGCAGTGTAGGGGTCTTGCTGGGGGTAGTGTTTCGGGGTTTAGGGCAGTGCAGTGGTGTTCGTGCAGTGTAGGGGGTCGTGCTGGGGGTGGTGTTTCAGGGTTTAGGGCAGTGCAGTAGTGTTCGGGCAGTGTAGGGGATCGTGCAGGGGGTGGTGTTTCAGGGTTAAGGGCAGTGCAGTGGTGTTCGGGCAGTGTAGGGGGTCGTGCTGGGGGTGGTGTTTCAGGGTTTAGGGCACTGCAGTGGTGTTCGGGCAGTGTAGGGGTCGTGCAGGGGGTTGTGTTTCAGGGTTTAAGGCAGTGCAGTGGTGTTCGGGCAGTGTAGGGGTCGTGCTGGGGCTGGTGTTTCAGGGTTTAGGGCAGTGCAGTGGTGTTCGGGCAGTGTAGGGGGTCTTGCTGGGGGTGGTGTTTCAGGGTTTAGTGCAGTGGTGTTAGGGCAGTGTAGGGGGTCTTGCTGGGGGTGGTGTTTCAGGGTTTAGGGCAGTGCAGTGGTGTTCGGGCAGTATAGGGGTCATGCTGGGGGTAGTGTTTCAGGGTTTTGGGCAGTACAGTGGTGTTCGGGCAGTCTATGGGGATGTGCTGGGGATGGTGTTTCAGGGTTTAGGGCAGTGCAGTAGTGTTCGGGCAGTGTAGGGGGTCGTGCAGGGGTGGTGTTTCAGGGTTTAGGGCAGTGCAGTGGTGTTCGGGCAGTGTAGGGGGTCATGCTGGGGGTGGTGTTTCAGGGTTTAGGGCAGTGCAGTGGTGTTCGGGCAGTGTAGGGGGTCGTGCTGGGGGTGGTGTTTCAGGGTTTAGGGCAGTGGTGTTCGGGCAGTGTAGGGGGTCTTGCTGGGGGTGATGTTTCAGGGTTTAGGGCAGTGCAGTGGTGTTCGGGCAGTGTAGGGGGTCATGCTGGGGCTAGTGTTATAGGATTTAGGGCAGAGCAATGGTGTTCGGGCAGTGTAGGGGTCATGCTGGGGTGGTGTTTCAGGGTTTAGGGCAGTGCAGTGGTGTTCGGGCAGTGTATGGGGTCATGCTGGGGGTGGTGTTTCAGGGTTTAGGGCAGTGCAGTGGTGTTCGGGCAGTGTAGGGGTCTTGCTGGGGCTGGTGTTTCAGAGTCTAGGGCAGTGCAGTGGTGTTCGGGCAGTGTAGGGGGTCTTGCTGGGGCTGGTGTTTCAGGGTTTAGGGCAGTGCAGTGGTGTTCGGGCAGTGTAGGGGGTCATGCTGGTGCTAGTGTTTCAGGATTTAGGGCAGAGCAATGGTGTTCAGGCAGTGTAGGGGGTTTTGCTGGAGGTGGTGTTTCAGGGTTTAGGGCAGTGCAGTGGTGTTCGGGCAGTGTAGGGGGTCGTGCTGGGGGTGGTGTTTCAGGGTTTAGGGTAGTGCAGTGGTGTTCGGGCAGTGTAGAGGGTCTTGCTGGGGTTGATGTTTCAGGGTTTAGGGCAGTGCAGTGGTGTTCGGGCAGTGTAGGGGGTCGTGCTGGGGGTGGTGTTTCAGGGTTTAGGGCAGTGCAGTGGTGTTCCGGCAGTGTAGGAGGTCGTGCAGGGGGTGGTGTATCAGGGTTTAGGGCAGTGCAGTGGTGTTCGGGCAGTGTAGGGGTCGTGCTGGGGGTGGTGTTTCAGGGTTTAGGGCAGTGCAGTGGTGTTCGGGCAGTGTAGGGTGTCGTGCTGAGGGGTGGTGTTTTAGGGTTTAGGGCAGTGCAGTGGTGTTCGGGCAGTGTAGGGGGTCGTGCAGGGGGTGGTGTTTCAGGGTTTAGGGCAGTGCAGTGGTGTTTGGGCAGTGTAGGGGGTCGTGCAGGGGGTGGTGTTTCAGGGTTTAGGGCAGTGCAGTGGTGTTCGGCCAGTGTAGGTGTTCTTGCTGGGGGTGGTGTTTCAGGCTTTAGTGCAGTGGTGTTCGGGCAGTGTAGGGGGTCTTGCTGGGGGTGGTGTTTCAGGGCTTAGGGCAGTGCAGTGGTGTTCGGGCAGTGTAGGGTGTCTTGCTGGGGTGGTGTTTCAGGGTTTAGGGCAGTGCAGTGGTGTTCGGGCAGTGTAGGGTGTCGTGCTGGGGCTGGTGTTTGAGGGTTTAGGCTAGTGCAGTGGTGTTCGGGCAGTGTAGGGGGTCGTGCTGGGGCTGGTGTTTCAGGGTTTAGGGCAGTGCAGTGGTTTTTGGGCAGTGTAGGCGGTCGTGCTGGGGCTGGTGTTTCAGGGTTTAGGGCAGTGCAGTGGTGTTCGGGCAGTGTAGGGGTCGTGCTGGGGGTGGTGTTTCAGGGTTTAGGGCAGTGCAGTGGTGTTCGGGCAGTGTAGGGGGTCGTGCTGGGGGTGGTGTTTCAGGGTTTAGAACAGTGCAGTGGTGTACGGGCAGTGTAGGGGGTCGTGCTGGGGCTGGTGTTTCATGGTTTAGGGCAGTGCAGTGGTGTTCGGGCAGTGTAGGGGGTCGTGCTGGGGGTGGTGTTTCAGGGTTTAGGGCAGTGCAGTGGTGTTCGTGCAGTGTAGGGGGTCATGCTGGGGGTGGTGTTTCAGGGTTTAGGTCAGTGCAGTGGTGTACGGGCAGTATAGGGGGTCTTGCTGGGGGTGGTGTTTCAGGGTTTAGGGCAGTGGTGTTCGGGCAGTGTAGGGGGTCTTGCTGGGGGTAGTGTTTCGGGGTTTAGGGCAGTGCAGTGGTGTTCGTGCAGTGTAGGGGGTCGTGCTGGGGGTGGTGTTTCAGGGTTTAGGGCAGTGCAGTAGTGTTCGGGCAGTGTAGGGGATCGTGCAGGGGTGGTGTTTCAGGGTTTAGGGCAGTGCAGTGGTGTTCGGGCAGTGTAGGGGGTCGTGCTGGGGGTGGTGTTTCAGGGTTTAGGGCAGTGCAGTGGTGTTCGGGCAGTGTAGGGGTCGTGCAGGGGTTGTGTTTCAGGGTTTAGGGCAGTGCAGTGGTGTTCGGGCAGTGTAGGGGTCATGCTGGGGCTGGTGTTTCAGGGTTTAGGGCAGTGCAGTGGTGTTCGGGCAGTGTAGGGGGTCTTGCTGGGGGTGGTGTTTCAGGGTTTAGGGCAGTGGTGTTCGGGCAGTGTAGGGGGTCTTGCTGGGGTGGTGTTTCAGGGTTTAGGGCAGTGCAGTGGTGTTCGGGCAGTGTAGGGGGTCTTGCTTGGGGTAGTGTTTCAGGGTTTAGGGCAGTGCAGTGGTGTTCGGGCAGTGTAGGGGGTCGTGCTGGGGATGGTGTTTCAGGGTTTAGGGCAGTGCAGTAGTGTTCGGGCAGTGTAGGGGTCATGCAGGGTGTGGTGTTTCAGGGTTTAGGGCAGTGCAGTGGTGTTCGGGCAGTGTAGGGGGTCGTGCTGGGGGTGGTGTTTCAGGGTTTAGGGCAGTGGTGTTCGGGCAGTGTAGGGGGTCGTGCTGGGGGTGGTGTTTCAGGGTTTAGGGCAGTGGTGTTCGGGCAGTGTAGGGGGTCTTGCTGGGGGTGATGTTTCAGGGTTTAGGGCAGTGCAGTGGTGTTCAGGCAGTGTAGGAGGTCTTGCTGGGGGTAGTGTTTCAGGGTTTAGGGCAGTGCAGTGGTGTTCGGGCAGTGTAGGGGTCATGCTGGGGTGGTGTTTCAGGGTTTAGGGCAGTGCAGTGGTGTTCGGGCAGTGTAGGGGGTCATGCTGGGGGTGGTGTTTCAGGGTTTAGGGCAGTGCAGTGGTGTTTGGGCAGTGTAGGGGGTCGTGCTAGGGTATGTGTTTCAGGGTTTAGGGCAGTGCAGTGGTGTTCGGGCAGTGTAGGGGGTCGTGCAGGGGCTGGTGTTTCAGGGTTTAGGGCAGTGCAGTGGTGTTCGGGCAGTGTAGGGGGTCGTGCTGGGGGTAGTGTTTTAGGGTTTAGGGTAGTGCAGTGGTGCTTGTGTAGTGTAGGGGGTCGTGCTGGGGGTAGTGTTTTAGGGTTTAGGGTAGTGCAATGGTGTTTGGATAGTGTAGGGGGTCGTGCTGGGGGTAGTGTTTTAGGATTTAGGTTAGTGCAGTGGTGTTTGGGTAGTGTAGGGGTCGTGCTGGGGGTAGTGTTTTAGGGTTTAAGGTAGTGCAGTGGTGTTTGTGTAGTGTAGGGGGTCATGCTGGGGGTAGTGTTTTAGGGTTTAGGGTAGTGCAGTGGTGCTTGTGTAGTGTAGGGGGTCGTGCTGGGGGTAGTGTTTTAGGGTTTATGGTAGTGCAGTGGTGTTTGTGTAGTGTAGGGGTCATGTTTTAGGGTAGTGCAGTGGTGTTTGGGTAGTGTAGGGGGTCGTGCTGGGGGTAGTGTTTTAGGATTTAGGTTAGTGCAGTGGTGTTGGGGTAGTGTTTTAGGGTTTAGGGTAGTGCAGTGGTGTTTGTGTAGTGTAGGGGGTCATGCTGGGGGTAGTGTTTTAGGGTTTAGGATAGTGCAGTGGTGCTTGTGTAGTGTAGGGGGTCGTGCTGGGGTAGTGTTTTAGGGTTTAGGGTAGTGCAGTGGTGTTTTTGTAGTGTAGGGGGTCATGTTTTAAGATGCAACGCTCCAATACCTGACCAGTCTGCACTACATAAAACTGCAAACAAACTAAAAATAAAAAGTGTTTTGCACACTTTTGTCATTGGGCTATATGTGGGCTACATCTGGGTAATATTTGTGCTACATTTGGGCTTTTTTTCACTGGTGGCCATCTTGGAAGACTTCTTTGTTATGAAGTTTTCTAATTTCCTCATTTACTGCAGTCTCCTCAGTAGGAAATGCTTTCAGTTTTTTACTTTGATTCCATCAAGAAGGCATTCAGATGTGTCACACATTTGCCATAAATTCAGAATGTTATTACTCTAGTTGTTCATTAGATCACTGTAGTAAAGCTACTGCTCACCAAGGAGTTAACTGGAAGTCTACTGCTGGTATTGAAAGTGATTGTTTCAGTCTGCATGTCAGAATTTTCTAATGAAATAGAAGAGGATTTGAGATCTCACTTAACCCCTTCGCTGCTTCTGTCGGCCAACGGCCGTCGCGAGCACTACCTCCGTAGTGCTGCGCATGTCCGTTGGCCGACGCGGCCCCGCCCACTCCGCTAAACCGCCGCACCGCGGCGGAATTGCCACCGCGGTTAAGTGGTTAAAACATGCACTAAATTTTCTTTTTGCAGCACTAACCATAATTTCTATGGCAAAATGAACCCCCTCATTTTGTTCCTTTTTAAATTAAATGTTTTAAGTGTTACCAGTTTATTCCAATCAAGATGGCTTCAGGTGTGCCATACTTTTATCATAAGTAAGGCTGTTAGCACTCTAGTTGTTCTTTAGAACACTCTGGGAAGCTGCAGTAGAACAGAAAGGCATCAACTGACAGGCTGCTCCTGTTGAAATATAACAGGAAGATATTTGAGATCACACTTGAAACATGTCCTAATTTTTCTTTCTACAGCACTAACCATAATTTCTATGACAAAATGAACCCCATCATTTTGTTCCTTTTTAAATTAAATGTTTTAAGTGTTACCAGTTTATTCCAATCAAGATGGCTTCAGGTGTGACATACTTTTGTCATAAGTAAGGCTGTTAGCACTCTAGTTGTTCTTTAGACCACTCTGGGAAGCTGCAGTAGAACACAAAGGAATCAACTGACAGTCTCTGCCCTTGTTGGATGTACATGTTTTACTGAGAATCTCAGACTTCATTCTCACATGACTGAGAAAGATAATGTGAATTTACAGAAAATATGCTCTCATTTTAGCTTCTGGGGCACCTTCCAAAACTGTATGGGACAATCATGTGAAAATAGTTTTCTCTCAAACATGATTCATGATATCCCAGCAGAAGGTTTTTCACAGGGTAAAATCACCTTAGAACACACCACAATTCCTGAAATTAGTATGGTACCATCAACAAATGAATTCTAATGTAACTAAAGTCTGTTATCACCCTTTATAGTTCTCCTTTTGGTAACCCTCAAAATCTTCGATTCACTACAATGCATTTCAAAGGGGTACTATCATTTATATTGGTCCCAAGATGGCTGCCAGCAATTCCAGGATGAAGTGCTGACAGCCAATCAGATCTCACGATGACATGTGTGGTTAGGCTCCGCCCAGATATATATGTGTTTTTACTTTTGATTTTCTCAGCAACTACTGAACGGATTTACACCATTTAACAAAAAGGGTTCTTTTGAACCAAGAACTACCTCTTGCCAAATTTGGTGTAATTCCGTTCAGCAGTTCGGGCTGTAGCCTTGCATAAAGTTTCCTATGGGAAATTGATTTTTTGACTCTTATTTTTTAATTTCTCCGCAACTACTGAACGGATTTACACCATTTAACAAAAAGGGTTCTTTCTGAACCAAGAACTACCTCTTTGCCTATTTTGGTGTAATTCCGTTCAGCAGTTCGGGCTGTAGCCGTGTCTAAAGTTTCCTATGGGAAAATGAATGGGGAAAACACGTTTTGGGACCCCCCTTTTTTCTCGGCCCCCGCTTGACGAATCACCCTGAGACCTTAAGGGTAGGAGCGGACCGGAGCGGGCCATAAAGTTTGAAAATTTCACGAAGATTCGTCAACCGACGCAAGAGTTATTTCAAATAGAATGTCGCGGATTTCCTATGGAAAATAGGTCCTAACTATAACTATCTACTGGCGACCGCCAGTAGATAATATATATAACCTACTGGCGGTCGCCAGTAGGTAGTTATAGTTAGGACCTAGTTTCCATAGGAAAAGTGTTTTTTCTTTTCCCAATAACTTTGGCGCCGGTTGACGAATGTTCGCGATAGTTTCAAAACTAGTGGGGCGCTCCGGTCAGCTCCTGTCTTGAAAGTTTCAGGGTGATTCGTCAAGCGGGGACTGAGAAAAAAGGGGGGTCCCAAAACGCGTTTTCCCCATGTAATTTTCCATAGGATACTTTAGACAAAGTTACAGCCCGAACTGCTGAACGGAATTACACCAAATTTGGCAAAAAGGTAGCCCTTGGTTCAGAAAGAGTCCTTTTTGTTAACTGGTGTAAATCCGTTCAGTAGTTCCTGAGAAATTTGAAAAAGAAAAAGTTTTGATATCTAGGGACGCGGTGGATTCGCGAACCCTCCCGGGCACGAGCTTCACTCTAATTGGCTGCCAACACTCCAAACTGGGAACTGTTGGCAGCCATTTTGTGACTCGGTAGAACCGAGTCACAAGAAAACAGTAAAATAAATGTTTAAAAACAAGAAAAGGGGGCAGGGTAGAAACACTCTGACCCCTTAGGCCTGTTCAGGGGGTCCCACAAGGACACCCAGGGCCAAAAAAAGATTTTTTTTAAAATAATTTCGGCAGAATGCGCGATGGGGTTGCGAATCCCGCCGAATTTTTAAAAAAAATGAAGTGCGGGCTTCTGCGCTTGATTTAAATGAGGCCCCCGGGTGGGCCAGGTCCCGGGGGCATTGCCCTATTCATAATTGCGGGGGCCCGGGGTTTTTAAAAAATAAATATTTAAACCTGTGTGGGGGGGCTTGAGGCCCCCCACTCGCCCCGGGGACCACCACCTCCCCGGGGCATTAATAATGCAAATTAGGGGGTCCATTACGGACCCCTGAGCCCCGAGGACCACTACCTCCCCGGGGCTGTGCACTAGTAGAGAGGGGGGCTGCGTGGCCCCCCTCCAGGAGCCCTCCATGGCCCTGGGGACCGCCACTCCCCAGGGCCGGCTCCTGCAGTGTCCCGGGGTGCCCACCCCGGGACACTGCTGTTTGCTATGGCAGGGCGGGATCCGTGCGGCTCCTGCCCTGTCATAGCAAACACTTCTTTGGATTTTGGAAGCAAGAGCAGGTTTCCTGCTCTCACTTCCAAAATCCAAAGCAGATTGCTTTTCCACACGGGGAGCTGCATGTTAGCAGTTCCCTGTGTGGAAAAGCAATGCCGGCTCCTGCAGGAGATGGGGAGCCGGTGGGACCGTGGGGGCATTGGGGCTCCCCCCACGGTCCCTAACCATGAGGCCAGGTCCCGGGGGATGGGGTCCACGGGGCCCAAAATGGCCCGGGAGGAGGGTGGCAGTCCCCCATCTCCGTTTAAAAAAAAAAAAAAAAAGTATATTTGGGCATGCCCCGGGGGATGGGGTCCCTGGGGCGAATATAAATTAATGTAAGTAGACTGTTTAAAAATAATAATAAATTGGAGTCGCGACCCTAGCGCGGTGCTCAACGGGGCCCCCTAGTGTGAACGCGATGGGTGCACGGCGCTCAACGCGGCCCCTAGTGTGAATCCGGTGGGTGCGCGGTGCTCAGCGCGGCCCCTAGTGTGAACGTGGTGGGTGCGCGGCGCTCAGTGCTGCCCCCTAGTGTGAACGCGATGGGTGCGCGGTGCTCAGCGCGGCCCCCTAGTGTGAACGCAATGGGTGCGCGGCTCTAAGTCGCGCTGGGTGCGCGACTCCAAGCAAAAATAATTAAGATTTTTTTTTATATAAACCTAGGTTATATGTTGGGTTAGTGGGTGGCTCGAAAAAGAGCCCTTGTGTTTATTATGAGTTTCTTGCAGCTACATGTAAGTACGGATGCAGAGCTTCAGGTTGTTGAGAAACACTCTGTTCCCTTCATCAGTGAAGTGTACTCCGTCACTCCTGTAGATGCCCTCCATATGGAAACGTAGATTGTTGTTATATATGGAGCCCATTCTATGGTCTCTGAGGTAAGCAGAAACAGCTTTATTGACATTTTTTCTAGCTTTCTCAATCTGAGGACAAAATTGATTGGACCACTTCCATTTCTGTCTTTGGCATATGTTAGAGTATACAAAGGCAGTTTGGGGGAAAAGCAACATCAATTCTGCAAAGTTGTCCTTCATTAGCATTTCCAGACCTACCCCAGTCAATGTACCTAGGTCATTGCCACCACAGTGCACAATCATGAGGTCAGGGGGTTGGAGATGCAAAAAGGTTTTAACCAGAGGCATCAATTGGTGCCACTTTAATCCTCTCTGTCCAATCCATTTAATGTCTACATTTAGCAAAGCTAGGTCTTTGTCAATACCTCTGCGTTCAGCATACCTTTTGCACCAGAAAACATAGCTGTGCCCAACAATCCACACTGAAAGCATCTTGAAGTGATGACTGTAGGTAATGAAAAGATGTCTGTAGCTGAGGTAGTCAGTTGGTAGAATGAGAGATATCTAAAATGGTGGACAAGATTCTGTTTTAAAGAAAGTAGAGATTTCATTGGCTGTTTCAGAACATTGTACATTCAAAAATAGGGTGCATTTTAGTTTGTTTAAAAAGCAAGTTTCTTATTGGTTAGTAAAAAATGTTTGAAAGGTACTGTAGAAAGGATAAGGTCATGTTTTGCAACGCCAACCACACCTGCTGTTCTCATTTGCAACATTGTGTGGTGAACTTGTGACCTGTGAGTTAAGTTGAATGTTGCATGACCTGTTACTATGGAAACTGACATTAGGCAGAAGGGGTGAAGAAGTCAGTTGATAAGGGTTATTATCTGTGACCAATGGAATTGTGTTTTACAATTTAAACAACTCTGCGAAGCAATGTCATTTGTTGCTTATGTGTATTTGTATGGAAAAGAGAGGGAAACCTTGCCATTACTGGTTTTACCTTGCTGAGTCTGGTGATTTATATTGACTGTGTGTAAAAGAAAATCCTGTCTGAGTGTGTGAGATTTTTCATTCCACAGATTTATTTGCAAGGTGAGTTATATATTTTTGATGTTTATTTAAAAAGATTTGACATTATTCTAAAACTGTGTTGTTTGAAATATATTATTAAATGTAGAGATGTATATTGGAATTAGTTTCATTGTACTTGAAGTTTCTTTAAAAAACAGTCTGTACAATAATATATATTTTTTAAGTCTGTTCAAAGGTATAGCTGAATGATGCTTTATATTTTTAGATAGTTTTTTGAAGATGCAGTACAAATGTGTATTTTGAAAGATGCTCATATAAGGTGTAGTTTATTAGGCATCATTTTTTCTTCTCTCTACAAAGGTATAGTTTAATGATACTGCATAATTATAGATACTTTGGTAAAGATGCAGCACAACTGTGGTGTTTGAAAGATGATCATATAAGGTGTTATTAATTAAGTTTCTGTTATTAGTTTGTACAGAAGGTAAAGTTAAATTATGGCATATAAATAAAGATAGAATGGTGAAATAAGGTGCTGTTAATTAGGTTTCTTTATGTAGTTTAAGCAAAGGTATAGTTGAATGATGCCACATAATTTTAGATAGAAAGCTGAAGATATATGTGGTTTTAAAAGAGATCATTAAATGTGTTGTTAATTGCTCTTCTTTCTTAAGTCTGTTGTGAGGTATAGTTTAATGATGTTGCATATTTGTAGATTGAATGGTCAAGATGTAACTCAAAAATAAACCACCATATATTACCCTTTGTGGTATGTTGGACTTATCTACTTAACTAGATAGTATGTAATGAGTTATCTATGTGTTCAGATACTATTTATACAGTTGCATGTATGCTTAGTGTACTCATGGAATGACCCAGGCACTAACTCATGCACTTCTACAATCCCTTGAGCACTACATATAGAGTTCAGTAATTTCCCTGCTACTAGTTATGCACTCCTCCAATCACCCAGACAGTCCCATGTCCTTATCCAATCACTCTGCCAAAACCCAAGCACTTATAAATTCACCATGCACTCTCCTTGCAGTACTCTAAGTATCCAGTCACTATCCATGTACTCATGCAATGACCCAGGCACTAACACATGCAGTGCTACAATCACATGTGCACTATCCATGCAGTCCTCTAACCACCTAAACACTACTGATTCACTCCTCCAATTACCCAGGTAGTACCCATGCAGTCCAGCAATCACACTGTCACTCCCCGTGCACTTCTCCAATCACCCAGACAGTCCTATGTCCTTATCTAATTATTCAGCCAAAACCCAATCACTTATAAATTCACCATCCTCTTTCCTTGCAGTACTCTAATCATCCAGTCACTACCCATGTACTTATGCAATGACCCAGGTACTAATACATGCACTATTAAAATCCTCTATCCACTGCCGATGCAGTCCTGTAAACACTTAAACACTACTCATTCACTCCTACAATTATCCAGGTAGTATGTGTGTACTGCAGCAAATGCATTGTGATTTCAAAACAAAGGGGCATATTAGCAAGACCGGCGATAAAATTATCGCCGTTTTAGCGGCAGGAAACTGCCGCTAAAACAGCGATAATGGGCTTGCTAATATGCGTATAGAATTCCAATAGAAGCCCAGGTTAGATGTCCTGCACATCTAACATGGGCTTCTATTGAATTCTATAACGCATATTAGCAAGCCCATTATCGCCGCTTTAGCGGCAGTTTCCTGCCGCTAAAACGGCGATAATTTTATCGCCGGTCTTGCTAATATGCCCCTAAGTGTTTAAATGGTTTTTATGTAGAACATGTTTGTTTAGTAATAGAAGGGTATATTTTATAGATTTATATTAATAATATTACATTTTATTTTTTTTACAGATATTCTTCATCATCATTAAAAAAGACTTACCATGACTAAAAAAAACAGTAAAGAGGAAACAACAAAAGAAAGACTATTATTTGAAGAAAAGACAACAGCAAGAATTAGATGAAGTACAACATGTGGAAAAAAGAAAAAGTCTTGCGGTAAGAGAACAAAAGAATCTATTAAAAGACTTTCAAAGACAAGAAACAGTTTGCACAATGTAGAAAGTAGAAAGAATACCTCAACAACAAAGAAGAATGAAAAGAAAAAAGGAGAAATTAATGGGAAATCACGTTTTCAAAAAACAATCTATGGTAAAAGGAAAAAGTTTCAATTTGATTAAATAAGGAAAAGAATGTTTCACAATAGAGTAGTACTTAATTTATTAAAAGATGCCAAGAAATATAAAAAAAGATCAGCATTTTATAAAAAGAAGAAACAGATTGAAACTATTGTTGAAAAGGCTTTTGAATTAAAAAGGAAATTATTCATTTTAGTTTTAAACACAATTCGATCATTAGATAAGCCAATACATTTTATGAAGGCCAAAAGTAAAAAGAAGAGACTAATTAACAGAACTAACTTTTGTGATATTTTTTTGGGTGAATGGAAGCATAGTTCAAGTTCAGAGCCTTTTTTTAATGAAGAGAGCTATTTTCAAACCAATACATTAGTGTACGCAGTTGATACCAGTGGTCGTGCTTATGAAGTGAAGAACGGTTGTCCAATTGAAAAAGAAAAGATGGTTCCTAGAAATGTAGAAGAAGTGATAGCTAATGAAGTTCTAGGGAGACGTACTAAAGCCCCAGTGTTTACTTGGGATTGTAGTAGTATTTGTAGTATACGACAGGAGTCTATTGATATTTTACGAAATTTCTTACGAGAGTATAGTAAAAAAAGTGTTAAACAAAAGATTAAGATGCTGCAAGGACTAGATCCTTGCAAAGTGAGAAGAAATACTGGTTTGCAAGGTCATTCTCTGGCTTGTCTTTCTAGAAAAGTGTGTCAAAGTGTTTTTCATCATTTCAGAATGTTAGCAGTACATCACTCTCAAATGCAGAAATTAGTCAGAAGATTGTATTACGCAAAAAGTCCAGCAATAATTTTAAGTGACTTAAACAGTGCTCTTTTGCATGGGTCAGTATCAGATGTAAAAAAGTTTGTGATGAAATAGAGTTTCGTTACTTTGGTCCTGAACAAGAGTGTAGTCAAAGTGAGACATTGATAGAAGTAGGTGTTGAAGATTACATGGAACATAGTAGTACTGAGAAGTTTGAAGAAGAAATTACGAAGTTTAAGGTAATTTGTTGTGAAAGACCAAATTATGTTTGTATTTGTTCTCGACGAACTCACTATAAAAATCAGACTAGGAATGTTGATCTGTATTTAAAAAGTGAAAAAGAAAACAATGATAAGTGGAATGAATTTGCAACTTATTTGTTGGTAGAAGATTGCTTTGATTTGGGTAGTGATCAATGTATTTGTAAATATTGTTATAGCAAATTAGAGGACAACAAAATGCCAGCTAGAGCTGTACATAATAACCTAGAGTTGGTAGCTATTCCTCCAGAACTGGTAGATTTACACACGTTTGAGTCTATTCTGATTCAATCTGTGCACCCGTTTCAGGCTATTGTTCATATGGAGCCTAAAACAGGTAAGTTGCCTCCCACAGATTTACAGAGAGGATTAAAAGGAAGAGTTGTATATTTACCTTTAGATTTAAAGAAAAATATTGAAACTATTTGTGTAGAGAAAGAGGAAACTGAACCGGTAGTTATTCTAGTTAATGGTGTTCCTACAAAGAGTCGGAAAATATGGCAAGAATTAGTAGATGTCAGCAAAGTGCAAAAGGCAACATTATATCTCATAAAATACAATGATTACTACAAAAATGTGTATGTGGAAGAAGAAGAAATAGTTTTAGGAGATGATAGCGAAATGTCAAGTGGCCAAATTGAAAAAGTGGACATGTCCAAAAGTGAAGAAATTTATGAACATTATAGTGTACATCCTTTACATTCCAAAGAAGTGATGGGAAATACTATTGAATTATTCCAAATGAAGAAAGCAAAGGGGACTCCTATGAGTGTTTGGGAAAAAAGTTTGGAAGCTCGTTGTTTTCCACAGCTCTTCCCCACTGGAAAAGGTGGACGATATGATGAACGACCAGTACAGATTCCCGCATCAGAATATCGGACAACAAGATTGTACTCAGAAGATGCAAGATTTCGACAATGTAGCCCATATATATTTCATCTTTTGTTTGAAAGTGACTTGTTTGGACTTTCATATGCAGTCAACCACATATTAAAAACAGGAGTTCATCTTCAAAATGTTTCTGCAAAGGAACTCATGGACAAAGTACATGGCAGAGATGATCATTTAGAATCTCAATTGATTAATTTGATGGCGTGTCAGCGTGGTCCTAATGAGTATTGGTATCGTCGTCATGGAGAACTTAAATGCATGTTAAGGTACTTAGGAACTCCTACGTGGTTTGTTATGCTAAGCTGTGCTGAATACGCATGGAACGATTTACTTGAATTTCTTCGAGAAGCAAATTCAAATATTAAAAACATTGAATTCAAGACACCTGGAGAACTGTGTTCCTTCGATCCTGTAAATGTGTGCAGATATTTTAATCATAGGTTTCAAGCTATGATGTCTTTTATCTGCAATAAAAACAATCCTCCTCTTGGAGAAGTTATTGATTTCTTTTGGAGAAAGGAGTATCAAGCTAGAGGTGCACCTCATATACATATGCTTTTATGGATCAAGGATGCACCCAAATTTGGAACTGATTCGGATGAGACTGTTTTATCTTTTATTGAAGACTATGTTACATGTGCTATACCAAAAACAAGAGAAGAAAACACCTTAAGGCAACAAGTGTTACGGTTTCAAACTCATCGATGTGGCAAATACTGTCGACGGAAATACAAGTCGAAGGAAAAGTTTTATATCAAATGTCGTTTTGGATTTCCACGTCCAGTAATATCCAAAGGAAGACTAAACAGTTTCATGTCAGCAGTGAGACATACCATCACTAGAAAATCTCCCAAAAATACAATTTTAAAATAAGTGAACAATCAAAGTATATTAATGATTATAATCCAGTTATTTTGTTGATGTGGAATGCTAATATGGATATCCAGTATGTTGCGGATAATTCCATTGCTGTTGCTCGGTATGTAACGTCATACATAACAAAATCTGAAAAGACAGAGTTGAAAGAAATGTGGGAAGAAATTTCCCACGAGAAGACTCTTAGTAAGAAATTGTACAGATTTAGTTTGAAGATGCTGTCCCATCGAGAGATTGGATCCTACGAATGTTCGGATCGGTTGTCCTCTGCAAGTTTATATTCAAAGTCAAGAGGAATAATTTGGGTTAGTCTAGGTCTTGCTGCAACACGAAATCGAGTACTTAAATCTATACAAGAAATCGAATATTTAGCATTAAATGAACCGGAAAGCACAGATATTGTTAAAACAAACATGTTGGATACGTACTATCCAAATAGAAGTCCTCATCTTGAAAACATATGTCTCTATGAAGTACTGCAATATTACAGTTTTAAGAGAAATATTACAGAGAACATAAAGGAAAACAAATATGCAGTGATTGGTTCAGAAGGATGTTTGGTGAAACATAGTAAAGGAAATCTGATTAATCATAGGAAACTGAGTTGTGATACTCCTGATAAAAGAGAATTTTACTATTTAGCACTTCTGCAACTCTTCAAGCCTTGGCGTACGGAACTGGAATTACTTGGAGATTTTCAGTGCTATGAAGATTCTTTTAATGCATGTAAAGATAGCATTGAATGCACAGTTTTTCCAAATTATCTCAAAATGTTGAATGAAGAAATTGATCAAGAAGCTACTATTGCAGCTGAGATTGCTAGAGACAGTTCTCAAGACAGTCAAAGTTCTGCTCCACTGAGTCAAGATCCATTAGGACAACCAATTCTTGAAAATGAAGCAGCAATCGCCATGAGTGAAGTGGAAACAGCAATGCATCAAGCTCAACATGATATTATGGACTTAGGAAACTTGGAAGAACAACTAAATATTGAACAGAAAGAAATATATCAGCAAGTGAGACAACAGATCGACAATGGTTTTCTTCATGAAAAAAAGAATGCACATGCACATCATTTCAACCTATCCGAATGTATGTCAGTGGTCAAGCTGGTACAGGAAAAACTTTCTTAATTAAAGTTTTGACCAGTTATCTACAGAAAACCACTGAATCACATTTATCTTGTGTTGTAACCGCTCCAACTGGGTTAGCAGCACACAACATTAAAGGAATTACATTACATCGCTTACTAATGCTACCTGTTGAACATGAAAACAAATTGGAATATCACAAGCTATCTGGAAAAGCTTGTTATGAAGTTTCAAGAGTACTAAAGAAAATGAAACTTCTGATTATTGATGAGGTGAGCATGGTCTCAAACTTAATGCTTGCCTTTGTGCATTTAAGAATGCAGCAAATTTTAAAAACAGAATACGATGTCTTATTTGGAGGAAAACATGTGATAGTTTTTGATGATCTACTGCAACTTACTCCTGTAAAATGGCAACCAGTATTTAAAACACTTGTGCATGAAGACACCAGAAAGTCTTTGGGAAGTATTGGAAATGTGAACATTTGGTCATATTTTGAATGCAAAGAACTTATTAAAAATATGCGACAGGCAAGTGACGAAGACTATGGAAGTATTCTTCAAGATATAAGAATTGGTGTATTGACAGAACATGGTAAAGAAGCTTTGCAAAGTCGGCTACTTACAAACTTGTTTCCAAATGAAAATGTTGCTCCAGAAATAATATACAAAAAAATCGGAGAAAATAAATCTATAATCTGCCTAATGCCAACACTGCGAGAGTGTTCTACATTCAATGAAGAACTTTTAAAGCTGGAAAAACAAAAAATAATAAAAATGGAAGCCTTTGATAAAATAGAGCACGAAGGTATTACTATTATTTTGACAGAAAAATTTAAAACAAAATTGGATTCATTGGAAAAATCTATATCTAAGACTGATGGCTTAGAAAAGAATTTATATGTATGTGAAAACTGTCGGGTAATTTTACGCCGTAATTTGGATGTGGAAAAAGGTTTAGTAAATGGAGCAATGGGAAAAGTTGTTGATTTTGTTAATTATCAAAATAGAGATGGAATTGAATTTTTAAAGATTAAATTTGATCAGATTGAAGAAGTAAAACAGATTGGACGTTGTTCTGTTCTTTTTTGGCTTGTTAAAGATTTGTTTGTTCGTAGAAAACAGTTTCCTCTTTCTTTAGCATATGCAGTGACCATTCATAAATCTCAAGGTTTAAGTGTAGACAGCGCTTTGGTAAACATTGGAAATACCGTGTTTAAAGAGGGAATGGCGTATGTTGCATTGTCCCGAGTCAGAACTTTATCTGGATTGTATTTGATTGATTTTGATGAGAGAAAGATTAGTGCAGATGCAAATTGTGTAAGAGAGTACAATCGATTAAGAAGACTGTCTGCTCCGAATTTAGGTGAATATCCTGTATATGAAAAGCGTGTAGTAGGTCGAAAACGAAGATATGAGAATCTCTGTAGTGAAGTTGGAAAGAAGAAAAAAAATCAAGACAATGTTGAGATTCTAAACAAAAAGAAAAAGGACACTGTTGAAGATATTGTAGGATATCAGTTAGAAAATTGTTCAGGTATCAACTGCTATGCTAATGTAGTGGTGAATGTCATATTTTTTCTAGAAAATCTCCAACAGCAAATTACGAAGAATCGAGAAAAAGGTTTTGTTCCTTGTTGCATTCAATTTTTGAAAAATTGAGAACTGATAAAACTAAAATCCAAAGTGTTTCTGGCATTCGGAATCTTCTGGATATATGTTCTGGTTCGTCACAATTTACACAGAATGTACAGCAAGATGCTCAGGAATTTCTTATGTTTATGCTTGCAGTATTGGAAGATGAAGGAATACAAATTGAAAATCTGTTTGGACTTCGTTATAGATGGGAACATGAATGTGAAAATTGTACATATACTTCTACCACTAACATAGACACTGAAAGATTCATATATTTGGCAATACCAGATTGTAAAACAGTGTCTTTTAACACATTAGTTAAATCAGCTAATCAAAATATGGAGTGTAGACACTGCAAATCAGAAATGTCATCAACATTATTTATAGAAAGATTTGGACAATATATTATTTTAATGACACAACGTTGTAGAGCAGATGGAAGAAAATTGGAAACTTTAATTAAAATTTTTGTAGCAAGTAAACTATCAATATCAGGAAGAACTTTCGTAGCAGTAGCAATTATTTTCCACGATGGACCTTCTACAACATCTGGACACTACACTGTCTATTTAAAGTGCAATAAAGGATGGACACATTGTAATGATGCCCATTTGGTTTTCAAATATCGGTTGCCTAATGAATTACCAAATGCATACCTAATATTTTTAATGCCAAAGTTCTGAGAATATCATTCGGCCTATTGGGAAGATGTCAATATGAATTAATGACATTATTTTGGATAATTTCAATACAAAGGATTTCAGGAATATCATTCGGCATAGTGGGAAGATATCGATATGAATTAACAAGTGTATTTTGGATATTCTCACTGCAAATGTTTTAAAGAATATCATTTAGACTATAGGGAAGATATGAAGAATTGCTGATTCAATTATCGTTTCTGTTCTTTGATATTGTATTTAGAAAATTGTCTTAGAAAGAACCATTTCATATATTTTATATTTGTATTATATGTAATGTTATTGAGGATGTTTATTTTAGGAAATGTGAACACATAGTTGACTTTGTTGTAAATATTTTGGACACAGATTTGTGTTTTTTTAACAATCTTATTGATTGTATTTTTTGCCCGCTGTTACATGATGAGCAATATTGAAATCACTGTCTATGGTGAAATTCAATAGATTCTGAGAACACCAAAAAAGGCAAACTGAATATCTTATATAATGGTAAAATTATGTTGTGTAGTTTAAACTATAATATTATATGTTATAACTGTATTTTTTCTTCTCTTTTACAGACCAAAATTCTAAAGTTTGAAAGTTTTTCAAATTTAAATTATAAAAAACAACTGCAAAAATTGTTTCAAAGACTTTCATATCTACTATTGTAAAGGTAAGATTAAGTAACCCAAACACTCTCCATGCACTACTACATTTACCTCTGCACTATCCATACAGTCCTCTAACCACCTAGACACTGCTCATTCACATCTTAAATTTCCCAGGTACTACCCATGCAGTCCAGCAATCACCCTGTCATTCTCGATGCACTCCTCTAGTCACCCTTAAGATATAATGGGGTAACCCATAGAAGTCAATGGACCTGGGTAATAATTGGTATAGAAAACAATGGTCCTAGACTTATGTTAAATTTTAGTTGTCTGAAACAATCATAAACAGCATGAGGTACATATATAGTTTAAATCAATAATGTACCATTAACTTATTTAAAGAGCATTCAAATATATCCTCAAAATTCAAAGAAGGCACACATTATTGCTTTTTGGTGACTCGTATTTTATTCGGTCACTTTTCATAACATATTATCATATTCAATGTTCAAGATAAAGGGGTGGTTGCTCCAAGGAAAAATGTGAAGAAAGAAAGTGCTCGTGAAGTAAGATAGAATAAACAAGAGGGGGATCCAATCAAGCAAAACAATGATTCATCATTATTTACATTACAATCTCATAAGCAAAACTGGTCGTGATTCATGATTGCACCAGTTCTACATTAGGGCCTGTCCAATGGTTAATTCATAGTTATTCTTTATGTTCTTTCTCAAAAGTTAGCAAACAACGTTCGTCTGTAAGCAAGTAGGGCTGGGATAGTATACAGTGCAGGCCCCGAACAGGTGCAATCATGAATCACGACCAGTTTTGCTTATGAGATTGTAATGTAAATAATGATGAATCATTGTTTTACTTCACGAGCACTTTCTTTCTTCACATTTTTCCTTGGAGCAACCACCCCTTTATCTTGAACATTGAATATGATAATATGTTATGAAAAGTGACCGAATAAAATACGAGTCACCAAAAAGCAATAGTGTGTGCCTTCTTTGAATTTTGAGGATATATTTGAATGCTCTTTAAATAAGTTAATGGTACATTATTGATTTAAACTATATATGTACCTCATGCTGTTTATGATTGTTTCAGACAACTAAAATTTAACATAAGTCTAGGACCATTGTTTTTCTATACCTCCTCTAGTCACACAGCCAGTACCATGTACTAATCCAATCCCTCTGCCAATACCCAAGCACTTATAAATTCACTCAGGCGCTCTCCTTGCACTACTCTAATCATCCTCTCTGTACCCATGTACTCATGCAATGACCCAGTCACAAACACATGTACTGCTGGAATCCCCTATGCACTACCCATGCAGTCCTTTAACCACTTACATATTTCTCATTCACTCCTCCAATTCCCCAGGTAGTACCCACGCAGTCCAGCAATTACCCTGTCACTCCCCATGCACTCCTCCAGTCACTCAGCCACTACCATGTACTAATCCAATCACTCCGCCAATACCCAAGCACTTATAAATTCACCATGCACTCGCCTTGCAGTACTCTAATCTTTCAGTCAGTACCCATGTACTCATGCAATTACCCAGGCACTAACTCATGCACTTTTACAATCCATTGAGTGATTACCCAGGCACTAACTCATGCACTTCTACATTCCTTTGAGTGCTACCTATACAGTTTAGAAATCTCCCTGTTACTACCTATGCACTCCTCCAATTACGCAGCCACTCCTATGTCCTCATCCAATCACTCTGCCAAAAGCCAAGCACTTATAAATTCACCATGCACTCTCCTTGCAGCACTCTAAGTATCCAGTCACTATCCATGTACTCATGCAATGACCCAGGCACTAACACATGCAATGCTACATTCACATGTGCACTATCCATGCAGTCCTCTAACCACCTACACACTACTGATTCACTCCTCCAATTACCCAGGTAGTACCCATGCAGTCCAGCAATCACACTGTCACTCCCTGTGCATTCCTCCAATCACCCAGACAGTCCCATGTCCTTATCTAATTATTCCGGCAAAACCCAAGCACTTATAAACTCACCATGCACTCCCCTTGCAGTACTCTAATCATCCAGTCAGTACCCATGTACTCATACAATGACCCAGGCACTAACACATGCAGACCTACAATTACCTGTGCATTACTCATGCAGTCCAGCCATCTCCCTGTCACTACCCATGCACTCTTAGAATCAATCATGCTCTACACATGTACTCAAGCAATCACCCAGATATTAGCATGCAGTTATTTCTCTTTTTAACCAAATAAGGTAGTTCTGAAGAGAACTGGTTTTTTCTTCTTTTTTGTTTTTACATTTTTTGTGTGTTTTTAAACAATTTTGTGAATTTTTTGGGTGTTTTTGAAAAACGAAAAAACAAACAGACAAAACTTTAAACTTTTGGAATTATATTGTCATTCCAACAGAAAATTTTGCAGCGATGGTTTCTTCCTGCTGAACACACAGCGTCAACTGACTGCTCCCCACAACATAAAATGGCATTGCATTTTATACAATGCTGTTTGAGCGTTGCAAACTCTGGACGAATGTCCGGACCGCGAGATGCAGAGGTTGAGCCTCCAGAAGTGCTGGGACCAGCTCCCTGGTCAGTTTGTGGTGTGGCCTCTTTAGCACGTCGCAGTTGCTCTCGTGCAAGTTTTTTCGGATGTATAGTCTGTAGATGCTTATACATACTGGAAGTGCCACACGAGTACTTCTTCTCGCTGCCTCTTGATAGAACTCTGGGACAGAGCTTGCAGCTCACCTTTCTTGCATTCACTTTTCTTTCACCCTCCGGGATTGTGAAAATTTTTCAAACAATTGACTCCGGTCTTTTTTTGGGAGGTGGTACCAAATCTTCATCATCAGATGGAAGGTCTATTGGTGGATTTGAAGAAGCCATTGTAGAAGTTTTCCAAGTAAACACCAAAAAAAATCACAATTTTGCTCCCAAAAACACAACATGTGTCTCTCCTGTGATGCAGCAGAGAGAATGACTAAAAAGGGTGGGGTCCTTCAAGTTCTATAATGGAAAACCTTGTCAACCAATGAAATGGTTTCTTTTAAAGTCACATGGGAGTCGCGTACCCAGCGCGCAACCAGCGTGCACCCAACGCGACTTCGCGAAAATATATTTAAGAATAATATAAGTTTATTACAAGTACAAATATATTATTTTTATAAATAGTTTAGATAATCTCTTGCCCTGATATGTACATTAAAGTTATATACATATAGTTTTAAAACATAAATTTTTTTACGGGAGTCACGCACCCGGTGCGACCCAGCACGTATATGGCATCACGCGGGTCCCGGCACCGTGCCCACGTTGCATACGAAACGCGCACATGACGCGATCCCATATGTATATGACATTACGCGGGGCCACGCACATCGCACCCATCGCAAACCAAACGCGGCTCCTTCTCGACTCTACCAATATGGCGGCTTGAATTCGCGCACCCACAGTGATAGGTACAAGATGGGTACACGACTCCAGTATTTAAAAAAAAAAAAAATATACATATATTTTAAAAGACATAGGACATTACATATTTAAATTAAAATGAAAAAAATAAGAGAAAATAATTATAGGATATTAGAGTTACAAAATATCTTTTTAAAAAACTTGTAATTTACAGAAAAAAAAAGGTTTTATAAATATTAAATTTACAAATTAGCATTTCAAAAACCGTTGAAATTCACTGAAAAAACCATAGGTTTCAGGGACGTTTTAGCTAGAAATTAGCATTTAAAAAACACTAGAATTCACTGAAAAAACCATAGGTTTCAGGGACGTTATAGTTAGTTGGACATTTCACTCGTACAAAACCATAGAAATTTGGCCGTTATAGTTAGTTCAGCTAACTATAACTCGCGCCACCACAATGCATTGCTGATGACGTCACATATTACATCATTCATGACATGGTCAGTGACATCACTGATGACATCACTGATGACATCTCAAATGACATCACTGATGACATCACTGATGACATCATCCACGTGAAAATCTGATGCACCTCCTCACAGTCTAATATAACCTTTGATACACCCACTGTAAAATACAGACTTCCATTTTCGAAACCATCAACACACCAATACCAGTTACTACATACGCACTCATTGATTCCTAGATCTACACACACATCCACTCATTCAGCCATACAATCACTCATACATGCAGTCACTCATCAATACAACACTATCATATGCACTCATACACCTATACAGACACTCACACACCGCCACTCATCCATGGACTTACTCACACACCTAGTCAGTCATGCAAAGAATCAATCACACTCCCATTTACTCACCTATACAGTTATACACACACCACCTCACTTATTCATACAGATACTAACACATACTTACTCTCTTATATAATCACTGATACAAGTACACACTCATCCATACAGCCACTCTCACAATCACTGACTCTCATGTATAGTCATATATATACTCCAACTCTCACATACACTGCCTTTTACATATGTAGTTACTTGGACATGTACCACTGAGACATCCATTCACTCACCAATACACCCATACACACACTCACCCACCCATACAGCTGTTTCCACATTCACTCTTGAACCCATACACCCAGCGAATCAACCACTCACACATCTATGCACAGAGTCACACACCTCCCACCCACCCACACACACACTCAGGCACCCACACAGATACTCCGACAACCAATTAATAACCCATATAGACACTCATGTAGCTACTGACCAACCCATGCAGCAGCTTATACAACAACAGACAGACTGATACAGACATTCACACAGTTTAATCACTAACCCATGCATTCAGTAAGACACATTTAATCACTCACTTATACAGTCCGTCACGCACCTACTAAATCATCCATCCTGACACTTATACACGCACTCATTCTTCAATACACCTTGGCATATATATAAAACATATTTAAACTTTATAGAAACACAGTCACTGGATAATGTCATCAGTGATGTCATCAGTGATGTCATCAGTGATGTCACTGACCATGTCATGAATGATGTAATATGTGACATCATCAGCAGTGCATTGCGGGGGCGCGAGTTATAGTTAGCTGAACCAACTATAACGGCTGAATTTCTATGGTTTTGTACGAGTGAAATGTCCAACTAACTATAACGTCCCTGAAACCTATGGTTTTTTCAGTGAATTTCTAGGGTTTTTTAAATGCTAATTTCTAACTATAACGTCCCTGAAACCTATCGTTTTTTCAGTGAATTTCTAGGGTTTTTTAAATGCTAATTTCTAACTATAACGTCCCTGAAACCTTAGTTTTTTCAGTGAATATATATATTTAGTTATTGCAGCACTAACTATAACTTGCACACCGATCTGCACTGGTTATGACCTCACATATTACATCACTCATGGCATGCTCTATGACATCATTTATGACATCACTGATGGTATCTCAAATGACATCATTGATGACATCACTGATTACATCACTGATGACATCATCCAATTTGTGTGCTATTTCTTTTTTATTAGTTTACATAGTGGCGAGCAACTACCAAATTACTTTCCACCTATTTTTGTACAGCCAGGATCCAGCTAATGGGTGTATTTTTTTACAAAGTGCATGCGCTTTTAATGTATCATAGGTGTGCTGAGGTATTGAAGATGCTATAAATGTTTGCATTGAAGAGTAACCCTGTGTGCAGGTGCCAGTTGACAACTTGTGCCCATTATGTTCCATACAAGTTTTTATGCTCTGCAGAAAAAGCTTGCAACTGGGCAAATATTGTACATACAACATACTAAGCAGTGTAAGCACCATTTATTACTAGATAAAAGTGTGTCAGCATGATAATTTCTATGTGACATAGAAGACTGTGTGCACCAGGTATTTAGCTATGTGCATGTGCTTGTGTTGCTTCAGAAGATGGGTATCTGTAACGTTTTCACCTCAGTATGAAGGCAATGGATAATTTGATATTTAGCACCTTCAGACCCTGGTTATTTCAAATGAATAGTCGCTCTTGGGACAAGTTTTGCATAGAATGTACATTGATCTTAGTAGTTACTTTTTTATACTCTGTGGTGTATTTCCCATCAGAGTTTTGCTGTCTGCAAATAGTGTGGTACAGAGTAAACTCTCTCCATAGAGTAAACAGTGCTAACAGTACCAACTTTTCTACTTATATCTACTTCTTTTCACAATGTAGGTTCAGTAACTGTCAGGGGTTTGATACAGGTAAAGACTGTCTGTAGTTAGACATTGGTTTTGTAACATGGCTTCAGTATCTAGAGGAACTTGGTTTTCCCTGAACAGGTGTGTACAGATGCAACACTGTGTGCAGGATAGGGTACCCTTTCACCTGTGGTTTATAGTCAACATGAACTTGGCTACCCATGAAGTGTGTAGTATAGGTTCAATGTTGCACATAATACTAGCTTGCTTTACTTATGGGGCTTATATATTTGAAGAGCAATGTGTACAAAAGAAGCTTGGATAATGTCATCAGTGATGTCATCAATGATGCCATTTGAGATATCATCAGTGATGTCATAAATGATGCCATAGAACATGTCATCAGTGATGTCATATGTGATGTCATGATAAGCAGTGCACGGCGGGGGCGCAAGATATAGTTAGTACTGCTAACTATAATTGGTGAAATTCTGTATTTATTTTAAATTTTAAAACGCATATTTTTATTACACCTAACTATAACGTTACTTTACCTTTTAGTTTGTTCAAGGAATTTGAAGTATTTTTTTGAATAAATATATAATTGAAAATACATAGAAACTAACTACCACAACAGTGTTTGCACTGAGAATGTTCAGCTTCTCAGTTTTTGTAACTGACATATACAGAAATATTTTTAGCATATTTTTCATACTCTTTGTATGCATCTTTACATAAACTTCAAATTTATATTTCAAAAACACACTGATCAGTTTTTCCTAACCTGTAAATTGTGTTTTCGCTATGTACATCCATTTTTAAGATATGTGAATGCTCTCAAAGGGGCACGGGGTGTCTCGCAGGAGACTCTAGAGATCGTAGAGTTATACATTTCATGCTCATCTACTGTTCAGAGATCGTTTTCATGTGGTCACTTATTACTGAATGCTAATCTTTAATAATATACTCAGTACAGTATGTATGATCGGGAGAGTCAAACACACAATCCACTGCATGGACTACAAGGGGGCTGTACTTCCTGTCTGGCTCTCCCAAGTCACTTGTGAGACTATACATTAGGAAATAAGTTCATAACAGTGTATTTTTGTTATTTTGAAGAAAGTAAGACATGAGAAGTGTTGCTTAAACTAGAAAAACAGTTGATGTTCTTGCATTTGAGATATTAAGAAAGTTATCTGTGTTTACGATCTCGCGGTACACCTGCGAGATGCCCGGGAGAGGAAAGACATCTCAAGGAAGGATTGTGATTGGTTCAAATGGATGTCTTTATTTAGCAAGGAAATATTCTTTCCTTGTTGCTTCATTTATCTATTGAGTATTTCTGTGGTTAGACCTTTTTGGCTAACATTGTGACATTGCTGATTTTCTAACCCACTGAGGGTTAACTGTTCCTATAGAGGTAGACCGGCCTACTAGGCTAAGGTTAGTATTTACAGAAGGGAAGAAAAGTAACTTATCTATGGTAGATAAGTCTTAGGTTGGATATAGTAGATAGTGGTGAAATTCCTCAAATTTAAAGAGTTGCACTCACACACCCGTTAAGGTGTCATGCTTCATCATAGGGCATGTTTGCTCCTCGTGGGGTTGGCCTTGCAGTCCCCCACGTCCCCCGTGAGAGGGCTCTTTAGCAGAGATCTTTTAAAAGGAAAACCCTGTGGTAGTGAGTGCAGGTGTGTGGGGTAAGTGCAAGGGTATGTTAAAAATATCATGACGGTACCCCAAAAGGTAATTTATTCTTGGGTCCGTCTGGTATGGTTAAAAGCAAGGAGCTTTAGACCTTCCACCAATGAGGAGGTTTATTTTGGTTCTCAGGAAGTGAGTAGTGATAAAGGTCATAGGGTCGACATGTTTCACACCCTTGTGGTCCAAACCGGATCCTTGGCATTTCTACAGGACCGAAAAGTGAAAAGTTGGGTGTGTATAAAGAAACAGGGAACACGGATAGATGTATGCCCTTTTAGACAAACCTTAGTCAGGTTCGTGGTGGTGTTATAATGGAACGGTATTCCACAAACACCTCAAAAAAATTATCCAACCTAAAAAGAACAAATAGAAAAATAAAAATGCATGTGGAAGTGAATGAGAGAGATATTAAATTCAAAGTAAAATTTAAATGCGGGCAAGCCGCAAAAAGACTGGTGTCTTATAGCGGAGTGAGTATGTTAGATAGTTAGCAGTCATTTATCATTCATTCAATACAGTGTCGCGATAAGCGACATACATCAAGGTTAATTAATGCTCGGGCTGAGGATTAATGTTGCCCCCAGCGTATTGTAAAATACGTCACTTGTACACAAGAATGGAAAAATCTTGCTTATCCCAGTAGATGGAGGGGGAGGCCTCTACGGGGGAGACAAGGGGTACCTGAGGGTTACCTAAAAGTGAGGTGAATAAGTGGTAACCATGACACATGAGGAAATGCGTCTCAACCGTAAAGAGTGGTGTGGAGCATAGATTCGGTATTCACAGTGACCGTCGATGGTGTGTAGCTATCGCACCTACCCACGTCTGTTGCCGCCAGAGGAGAAATTATGGCAGCCATGGCCAGATTATAAAGAGAGTGGGGAGGAGGAACCTCCCAGCACGCCTGACCCGGAAGCAGACTAGGAGGCGGAAGCGACGTGAATAGCATCGTCACAGAGAGGTTGCATTATCCTCCTCCTTCTATGGCGGTCATCTTGAAGTGGTACCCATGTCACCCCTGAACCGGGAAAGGTCATGTGTGAATAACAACAAGAGGTAATAAGTCTTAATAAGTAAATTACCTTTTGGGGTACCATCATGATATTTTTAACTCACCCTTGCACTCACCCCACACACCCGCACTCACCACTACGGCGTTTTCCTTTTAAAAGATCTCCGCTAAAGATACCTCTTGCGGGGCCCATGGGGGACTGCAGCCCCAACCCCACAAGCAACAAAAACACGCTATGAGGAAGCATGACACCTTAACAGGTGTGTGAGGGCAACTCTTCAAATTTAAGGAATTTCCCCACTATCTACTAAATCCAACCTGAGACTTATCTAGCATAGATAACTTACTTTTCTTCCCTTCTGTAAACACTAACCGTAGCCTAGTAGGCCGGTGTACCTCCATAGGAACAGTTAACCCTCAGTGTGTTTGATATGTGTTCTTGGGAGCATGGGTACCGGACCTCATTTGCTGCTCCCTGTCCCTCTCCTTGTGAATTATATACTTCTGATTTTTTGTCACCAGAATGTCATCCTCAGATTCAGATGAGAACTCTACTGCTGTTCCTGCATCTCAACCACTTTACCACCCAATGAGTCATTGGTGTGGAATATTTTCAAATGAGACCAGGTGGAAAAAAGTATCTTAGAAATATGTGATTTGTAAAGTATGCAAAAAGGAGATCAGTGGGGTTAGCCAGAACGAGCAACACAGCATGAGTACCACTGGGATGTGGGAACATTTGAGGGCTATGCACCCTCAACACCTTACTTGGGACTAAGTAGGCCCATGCTGCAGTGCTTGATAACTCATTAGGGGCATCCGCATCTTTTCAACCAAGTAACACTGTACCTGCCCGAGTATGCACCACTCAGGCAGATAGCAACTCTGCTTATCAGAGCTAAGCTCTTTTTTGCTGTTTATGCAAGAAGATCATTTTTTTCTTCTGTGAGAAGCAGGGCTGCATGGGACAGGCTGATCAAGGACCTAGGTAGGAGTTTTTTTTAAATACTGTTTCCCCTAGTTTTTTCTCCTCTTTGTTTTGAAGGAGATGTTGTTTTTTGTTTACTCCCAATTTCTTGTTTTTTGTTGTACCCTTTTTGTGAAAAAAAGTAAAAAATGTTGAAAAATGATCATTAAAAAAGTTCTTTGCAGAGCTACCCATTGTTACTCCCTTTCACAATGTCACTTGAGCCTGAAGATAGAAACATACTGGGTATAGCGAGTTGCTTTTTACCCCCAAGTTTCCCCACTGGCATCTCCTTTTGTGTAGGATGTATAACATGTTTTTTCAAGTCTAATTTGTCCTTGTCCGACTTACTTCCTTTACCGGCTGGTGTATCGACCTTTTTACAGACATTCTTCAGGCCGATTTCGTCACATCGCGCTGGTGCTTGTAGTGTGTTTGAGCGTGTCTTGCCTCGTCCGCCCCGTGCTGCCATCGCTGAGCAATGAAATCCACACGCTCTGTGAGCGTCTCCGTAGCCAAGCAACCTGAATTGGCAGCCTTTCAACCCGGAAATCGTCGTCAGCAGCAGGCGAGCCAAGGATTCCCAGCGCCCGCAACAATCTTTGCCTGGACTCCCGGTCAGCTGCACTCCACGTCCTGGCCTGGGCGATCTACTCTTGGCAATATCGGCCCATCGAGACCAACGAGGAAATCCCTCTCGCATAATCCTGTCTCAAGTCGGAAGAAAGATCAAAGGGGATTCGAGGGAGGAGGAGGTGAGTAGTAGCCGTCTCACTCAGACGCCATCTTGCCCAGATCGCCTACTACAGTTATTTCCGTTGATAACTTACTACCTCCGCAGAGCTACCCTATACATTATGGGCCTGATTCACAGAACTAACTTACGTCAAAAACGTAAACGTAAAGTTAGTACTTTTTAGGTATTCACAGAATACACTTACTCATTTTGGTATTCACAGAATAGTACTAACTTTACGTCTACGTTTACGTTTTTTGACGTAAGTTAGTTCTGTGAATCAGGCCCAGTGCGCCTGATTCACAGAACTAACTTACGTCAAAAACGTAAACGTAAGCGTAAAGTTAGTACTATTCTGTGAATACCAAAATGAGTAAGTGTATTCTGTGAATACCTAAAAAGTACTAACTTTACGTTTACGTTTACGTTTACGTTTTTGACGTAAGTTAGTTCTGTGAATCAGGCCCAGTGTGGTTGACTCTCACGGACCTCTCGCAAGAACCAGTCACCCAGTCCTTTGCACCTACTGCAAGGGAGAGGATGTGGCAGAATGGCTACAGCGGTCGAATTCGAAGCTGGGGTACCAAAATCGAGTCTCGGCAGAGACACTCAACATCTTGTGATTCTGGGCAAATCATTTATCTCCCCGTGCATAACAAAATTAATGTGTCTGTCTGTAACGCAACTGGTGCTCATGTAAAGTGCTCTGATACCTTCAGGTCGAGTTTGCGCTATATAAATTTCCGCCCCAAAGAAAGAGGGGGCAGTGTTTGCTGCTTTACACTCTCAAGCATCTCACAAGAATATACCTTTACAATGGAATTTGCATCTTCACTGAACATATCATGTTGTAATAGGTATAATTTGTATGCACCAGCTTTTCGCTACTCCTTTTTTACAATGCCATGAGATTTTCTTCGCACTTGGGAGCCCCCGAACGCTTGCCTTCAGTGATGTATTTCAGCTGGAGTATTTAGTGTATGTCTCATGGACAACAGGCCTGTATGCTTCAGTGTGAATAGTAGATCATTCAAACACATACGCCTGGGCACTGACACCATTCTCTATAAAGAATTTTCTCTCCCACTCCCTACCTTTTTTTCCACGATCCTGCGAGACCATCGTAAGATCGTACCATTTTTTTAAATCACATAATGTAAACTCTCCTTCATTACAGTACTTGCAACTTTTATGTCCTTCTATGTCCTTCCCCTGGGACTTTAGGAAAAAGTGACCACTCCAGTCACAGCTATCTGCAGTATGGCAGCGGTATATAGCAGGAAATGATGAGAGACTGGACTCATCAAAAATACCTCACCACATGATAAACATTCTACATAGTAGGGTAAAATAGGGACAGACCGTTCCACTGAGACCTCTTCCCAAGACAACAAGGATGTGCAATACAGTGTGGGGATGGAACGGCCTCAACACTAAGAACTCTCTCTTGGATGAAAGGTGTGTGTACTAGGAAGAAGGCATAAACTGGCCTCTACAATGAGACCTCTCTCACATTACAGGCATGTGTATTAGGGTGTGGCGAGGTACTGGCCTCTACATTGAAATCTCCCTCTGGGATGATTGATGCATGTAATAGGGTATGCAGAGAGACTGGCCCCTATCCTTAGATTTCTCTCTTGGATGATGGGTATGCGTAGTATGGTGCTGGAAGAGACTGGCCTCTCTGCTGAGACATCTCTGTTGAATGACAGATCTACAGCTAGGGTGTGGGGATGAAATGAGCTCTATACTAAAGTTTCTCTTGGATGACAAGCATTTAGACTAGATTATAGAAAGACTGTTGGATCAACTCAGACATCTCCCCAGAGTAACACATATGCAAAATAGACTGGTCTTTCTGCTCATACCTCTGCTCTTGAGAATGAATGTCATTACTAGAGTAAAAAATGGAGTAACTTCTCTGTTGACAACTGTGTCTTGGACAACCAGTGTGCATATTTGAATTTAAGGACATACTAGTCTCTCTTACATACATCTCCTTATAGGTACATACATATATAGTAAGGTGTACACAGAGACAAACCTCTTCACTGAAACTACTCTCCAGAGTGACAACATATATACTAATATGTGCAAAAGAACACCCTCTCCATCAGCTGACAGCAGTGCATAGTATACTATGAGAATGCATTCGCCTCTGTGCCAAAACCTGTCTCTTTTATACAAATCTTTACACTACAGTGGAAAGAAGCACTAATCTCTCTATAGTATATATACATGCAGCAGAACAGCTTCAGTTCTTGGAGATGGAACTGCCACTTTAAGTCAACATTGAAAGACTGTAATAATATTGAAATCTTTAAAAGCTATTAAGGAAAGAAATCTGTAGTGACTTTAATCATTTTATGAAAAAATACAGTTGACCAACCTTACAATCAATTTCTACATTGTAAAACAAACAAAACTACAAACTTCACTAATTTATAACAGTTTTCCCCCAGACACCTATATCTCCTCCCCTTTTGCTTCATTTGCATACTTTGTCTAATGTACATAGATCATCTTTTCCTTTCTTTCAACCAATCAAGCCTGCAAAACAATATCTCCTTTAATGGACTTTTTGGGCAGGCTAGGTGGCAAAATGTAATTAAATTTTCAAAAAGGAGTTCAGCTGTGAAATCAGAAACAACCAGTTTGTTACATCCATTACAGGAATGTAGAAGTATTGTAGATGCAGTCATTTAGAATGGATAGCTAAGACAAAGCTCATGCTGCCAAACCACACAGTTCTATACCTGCCTACACATTGTTTTAACCTGCAGATACAACATCTCCCCAGGTACCTACTGCTCAAGAAGATTAGATCCCTCCTTATATAAATAAAGCACTTTTTCCTCTTTAAGTAAGCAAATCACTTTGTCAATAAAAAACGAGTAGTGCTACAGAGAACAAGCTTCTCCTAGTGTACACATATGTTGTTGTAGGCAGTAAGAACAACATCAGTTGTTCAATTACATTTTTTCCTGACTTTCCACACAGTTACTGACCGTCTTTCTTCTAAATTAAACAACTTTTGTTTTCCTCCTCTATATATAATGTGCTGTGGTACTGCTGTTTTTCAGACCTACTGTTTTCCATTTTCCTCTTATAAAAAAAGACAAAATAACCCCAAAAAATTAAATGACATACTGATCAATAATTGATACAAATTATGCATCACTATATTTTTTAAAGATTTCTACATTTTTTGCCCACAATCACATATTTATTTATATGTACTGTACCGCTAACTTCACAATTAATTTCTCTTTAAAAAAAAAAAATCCACACCCTCAAACACTGTGGGGCATATTCTCAAGGACTTATCGCCGATTTATCAGCACTTTAGCACGCAAAAGTGGCGATAGATTTTTCGCCCTATTCTCAAGCTGGTGCAAACTGCCGATAACGCCAGTTTTCCAGCGATAGCTGCCGCAAAAAACATCGCCACGGATGAGAGCGACAACTAACGCTAATGAAATGCAGAGTAGGCGTTCCCGTGCAAAAACACACGAAAACACCACTTCGCGATATTCTCAACGACCAGCCAGATCTGCGATGCGATCCAAAAACAGGCGATAAGGCGCGTTAGCAGCAGGGATTTAGGAATCATGCACACTGCCTGGGTAGTTGGCGACGGCGTTGGTGAAGAGTCCCCGGTGGTCCACTATTGCCTGCACATTGATGGAATGCTTGTGCTTTCTGTTGCGGTAATTGTGTGCAGTGTCGGCAGGGGGCACAAGTAGGACATGTGTGCAGTCAATTGCCCCCAACATGTGCGGGAAGCCAGCTATGGCGTAGAAGCCTTGCTTGGTCTCCAGCTGTTCCTGCGCAGTGTGGGGGAAGTGAAGGTGCTGGGGTACCAAGCTGATGATGGCATCCAAGACAGGTGTGAGGAACTTTGATAGGGCTGGCTGTGAGACTCCTCCAACTCTGGCAGTTGTTGGTCGGAAGGTACCAGAGGCCAACAGGTGCAGCACAGCCAGCAGCTTTGTCTGCGGAGGGATGTTGGTTGTCTGCTGTGTTGGTACCGTCAGCCTGTGGGCAATATGGGTCAGGATGCGGAGGATGGTTGTCCTTTTGAGCCTGTAGTGGGCAATGACATCCTCTGGCGTTAAGTCTGTGAGGCTGGTGCGTTTTCGGAAGGTCCGCTGTCTTGTTCTGCGCTGCCTCTGTGGCCGAACGGGGGGGAGTGTCGGGGCCTGTACCTGACATTATCCCAGTCCTGCCCGCTTACAGACAAACGCTGTTTGTTAACATTTGAAAAGAACAAAATGAATAACCATGAATTACCTAAGGGACAGGCTCCAATGTAGAACTGGTGCCACCATGAATAACTACCAGTTTTACTAATGAGATTGCAATGTATAAAATGATGAACCATTGATTTGCCTGATTGGATTCCCTTCCTGTATACTCTATCCTACCTCACGAGCACCGTCTTTCTTCACACTCTCCCTTGGAGCAACCCCCTCTCTATCCTGAACATTGAATATGATAATATGTTATGAAAAGTGACCGAATAAAATAAGAGTCACCTATAAAGCAATAGTGTGTGCCTTTTTGCATTCTGAGGATATATATACTCCTCTGCATAAGCACATCACTCTGACAAGTGTAAGTGCAACATTTAGTGCTAACAATCTCAGAAATGGCAATTAGATGGTGGGTGTGTCACCTCTGTACAGAGAGGCTGTTTAGGGTGTCACGTATTCAAAATGCCATTTCAGGGTGTCAAAGATAGTACGTAATCCCACTCAGCAGCGTATCACATGTGTCCAAATTCATGACATAAAGGCTGTCATTTGTGACCAAGAAAAGACAACAGGGCGTCTTTTGAGGTCAAATATGTACCACCATGATGCAGAGAGTTGTACCCTGTGACTCAAGTCCCACAACATTAGCAACATGGACGTGAGCGGGAATCACTGCCCCTACATTCATCCATACTTTAATACTTGATTGAACATAGACATGACACATCTGTGTGAATTGGAATGTTTTATTCACATTCAGTGGAGTGTTGAAGCTGGAGCAGTACAGGGCCATGCAAACCCCACTTTACATTGTTGCCCCGTGGAGGGCCAGGAAGAGTCCTTTAGGGATTGACAAGTTCATCGGTAGAGGAAGAGTTCAGTCCGCAGTCTGATTGCTGTGTCATTGGTAACCAAACAGAATATGGCAGTCCATGTCGAGGTCCAAGGTGAGTGTCGCAGAGTGTATCGGGGACAGTGGAAGGTGATGATGCAGAGGGCAGAACCAAGCAGTAACAGGCCATATGGCGGAGATGAATGCTACTGCTTCCTTCTTACCACTAAGGCAGAATCATCCACATCTTCGTCCTCTGATGTCTCATGTGCCTCACATGTGGGTGGTGGGGTTTTGTCTGCAGCACTGTATGGCACTGTCACATCAGGGGCCGGAGGTGGATTGTCTGCCGCACTGTGAGGCACTGACACTTCAGGGGGCGGAGATGTGGATGGAGTAGTAGCAGCAGCATTCATCCGCGCCAGGCCTTGTGACAGCAATGCCATGATGAGGGTCTGCAGGGCATGGAAGAACCCAGCTACATCTCGCTGGTGTGCAGCCGTGGCAGCCATTCTTTCTGCCTGCATCCGCTCCATGTTCTCCATGATCCTCCGCATGTGTCCCAACTCCCGGCTGACATCGCTGGAGCCACTCTGTCTAGAGAGTTGTTCTTGTCTCAGAGTCAGGACTCCAGCGATGTCAGCCATGGATCGTTGGAGAGCATGGAGCGGACTGTGGGTGTCCGTTAGGGACGGTAAGTGGTCCCTGATGGGACTTAGACACCCACATATGGCATCTAGTTTGGCTGCCATGAGGTCGAACCCCACCCGCACCTGATCAGCCATCTTCTCCTGGCACCCTAACACACGACGTTGGAAGGCCATGTGTTGTTCGTGGGGGTCCTGGGAGACAGCCGTGGTGGTGGGTGCTTCCTGCTGTGTGGTCTGTGCAGGGGGTGAGGTCTCCTCGATTCAGCTGGGCTACCCTGGTCCTGAAGGTGAGGTGCCGAAGCTGTCCATGGGCTCTTGGAGGGCGTCGGTGTCGATGTTGGGGAGGTCCTCTTCATCATCAGTGCTGAGTTGTTGGGTCTGCTCTGCAGGAGGTGTTGATTCTCCCTCTGCAATATTAAGGGGAGATGCAGTTTAACATTGTGTTCACATGTATGTTGATGCATTGTACTAGTTTACATACAGACTGCATGACAATGTACATTGTGACTGTTTGGGAGGAGCTGCCTTATTGATGCAGGACAGTCGACATTTCGACAACAACACGGATGTGTGTTTGTACTTGTACATTATCATCTCACATTTCCCTGCTATGCCAAATGTGATTGGCCAGTTCCTACACACAAGCGGCACCAGTTGTGTCCTCTGTTCTGTTGTGAACGTGTTGCAGTTTGTACCACATTGTTGTCAATGTTGATGTGCTCAGAATGTTGTGTGTGTGTGCTGCATTTTGGGAGAGTCGCCCCTGCAGCTCTGATTTTGCTGCCCCTTATCCCTTTCAGGAGGTGTGCCTTTGACTTCTGTGCTTATACAGTGCTGAGATGTTGTATACTTGGGTAAATTGGGCTCTTGGTGGGAGTTGGGACTCTGGGGCATGGTTTGTCCGCAGATATGTTGTTGTCATCAGGGGTTGTATGTGCACCTGGATGTGTCAGAGTGTGACCTGTTCCTTTACGGATGTGGTCCACACTCAGCCACCTCAGTGTCGTGGTGTGCAAAATGTCATGATATATTGACTGCAGCCATGCTATTCGTCATGCAGTGTCACTTGCATTGTCAGTGTGGCTCACAGACACGCCGCTTTGCTGGGTTTGGCACATGTGCATGGGTTGGTTGTGAGATTGGTGATGTATGGGTAGGGCCCCCTCTGGGCACATAGTCGACGGGGGCCTACTTGCTGTTTCTAGGTGTGCTGTAGTGTGCCAAGGGGATGAGGGACATGATCCAGAGTCATTGTGGGTGTGCACTGTGCTATACTTAATTGTGCATGTGTGACATTGTGCCCATCTCCCCCCGTCCCCCCAGTCCCTGGTTGTTACTCACCCTGTTGCTGTTGTGCCAGGTCATGTTGAGCAGTGTCCGGTCCCCCAACTCCTGCCACCGTCTCCACACTGATGACTGTGGACACCATTTCCTCCATCTCATCCAGTGGCGCTGGACTCCCACCTCCAGTCTGCATTGCTGCCTTCTGGTTGTTGCCGAGTTTCTTCTTGGTTTTGCACTTCACATCATTCCAGCACCTCTTGACCTCTTCCATTGTCCTCCTCAGCACTCCGACTGCATTCACCTTGTCCACGATGGACTGCCATATTCCATTTTTTGTTGCCAATGACACAGTGGAGGTGACGAACAGTTGTTGATGGTGTTCTATCACCTCCGTTATCAGGATCCTGTTTTCCTGCGGACTGAACCGCGTCTTCCTCTTCTTCTTCTCCTTGCCCTTCCCTGACCCCGAGGTCCCAGGCTGGTCCTCCGTGGGGCTTGTGGGGTTCTGGTTGTCCTCTGTACTTGCTCAGGCTACCTCCATTGTGCTTCGCAGTTGTTTTGGTTTTGTTTGTGGTTTTTTTTGTCTGATTTTAAAGTGATTTTTCCCGCCTGACGTGTGTGAATTGCAGGCCTGGCGCAGCATATCGCTGATTTTTTTTATCGCGGTTGGGCCCATCGCCACTTTTTTCACGTTCGGCTTTCGGTTTTTATCGCCGTCCCAGTGATTTTATCACGGACATTTGACGCATTATCGGGAAACTATCGCATGTTACCGCCGTGTTGAGAATACGACGTTAACACAGCGTTATTTTCCCGCGATGGGCGGCAATATGAAAAATTGCGTTAACCTATTTTGCTGATGATTATCGCACGTTCTTGAGAATATCCCCCTGTATTTTTTAATCCACAATAAAATTATAACATGCCTTCAAACTTAGTTCCATTACAATTTTTAAAGTAACATATTCCTCTTTACACACCTTTTCTAACAATTTCCACAGTGTTCTACTCTAGAAATAGCAATATCTACACTCAAACATCTCAATGGGGTAAAATATGTGTACAGTAAGGTTTATAAAAATACTTTGCCTTATATTAACAGATTGCAGAATCTTTGTTTTATAATTTCAGAAACACTGCCTCTTTTACTTGTAACTACATACTGATCGAACATTTCACTTTTTAACGCAACATCCAATACTTGTTGATATCTTTCTACATTCTAAAGTCTTTCTTTCAAAATCTATATTAAGTAACATACACCCCCTACAAAAAGCTTTTGATTCACTAACCCTTGTATAAAATACGTTTTCCAACAGTAGTGAGCCTACTGACACTTCTCCACAAAGCTAATAAAATATTTTTTAAATTACCTCAACTTAGAGCAGGTTCTTATATGCAACTGAAGACACCACTCTGTCTCAGTTCCAAATGCAGACACTCCTGTGGAGCACAACTCTAACAGACTTCCTTCTCCTCCAAATCACCAACAACAAAGTGAACTATATCTGGTTCTGCACGCAATCACATCACAGCATTTCTTCAACAATGTAATAAAAATGGTAACTATTGGTTATGCCTTTCCCCTTTTTTCTACTTCTCCCCATTACGATCTCGCGAGACTCTTGTGGGATCGTAAAACACCACATGACAGGCTCAGTAATTTTCTATCCAGTCTCAGAGCCTCTTGTGAGCCTTTCGTGAGATCGCACATGTCCATGCAGCAAGACTCTCCCTGAGGCTTGTGGGCTATTCTTGCGAGAGCCTTGCAGGATTGCAGAAAATTGTTGGGAAATACTAGTATGTAGGACAGAGTATCCTCTCCACTGAGATCCATTTCTTACATGACAGGTGTGAGTAGTAGGGTGTGGGGAGAGACTGGCATCTCCACACAACCTCTTTCTCAGATAACAGGTGTGCATAGTAGAGTGTGTTGAGGAACTGCCCTCTCCAATGAGACCTCTTTCTCAGATGATGGATGTGCATAGTACAGTGTGTGGAGAGAGACTGGCCTCTCCGCTCAGACCTCTGTCTCAGATGAAGGGTGTGCATAGTAGGGTGTGGGGGGACTAGCCTCTCCTTTCAGACCTCTCTCTCAGAGGACGGGTGTCTGTAGGCAGATGTGGGGAGGGACTGGCCTCTCCTTTCAGATCTCTCTCTCAGATGATGGGTGTGAGTAGAAGGGTTGGGGAGGTTCTGGCCTCTCCCTTCAGACTTCTCTCACAGATGATGGGTATACCTAGTAAGGTGTGAGGAGGGACTGACTCCTCTCTCAGATGACAGGTGTGTGTAGTAGGGTGTGGGGAGGGACTGGCCTCTCCGAATAGCCCCTCTCTCTCAGATGGTGGATGTGCATAGCAGGGAGTGGGCAGGGACTGCCTTCTCATTTCACACCTCTCTCTCAGATGATGAGTGTGTATAGTAGGGTGTGAGGAGAGACTGGCCTCTTCCATCAAACCTCTCTTACATGAGAGGTGTGCCTAGTAGGGTTTCTGCATGGACTGCCCTCTCTTTCCACACCTCTTTCTCAGAATACAGGAGTGCGTAGTTAGGTGTACATGGACTGCCCTCTCCTTCCAGACCTCTCTCTCAGATGATGGGTTTCCATAATACGGTGTGTGGAAAGACACTGTCCTGTCCACTTAGTCCTCTCTCTCAGATGACGGGTGTACATATTAGGGTGTGTAAATGGACGGGCCTCTTCTATCAGATCTCAATCTTAGATGACAGAGAGACTAGCCTCTCCACTAAGACCTCTCTTTTGGATTACATTTGTGCATAGTATGCTCTGTCCAGGGACTGCCCTCCCTGCTAACACCCCTCTCTCTCTGATAATGAGTGTAGATAGTAGAGTGTGGGAAGAGACTAAACTCTACTCACAACTCTTACAAACCCGATGGCTGTAATAGTAGACTCTGATAAATGCCAATTCCATTAAGACTCCTTCCTACAGTAACAAGTGTGCATACTAGAGTGTATTCAAAGATCATCTACTCTTTCCTACTTTTCACGATCCCGCGAGACTCTGACTTAATCCCAGTGACAAAGGTAGCAACGCAGGGAAGGAGATAGTCTTCTGTGTGTCTCATGTAGTGGCTATCTTTAATTATGCTGACAAAGGAAAACTATAACTAGAATCTATCGTCCTTTCTGTATGTTTAACTATGTGACCCTCAAAACCAGGCATTCACCACAATGCATTTTGATACAACAAAAATGGAAGTGCCTTATCACCAAAAAACACACAATCCAACAGGCATGCTTCTTGTTACCTTCCAAAAAAATATTCCAATGAAAAGCATACCATTCAACAAACATTTAATTGAATTTCACCCTCAACATTTAGGGTCTAATTTACAATCCATTGTGGAGGCCACTCTTAGACATTTCTTGTTCAGGCTGGACTAGCCTTCTCCTAGGGCCCTCTGACTCCATCCACTTCAGTCAATAGATGCTAGAGAGTGCCTTCTCTTTTGTATATTATTGTATATTATTGCCTAATTGTCAGGGCCCTGAGGTCGATGTCTGATTTTAAACTTCTGGCTCTTTCATAGCCAAAAAGTAGAGGACAAATTGTCCATGAACATGCAAGTCATTTTTTGAATAAATCAATAATGCCACACTGTCTTATAGGTTAAATTTCATACATAATCTTCTTTTGGCTTTCTTCAGACAGTATCCAAAGGGGCCTGTTATAAAGCCTGTAGATACCTATGTGCTTTATGTAGTACCTATTTCATTATGCTGATAAATTACATATTTTCCGTTAGCAAGTGGCATTGTATGCGCTTTTCCGAAGATAATGATGTAAGCATCTAGTTACAAAACGGACGCTAAAGCGGCGATAATTATATCGCCAGCCCTTGCTAATATGCCCCAAAAAGCGCAGAAACATGTCGACCCCTGAAAGCGTAATAAACACAAACTTTCCTTTTCACTTGAGCTGGGACTGCTTGTTATAACTAAAAGGTGTGGAGACATGCTATATATACAATTTTAAATTGCAGGGTGTTTTCAGATACAATGCCAAACCAAAATACAGAACAATCGCATACATGTTGATAAGGTCAGTTTTCCTATCAGAAAGTGACAGCACCACTCTGACAAAAGCCCAGCGATAGAGTCAGCAGGAGCAAGCGAAAGGCATAGGCATCTATAATACTCGCTGTATATGAACGTTTTTAAGCGATATAAAGAATATGATACACACCCGTTTATTTCCGTCAAGGTTTTAGACTGTTTCTATCTTTTTTAAACATACATTGTGTAGATCTTCGCTTGCAAATGAGATGTATCGCTGAACTGGGTAAATCTCAACATTAAAGACTAGTATTTGGACTAAGACTAGTGGCTCAGATCATTTCCCAATGCATCTTTAAGCTCCAAGGCTATCCTTGGCTAAAACGAAGACAAATAACGGATCTCATACTAGAATGAACTTAAGAGGTACAAAATATAGCCAGAATTGCATAAAGACATCACTTTTATAAAAAACAATAATATGAGTTACATTTAGAGTTTAGCATTACTTAATTGCTCTATCTAAAATGTTAACAGTCTTGACAGTGCAACAATTTGAGTTGAATGCAAACCATTCCTTTCAATTGAAACAAGAAGTGACAGACTTAGAATCTTTCTGTAACTTGCTAGACACTAGTTTTTAACGCTCATGCTTCCTTAAGAATAATTTGTAGTTCAAGTTAATAGCTTTCATGTTGTCTTTTTACTCTAAAAGAGCGTGCTGTCATTTGTAAGGCCGAATAATTTGTGACAATTTAAGTGGCCACTAGCCGATTTTACCTGAGTCAATGCAAATGTGCCACAGGAGTCTGACAGTCATTTCTACTCAGAATGCAGTTACATTTTTGTTTCCCAGTTTTTTTTTTCCTAATCTTTGTTTGTTTCCAACCTTCGGCCTTTAATTGTGAGTAACGGGCTGCTATCTGCTTGATTGCAGTTTTTTCAGGTGATTGCTACGTGTGACTCCCCTTTCATGGACTTGCTCATCTGCCAATATAATTTGCTCTGCAGAGCATCCACTCAGCACCTTTCTGCTCAGATGCCTTGAATGAAGAATATCATTACTGCCACACTTAAGACAAACATGTGAATTGCCTAAATGCCTTCCTTTGTTGAAGCACCTGTCTTGCATTTCCTTACAGACATTCTGCTTGGATGCATTCAATCATGCGGAGAATACCATTATTACGGAAGTGAAGAAAAAATAGCTTTCCCCTCTAAACTGCAGGTTGAAGAGTGGGTCCCTCAGTATTATCAAACGTTACCATTTTTAATTTTAGCTTAATGTTAGAAATGTTACTTAAAATGCCGTTGGCGAAAATAAGCACACCTCCTAGTAATGTTGCACTCATATAACAGCTGTTTGTTATATCAAAAGTTCCTTTGTGTGCTCATGTGTAGATGGAAAAGTATATTTTCTCACGTTTTCCTCGGATTGCATTTTTCAAAGGAAACATATGTGTAAAGAGATCACCACCGAAGAATATATTTTCCAGGTTTTTGCAAATTGCAATGAACATTCACAGGAATGGTCACCTCTCCAAGGAAGACAGAATTTGGCCTGATTGTGAATGCACAACTCCTCTCAGTGATTGGATAGTGATAGGAGTTGGTTTTTAATCTTTATAATCGACAGGTCCTTCATTAGGTAAAAGTGCCTCCCTGACTTCAGGTAGGCCTGCTTTCCATCAAACCGGGTTTTTGGAGAGCTCAGGAACTCTTCTTTGACAAAAGTGACTGGGTTCTTGTCAAACAGAAGCGAAAAACACATTCTCCATTTGTTGCTGAGCCTCTGAGAGTTGTGACGCGCAAAGGGCATAAAATAATGGCACAGCGTCCCGGAAATCCATCACAAGGGATTCATCACATTTCAGACATCTATCACGACAGTTATCAGCCCCTGTAATCCCAGATGGGGCTGCCCCACCTGATGTCCTAGATCAAACATCAGCTCCTGTACCCTCAGTGTACTCTCAGGGTGCATATCAACTACCTCAGACCACGCGATCTGGCCAAACAGTGCAAGCACCTAGATGACTTATCGAAGAAATATAAAATGCTGCTGTTTATTACACTTTTTGTTACCTAAAAATGGAGGCGATGTAGTGTCTTAAGCCTGAGCGCCAAGACCCCGCGGTTCTGGAAGGACTCATTGAGAGAATTACGTACCTAATTGGGGAGGTGTTAAGGTGTGCTCATTTAGGGTTAGGAGGTAATGAGAAGTTCAGTTGAATGTTGTGCGTTGGTGAATAAAGACATCAGTTACGAGCTCCCCATGTGGCGTGTTCATTTTGCAGGCTATCAGGCTAGGGGGGTACACTTCAGGGGTTACATTCATTTGGAAAGCGAGTGAATGTTCTAGGTTGCTACCAAGCTCCAGATTCACTGAAAGCGAGATTAATGCCATCTTGATATGCAGCTACTTTACATTACAGGGGACGCAAAGAAATACAACATCCAAATTATGATTAACAGTATTTGATGCAGCTTGTGCTTTTATGAAACATGTTTGTGCAAAGAAAGGATTGATGCCGTGTGAGGTCTGTAGAAAATGTGTCAATTCCAAATGTTTATGATTTAAAATGAAAAATAGACATACAAATGACATTTAAGGAATGTATTAAAATTACGTACCTAAAAGAAGTTACCAAGTGACATTTGACTAATTTATCCGCTGAGATAATTCTGCAGCCCTGCATTTAAACAGCCACGTTTAAATAAACAGCCAGTTTAGTCATGCAAATCGAACAAGATATTTCTTGTGTAAGCTATGTATACATCTTGACAGATATGCAAAACATGCACTATTTCTGACGATTTGCAGTGCATAAATACATACATCAAGATGTAGTCATTTTCCTCACTCTCATAATGTAATCAAAAGTGTAAGCGTAATGGAAAAAAATATTTAGTTTGATACAAAAATGTGAAATATTTTAATTGGAATTCGTACTTTGCATTTTAAATGTGCATTCTTTATCTGTTCTCTTTTGTAGAGAACAAGGACGATTTTTCTAGAGTCGCTTGCCTTTGTTTGAAGCAGACATTTGACTGTTTTAATCTTTCACGGCCCAATATCTGTGTGTGCATCTTTTCCCCGCCCTTACAGCAAAAGATATGCACTGGTGCAAATACAGAGTAAGACCATATTGTAAAATGTTGCTGCCTCTCTTAGATGGAATGGAGACAACAGTGTTTGCGCAGACGATATTGCGGAAAGCTTTTCGGGGCAGCTGAAAAGTGAAAAAAGTGATTGTGAAACTATTGCTAAACATATGGAACACATCCTTTCCGGTATTGATCAGTCTACTGGGGTGACATCAGATATGTTGATAGATATTTTACCAGAGAAACACGAGTCCACAAAAAACATTTTTAAAATAGTAGAGCAAAGAAGTTTTGCTCTGTTTATGCTCCTGATCAATTATTTCCCATTGTATTTTATTAGTTTATTTTTCAGAATTTAAATAAACAACAACATCAAGTACTGTGGGGAGACAATCACAATAGGACAGTGCTTATGGCTGTACCTTGGAGAGTGCATAGTTAGCATTGTGATACACACAGCATTCTGGGGTCACGCACTCAGCAGAGGTAGACAATGGATAGTGATGCTCTCAGTGGGCGATCTGGTGCTTGCGTGAGCATCCCCACGTCTGGTAGATCGGTGTTTCAACGAGGGAGCAACTGTCCATGCCTCTTAGCAATACTTGCTACCATTGGTCTGAAGCAGCGAATCAGTGCCTAGCTATGTCTTGTTTACCTTATAGGAAACCCAGGCATTGTAACTTTTTAGCACCCTTAGAGATATCCAAGTCACAGACTAAGCTTAATGGGGCTAATTTGGGGCCCAGTAGCAAGGGACATCCAGCTATCTTTGTAAGTGCACAACTCACCTCTTTCTAATGACCGAGCATGTCCATATGGAAGACGCCGCCTATGGTGTCTAGACAGCATTGTTAATTCTGTGAAACCTCACAGCGCATCTTCCACAGATGTCTGTGAAGATGCTTAAACTGTATCAAATGGAGCCACTCCGAAATAACCACTTCAGTTGTTTCCATTATCGTTTAAGTCCAGACCTCATATGTCTAGGGCTCACCATCTGGTTCCTATTTTTCCTTAAGTGGGCTAAGAACATTTGAGGCATTAATGATCAGTGTTTTATGGACTCGGACATGCCCTTGGCCTCAATATTACTCACCTTTAGTTTAGCCGGCAGGGAGCTGAATTGTGGGACTGATTATGTAGAGTTTAGACAGGATTTCAGGGCACATGTTGCAGCTGTATTTACGAAATTGTGATTTGTGAAGCTGTTTCCGGATCTCAACTCCTAGTAGGACTTGACATTATCACTCTTTCAAACATTTCCAAAGGTAAAGATACCAAACACATCTCATTCCTGGAATGCAGGGAGGTGTTCCCTCATGACTTTGTTTGCCTACCCCATTCTCAGGAGTGCTCAGCTACAGCATAAAAAGACTAATTCCACAGCATGAGCAAAGTCCTCTGTCGTCTCACCACCATACAACAGTTTTATCAAGGGAAAGTCAGCAAACAGGTCTTGCTCTGGTTGGAAGACCTGATTCTCTCTACCTGCAAACAACAATTCATTTATAAATAAATAGATATGCCGCCCTGTAACATTTAAGTTTAGAAAGCTTTATTGAAGTAATAAACAAAGTAAAACATCAATACAGATTGTATGATGAGGCGTGACAATGAAGAATAAACTTAACATTAAAGTAGAAAATGAATCACACCTCAGTTGTAAGATCTATACAAAGTCAAGTGCATTTTTAAAATTATAAAAAGAGGAGGAGAAGAGAAGAGAAGGGAAGAAAGGAAGGGGAGAAGAGGAAAAGAGGAGAAAGGAGCAGAAAAAAGATTAATATAAGAAGAAAAACAAAATATGTAATTATATAAAATACAATAAAAATAAAGCATGTACAAGCTTAATTTTTCGACCTGGAAAGAAAAGAAGTTAAAGGCAACCATAACAGATCTTTTTTGATCAACAGAGCAGTGGAATTAGCAAAAGCACGGTCAAGTCTATGGTGATGACATAGTAAGTTCCACAAAGCTTGGAGTGAAATTTTTGAAGTGTCCTTCCAGTTGGTAGTTATAATTTGGAGAGTGATAGCAAAAAATAGATCAATAAATTTACCCACAAGACCATGAACATCCCAAACATGAGAGCAACTTCCCAGAAAAACATGTGAAATCTCAAAAGGAACATTAGACAATAAAATATCATTCAATTTTAACCAAACCTGAGCCCAAAAAGATTTAACCAGAGGGCAATGAAAAAACATACGCATGAAATCACTATTATTATTAGGACAAGACCAACACTTCGGGGAGACTAATAACTTAAATTTGTACATATCGCAAGGGGTGAGAAAAAGTCTGTTATAAAAATAGTATAAGGTCTGTGTAGTGCTAGCAGAATGTGAGGAGGTATGGATTTTTTTCCACAAGGAATCCCATGTGCGTAAAGGGATTACTAGGGCAAGATCTTTTTCCCATATAAGCTCTAATTTGGATTTGGTTCTGATTTTTGAAGAGTGTGATAGTATTTTGTATATAGTAGAAGCACTAAATTGAGTAGAGAAATCAATGAAGGTAGGGAGTGCATGGTTAGAAATAGTGGTGTGAGGATCCTGAAGAAAGAGAGAAGTGAGAGATTCCTTAAGTAGGGGATAGTGAAGGGCATGAGAAGAGGAAACGTTATAGGAGGTTTGGAGATCTGAAAAATCCATAAAAGAACCATCTCTTATTAAGTGTTGTGGTGTAATAATTCCCTTGTCAATCCATTCCTTCCAAAATAAGGTACGTTTGTTAATCTTAATGGATTTGTGGTACCAAATTGGGGTGCGCAAAAAAGGGTCAGCAGACGGTAAGTGGGAGTGAATCAGAGAGGTAGATATTGCTTTGGAGTGAATAAAAATAGGAGAAGAGAAACATTTCGGAGGTTGGGACAAGAAGACAGCAGAAGTAAAAGAGAAAGGAGAATACTGAGCTTGCTCCAACAAGCTCCATGCAGTTAGAGGCGGGTCTGAGGTCTCAGATAAAGAAGTCCATACTTGCTTTAGAGTGAAAGCAGAATGGTAGTGGCGAATATTAGGAAAATTGACACCACCTAAATCCTTGGAGGACTGAAGGCGGGCCAATGAAATCCTAGGTTTACGGTTGTTCCAAAGGAACTTGGAGAGAGAACTATTAATAACACGAAAAAAGGGGTTTGGAAGAGAAATGGGAAGCATGGATAAATAAAAATTTATAATAGGAAGAAGCATCATTTTGATGGTAGCTAATCTACCCCACCATGAAAGAAATAGCGGTGACCAACCCTCAATCAGAGCGGACATTTTCTTTAGGATGTCCGCAAGATTGATTTTGATAGTTTCCTTGATGGTGTTAGCATAAAGGATACCAAGGCATTTGATATGTTTAGAGGTCCACTCAAAATCTGTATTTGTAAACATGGAAGGAAGACAGAATTTGTTAAGAGGTAAGATTTCAGACTTATCAACGTTTAGTTTATAGCCAGAGACTTTTGAGTATTCCTGCAGAAGTGAAAAAAAGCTGGCAGAGAAGTGGATGGGTTAGAAATGTATAAAAGAATATCATCAGCATAGGCAGTAAATTTAATATCAAGTGATTTGAATTGAAGACCTGTATAGTGAGGAGAGCGTCTGATTGTTTCTAGGAAGGGTTCCAACGCAAGGATAAAGAGAAGGGGAGAAAGGGGGCAACCCTGTCTAGTCCCTCTAAGAAGGGGGAAATAACGAGACTGACAACCATTTACCCAAACAGAAGTGGTCGGGGCTGAATAAAGTAGTTGAATATATTGAAGGATAGGAGGGCCAAAACCATGCCACTTGAGGGCACTGAAAATAAACTCCCATTCAACCCTGTCAAACGCTTTTTCAGCATCTAATGTTATGGCGGCTAACGGAGAGTCTAATTTAGAGTCCAAATGGATGATATTAAGAAAGGTACGTGAGTTATCTGTAATGGAACGACCTTTGACAAATCCGGATTGGTATATATTGACAAGGTCAGGGATAATTTTATTAATACGTATGGCGAGTAATTTTGCAAAGATTTTACAATCTGTGTTAATCAGAGAGATGGGCCTATAGTTTTTACATAGGGACAGATCTTTATCTTTTTTAGGTATCAGGCAGAGCATAGCCTGAGAAAAAGTGCCTTGCGCTGCACCAGTAGTAAGAAAGTGAGTAATTAAAGAAAGGAGGTGAGGAATCAAAAGTGATTTAAATTGGAGGAAGAATCGAACGGTAAAACCATCAGGGCCCGGCGTCTTATCTTTAGGTAAAAGGGAGATAGCAGCAGTGATTTCTTGTTCAGAGATGGGAATATTCAAAGAAGAAAGGTCGACCTGATTTTCAGGAGTTTTAGGAATGCGTTGAAAAAAGGAATCGATAAGATCAATAGAAGGGGAAGATTCTGGGGTGTACAGAGAGGTATAGTAATCAGTAAAACAATCAAGAATCTTGGCATCTGAGAAATGTAAAACTCCGGAAAGGTCCTTAATAGCAGCTATTTTAGATTTTTGTTTTTTAATTTTAAGGTAATTGGCTAGAGCTTTGCCGGCTTTATTCCGTCCACCATACATTTTTGCATTGAATTTAAGAAGGTTATTACAAGCCGAGTCCCAAGACTGTTTGTTGTATTGCATTTTCGCTTTAATCAGATTGGATAGTGTGTCAGGGCAATTGGCAGAAAAATACTGGTGTTCCAATATTTTGATTTGTTTAAGGAGAGATGTAGATTCGGAGAGATTTTTCTTCTTTTTCCGGGATACAAAGTCTATTATAAAACCTCTGGCAGAGGCCTTAAAGGCATCCCATATTAAATGAAATTGAGAGACAGAAGAGATATTATGAAGAAAGAATTCTTGAGCAAAGAGCGAAAACTGTTCCACAAATTAAGAGTCCAAGAGAAGAGAATTGTTAAAGCGCCAGCGCCGAGATGAGGGTGTAGGAGAGGGATATTCTAAATCTAAAATGATGGGGGCATGATCGGATATAAGAATGGAGCCAATCTCAATATCATTCATGAATTGTAGGGTATGTTGAGTGAGGAAAATATAGTCTATACAGGAATGAGATCTGTGTGCAGGAGAGAAAAAAGAAAATTCGAGAGCATCCGGGTGTGAGGTTCTCCATGCATCAACTAATCCTCTTGCAGTAATCGCCTTATAGAAAGTTTTTTGCATCTTGTTGGGGATGTATTTGGTTTGAGATTTTCGGTCAAGAAAGGGATCCATGAGTTGGTTGCAGTCTCCACCCACAATCAAATTGTCAGCAGGATGTGAGGAGAGAAGAGTGGAAAAATCCGACCAAAAGGATGAGTCAGTACCATTCGGGCCATATATATTACAAAAGAGAGTGGAGTGTTGTTAACTGTAACATCTAGAAAAAGCCATCTACCGTTGGTATCTTTAGATTCAGTTTGTAGGTGAACAGACAATGACTTATGAAACAAAATAATAACCCCGTTCTTATTATTGTCAGCTGGGGAGCAAAAGATTTCGCCCACCCAATGTTTATGTAATGAAGGCAAGTCTTGTAATCTGAGGTGTGATTCTTGTAACAGAGCAATATGACATTTCAATTTAGCAAGGTGGGACAATACTCTCTGCTTCTTAACAGGATTACGGATACCTTTTACATTCCAGGAAATGATGTGGAGACTTTTCATAGGTAAGGTTCATAGGAGAATAAACAACCTCTAAACATAACAAGTGCGGAAAAGTTAATAAGTAAAGTATGGAGATTCATTAAAAAGAGAGTATAAGAAACAGAAGAGGATACAAGTATAAAAAAAGAAAGGGAATGAGCAAAAGAGAATAGCTAAAAGGAGGAAGAGTATATAACATCGTTTGGTATGACAAAAGAAATGAGCGAAAAGGTAAGTATAAAAACATCGTTATAAAAGAGTAAAAAAAGAACGAAAAACTCAGTGCAAAAAAGGATCCAGGAGGAAAGAGAAGAAAAAGTGGAGAAAGAGAAGGGAGTGAAAGTAGGGAAAAAAAGCATATTCGCCGGTTAAGAGAGGGAAAGAAAGAAATGGCAAGCGAGGAGGGAAAAGAGGGGAATAAAGAAAGCGAGGGTGGAGAACATAGTCTCCCAAGGAAAGATAGCAAAGAGAAGATGACAAAAAACCCAAAGGCTTTAGTCATAAAGAACAAAATGAAGAAGAACATTGACGAGTGAGGGGGGGCGGCGAGAGACAAGACGACCACACAGCCAAAGAGACACCGAGAAAAGAACAAGATTGCCTTCTAAAAATAGATAAGGAAGCAAGTATAAAAACAAAAAGGCAAACTTACGGAACAGAAGGAAGGAACTTACCAAACAGTGGGAAGAGATTGCAGCAACATAAGTCGCACATTACAGACAGGGGGCAACAAGGGTGAAGAACAGCTACAGCAATTCCGTGTTGGGGAGGCCTGGGAAATGAGAGAAATAACAGACAAAGACATAGTTAAAGGTTACAAACAACATACTGAAGCACACCAAAACAGAGCAAAGAAATAACATAAAGCAATTAAGGCTTGCTCAGTTCCATGGATTCTCCTTTATGGGCATGAATGAACTTCCGGAGGTCGGCAGGATCTTCAAAACTGAAAGTTCTATCTTTGTAGGTAACTTTGAAGAAGCAAGGATGTATTAACCCATATCTGGCATTCATAGATCTCAAGGCAGGCCTAAGGTCAAGGAATTCCTTGCGCCGGTTAGCAGTTGGCTTGGAGACATCTTGACTGAAGAAAACTCTGCGGCCAGACCAGAACATCTGCTTGTGTTGTTTAGCTGCGTTGAGAATCTCCATGAGATCAGAGTAGAGAAGAAAATAAGCAATTATACCTCTGGGTTTAGACAAGGAGGATGCACTCTGTGGTCCCAATCGATGAGCTCTTTGGATGTTAAAGTCCGTGGATTTTGCGCAACCAACAATCTGGAGGACTTGAGATTTCAAAAATGTAATCATATCTGATCCTTCGAACCTTCCGGAATACCATAAATGCGTAGGTTATTACGCCTATTACGATTTTCTAAGTCCTCTGTAGATTTCTTGAGCAAACTGACTTCTTTAGTAAGACAATCAACTTTGGCAATAACATCTTGAGCATCACTGACTTTTTGTTCCACATCCGAAAGCCTCAGGTCTAGTCCAGTCCATTTGTCATCTAACCTTTGCAGGGTAGCAGCTGTGTCAGACATGAAAGGACGAATGAGGCATAATTCCTCCATTATATCCTCTAATGTGAGAGGGAGCGGTGATTTTGACGGAGAGGGTGGGTCCTTCTTTGTACGTTTACCAGGACCAGTCGCAGCATCTTTTCGTCCACCCGCCGTAGCCCCCTGAGGTTTGTGTGGATGATGAGAATCCATAACAGCAGAGGAGAGGAAGCACCAACAGTCGTGAATTGAAAAAGGAAAAAGAGAAAAAAAAAAAAAAAACCAGCAGGAGACGGCGTTGTTGGTATACTGAGGAAGAGCCAAAGAAGAAATGACCAGCGAAATGTCCACAAATGAAAGCGGTAATTAATGAGTAGAAAGTAACAATAAGATACAGTCCAAAGTTACTCAAAAAAGGGTCTGCACACAGAAATTGTTACTTCACTAGATACCGCCAGAATTGTACACAATAGCTAGTGACGTCCGCTGTAGTAAGGGAGGGGCATACATCCAACCGACCACCATCTGCTCCACACAGCGACAGAAGGATCAATATAAATGCTGGTCTGTCTTTTTTGATATAAGGCACAACATGGTCAGCCTTAAAGAAGAGAAAGAGTGCTGCAAAAATTTACCGGGAGAACATTCTCCTCACGGTCGGGTGGAGTGCTGCATGAAGAGAAGCACAAAATGGCGGCCGCTGTCAGGCGGGAACAAACGGGGCCGATAAAGAGAAAGATAGACCTTCCCAGGGTCTAAAAACTTGCCGTCATAGTCCTGAACCACTCCTGTGCAGGAAACCGCGGTTGCGGTGGACAGGCGCTGCATGAAAACGGTTCCTTCATCGGCGAGCGGAGCTCGGAATAGCGGAGCTCTTCAAGTGGTGGCCATCTTACATCGCCGCTGCCGCGCGCCTGCCGCCCTGTAACATGATGTAGGAAATTAAGCAATTAACATGACTCGAAAGAAATCCCACACCAACTTATAAAAATAAAGCAGCTTTCTATTAGGCCTGCTCGTAAAATTCCACTCCGCTTGCTGAGTTTGCAGAGTTTATCCCACTCTGCGCTATGCATAGTGGAGCAGAGTTTTTTCCTCACTCGCCAACATTAAGTTGGTGAACGCAAGTGAGAAAAATCTTACTCCAGACCACCTCCCGGCGAGAATTCTCAATGTGCGCGGTCACGGATGGCCACTACCACTCACGTTGAGAAACCTTCCATTCATGGTGAGGAAGCTGGCACTCGAGTAGAACATCTACTCGAGCCGCAGAAAAAAGCAGCGCCCTCTTGCACTGGGCATGGTGCCATTTGCGCTGATTTTACAGTGCGGGACAAACACCCAGTGCTAAATTCAGCGCAAATGGCGTGGCCTAACGCACTCTGCCGCAAACTCCGCCCAGGCCTGCTTCTTATATAAATTTAGACACCAAAATGAAGACAATCTAATGAGTATAACTGGATTCATGGATTTTTAAAGCAAAGATAAATCAGTGTATTTCACTATTGCAAAACTTTAGTTGCGGTCAATGGAGAAAAACACTAATGACAATTGGTCACTTGCAGGTCGACTACAGTGGAAACCACCGGGTGATAAAGTGATGGGAGTCCCAGGTCCAGGCCACCACAGTCAGTTGAATTTTACCTGGCTCGTACGGCCGGGGTACAGAGAGTGTCCTTGCTGTCCCTGGTGTTGAAGCAGCAGCCGCTGTTTTGCTGGTTTTACCAATTAGACTGTGCTGGTGAGGAAACAGTTGCAAAATGTCGACAATGGGGTCACTGTGACATTAGGCTGAAGGTGCTGCAGGGTTCTCTTGAGGCACAGCATCGAACGAAGGTAGTGGTAACTGGACTGACCACCAACAAGCCTTGGCAGTGGCAAGCTCATCCTTGGGTTACTTCAACATCCTGGAGACTTGTTGGAGGTCAGGACTACGTTTCCCACAATGTACTAGACCATTTGCTTTTGGGCAATCCTTTGGTGGGCCCGATGACCATTGATTCTTTGGCTCAGGGAGCATGCTTTACCTAAGGGCTGCAGCGGACTAGTACCTCTAGTCCAAGGGAATTCTGGAGTTGCCTTTGGCTCTCGGAGGGGCTCCTATTTCCTTTGGAACCAGTCCCTGGTCCGGGATGAGTCACAGTTGTGCAGTTGCAGGGTGGTTGTCACAGGTGCAGGGTATTGCGCCTTTGCTTTGTGGAGGTCCTGAAATCTCAGACTCAGGTCTCTTATTTGTACTTGGTCACAAGCCATTCAGATCTGAGGCTCTGGTGCCAGGGCAGGACTTTAAATCCTAGATTTAGGGGTGTTTGGAGGTGTGGGCTTTGGCAACCCAGGGGCCCCAGTAGCAAATTCACCCCAGCAGTGACCAATTCCTGTGGAGTGTGGCCCCTTTTATACCCAGAAGTCTCTATTCTGCCACTTTTAAAAATGGCAGAAACCTTCCTTGGCTGTACAGATCAGGTTCCCACCCTAAGGGTGTGGCTAGCTTTCTGGGGATGTACTCCTCCTGACTATCTAATTTTCCCACCTGCCAGGGTTGCAAATGTGCCTGATGCTGAGGGTTGACTTTCTTCTTTCTGGGAGGAAGCCCACTTGCATATCAGAGGTGGAGAATGACTTTGAAGCTCACTGCTTTGATGTTCCTCATCACTAGCCATCCTGCCAGGGGGGAAGTAACACCTCCCTCCCAGGCAGGCCTTTGTTTCTGACTCCTGGGAGTGTTTCCACCTCCTGGCAGGGGGTAAGATTCCTTTCTTGGTGGCTGCAGCTGCAGGCTGTCAGCCATGGCACAGGAATACTGGGCCAACCATGTGAGCAACCTCCAGGGCAGCCACCTAAGTGCATGGCACATCAAATTCGACCTTGGTTTGATAAGTCAAGTTATTTGATACCAACCATTACACTTTTGAGTGAGTCCATAATGGAGCTGGTGATTGGGTTGTGCCCAGGTGCAATCCCATGTTATCCTATGGCCCCTTGATCACTTATAGTAGCCCCAAATGAAAGAGGAATACTATAGGGATGTATGAGCTTGCACTTATTTGTACACATCTCTAATATAATGTACCCTGTCTTCTGGGCTCAGGATGCCTACCTTAGGAGTGACTGACATATATTATATTATGAAGGCAAAGTCGAGTTTAATCAGATAGTACTGCTCATGTAGTCTGCATGTAGTGCTGCCATCTGTTTACTTGGGTCACTCAGGGTGGCACCATCAGTGCTTCAGGCCCTGGGGACCACTTTTATCTCCCATGCGTTGGGTACCACTGATACAACGTACCCGGGATTTATAGGGCAGTTAAAGTCCTTGCCAATTGGGGTTACCAATTCCCATGCATCATATTTAGGGAGAGAGCACTGGCACTGGGGCCTGGCTAGCAGGCTCTGGTGCACTTCCAGTGTCATAACCATCAGGAATGGAGAAAAAAGTGTGGGGATGGCCATACAAAAAGGGCACTTTCCTACACATGATTAGAGGTCAGCCACTCTTAGTCCCCCTTCATATGTGGATTTATTGCACTTATCAAGTGAAACTCGTGCTACCCAACCTTGTCAAAAGTAAGAGTGCAGCATACCTCACAGCTGGCACGCCAAATGAAAATGATAGCCTCTGTGACAATAATATGAGCAAAAGGAATACTTGACATGCATTTGCATTGCATATTTAAAGTTTGAAAAAATTGTAGTATATATTGCTTTAGGATCCAAAAATACGGAAACTTAAATTCTTTTAAATTGAAAACAGTTTAGATTGTTACTACAATCTAACATTTCTAGGAATATGTGAATGTCCTTACCTAAGCCACAAGTGTAATTACTGTATTAAATACTTACATTAAGCAAATGATTCACTTTGATTCTTCATATTTCACCTATGCATTGGCACCAGTATCTACAATTTTTTCCCTGCAAAGTGATTACAAGTGTTTTCAAGGTGACGTGGTACGAGTGGCTCAATAGAGAACACTTCACATGAATGATGTGGTGTTTGCACATGAAATAAAAGGCTTATCTTGCACCAGGACTTTTATTAAACAAGACACAAAGATGACTTTTTCAGCTCTAGAATTTAAAGCACCAAATGTGTTTTGAAAGTGCCTGTAGGCTACTAGAGGTTGTTATTTTGTGTTTGGTGGATGGAAAATTATGCTGGGCTGGACTCACGTGTTCTATCACAGAGCATCCACGCATTTATTACTCAACTTTCGGGCCCACATTTCCAACAACACTAAGAGCCTGATTATGAGTTTGGCGGTGCGGCGCTGGGTTTGCCCTGCCGCCGCACCTCCAAACCTGTGGTCGGGTCGCCCCCCAGATTACGAGTGTTTCTCGTGTCTGGTGGGCTTTTTTTTTACATTCCCACAGAGGTGCCTCAGAAAATGGCCACTGCAAAGGGAATGCCAGAAACGGTTCCTTCACAGCATGGACTGTAAAATCCATGCCATGCAGGATCTGATGTGCATGCACACAGGGGGGGGCACACGTTGTGCCCCCCTATGTGTATCCACATGGCGTGAGGCACCAGGGGGCCCGGTAGGGCCCCCTTTGTTTCCTCTCAGCCATGGTTTTCATAGAGTTGGAACCGCCATTAAAAGAGTGGCGGAGAGGAAACTTTGAATATGCTTGGTGGGACCGCGGTCAGTCCAGCCAAGCATATTGCTGCCTCTACACTGCTGCACCACCACCAGGTAACAGCGGTTCCCTGGCAGCTGTGGCAGGGCAATGGCAGTCCGATCGCCCTAATTGTAATAGGGCAGTCGGAAGACAGCCCCCGCCGCCCCCGCGTGGCTGGCGGTCGACATTTATATTGGCTACTATACCTTTGCTTAAAGTGAAACCTTGTCCCGGATCATGAAGAGCTGTGCTGACTGATCACAGAGATGAGTGCCTGTTATTTAAATTTGAGGTGTCCAAACTTCATGCATATAACTGGGATTTTCTTCAAGTTAATGCATGAAATGTAGATAGCACAAGTACGAAACAGTGAACTGAGGTTCCCTCTCTCCATTTCTCAATTGCTCTTTGTTATGTTCATGTACTAACTGGAAGACATTCTGAGTTATATGTATAAACTTTAGACTCCTTTTTCTCATTTCTCTTTACCTGCTCCTTCCTGCTTAAACTCCTCACCCATACTTTCAAGGCAGTACATAACACTGGCCTAGCATACCTCAACAATTGCATCTGCTTTCACAAACCTTCCAGACACATCTGCGTGTCCAGATTCCTACTTGCACAAATACCACAGATATGGAGAACCAGATCTTGCAGTCGAGCCTTCTCCTCCATCACTCCTAAATCATGGAACATCCTTCCGCTACACATAAGAGCCTCCTCCTCAGTTTTTGAATTCTGCAAGAAGCTGAACATCTGTCTTTTTGAGCAGTTCTAGTAGGCCCCTGGTGTAGGCAGACTCACACCTGCTCAGTGCCAGGATACCCTCCAGTGCAATAATGCACTCTACAAATCTGCATAACATGATGTAACATAAATGCCACTGGATCTGCTATCTCCCTATATTTGGTCACTGATGTTTGGTCACTGATGGGAGTGGCATGAGATGGAAAAAACACAGCTCCTATGTAATTCTGCGCACAAGGTTAGTGCAATAAAACAGACTCTCTGACCAATATTATCATCCAACCTGAGTGATAGAATCAAAAACTACTCTGTCTCAGTTACTGTACATGAAACGCAAATTACAATATGTTATTTCAACAGTAAGTTAGCGTAGCTAAATCAGAGAATGCACCACTTTATTTAGAGTTAGAACCAATTAAACAGGAGAGCTGTAATTTGTTGAAGACAGAGAAGAAATATGTCATTCAAGCACCTTTGCCAACAGATATAAAGAGATTAGGTTCATGGACAACTCCACCTGGGAAATGGAAAGTTTATTTCACACACTCCTTGTTCTAAAGATAATCCATTTATACCAATAGCACTGTTATATTTTCTGTGAAATTTTGGGACCTTTCAAGATGGCCAAACCATGGTGGCATTTGCTCACTCATTTCTGGGCGGAAATGCTTCCTACTGGAGTATTTCTTTGTAAAAGAGAAATGATCCCTTTTAAACAGAAAGGGGTGGGAGCACACTGCTTAACCTCCCAGCACAGATCGCCCCTTAGCATTATGGTAAAGGCAGTTTGTAGTGCACGCTTACTTGGTATTTTGCTGGAGTGTTCCACCAATGTTGGTGCAGGTTAGTGCTGTACATCTCTAGACACATGTGTTTCTGGATTTTATCCGTCATCAGTAGAGATCAAAAAACGATTTTCATCTGGGGTTGCTGAGCAGGCTGCCACAATTCTTACAGGTCTCAGTACCTCTCACAGGCGCACAGGTGCATCTCCACAAGCTTGTCAGCTCAATGGCTCAAGGGAGCCTTTTTAAACAGAAAGGGGTGGGAGCACACTGCTTAACCTCCCAGCACAGTTCGCCCCTTAGCATTATGGTAAATGCAGTTTGTAGTGCACGCTTACTTGGTATTTTGCTGGAGTGTTCCACCAAAGTTGGTGCAGGTTAGTGCTGTACATCTCTAGACATAGGTGTTTCTGGATTTTATCCGTCATCAGTAGAGATCAAAAAACGATTTTCATCTGGGGTTGCTGAGCAGGCTGCCACAATTCTTACAGGTCTCAGTACCTCTCACAGGCGCACAGGTGCATCTCCACAAGCTTGTCAGCTCAATGGCTCAAGGGAGCCTTTTTAAACAGAAAGGGGTGGGAGCACACTGCTTAACCTCCCAGCACAGTTCGCCCCTTAGCATTATGGTAAATGCAGTTTGTAGTGCACGCTTACTTGGTATTTTGCTGGAGTGTTCCACCAAAGTTGGTGCAGGTTAGTGCTGTACATCTCTAGACACATGTGTTTCTGGATTTTATCCGTCATCAGTAGAGATCAAAAAACGATTTTCATCTGGGGTTGCTGAGCAGGCTGCCACAATTTTTACAGGTCTCAGTACCTCTCACAGGAGCACAGGTGCATCTCCACAAGCTCGTCAGCTCAATGGCTCAAGGGAGCCTTTTTAAACAGAAAGGGGTGGGAGCACACTGCTTAACCTCCCAGCACAGTTCGCCCCTTAGCATTATGGTAAATGCAGTTTGTAGTGCACGCTTACTTGGTATTTTGCTAGAGTGTTCCACCAAAGTTGGTGCTGTACATCTCTAGACACATGATCCAGAAACACATGTGTGTGTCTAGAGATGTACAGCACTAACCTGCACTAACCGGCCCCTCTATGTGCTGCCTTCAGGTCACCTTTTTATATTGAGCACCGTGCTCCAATAAATATAATGCCCCCGAAACGTGAGTGAACATGGCGCCAACCTCGATAGAGGGTCACGATGGTGTCACAAAGTCAGCCCCAGGCAATGCTGTGGGTTCCGGGGGAGGTGTGGTGTTTTCAGCATGTTCCTTTTCCCCACCCTCCTCCCTCCTCCTCTTTCTCCCGGTCACTCACCGCAACAGCCGCAACTCTCCTGAGTTGCGGCGAGGCACCGGGCTCTCCTGAGGCATCCACCACTCCTCATACCAGACTTCTGACGCGTCATCTTCGGTGCCTTTGCCGTCGGTCTGGACGCGGGGTACGAACTCTTCCTTCTCCATGGCTCTCAGTGTCTGGGACTCTTACGGGTCTTCATGTCTTCATCCGGCGTTTTCCCCCTGTTCTCTCTGTTGGGGAGGACGGCACCAGCTAGGTGTTGAAGCTTGGAGCTTGTCCCTCCCCCACACTAACACACTTACACAGCCAGACAGAGCAGCAAGGGTAATGTTTGAAAAGGGGAAGACCCACATCAAGCCCCCTCCCAGCTTCTTGATAGGACTGGAAGCACAGCCCTATAAGAAGTCAATATTTGTGTGCCTTTTATTAGCTTCAGGGGTGCACTGATGTGCGCCATGACAGCAACATTTTAGTAGATAGACTGTGATGCCTGAGGCATGCACAGTATGTCAGCTAAATAAAATGGATTGTGACTCTTTGAGGAAATCGTACTTGAGCTATGCAGACATGTGCAATCCAGACATTCAGCTACACAGTGCTTTATTTTGAAACAACTCTGGGTAGCGGGAACATGCCTCAGCCCTCTCACTCTCCTCCTCCTGTCATCAGGAGCTTGGAGACGAGGTACAGAAGGTTGACCTGTGCACTAGCAGTTTTCATAAAAACACAAAACACTTAGGGGCATATTCACAAGGAGCTATCGCCGAATTAGCGGCACTTTATCGCAGCCAAAGTCGTGATAAATGTACCTCCCCATTCACAAGCCGGTGTTAACAGCCCACAGCACCAGTTTAACCGCGATAGCAGCCGCAAAAAAAATCGCCACAGAGGACCCCGCAAATATAGCTAATGAGATGCAGAGTGGGCATTCCCGTGACAAAAGTCGAGACAACAGCACACCTCAACATTCAAAACGACCAGCCACATCCCCGCTAAAAACACAAAACAGGCGATAAGGCGCATTAGCACCAGGAAATCTACAACTGCTCTGACCTGGTGTAAACTCGGACGGCAGCCTGCAAACCAAAAGGGAGCACAGCCCAGGGCTACATTGGAAGGGCAACAGATGCCATGGAGCCACCCATCATGCGGCCCGGACACCCAAGAGGGCCACAACACCCACAGCCACCACCCCCAGGACCACCCCTCCCTGGCACCCCTCTGACCAAAGACATGCCACATCAGCCACACCTAAACATGTACAAAATATTCCGCTTGATGCCGCAGAATCACAACTGGTGACATGGATGTGTCGTCACAGAAATGACCAGCACACATTCACTTTCGAAGCAACAAATGAAACTTTATTAAAATGAACAACGAAATGAAATGAAGACACATGGCCGCTCCCCTCCGGACAATACGTAGGTCAAAGCCAGTAAGACAAAAAACATGATGAGAAGGTGTGTCCTGCGCACATCAGAGGAAAGAGAGAGAGCGAAGGAGAGAGAGAGGAAGAGTGGGAGAGAGAGAGAGAGAGAAGAGGAGAGAGAGGAAGAGAGGGAGAGAGAGAGAGAGGAAGAGAGGGAGAGGGAGAGAGAGAGAAGAGGAGAGAGAGAGGAAGAGAGGGAGGGAGAGAGAGAGGAAGAGAGGGAGAGAGAGTGAGAGAGAGTGCCGCCCCTGCGCACCCAGGCCACACTGCTCACCTGCTGCCTCCGGTGTGTCTCCAACCATGTGCCGGTATGTAGGACAGTTCACCAGGTCACACATATGATTCAGAGCCGTCAGCTGAAACAAAGCCCAGATACATGACTGGCACAGTACACACACTTGCACAAGACAACATCGCCTGCCTGCCCATGCACACCCAGGCAGAGGCACCCCAGCCCCTCCCGCCGCCCATCAGAGCATGCCCGCCCATGCACACCCAGGCCTCAATGCTCACCTTCTGCCACCGACGCGTAGACAAGAGGTCCCACCACGTGCCGCTGCAAGCCACAAGCCCGGGGCCCGCGGACATTGCACCCTCCACATCATGCAGCCACGCTCCGCAGGCCACCAGGTCTCATGTTTGGTGCTGAGTCTTGATTACTCCATGGCAGTGGACATACCAGTACACCCAGCACCATCGCAGGCTGCACACCCGCTCAGCCCAATGGGTGCCACCAACTCTGGGACCCAGGAAGCGACGCCACGTGGCGGTAGGCCTGCGCCTTCCGCTGGCTCTAGCCTAGACTGCGGTCCAGGAGGGCACACAGAACCTGAGCTGTCCGGACCGCCTGGACGGGGCATCATCGCAGGCTGCACACCCGCTCAGCAGCTCAAGGTGCCACTGACACAGTGCACCCCAAGTCACCATCCCGTGGCGGGGTGCATGTGCCATCCGCAAGGCCCTGGGTGCCACTAACCCTGTGCAACCCCAGTCTGCGCCACGTGGTGGTAGGCCTGTGCCGTCCGCAAGGCCTCGGATGCCCCTAACCCTGTGTGCAACAACTCATGGGCCCTACATGAGTGAGAACCGTGGAGTGGCCGTCATCCAGTCACCATCAGAAGAGGGAAATGTGACTTCGTCGGCCCCTTATTTTGGCGGAGTCACATGGCCTGTGACGCCTGTGCCGGATGGGTGTGGTGTGTGTGAAAACCTGTCCTCAGGGAGTGGCTGTGACATGCTGACAACTAGACCAGTGACCTGCACACCACCAGCGAGTACGGCTGCGACTGGTAGCAATGAGGCACCCCCTTGGGGCGTTAGCGGAGTGGTCTGGCCTGCTGTTCGCTCGACCAGTGCAGGGCTTGCAACAATGACTCGTGGGCTCTGGGTGTGGTCCAGTCCATGTCCGGACAAGGAAGTGACTGATGCGTGTGTCCCTGCTGTAGTGTTCACAGAACCCGCTACACAAAATGCAATGTCGCACCCTCTTACTGGCATCCCACAGGATGGACATCATTGACGCAAGGGAAGGCACTGTCCCCACATTCATCCACACAGGAATGACGTAAGACTTTACACAGCAGTGCGTCACTGGATGTTTATTTGCACATCCAGTGCAGTCATGCAGCTGGAGCAGTACAGGGCTATGCCGTGCACACCACACAATATGGGCCCATGGAGGGCCAGCCAGTGGCCATCCCGGGATGAGCTGTACTGCGGAAGAGGAAGGGTACAGTCCGCCGTGTCATTGGTCGTCAAACAGGATGTGGCAGTCCATGTCGCTGTCCAAGGTGAGTGCCTCGGAGTGTATTGGGGTCAGTGGTAGGTCTTGAGGCCATGTGCGGTCCAAGCAGAAACAGGCAAGGTGGCGGAAGTGGATGCTAGTGCCTGGCCCTCCTGACCACAGTCCCATCCACGTCCTCGTCCCCGGGTGTGTGCCCTGCCCCACCTGTGGGTGTTGCAGTGCCGGCTGCGGCACTGTGTGCCACTGACACATCAGGGGCCGGAGGAGGATTCTCGGCCGCACTGTGTGGCAGTGACACATCAGGTGCCGGAGTGGATATGCCTGCTGCACTGGTAGGCACTGACACACCAGGGGGCGGAGATGTGGATGGTGTTGGGGGCAGCAGCATTCATCATCGCCAGGCCTTGTGGCAGCAATGCCATGATGAGGACATGCAGGGCACGGTAGATCCCAGCTACATTTCGTTGATGTGCAGCGGAGGCTGCCATCCTTTCCGCCTCCATCCGCACCATGTCCTCCATGAGCCTCCGCATGTGTGCCAGCTCACGGCTGGCATCGCTGGGGCCACTCTGACAGGACAGGTATTCTTCCCTCCGCGTCATGACTCCAGAGATGTCAGTCAGGGCTCGCTGGAGTCCATGGGGCAGACATAGACACCCAAGGATGGCGTCCAGTTTGTTAGCCATGAGCTCGAACCCCACCGCACCTGCTTGGCCGTTTCCCTCTGGCCCTCCAGCACACAGCATTGGAAGGCCATTTGTTGTTCCTGGGGGTCTTGGGAGGGTGCCGGGGCTGTGGGTGCCTCCTGCTGGGTGGTTTGGGTGGTGGCTGGGGTCTCATGGATGTAGCTGGGCTGCCCTGATCCTGGAGGTGAGTTGCGGATGAGGTCAATGAGGTCTTGGATGGTTTGGGTGTCGATGCTGGTGTTGTCCTCCTCCTCATCATCAGTGAAGAGTGGCTGTGACTGCTCTGCAGGAGGTGTTGACGATGCCCATGCGATGTGAAGGGGAGATGGTGTATTACAATGTGTCCACATGTATGTAGCTGCATGGTACAGGTTGACATTCAGACAGCATGGCATTGTACATTGTGACAGTCTGTGGGTCTGGGGGAGGACCCAGAGTGATTGTGGGTGTGCACTGTGCCCTGCTTGCTTGTGCATGTGTGCCATTGTGGCCATCTCCCCCCCGTCCCCCCAGTACCTGGTGGTCACTGACCCTGTTGCGGTTGTGTTGTGTCCTGTCGAGCAGTGTCCGGTCCCCCGACTCCGGCCACAGTCTCCACACTGATGACTGTCGACACCAGCTCCTCCATGTCATCCAGCTCCAGCTGTGGCGCTGGGCCCCCACCTCCGGTCTGCGTTGCTGCCTTCAGGTTGGCGGAGAGTTTCTCCTTGGTCTTCCGCTTGATGTCAATCCATCGCCTCTTGACCTCGTCCATTGTCCGCTTGTGTCTCCGACGGCATTCACCTTGTCGACGATGTCCCACCATATTCCAGTTTTGGTGCCCAATGACAAGTTGGAGGTGACGAAGAGTTGTTAATGGTGTTCCATTACCTCCGTGACTATGATCTTGTTCGCCTGCGGACTGAACTTGGTCTTCCTGATCTTCTTGTCTTTGCCCTTCCCTGTCCCCGAGGTCCCAGGCTGGTCGTCCGGGGTGCTTGTGGGGTTGCGCTCGTCCTCTGCGCCTGCTCCGGCTGCCTCCATGGTGCTTGTGTGTTGGTCAGTTTGTGTGTGGGTGTTTTTTTCTACTTTTATGGAGGTTTTTGACGCCTGCCAGGTGTGTGTTGCAGGCCTGGCGCTGCTTGTCGCTGGTTTCCTCATCGCGCTTTGGCCCATCGCGTGTTTTTTGGTGTTGTGGTTTGTGTTTTCATCTCCATCGTGGTGGTTGTATCGCAGACTTTGTCCGCGGTTTCGGCAGACTATTGTATGGTACCGCCTTGTTGTGAATTCCACGTTGACACAGGGTTATTTTCCCGCAATGGGCTGCGATATTGAAAGTTGCATTACGCTACTCTTGCTGTAGTTATCACACGTTCTTGTGAATATACCCCTTATTTTCATGAATACTGCCTAATTGAAAAATGTGCAGCGTGCTCAAAGGGGTGCCCCTGCAGCCCCTGGCTGCATCTCTTACAGTATTCTCATCTGCTTGGGTGGTCCAAGTGTTCATTCAGCACTGCACTGCTTGATTTCTTGTCATCCATTTTGTAATGTTCACTTCTTGGCTTTCCATCAAAATGTCCTTTTTATAATGCTTGTTTAGAAACAATCTTTTTTTTATTTACCTTCATCAATTTTCATCTTCTCTTTACCATTATTCACAGAAATAGTCAGTTTGGGTTTCCTTCATCTCAATATTTCAAATGGTGATTACACCAGTTGTGCAAAGCTCACTTGTTCTATATGCCCACATCCTCTGCCTCACATGATCCGAAATGGGCCTGCTGGTTGCAGTGGCCCTCTGAGTGCTTTCCTTATGTTGTTTGCCTTCTCTGCAAGACTATTGAATGTGGGATTATATACAGCAGTCCTTGAATGTATTATGTTCCTCTTTGTCAGATATTCCGTTACTCCCACAGAACAAAATTGTGGACCATTGTCCATTCGGATGTTTTTTTGGGTACCGTTCATTGAGAAATAGTTTATCTATAAATCAAATCACCATTTTACTTGTTAACTCTCCAACAAACTCTAGATCAAGCCTCTGGAATAATAATCTACCATCACCAAGAAAAATCTATTCTGAATATTTTTGACATCCATCAGAACAAATATATCCATAGCTAATTTACTCCATGGTTCCATTGGCTAATTTACAGGTTGTAGTGGTTGTACACTTGCCAGTATATTTATGCATACCAAACATTCTTTCATGATTCTCTCCACTTCTTTATCCATCCCACGCCACCATAATTATTCACTAGTCCTACTCTTGGCTATATTTCATTCTAAGTGGCCCTGATGGGCAAAGTCAACCACTTACATCCCAGGCCTACAGGGATATTAAGGTTTCACCCCTTCTCACACCCCATTCATCTTCCCTGAGTTCATTCCTAACACTTAAGCCACTGTGGCAACCATCAGCATGCAATGGCTGTTAGACCTGTCAGCCGTAGGGTGGCCTTCCAGCTTTTTGCCTTCACCCCTCCTATTTTGCTGAATTTTTTTTTCTTGGCTTTAAGGACTTTACCAGTGCTAAAGTGCTTGTGCACATGGTAAACTTGGCTTACAACTGATTGGCACATTTAATTTACTTTTAATTTACGTTTAAGTCTTTAATAACGTGGTATAACATATATTCCTATTACCAGGGCCTGCAAATGAAAAGTTACTAAATGGGCCTGCTAAAGTATACAAAAAGCAATGGATGAAATGCTTGAACTAATTTCAGCCACTGGTAATTACTCGGTCGCATCCGAATCCATTGTTCTTTTGCACACCATGGGACCTCAGCTTGAACCCAGCTATATGGAAATCAGTCTTGACCCTTCTCCAATCGAAACAGTTCAACCCAAACTACCAAGCCAGCTCCTTGCTAAACCGGAACTCAAGCAACTCAGGATCAATTTTGCCCTAGTTATGGGCTCTTTAGCCGTGTGCAGCTTGGTTCCAGTGACGCAGTGTGCACGGGACCCGCATCTGGTTATACCCGTCCCACTTAGGGTGACACACTAAAGTATACAAAAAGTGATAGATGGAATGATTGAATTAATCTCAGCCACTGGTAAGTACTTGGGGCTCGCAGCACTTATTGTGCCACCCACCTAAGTAGCCCCTTAAAACATTTCCCAGGTTAAACATTGCAGCCTGAATGCAGTTTTAATCTGCCTATTGGACTTGGCAACATAACCCCCTTGCCAGGCATTATACTCCCCGTTTATTGCAAATAACTCACCCCTAAGGTAGGCCCTAGGCAGCTCATAAGGCAGGGTGCATTGTAAATAAAAGGTTGGACATGTACTTTTAAGTTTTACATGTCCTGGTAGTGAAAAACTCCTAAATTCTTTTTTCTCTACTGTGAGGCCTACCTCTCCCATAGGATAACACTGGGTTGGCTCATTGCATTTAATAAGTGCTAACATTTGATTGGGAACAGGTAGCATTTCATGTTTGGTGTCTGAGAAATTATAATTTAAAACCCTCTTTAATGGTAGAGTTGGATTTTAAGTTACAATTTTGAAAATGCCCTTTTTTTTAGAAAGTTTGAACTTTCCTGTCCTATTTGGTGCCTGCAGCCTGTTCCTGGGACACATGACTGGGTGTATTTAATAGTTAGACTTTGTTTATTCCTCCTATATAGCCACACAATAGAGGGTGTGCCTAAATGGGCCATCACTGACAGGGTGAGGCGGTAGAGCTGGACACAGCCCCACTTGCAACTGATTAGGCTGTGCTCTGCCTTCACACAAAGGTCTTGTCATCCCTGCATTTTTCATATAGCCAGCTTCGAGTCAGGGCTGGGGAAGCAGGAAACTTAAAGCACTTCAAAGGGATTTCACTTTAAACTTAACCAGTTATGTAAACTATGACTTTGGCGTAATTCTACAAGGTTCCTGTCCCACCCGCGGGTGACACAAGTGAACTCAGTTCAATGCACCAGTGCAGAATGTGAAAGACATTTAATTGTAGACTCGCAGAACCCTATCAAATATATTGTTGAAATAGAGTTATTGCTTTTGGGTTACTAACAATCCCTATAAAGGGATCAGGGTCACCATGGTACTAGAAACAAACCTATTCTGTTATTCACCATATCACACACAAACACTGCTCTAAGAAGAATATACACTTTAACTAAAAGCATTTTTTATGACAGGGAAAACCTGTTTCTCAGTACATCTAAAACAAGTACACAGAATATCATGAAAATAGCAAGAAGGCATGTTGTGAGCAACAAGAATACAATGAACATTTCTAACATGGTTAAAATGCTATCTAAAACCTAACACCCTAAATGTCTGCGTCTACGCCCTACACTGAGAGACCCTGGAAAGCAGAGCAACTTGCAGTCCAGAGTTTCTTAGAGAGAAGAGATGCACTGCATACCTTGTTGTCAGCAAAGGCTGTCTGTGGAGGAATGAATGCAGTGTTTCCTGAGAAGGGCACACAATGTGTGGTAGCAGCCTTCCTCTGGGACTTGCACTGAGTGACATGTAGCATCTTCGAAGTTCACCGGCAGTAGGTGAGGCATTCTTCTGCGGGGATTTTGAACAATGATCTGCATGAAGGAGCTCTCATTAAGTGGTCAAATTGCACTCCTTATATACTAAATCTTACCAGAGATTGGAATTTCTGTCATAGGAGAATGTCATTTCAGACTGCACTATTTTGACTATAGGTCTATACTTGCTCCTATTTGATGCTGACATGGTGATAAGCAGACACTTAACCCAGACTGATGTCACATGAGGTGTTATATCTCTCATCAAATGAACAACCTGATACTTTCACCGTTCTTAGAAGGATAAGGTCACACGACTTCTGCGTCAAATGTCAGGCATGACAATGATTCTGCACAAATTGAAACATGAAGACCTCCATGATCTAAAATGGTGACCACCATGATCCAAAATGGTGACGGGCCTACCTAAAATAAAGCCAGATGAGCCAGACCTTAGGGGCTTTACGTAACTCTTACTTCAAAGAAGGCTTAAGGTAAAAAATAGGACCCTCAGACCCATTCTTCTGTACACTTTCTGGACCTGCGGAAAGTCTCTCAGAGGACTGCCTGCTTCTGTGGCCTGCTGTCTGCTTCACAATACTGCTTTGCTTCATGAAAGGATAGCTGTGCTGCAAGAACCCTGACTTAAACCCTAAGAGGCCTGCCCCACTGCTTGAGCCCTGTTCCACTTCTTGATCCTAGGGCTACCAGAGTGACACCAAGGGCTAGTTGGCAGGAATCCTGATCAGAGCCTCAGACACAGAAAAGGGTCAGGCTATCTTGAATTCAAACCTGGACCCAGCCTAACTGTGTCCTAACCCCTCAAGTAGTGCCCCTCCAGTCCTGACCCCATGGTGGTGGTGTTTGAGGTGACCAGATTGCCAAAATTCAAAAGCTAGGACTTAAAACATTTTTTGCCTAAAAACTGCTCTGAGTTCTGACAGGTGATTGGAACCAACCTGCTCATCGATCTGCCGGTCAGACTGACTTCCTGGCAGCTCCTGCTATATTCTTCTCTGCATCAGCAAATCCTGTTCAGTGGTCCCACGCCAAAGGGGTATTTGGCCTCATGGAACTTTCGTCAGCTACTGACATAAAAATCTACACCACTGCTACATCCAGCAGCTCCTCAACAATGACTCCTTCTCCTCCTTGGACACCGCATGCTGCCTTGCCACGCTGAGCTACTACCTTCTCAGAGACTTTTTATTAGAATTTCTTCTAAGTCCGAAGGTAAGCACAGCCCGGGCCCAATCCACTGTTTGCCCTATTGTGGTCATCCATAATTTTCAACTTTGAGCTGGTTTCGTGCGACTAGATGTCCGCAGTTAGCACTTTGATCTTTTAGGTTCTAATTTTTACTCTAAACTGTAAAAATTCGTAGCTCTGATTCTACTGATTGGATTTTTGTTGTTTTGGTGTCAAATAATTTAGAAAAATATACTCTATTTTTCTAAATTGGTGTAGGATTTTTCTTCTGTTGTGTTTTTACTTTATTACTGTTTGTGTGCTGCCTAAATATTTTACCCATTGCCTATACGTTTTGACTGACTGCTTTGTGCAAAGCTACCAAAGGGTTAAGTACAGGTTAATTTATTGACATTTGTGGTTCACGCTGACAGAGATTGTGGCTGTTGCTTGAACAGGGCTCACACCCCAGTCAACCAACAACTCATTTTCTCACACTGGCCAATCGTCCGTAATCCATTTACTTAGGGATGTCAATTCAACATCCTCCTTAACGACATCTTTCCATTCTATGACTGTTATAGTTTTTATGTTCATGCACTCTAAGGCTGCTACCCATCATCACGCTTCCAAGTCATCTCCAGAATCATTGCACAAATTTCCATAAAGTCTGATCCTTGACAAAGCATTGACAAATTCAATGTCATTGTGCAATACATATTGCATTATAAAATTGAATTATTTCATGTTTGCTAACCACTTGGCAATTCTTTGAGACATTACACCAGGACCTTTAGTGGATAACAAATGGATCAATGGCTTGTGGTCTGTCCTAATAAATGGTATGCCCCATACATACATTCTAAAATGTCTTGCACACCAGAACACTGAAAATGTTTCTCTTTCAATAATAGAGTAATGTTGCTCAGTGCCTGATAGTCTACAGGAGACATAAGAACGCACTAATACTTCACCACAGTCACAATCATTGTCTTACATGCCACCTTAAAGCTTTCTAAATGGGTTGTTTTAGCAAGTTCTAGTTTTATGTTGATAAATTCTAATTGTCATTAATCACACCATTCAAATTTCTTCATTTGTTCATCAATAAATCTCTCATGGCATTAGTTTTATCTGCAACATTCTTGACAAACTTAGAGTAGAATTCAATAAAACCCAAAAATGACCTTAAGTCATCTTTGCCAACTGGGTACTAAGGTACTGACAAGTTTTTCTCTAGGCCTTCTACCATCAGTATCAAATCTGTGTTCTAGTTATGAAACACTTTTTTTTGTGTTGTATTTCTTTATTGCGTATTCAAACAGTTTAAACAGTTTGACATAGAAATAAAATAGAGAAGAACATACATCGTTCTAGGGTATATATACATAATCATTACAAACGTGTGATGTGTCTCCAAAAAGTCTTGGCACATTAATCCCATGCATAACAGTCCTCCACAGCAATCTATAAATGGGGTAGTAACGGGGATAGGGGAGGGTATGGGGAAAACCCATAAGCAAAGACAAAACCAGAAGAAAGCGGAGGGGTATGTGTATGTGCATACCTGCATAGGCCTGTTTGTTTGCCTCCTCCCCTACCGGGTTGGATGGGAAATGGTGTCTTCTTCAGGTTCGCGCCCTACCTACCTTCACCCGCAGGTTGTTTATAGAACAATGTGTCTTGCTTTGTTGGTGCCCTGTTTCTTCTGGAGGGCCGACTTCAAAGACCAGTACGGGGATGACGTGTGGGGGGGAGGGAGGGAGGGTCGCTGATAGGTCCTACAGTAGTGACTATGACATAATATGGGTCTGTTGATGGTGTGACTGTACGACAACTGAGCCCTGTGGATCTTGGCGGCACGGCGATAGTTGTGCGGGCATTGGCGTGCGTGTGGGTGCGGGCATGCCAGAGGGGGGAAAGGTATGGGAGAGGCGGAAGGGGGGAGGGGGAGAAAGGGAACTGCAGAAAGTACTGATGTGGAAGGAACATTGAGCCGAGTCAATTTATCAAATAGTGGAGATGGAAAAGAAAAAAGAAGATGGAAAAGAAAAAAGAAAAAGAGAAAGAGAGAAGGAGCGAGAAGAGAGTGTGCTGAGGGGTGGAGGTGAGAGTTGAAGGGGATATGACTGTCTGTAGGGCAGCTGCAACGCGCTATTAATTTAATAACCAGGGTCCGCTGCCGACCCGTCTCCGTCCACGTCCGGTGCCTCTACGCGCAGAAAGGGTGTCCATGTCTCCAGAAAAATCTCTGACTGGTCTTGTAGGTTAAATATGATCCTCTCATGGGAAGCCGCCTGGATCATAGCTGTCAGCCAGGACTCCTGTGTCGGGGGGGCCGCAGCCCTCCATTGGCGCAGTATGTAAAGCTTGGCCGTGGCCACAGCTGTATGAAAGAGGCGGCGTTGTGGTCTGGATAGGTCCGGGAACCGCTGTAGATCGTGCAGAAGTATTTCAGGGGGCATAAGCGGTAAATAAAGTGTCATGGTAGCACTCAGGGTCCATCCCACGTACTCCCAAAAAGCCTGCAATGAGGGGCATTCACAAATGATATGTGTTATGTCACACCGGGAGTTGGGACATCTCCAACAGTTGGCATGGGGGAGGAGGCCCGCCCTGTGCAGTTTCGTGGGTGTCCAATACCAGTCCTATAAGACTTTGAAGCGGCAGAATTTCATCCGCGCCTCCCTTGCGCCTTTTTCCAGAGCTTCTAGTATGTCCGCCCATTCATCATCTTCATACATGATCGCCAGCCGTTCCTGCCACCTGGCACGTAACGCCTGTGCCAAGGGGGTCGAGAAGCGGTGAGACACTAGCACCCCATATAGTCCAGACATCACCCCCTTGTACCATCCCTAGACAAGAAGAAATGCAGCTACCGGAGATGGGGGCAAGTTCCAGGGGGGAGCCCCCAGTCATTTCCGCAGACAGTGTTGTAGCTGGGTGTAGCTCCAAGACTGTGTCGTGGGGAGACCATACTCCTCTCCTAGTTATGCCAGCGGTTTCAGGGAGCCGTTGCAGATAATCTGATAAATGGAACTTATACCCGCTGCCTGCCACACCCTCCATCTCAAACCCTTCCCTCCGATCCAAATGGCTTCATTTCCCCATAATGGGGCATTCTCATGCAGGCGTGGATGCACCCCCAATAGCTTGTGGGCCCGATGCCAGGCCTTGCACGCGGCGGACACAATCGGATGCATTGTACAGCTGTTCCCGGGTTTCGCCATGTATAATACAGAGGGTCCCTCTTTGGCCGAAAGTAAGTGTCGTTCCAGCGGAACCCATTGCGGCAGGTCCGGGAAACCTGGTAGGAAGTACGCCAGTTGGGAGAGGTGTAATGCCAATGCATAAAGTTCTACTGATGGGAGGCCAAGTCCCCCATGAGTGCGGCGGGCCTGTAGCTTGGACGCGGCAATGGACGGCTTTGCGGAGCCCCACACAAATGACCGTATCTTGGAATCTGTCTGCCGCAAGAGTGTGAGAGGCACCTGCATCGGCAGCATCCCCAAGGTATAATTGAAACGGGGTAGTGTTACCATGCAGACTGCCTGCACTCTACCCCACAACGAGAGCCCCAAGGCCTTCCATTTTTCAAAGTCTCGTTGCATCTGGGTTATAAGCGGGTTAAGATTGTCCTGGACCATGTTTGCTAGGCCTTTATTGACAAGAACTCCCAGATACTTAAGGCGCGAGTGTTGCCATCGGAAGGGGAACCCATGTATCGCCACTTTTGTGGTCCCGCCCGAGAGGGGGAGTGCTTCACTTTTGCTCCAGTTGATCTTATACCCGGAGAGGGAGGAGAAGTCGTCAATAATCTGGAGCAGGGATGGAAGGGAGCGGGGTAAGTCCGTGAGGGTTAACAAAATGTCATCCGCGTATAGATACAGTTTGGAGTCGCCTATTGGGAGTGGAACTCCTGTGATGGCTGCCAAATTGCGCATGGTGGCGGCTAGTGGTTCCATGGCCAATGGGAAGAGGAGTGGCGACAGGGGGCATCCTTGACGCGTCCCTCTACGTATGGGGAAGGGGTCGGATACAAATCCACCACAGTTCACTTGTGCCGTGGGGTTCCCGTAGAGGAGAAGTACTTTAGCTATAAATTGAGCCCCAAGACCATAATGTTCCATCACGCGGAAGAGGTATTCCCAATCGATAGGGTCAAATGCCTTCTCCGCATCAAGGGAGAGAGCAATGGCGTTCGCAGGGAGGTCCTTGGATGCCCACAGAGCGTGGGTGAGAGTGCGCAGGTGGTTCCTGGAGGATCGGCCCGGGACAAAGCCCACTTGCGAGGCGTGTACCAGGGATGGCAGAACTTTGCGGAGTTGTGCGGCTAGTATACTTGCCAGTATCGTTATATCGCAATTTAATAGCGAAATAGGCCGGTAGCTCCCACACTCCAGGGTGTCCTTCCTGGGTTTGGGTATAACAGCTATGACAGCATTATTGGAAATTAGGCCCAGGGAGACTGACTGTTCTGCCTCGCAAAACGCCGCCTGCAGCATAGTGATCACCTTTTTCCCCCGCCCAGCGGTAAAACTCCGCAGTGTCTCCATCTTCACCAGGAGCTTTATGATAGGGAAGTTTCGCTATTGCTGAGGAGATTTCCTCTTTGCTGATCTCTCCTTCCAACAGCTCCCTTCCTTTATCCGAGAGGCAAGGGAGTTTTGCCTCCCACAGAAATGAAGTCAGTCTGTCTGCCTCTATTGGCGGGCCTGGAGTGTACAGGGTCTTGTAGAAAGAAGCAAATTCATTTGTTATATCTTGAGGTCGGGTTAAAGTATCGCCCGCCGCTGACCTAATAGCCGGAATAGCCATGGACGCCTCTCGTTGGCAAAGTTGAGCTGCCAGGAGCCTCCTCGCTTTTTCCACTTGTTCATAGTGCCTCCCCTTCATTCTCTGTAGCGCATATTTTGCTTTGGTAGTGAAGAGGCTATTCAAAGCCATCCTTGCCTGCTCCAGAGCCTTGCGGTGCTGTGGCGTGGGACGTGTCGAATATAGGCGAGCATACTTCCGTATGTCGGCTTCCAGCGCTGTTTGTTTGTCTTGGTCCTGCTTGTTGGCTTGAGCCGAGTCCCTCATAAGTCTGCCACGTATGGTGGCCTTTGCTGCCGCCCAGAGAGTTCGGCTGGAGTCAACTGATCCCTGGTTGTCTGTTAAAAACTCTGTGACGTGTGTCTGTAAGAGAGATTTACCAGTGGGAGCCCGGTAGTGCTGGATATTCAGTTGCCAGGGTTTGCGCCCAGGACTGGCTAGTCCCAGCTCCAGTGAGAGGAGGATGGGGGAGTGGTCCAAGAGAGCCGCCTCCAAGATTTGGGATTCTCGGGTGAGCTGCACTACTCTGTGGGAGGTAAGGAAGTAGTCCAAGCGGAATAGTGTACCGTGTACCTGAGAGGCAAAAGTGTATTCCGTATCTGTGGGGTGACTCAAGCGCCAGTGATCTATCAGTCCGTTATCTTGCATCACATCTTCCATCAATGCCCTGCCAGCTGCATTGCTCCTGTTCAGTGGTCCGGTCCTATCCAGGATCGGGTCCCTCGCTAGGTTCCAATCCCCGCCTATAAGGAGTTGAGTAGCACCTATTTCCGACAGAACTCTATTTAACTGCAAGAGGAACGGCTTTTTCGCCCCTCTTGGAGCATATACCGACCCCACGCATATGTGATGATCACCTATCTTGAGCTGTGCAAAAACATATCGGCCATCAATATCCGTCCAAGTCTTTGTCACTGTCGCTGGAAGGGATTTCCGGAGAAGAATCGCCACTCCAAACTTGCGGGGTGGGCCCTCATTCCCAGGAGCCTCAACCTGCACACTGCTCTGCATCACCCTCCCTACCCAGTCTCGCCACAGCTTGTCTGATTCTACAGCATCTAGGTGTGTGTTCCTGCAGTAGGGCAATGTCCGCGCGTTTGGATTGCAGATACGCCAAAATCTTTTTTCGCTTTATGTAGTGCGTGAGACCATGGATGTTCCAAGTGATCACTCGTAGTGGGCGCGGAGAAGTCATAGTGTTCAATGTAGCAGGTGCGGATCCGGGAGTTCGGTGCTGTGTAGTGGGTGGCGAGCCCTGTGGGGGGTGGGTGCAATGAAAGAGTGGACCCAAGCGAGAGGAGGGGAGGTTTCGGGTCTCCCGAAGGATTACAAATCGTACTGTGCGGAGTTACGGGCACGGGGATGTTTCGAGGCGAGAGGGAGTAGCGACCCGATTCCAGAAATCAAAAGAAAGAAGCATGAGAGCGAGAGCGAAAGAAAGGAGAAGATTGAGAAAAGGGTAGAAGATGAGAAGAAGGGGAAGATACAGAGAAACTGCAAAACAGTTCAGCCAAACAAGACAAAAGAAACAAGAAAAAAGAGACAAAAGGAACAAAACAAAAGAGAAGGGAAGGAGGGGGGGGTGTGCAGGAACCCTTGGCACTTCCCTGATGGCTATAAGGAGACCTATAGGGTAGCGTGTATTGCGAGGGCACCTCAATCGACTTTCTATTTTACTACAGGGGGAGTATGCGGTTCCTGGATGGGATGCGCCGTAGAGAAAGAAAAAAGAAAAAAAGGGGGGAAGCAGGGCAACCGGGAAAGGGTAAGGGGGAAAAGACAATAGGACACCGGGAATAGGGTACTGTCTCGGTTCCGCTTAACAAGAGCTCTTATCTGTCTACCGCGGGTCTACACTTGGCGGAGCGCCGCTTCGAGGGGGCACCAACCTCCCATAGCGGGGAGGGCCGGTGCTTTGAAGAGTCTCATCATGGTATATAGAGGAGGGATCAAAAGAAGAAAAGGTGAACGAGCGTGGGACCCGGATGACGGGGGTAAAGACACCCAATGCACGAAGGGGCATCTCTCAACTCCTACATGTGGTGACGCGCGAGGGACCCAAAGGTACGCCCATCGCACAGGACCCTGCCGGGCGTAAATATGTGAGCTGAGGTACAGAGCGGTGGATATTGATGTATACTAATAATAATGTGGCTCCCTAGAGAGGCGTCTGTGCTATGTGTGGGACTGCAGGCCCTTTTGATGTGCCTATGTGTACATGTGTGCAGGAGGAGGGTGGGAGTTGAGCTGACATAGTCGGTCGGGGCAGAGGGAGGGACCAACATATGTGAATGGGAGCAGTACTACCACACAGTGCTATTATTCCAACAATGAAATCTACATTTGTATTGATGCAAAACCTAGGCACATCTACAAACTTCCGTGACTCAAGTGTACAATATAAAAGAATAAGGTGAAACAGTATAACCCTTCAAGGTCTAAAACATCCCTCAATACAATACAGTGCATAGGATACTCAGCTGTCCGTTGATCAAACATCGTCCCACTGTGTCATCGGCTGCAGAACCAGCTGTAGTGGGGGTCCTCAGCTCGGGCCCTCCAGTACGGGATCTCCACGCCCCTGAGTCGACCCAAGTGTTGGTTTCAAAGGTGAACGAGATTTGTCCCTCTGTGACTCTTGGGCAAAGGGGGCCGCAGCATGGAGCATGGAGGCTCTGTCCTCTTGCGCAAGTGCCGACCTGTCCTGTTTTCTACCACGTTGCCACAGTCCTCCAGAGGTCCTTCTTCATCTCTCCATCAACAGAGCTGGGTCCGATATTGGGGAGGCTTCTGAGTCACCCGTAGACGTCTCCATGTACTGTCCCATCACATTGTCCAGAAACAGGCAAAGGTCCTCTGGGTCATAGAAGTCCTTGGAATTACCATCCTTGGTAACGCAAAATCTCGCTGGTTCAAAGAGACCATATTTAAGGTTTAGCTGCCGGAGCTGGGTCTGAAAGACAGGAAAGCTTTGCGGCGGTCATTCGTTTCCTTCGAGAAATCGGCAGCCATCCGGATGTTGTAGCCATCGTGGGCGAACAAACCTTGTGTACGCGCTGCTGCTAGGATTTGCCTCGTCTGGTCGTGGCGCAGGAAACAGGCAATGAGCGGCTGTGGCGTGCTTTGGAGTCCTTGCGGAGCGGTCCTATGCGGTGGGCCCTTTGTATCTCCAGAGGTGGATCGAAGGTGGCACCAACAAGCTTTGGGAGGATGTCCTTCAAGAACACAGCAGCATTTGGACCCTCAACGGATTCTGGAAATCCCAAAAAAGCGGATGTTGTCCCTGCGGCTGCGGTCCTCCAAGTCGACGAGCTTGCTGCGTAAGAAGAGGAGTTCTCGATCTCGGTCTGGTATTGTATTCAGTCGGCCTTCCACCGCCGTCAGCCTCTGATCCAGCGCCTCTGCACGTATCGATTTGGCTTCATCCACCAGTTTGGAAATATTAGAGTCCATCTTTGACTGACTGAGGAGATCTCCTGTAGGATGCGGTCCATAGTAACTCCTGCTTCCGGGGCCGCCAAGGGGGCCAGGGAGCCGCTTGCCGGTAGGTCATCAGCTTTCGTGGCCATCGTGCGCGGGTGTCGCTTCAGTGCCTCCGTGAATAAGAGCTGCCTGGAGGTCTTGCTCCCCTGTTTTGCCGTGGTCATTCATGCCCCAGTACCAAGTTGCACCTTTACCAGCCTACCGGGGGCGTATGAGATGGAAGCCAGAGAGAGGCTACGCCGTCTTCACTGGTGCTGGCCACCGGAGGCTGAGGGCCATGTCCCCGGGTCTCAGATGATAGGCGGAGCTGGGCTGCTGATCGGGGTCTCCCTGTGATGATGTTATTGTCGCTGGGGCGGGGGGGGAGCAAGTATGATGATGGCGCCCCCGGGGTCGTTGCTGAGCACCCAGAGCGGTTCCTGCGCCTCAGGTTTCTGCAGGCTGTGTAGGGGGCGGGGCCGGGCCGTCTATATGGCACTCGCCGTTGTTGGTGGGCAGATCTCTATAAGTGCCTGGGGGGAAGACAGTACTTGCTGCGGTGTGAAAAGGGTACTCCTGTACCTCCGGTAGGCATTCACTGCCACTCTCCCTCCCCTCCACCTTGCAAGGAGAAGAGTTCCACATGCCCGGTGGGGGCCAAGGGTCTATGCAGCAGGCCCGACTGTAGGCAGGGGTGTTCCTGAAAATGCAAGTGGCACCCGCCCCTCGCCGGGGGAAAAGAATCCGTGCTGTAGTGTAGGGCACCACCGGGCACCAGGAACAGTCCCGGCCTAGCCGTTTTCCACTGCTGGGTTAGTAGGTGGGGTCGGGCAGCCACTCCAGGCCGAGGCTGAGGGCCCATCTCTAGGCCCAGAAATCATCCACTGACCTGCCGCTCCCTCAGCCCGTTCCCCAGATGTGGCAGTGCTACCGGGGCGGGGGGAGGTAGTCTCCGCAGCCGCGGGCGCCGCCAAGCTCAAGGAGCGACCCCGGCTCTTCAGGCTTACAGCGTTAGGTGCATGGGTGGGGCCGGGCAGTCACTCAGGGTCGAGGGCACGTCGCTAGGCCCAGGAGTCAGCCACAGGGCCACCTTCCCCGTCACCCGCTTCCCAGGCGACGGCACCGGAGCAGGGAGGGGCAGTTTCTGCAGACACGGAGGCGCCTCCAGGTGCAGGGAGTAGCCTCGGTCCTCTGATATCCCACCACAGACACAGGAGGCGGGGCCAGGCAATCACTCGAGGCCGAGGCTGATGACACGCCTCGAAGCCCGAGAGTCTTCCGACGGTGAGCCGTCCCAGCTGCACACTCTCCAGCCGCGACAACGGCACCGGAGCGTCCGGAGTAGCCCCCGCATTCAGGGCCGCCGGGATGATATCGTAGAACCACCTCCGGAACGCCGCTTTCCCCGCCGGAGTCTCCCTCGGAGCAGAGCTCTTCTCCTAGGTGGCCATCTCCTTCCGTGGCCAGACCACGCCCCATGAAACACTTTTAACTTTTTGTAAGAAATTTGGTTACTGGTTGACTGGGGTGTGAGCTCTGTTCAAGCAGCAAACACAGTCCTTGTCAGGGTAAGGCACAAGCAAACCCCACATTATTCTATGCTCAACCCCCTGGTAGCTTGGCACAGAACAGTCAGGCTTAACTTAGAGGCAATGTGTAAAGTATTTGTATAACCCTTCAAACAGTAAAACAGTGCAAACACCACACAAAAAGAATTGCACACACCAAGTTAAAACAATAGAACAATGCCAAAATGACAAAAATCAAATCAATAGAACAAGGGTTATCCAATTTTAAAGATGTAAGTAAAAAATAGAGCCAAAAAGCACACAGCACCAACTGTGGATATCTGGTTGTGCCAGACCAGTACAAAGTCAGTAGCTCAGGCCGACCACTATGGAGTGCAGGAAGACAATAGGGACCCAGTTAGGGCCGCAGAAGATTCAACAGGCAGCCAAAGGTTTACGGAGAGCTGCAAGGCTCTGATGCGGAGTCCGTCAACAAGAGATTAGAGGCCTGCTGTTGCGCAGTCGGGAGGATGTGTCAGTTCAGCTGGATCCACAGGGGGCTGGTGGAACAACATAAGCCAACTTCAAAGGGTCCAGGACTGTGGTGGCACCGCTTAGCAGGGTCAATTCACAGACAGCAGAGTCCGTGAGCAGATGCATGGTTGTTGAAAGCCTTTTATGTCCCTGAGGCTTCAGATCAGTGGGCCATCCAACTAGCCCTTGGAGTCTCTCTGGATTCTGGGTTCAAGAGATGCAGGTCTAGTCCTTTTCACCCAGACAAGAGAGTAGGAGGCAGCAGGCCAGCCCAGCAGGGCAGACGATCTTTCAAAGCAGCAGTTCAGCAGAGTGGCTGTCCTTTCAGTAGCACTGCAGTCCTTCCTCCTGTTGCAGTGTACTGAAGTGGTGGTGTCTGAGGTCAAGTATTTATGCCTAGCTGTGCCTTTGAAGTGGGGGAGAAGCTTCTAGGTGTTTACCTTTTAAGTCCCCAGGCATCCTGCCTTCCCTGTCTTGGCTTCAGACGAACCACTGGGGATATACAGCACCTTTGTTTGGAGGCAAGGGACAGACTATTCAGGTGTAAGTAGGGCTGTGTCCAGCTTCTCCCTCCCATCCTGCCAGTGATGTCCCATCCAGGCACACCTAAGCCCCCTATTGTGTCTAGCTGTCTATGAGGACAACTGTCAGCTACACTCAGTCATATGACCAGAGACAGGCAACAGGTACTAAATGGCTATGGCAAGAAAATGCCCACCATCTCAAAGTGGCATTTTTCAAATTGCAATTTAAAATCTGACTTCACCATACCATAAGCTAGGATTTTAAATTGTGATTCCGGAGACACCAAACATGAACTGGTTATCTCTCACCATTTAGAAATTACACTTATAAAATGTAATAAGTCAACTTCAATGTTATCTTATGGGACAGATAGCCCTTGTAGTAGTGGAAAACTAATTTAAACATTTTTCACTACCAGGGCATGTAAAAAATACATTGCACTCTACGATCCGAGCTGTCCAGGGCTACCCTAGGGGTGACTTATATGTATAAGAAAGGAAGCTTTGGGTCTGGTTTATTTTGCCAGGTCAAAAGGGCAGTTTAAAACTGCACACACAGTCTCTGCAATGGCAGGCCTGAGACATGTTTAAAGGGCTACTTAAGTGGGTGGCACAATCAGTGCTGCAGATCCACTAGTTTATCAAGAACAAGCATTCCCTTGGTTTGAAATTGCACTCAACAATACACGTAGAAATTGAATAAATTCTATGTCACAAATTTTCATGGAAGAATTTCTGAATATTTATTTTGTCATATAATAGAAACAACCTTAATGAAATTGGGAAACATGAGACAACATACAAGGGAAATTGACAAGGGAAAAAAAAAACTCAGACATTTAGAAGAGAGTGACAATTAACAATATTGTAAAGAACATGTCACAATTTGTGCTACCAATGCTATTGTGCTTGTGGATTAGTAATATGAAATAATCATGGTTTTGTGTGTCGACGACTTTTCGATCCCGTTAATTGATATAGGGATCATCATCAGGACTTAGATTATGCCAGAGATTAACAATTGTCTAGTCAAGAGTACAGTCGAATGAGCTAGTGGTGTCCTGGTAGGAAGGGAACTCTACATGGTAGAGTTTATCAGCAGTAGTGGTAAACTGGTAATGCCAAGAATTGGCATCCCGTGTACCAAGGGGAACTCAATGGTCGAAGAAGGTCGGAAGGGGCGTTGCTTTCAATTTTGTCAAATCAACCACGCTAGTTGTGCGTGAGCAGCGGTAATCAAAATTCTTTCTCAAATGTAGAAGGAGGATACGGTAGGGGGCTGGCGAAATGGAAGGATGTGCGGGTTCTTCAAGAGGGGCAGTGGCAGCCTCCAGGAGGTGCAGAAATCGAATGGTGAAGGGGCACTGAATGCGCGTGATGAACTGGAGTCACTAGTAGCATTTAATTTACCGGCCCTAGGCACATGTAGTGTTGCTTTAATAGGGACTTAGAATGAAATTAATTATGCCAATTGGTTATAAGCCAACATTGCCATCTTTTAAAGAGATCATACACACTTTAGCACTGGCTAGCAGTGGTAACGTGCAAAGAGTCCTAAAACCAACAAAAACAAATTCAGCAAAACAAATAGGAGGAAGAAGGCAAAACATCTGGTGATGACCCTGTAGGCTGCTCGTTGGATGGCATGACCACACATGAACCGATCCATTCGGCATTGATACTAGTATGTTACAAGTCAGTGGCTTTAGTCTCTACCTTAGGACCCTCGTCTTTATTGCAGGGCTAGACTCCTGACACAGGATCTGATTTCGACCTACAAACTCTCCCCTTTTGCATTTAAAACACCCTAAGGGTAATTTGGATACCTACAGGCCCGCACTGCAGATTCAATCACTTATAGCACGTCCAGTGGTTGGATTCTTGTGGACTTTTGGCAATACTGAGTTATCAGCCCCCAGGACCCGGTTGGCCCTGAATGAGAGGCCCCCCACTAGTCTTCGACCAGTGTCTTTTAGCTTGCTCTTTAACCTGTCCTGATGAAAACTCCCTCTTAAGGAGTTAATCGGCCTACCTTCCACTTGGGGTCGAAACGTCGACACATACCAATTACCTGTACCGGAGACACGATTCTTGTCTTGTCTTTGTTCCAAGACTTAGGGGCATATTCTCAAGGACCTATCGCCGAGTTAGCAGCACTTTATCGCAGCCAAAGTGGCGATAGATATATCGCACCATTCACAAGCTGGTGCTAACAGCCGATATCGCCAGTTGTCCTGCGATAGCAGCCGCAAAAAACATCGCCACGGATGACACCGGCAACTAACGCTAATGAGATACAGAGTAGGCGTTCCTGTGCAAAAAGCTGCGAAAAAACCACTTTGCAATATTCTCTATGACCAGCCAGATCGGCGATAAGATCCCAAAACAGGCGATAAGGCGCGTTAGCAGCAGGGATTTAACATCTGCTCCTACCTGGTGTTAAGTCGGACGACAACCTGCACCACAAAAGGGAGCCCAGACCAGAGCCACACCTGAAGAACAACAGATGCCATGGAGCTACTGATCATGCAGCTCGGAGCCCCAAGAGGGCCACAGCACCCACCGCCACCACACCCAGGCCCGCCACCCCCCCGGACCTCCCCCGCCCCCCCCAGACTACCACAGAGGCAGCGCAGACAAAGACAGCGGACCTTCAATAAACGCACCAGCCTCACAGACTTAACACCAGAGGATGTCATTGCCCACTACAGGCTCGAAAGGACAACCATCCTCCGCATCCTGACCATCATTGCCAACAGGCTGACAGTACCAACACAGCGGACAAACAATATCCCTCCGCAGACAAAGCTGCTGGTTGTGCTGCACCTGTTGGCCTCTGGTACCTTCCAACCAACAACTGCCAGAGTCGGAGGAGTCTCACAGCCAGCCCTATCCAAGTTCCTCACACCTGTCTTGGATGCCATCATCAGCTTGGTACCCCAGCACCTTCAATTCCCACACACTGCGCAGGAACAGCTGGAGAACAAGCAAGGCTTCTACGCCATAGCTGGCTACCCGCCCGTGTTGGGGGCAATCGACTGCACACATGTACTCCTCGTGCCCCCTGCCGCCACTGCACACAATTACCGCAACAGGAAGCACACGCATTCCATCAATGTGCAGGCAATAGTGGACCACCTGGGATTCCTCACCAATGTCATCGCCAACTACCCAGGCAGTGTGCATGATTCCTTCATCTTCCGACAGTCCATCATCAACCAGCGCTTTCAGGATGGCACCCATGGGAATGCATTGCTCATTGGTAAGTACCAAATAAACACACCACACACCTCAACTCCACAGTCATGCAACTCACGACTCTGGGAATGCACACGTTACAAATCAACATACAACATGCCAAACAACATGCCCACGTACCAGACACGACAGCACGACTTACTGTGGTAACCTGGGCCAGCCATGTACACAAGCCATGAACGGCATGGCACCTCAGCCACACGATAGCAGAATGTGGGGAGAGGTGGGAACCAGGCATGTGCGAAGGAGGCAAGTGACCCATGAATGAGAATGTACACAATACCAAGTGTGGCGTGGATGTGCTGGCCAGACTGCAGTATGCAGACCACAGACATGTCCATGTCGACATATACTGCTGGTGTCTGGAGTGTAGTGGACAGTGGACACAACCATGTCGCCCCAGGCAGTGGGGAAGATCGCTGAAATGTAGCTTGTTACGTCCCCCCCTATAAGCGTGAGCGGAGTGGGCTGGCCCGGCGCACGCCAGGCCAGAGTCAGGGTGTAAAGAAAAAGCACGTAGCGCCTGGCGTGGTTCTCTTCCGGAATGGCCAACGTGTCTGCCAGGCGAGCGCCTCTCAGCCCGCCACAAGGCCGACGCCGTGAGCGGCGGTGCCTGCGATCCTGTGCGCCTGCTGCACCCCAGGCCGCTGGTCCCCAGACCCGTCTTGGCTGCCCCTGGGCAACCAGGCCTCACTGCTCACCTGCCGACACTGGCGTGTGTCAAAGAGGGCCCACCACGTGCCGGTGCAAGCTCCAAGTCCGAGGCCCGCGAGCTTGGCAGCCTCCTCAGACCATCATGGCCTCCGCGACACAGGCCCCCAGCACTCCTTTCTCGTTGATGTACTCCACCACTGCCTCCGGCCTACACTGCGGGCCAGTAGGTCACACATTTGGAACTGAGTCTTGATTATTCAATGGCCGAGTGCATATCACTGTAAAAAAGGAGAGGAGTAAGAGGAAAACGCGGTTCAGTCTGGAGGAAAAACGGATCATCGTCATGGAGGTGATCGAACAGTACCAACAACTGCTCTGGTGCCACTAACTCTGTGCATCGCAAGCCAACGACATGTGGCTGTGGGCCCCTGCTGACCGCTGCCTCCGGCCTACACTGCGGACAAGTAGGTCACACATTTGGAACTGAGTATTGATTTATTTATGGCAGAGTTTATACCATTGTACAGGCCTCATCGCAGACTGCATCCCCTTTCAGCTCTGGTGCCACTAACTCTGTGCCACGAAATTCATGGACACTCTCTGGTTGAACTTTGGTGGCGTCTCAGTCAATGGCCTGGGGGTTGTCTTCATCACCATGTGTCTGGTACTGACTTGGTGTTTAACATGAGTCTGTAGCATTCATCTCCTCCATATTGCCTGTTTCTGCTTGGTTCTGCCCTCTGCATCATGCCCTGGAAGAACACCTTCCACTGTCCCCCGGAACACTCCGCGACATTCACCTTCGACATCAACGAGGACCCGCTCAGCTCTCGTGGCCCTACCTCAGTGCACCGCAAGTCACCGTCCCGTGGCGGTGTGCCTCTGCCGGCCGCAATGCATCCGGGGCCACTAACTCTGTGCAGCTCAAGTCATGGACCCTGTCTGATTGAATGTTGGATGGCTTCTGAGTCAATGGCCTGGGGGTCATCAATGCCATGTGTCTGTGGGCCTGCCCTGACCGCTGCCTCCGGCCTCAACTGTGGTCCACCAGGGCTCACACATCAAATCGAGTCCTGACCTGCCCGGACGACGCATCACCGCTGGCTGCACACGCCACCACCGCCAGGACCACCTCCAACCAACAACTGCCTGAGTCGGAAGAGTCTTACAGCCAGACTACCAGAGTTGCTCACACCTGTCTTGGATGACATCATCAGCTTGATACCCTGCTCAGCTCTTCAGGTGCCACTAACTCAGTGCACCACAACTCATGGACCCTGTCTGATTGAGTCTTGTGCTGTGTACAGCGGATGCAACCATGTCACCACAGGCAGTGGGTAAGACCTTGGACATGTAGCTTTGTTGTCCCCCCCTTAATACGTAAGAGGGGTGGACTGGGCCGGCGTATGTAAGTACAGTGTAGGGGTGTGAATTATTATCCCTGGGCTCTGGGCGTGGTTCATTTCTGGGCTGGACAGGAAACCAACTGATGCGTGTGTCTCTGTTGCAGTGTCTGCGCCACACGGCCCACAATCGACAATGTTGCATGCACCCGGAGGGCGGCCGCGCATGAAGGGATTGTACAAGGAGCACAAGGCAGCTCGGGCTCTTGGCTCATGCATGCCAACTGTTGTGTGCGTATCGCCATTGGTGCACCATAAGCCTAAGGCCTAGCCTCAATTGCAGCGCGAAAGCCACATCACATTTCCAGAATGCAAGCAGTAGTCAGCCTAACATTAGGGATGAAAGCTCCTTTGTCTCAATACAGAAGGCGGAAGGACATCTGCACCTCCAACCTTGTTCATGCATACGGCAGGCACCCCCTAAGAGAGATACCATATCAGATGATGACGACTCCCATACTCCGCACAGCGCAAATGAAAGACCAACGTATCCACACCCCACACACAGAAGTTCTTGCTCGAGGTACTCTTGCATGGAATGCCCTTGACACTTACGTACACAACAACCCATACGTCCAAACGTTGCACACACATACGACTCATTGCTCCGAGCTGTGGCATATCATCCACATAACTGCCGCAGGCCAGAAGAGTGCCGGTTCTACGAGAGCCACCAACGCAATGGCAGAACATCCCGGGCGCATGCACAACGCCTGTCACGTGGAACTGAACCGTGTCCGAATGCTGCCTGTTAGTGTCTGATGCATTGTTCTGCATGTTGTGGCCCTTGTCTTGCCCGTACTGACAGGCACATGCTAATAAAGTCTACCCAACTTCACTAGTGTTCAACTATGATTAGTGTTGATTAGAATGACAAATCGTGTGCCTCAATGAGCATTGTCCGTACACAGGGAGGAACTGACTGACGCATTTCACTTAGGGGTGAGTCCCTATTGCCAGCTCCATCTCTGAGTGCCAGACATAGTGGTTGGGCTAGTTGCTGATAGACCTGTGCTCTTACGTGTCTTCAGCAATGTGAGTATGGTGTCCATATTCTTGCCATGTGGATCAATGTGATCCATCACTACAGGCTGTGTCCACCCAGTTGAGTGTGAGTAGGTATGCGAAGAGATGTTCTGTTGTCAAATGTGATGGGGGACACTACTTTAGGCCTGCCAACGACTTTGACATCTCATACCCAGCCCTATTTCTAACATTGCGTGGGGCAAAGCTGAGAAATTTCGCCATTGTTGTTTCAGAGCAATGAGGCCACAGCTAGTGCACACATTCCCAGTCATCTCACTTCCTATGTGTGTCACGGTCACACATGCGCATTGCTTTCATTTCCCAGGGTGTACCTTTTTGGGCAATCAATGTCCTTACATTCATCCATACTTTCATACTTGATCGATTATGGACATGACACATCTGTGTGAATTTGAATGATTTATTCACATTCGGTAGAGTGTCAGAGCTGGAGCAGTACATGGCCATGCAAACCCCACATTACATTGTAGCCCAGTGGAGGGCCAGCCAGAGTCATTTAGGGATTGACAAGTACATCGGAGGAGGAGGAAGAGTACAGTCCGCAGTCTGATTGCTGTGTCATTGGTAAGCAAACAAAATATGGCAGCCAATGTCGAGGTCCAAGGTGAGTGTCACAGAGTGTTTCGGGGGACAGTTGGAGGTGTTGTTACAGGGCATGATGCAAAGGGCAGAACCAAGCTGAAACAGGGCATATGGCGGAGAAGATGCTACTGGCTCCTTCTCACTACAAAGGTGGAATCACCCGCATCTTCGTCCTCTATGTCATCTGTCTGACATGTGGGTGCTGATGTTTGGTCTGCAGCACTGTGTGCCACTGACACATCAGGGGCCGGAGATGTGTGTGTAGAAGGACCAGCAGTATTCATCAGCGACTACCTTAGTGGCAGCAATGCGATGATGAGGATCTGCAGGGCATGGAAGATCCCAACAGCTTTTCGCTGGTGTGCATCCGTGGCAGACATTCTTTCCGCATGCTCCATGTTCTCCATTATCCTCAGCATCTGTGCCAAATCTCGGCTGACATCACTGAGGCCACTCTGACTAGGCAGTTGTTCTCCTCTCAGAGTCATGACTCCAGCGATGTCAGGCATGGATTGTTGGACATCATGGAGCGTACTGTGGGTGTCCGTTAGGGAGTGTAAGTGGTCCCTGATGGGACTTAGACACCCACGTATGTCATCTAGTTTGGCTGCCATGAGGTCGAACCCCACCCACACCTGTTCAGCCACCTCCTTCTGGCAGTCTAACACATGGCCTTGGAATGCGATGTGTTCTTCGGTGAGGTGCTGGGAGCCAGCCGTGGTGGTGGGTGCTTCCTGCTGTGTGGTCTGTGCAGGGGGTGGGGTCTCCTCGATGCAGCTGGGCTGCCCTGCTCATGGAGGTGGGTTGCCGTAGCTGTCCATGAGCTGTTGTAGGGTGTCGGTTTCAAAGGTGTGGAGGTCCTCTTCATCATCACTGATGAGTTGTCTGGTCTGCTCTGCAGGAGGTGTTGATTGTCCCTCTGCACTGTGAAGGGAAGATGCATTTTAACATTGTGTTGACATGTATCTTGACGCATTGTTCAAGTTTACATACAGACTGCATGACAATGTACATTGTGACTGTTTGGGAGGAGCTGACTAATTGATGCGGGACAGTGGACATTTGAGCTACATCACGGATGTGAGGTTGTACTCGTACATTATCATCTCACAGTTTCCTGCTATGCCAGATGTGATTGTCCAGTTTCTACGCACAAGCGGAACCAGTTGTGTCCTCTGTTCTGTAGTGAAAGTGTTGCACTTTGTACCACATTGTCGTCAATGTTGATGTGCTGTTATTGCTATGTGTGTGTGCTGCATTGTGGGAGAGTCGCCCCTGCAGCTGTGATTTTGCTGCCCCTTATCCCTTTGAGGCGGTGTGCCTTTGTCTTCTGTGCTTCTACAGTGCTGAGATGTTGCAGACTTGGCTAATTTTGGCTCGAGTTCGTATTTTGGATCTTGGGCATGGTTTATCCGCAGATGTGTTGTTGACGTCAGGGGTTGTTTCTGCACGTGGATGTGTCAGAGTGTGACCTGCTCCTTTACGGATGTGTTCCATGTCATGATAATTGGACTGCAGCCATTCTATTCGTCATGCGGTGTCACTTGCATTGTCAGTGTGGCTCACAGACACGCAGCTTTGCTGGTTTAGACATGTGTGCATGGGTTGGTTGTGAGATTGGTGCTGTGTAGGGAGGGACCCCTTTGTGCCCATAGTGGACGGGGGCCTACTTGCTGTTTGTATGTTATACCTAATTTATATAGCGCTCGTACACCGGATTGGTTTCTTGGCGCTGCTCGGGAAGGTGATGGGTAACAGTTTGTTCGGGTGATTACACGAAAACAATAGTCCATGCGGTGATTACATCACAGCTTGACTATGCAAACAGTCTGTACATGGGGCTGCCAGCATACCTGATCAGGAAATTGCAAACTATGCAGAATGCGGCAGCCAGGCTTATTAGGAACATCCCACTAAGACATCATATATCCCCTCATTTGCGTAGTCTCCACTGGCTGCCTGTCAAGAGAAGAACTGAATTTAAGGCACTAACTCTTGCATACAGAGCACTTAATGATATTGGCCCGCAATATCTAAAGAAGAGAGTTCGCAAATATCATCAGTCCAGGACCCTAAGATCTAATCATCGTGAGTGCCTTGTCATCCCCCGTTTTTCTAAGTCCAGAATAGGAGGACAGTCCTTTTCCGTCAAAACCGCGACCTTGTGGAACTCCATGCCTGATCACATCAGAAAAGCCAAATCGGAATTTATCTTCCGGAAGGATTTGAAGACTTGGCTCTTCAGCCTCCCTTAGCAAACTAGGGCTCGACAACTCTAACCTGCCCTCACCCACCACTGCATCCGCAAGCGCCGGGACACCCCCGTTGGGGGTAGCTGAGCGCTATATAAGCTTAAATACAATACAATACTGTTAGAAATGGGATCTCTGGTTGGCTAAGGCTTGCGCCAAAGCCAGGCAGAGACCACCACTCTAGTCAGGGCAAGGGAGTTACACGCCAAAGATAACCCCTGCTCACCCCCTTGGTAGCTTGGCACGAGCAGTCAGGCCTATCCCGGAGGCAATGTGTAAAGCGTTTGCGCAACACCCCCACAGCAACAACATACTAGGCACACCACAAAAAGGAACTCCACACAAGGTTATATATAAAAATAGCCTTTGTATTATCATAAAACACATTAGAATAGTACTCACATAATATACATCGTGCCACCTGGCACGGGGTCATATTTACAAGGGAATTATTTACACCTGACAGGGCCAACTGGACCACTGTCAGAACCAGCACAAAGCGAACTTAGTATAGGTAGTACTTATAATAAATGTAGAACACATCATGAACGTACAACCAGTAATCACTGATAACCACTGTACTTAGCATCAGCCTGTAACATAAACTACATTATGCACAGTATCACATCAGGCGCAAATTACATTCTGCGCCAACCTCACCAGCATAAATACATTATGCAAGCCTCTCATAAGTCTAAACCCATTAGACCCTAACCTCCTAAGTATAACTCACATTAGGGGCGTAAAGTGCAGTAGAGAGTAACTCACAACCTAACGCATTAGGTAATAATAAAATCACAAGCATAAACACATTATGCAAAACCTCATAATCATAACAGTACATTAGAGGTATAATACAGGGTGCATAAATCATACTCCATGATTACATTTCCTAGCACCCAAAATCACACCAGCACATAGATCAGATTAGGGCCTGGCGCCCTATAAACCTAACTGTCCCCCTGGCCAACTGGCCATCTCAAAAGGGGCTCAAATGCCCTATGTCCACAGAGTCAGGGCGCGCTGCCAACGCAGCGAAAGTCAAGGGTGCGCAACTGCGCAAACCTAAACGTAGCAGCTGCCCACTACTTGCTGGGCAGCTGGGAAGATATGGGGCAGCGGAGTGCATCCCACTCCTAACTTCAAACATGCCCCCCCCCAAAGAAAGAATAGCCTAAACGGTGCAGCTGCCCACTACTGGCTGGGCAGCTGTGCATCCAGTGAAGGCCCGGAACCTCTGTGCCCTCTGGACCCCCATGTGGCACTAAACACATGCCCCCATCGTTGGAGCGCACTGGCGCTGGTGCCTCGATCGGCACGAACACTGGGGAGAACACGGGCCCCTCTGGCCCTTTAAATAACAATGTGCCCCCCTTCGTGGGAGCGACTCGGGCTCTCAAAACATGCCCAGGGTTGGAGCCACGCCTGCTCTAAGAATAACTGTGCCCCACGTTGGAGCGGCCCGCCCTCTGGCGGGTCCGCTCAGGACTAGGCACTCACTGTGCCAACACGAAGCGACCCAGGGAGAGGGCACCGACAATGTGCCCCGACATACACCAGAATTGCCACCATCGTTGGAGCGGCCCTCTGCCAGGCGGGGCCGCTCAGAAACTAACCCTCTAGCCTGTGCCCCGACCGGCACCCGCAACGGAGAAGCCACTACTCACCGGGCTCTCCATGCCGTGCTGATCCGGTCTCCTCTTGGCTTCACCCGGGCCCCCTCCTGGGACCCGGGACTTCTCCTTGGTGCTCCGGGAGGCGGGGTAGGCTCCCGTTCTCCCTCTCTGCACACCAGGGCTCCCATCGGCTCACGGGAGCCCCGCATCGACAGGGGCACAACTTCCGATCCTGCGGCCGGCCCCGCCCAGAGGCAGGCGAACTTTGCCTGGCTTCCGGGTCGGCGGCCATTATTCACTCGGGCCGCGGCAGTGAACTGCGGGGTGGGCTCCCGCTCCGTACAATAATGAGATAAGCGGGGTGGGCACCCGCAAAAGCTCCACAAGAATGCGGGGTGGGCACCCGCCCTTGAAATAAAGAAATAAGCGGCGTGGGCACCCGCAAAGCTCCGCATCGATCGGGGGGGGATCCCCACGTCGGGATTCCCTCCCAACAAGCTGCAGCTCAGCGCTGCAGTGGAAAGCAGAAGCGCTCTTTCCTCCTGGGGGAATTTCAAATAAAAGCGCCCTTCAGGATTAGGAGCCACAGCTCCACAGCCAAAAAGTCCAGGAGAGTTTCAGGCAGCAGCAAGCCCCCCTCCGTCAGGAACAGAACAGAGACACTGCACCTTTACATGGGGTCACAGCCCCTTCTTTTATACACCCTTTTCCCTTTGTGTCACAGCACAGGGCTGGGGAAAAACCAGACGCAACTGGTTTGGGGGAGCTTTGGAGCACTTTGTTTTGCTCAGCTCCTCTCTCCTTTCTCAGGACAGGCCAGGGACATCAGACGCACCACAGGGGGTGGAGCCAGCATTGTGGAGGGAAGGCACAGCCCTATTCAGGCTCCAGGTGCAACTCCTCCCTCCCATCTAGATGTAGATCTCTCTATTCACCACTGCGCTGACTCACCCTGCCCCTCCAGGAGCCACAGACACCTCCCAGCCCCTGTCACTCACAAAGCCAGACATGCAATTCACATCAGGCAGGCAGACACAGAGCACACATAAATGCCAACTTCTAAAAGTGGCACTTCTCCACTAGTCACAATAAATCTGCGCACACCATTGCGCAGCATTTATTCTCACGAGTTCGCACATACTAAACTCGCCCCTGCACTCCTCTCACACCAGGAATTACCATGGACACACATATCCCCCATGCATTCCTATGGGAGGGCAGGACAATCTCACCACACGCACTCAGCGCGCACGCACTTTACACTGGCCCACAGTGCTAAAGTGCCCAGAGACTTAAAACTACTGACATACAAGGCAAAAAGTTTAGGGGTGAACCGGCCAAAAAGGGCCAAGTCCAACAAATACAATACAATTACACGAATGCCTATTTAAACAGCCATGTTTTTTGAAGTTTGCGGAAAGTCATGAGATCTGTACAAGATCTGATCTCTAGGGGCATAAAGTTCCAGTATCTTGGGCCCAGTGTGGAAAACCTGGATCCGCCAAATCGTTTCTGTTTAAAGGAGGGTGTTGTCAGGAGGTGCATGTGGGCGGATCTCAAGTTGCGGGTTGGATTATATCTGTTAATCAGACTATTAATACATTTGGGGTTTCGGCCATTCAGGGATTTAAAGATGATGCATCCTGTCTTGAAGGCGCATCTCTGTGCTATAGGGAGCCAATGTAATTTCTTCAGGAGGGGAGAGACGTGTTGGCGTTTATTTTCCTGCAGAATCAGTCTGGCCGCCTGGTTCTGTATCAGTTGGAGACGGTGGATGAGATAGGCCAGGGTTCCAAAGTATAAAGAGTTGGCATAGTCAATATGTGAGATCACCATGGCGAGGACTGCCTGCAGTTTTGCTTCCTGAGTTAGGAAACTACTGATTTTCTTTATTTTCCTTAATTGGAAGAAGCAGGTAGAAATTACAGATCCTATTTGGGTTTTCATGGTGAGGTCATTATTGACTATGACTCCCAGAGTTTTAGCATGATTAGATGGGGTCGGGGGTTGTCCCAGTTCTTTAGGCCAGAACTGGGAACTCCAGGGGTTAAGTGAGCCTCCCGTGAGGATCAGTTCTGTTTTATCTGGGTTCAATTTTAATTGGTTGCTGTTCATCCAGTTACGGATGAACAGCATTGTTGACTGGCATTCGTGGATGGAGGCCGGGGAGTTATTGATGGGGAATACCAATTGGAAATCATCAGCATAGTTGAAGGTTTGGATATTCCTTTCTTTTAATGCATGAATCAAAGGGAGAAGATATAAGTTGAATAAATGAGGGGAAAGTGAGGATCCCTGGGGGACTCCACAGGTAGTTTTAATCATGGGGGTAGTAAACCCGCCAAGATGGACTGCCTGAGATCGGTTTGTTAGGAAGGGTCTAGTCCATTCCAGGGCTATTCCTTCGATACCCGCATCCCTGACACGGTCGATCAAGGTGTTATGGTCGACCGTGTCAAAGGCAGCGGAGAGATCCAATAGCACCAGGGCTTGAGGAAGACCTTTGTCCGCCTTTCCTCTCAGAATATCCAATACTTATAGTATCACTGATTGTGCCAAGGGGATCAGGGACATGATCCAGAGTCATTGTGGGTGTGCAGTGTGCTCTACTTAATTGTGCATGTGTGCCATTGTGCCCATCTCCCCCGTCCCCCCAGTCCCTGTTTGGTACTCACCCTGGTACTGTTGTGTCAGGTCATGTCGAGCAGTGTCCGGACCCGCAACTCCTGCCACCGTCTCCCCACTGATGACTGTGGCCACCATTTCCTCCATCTCATCCAGCTCCTGGTGTTCCGCTGGACTGCCACCTCCAGTCTGCATTGCTGCCTGATGGTTGTCAGCGAGTTTCTTCTTGGTTTTGCGCTTCGCATCATTCCAGCGCCTTTTGACCTCTCCAATTGTCCTCCTCCTCACTCCGACTGCATTCACCTTGTCCAGGATGGACTACCATATTGCATTTGTATTTGCCAATGACATGTTGGAGGTGACGTACAGTTGTTGGTGGTGTTCTATCACCTCCGTGAAGATGATCCTGTTTTCCTGCAGACTGAACCTTGTCTTCCTCGTCTTCTTCTCCTTGCCCTTCTGTGACCCAAGGTCCCAGGCTGGTCCTCCTGTGGGCTTGTGGGGTTCTGGTCATCCTCTGTACTTGCTCCGGCTTCCTCCATGGTGCTACGCAGTTTTTATTATTTTGTTTGGGTTTTTCGGTGCTTTTGTAGTGCATTTTCCTGCATGACGTGTGGGAATTGCAGGCCTGTCGCTGGTTATCGCTGATTTTTTTATCGCGGTTGGTCACATCGCAACTTTTTTCGCGTTCGTGTTTCGTGTTTTTTCGGCATCACGTTAATTTTAACGCGGTCATTTGGCGCGTTGTCATGAGACTATCACATGGTGCCGCCGGGTTGAGAATACAACGTTAACACGGCGGTATTTTCCCACGATAGACTGCGATGTGCAAAGTTTGCGTTAAGCTAATTTTGCGATAATTATCACACGTTCTTGAGAATATCCCCCTTAGAGTGCTAAGGAAGACGGTGTAAATCAGTAGTACAAGGGAATTCCTGACAGGCCTCCTCTGTATGAATCTGTATATATTGATTTTATGTATAACCTTTGTCTTTCACTTGCTCTTTAGCACGAGCAGTCTCTTCAATCACTTTCTTGCCCACTTCTGAGCAACTTTATCATAAAATTATAAAAGTCAAAAATGTATTTATAATCAAATTTATAATAAAATCCAACAGTTCTTCACTTTTTGAGTGTCTGTTTTCTATGTTTAGGGTACTATCAATGTTAAAATATTCACTTTGCAACCATTTGTTTCTGTACTATTTCATACCCAGGTCCTTTGGGTTTTTTGGGGGTTCCCCCATTGTTTAGTAATGGACCCTGTAGAAAGGGCCAAGTCCTACACTTTAAGTTGACACTTTTCCGGTCTAACAGTTAATTCATGAATATGCAAATTCTCCAATGCATTCCTAAACCTGTCATTATGTTCTTTTTCGTCTCTAGAAAAAATTAATATTTCATCCTAAAAATAGTGCACTCCATTAACACCCTCACATAATTTCTGCATAGGTTTCTGAAACACAGATAAATCAGATGGTAACCCAAATGCATGCGTATGTATCGATATGCATCAAAAGGCATTATGAATGACATCAGATGGTGCAACGCAAGCTGTAGCTGAACTTGATGGTGTGCTGATGATAAGTCTGTCTGGAAACTCAGGACCAGATTTTCCAATTCAACATTTGATTTTACTGAAATAATCTTTTGTACAGCCCGTAGTTGCAGCTGCCTACCCACAATGGGTTGGTGAATTATGCCTAAAAGAGGTGCAACATTCTTTGCTACATACACTTTACCACTACTCTTCATGTCTTAATATGCAGTACTAGCAATGAAAAAAAACATGTAGATCAACATATTCCCCTCCATATGCTTTCAACCTTATATCTGGTTCATTCAAATGTTTAGATTTAAAATTTGCCACAGATATAATGGTGTACTGAGCTCTAGATTCTACTAAGATCTGGAATCCTTTGCCATCAATATCAATCCTGCATTTGGGATCTTATATTTTCAATCGTCTTTTCTTTTTGCAATAATCTGTTACTGTTAATATATGTTTGCTTCCAAGTTCATCTTTAATTTTCTCATTAACTAGACTAAGAAGATGCAATCATCACACATCAGATTTCTTTCACATCTGTGTATGGTGACCCCTAATCTTTTGCATTCATACGTTACAGTTCTTGCTGGGCATGATTTATCATTAGCCCTGTGACTTGTATTAACACATCATATACAGTAATTTTTTGGCCCTGTTTTATACTTATTCTTAACCAAATTAACCAGTTCATGTTTATTCTCTCTTTCTCGTATATATATCCCAAAGTTCTATTAATACTTTGTTTACTTTCATTTATTATCTTACAACACTTTGAAGTTATTTCTTCCCCTCTGGCTATATCAAGGACTTCCAACAATGTTGAATTGCAGGCACTCCACAGTTACTCTTGAATCAACATATTTGAATTGTGCATTCATCATCTGATCACAAATCTATTGATCTTGGTTACCCATAAATGCACAAATCACTAATAACATCCTAAGACTTGGACAAAAGTATCAATGGATTCACCTTCAGCTTGGACTCTTGAAAATAATTTATAAAGGTCTAATATTACATTGCTCTTTTTCCCAAAGCATGGCTCCAACTCTTTTAATGTGTGGTATACAACTTTATGATGACATCCTCGTACTGCTTTTGTAGATCAGAAAGAATATTACATATTCCTAATCCTTCCTTCAGTAATGAATGTAGTAATGCTGACTGTTTCGTTTCATCAGAATGCTTTTCACTTCCTAATGCCAGCATATATATTTTAAATGCATCAACTCATTTATCCTACTGAGTCACTGGCTCAACTGGAAAACATGAAAAATTAAGTGAAGAAGACACGGTATTCAACATCATATTAAATTAAGAAGAAAGTAATACAATAAAGAGCAAAACATAATAAATGTAAAATAGAAAATGTAGTTACTGTTGTCGTTCTGATAACTGGGAAATGTTGTGCATTCAAATAGTCTGTAATCAGTGTTTCTTTGAAGAAAATTTGAATTGTGCTACAAATTAATACATTTAAATAAAGAAAGTGGGCACCATAGTTTATTGGTTTAGTACTGAAGTAACCTTTGAATTGAACATTTAGCAGATTTTCTATGTTGACTTGTACATTGAAGTGAATTCACAACTACAATCTGTCCATGAAGAAAATAAAAATGCTGTAATCTGTCTATTTAAAGTTTTGTAATACTTGCAGACCACTTTATTTTGAATATTTTAGGTCTATAAGTAATAATATGATCAACCGTGGAGCTTTGTGGGAGACCATGCTCCATGGCAATGCTGAGGAGAATGCGCTTTATTGTACACTTGTGGCTATAAAGAAAATGGTGTGTGGTCTGAATCCCCAAATGTGCATGGTGAACAGGTGACAGATACTCAAAATGACAAAGAAGGTGAGCCAGCGGGCAATGGCATGTGCTGAAGTGTGCAAATATTATTCAAAAGACGCTCTTCACATGAGAATGGATGCCCATCTGATCCCTTAGGACTGTATCTTAGAAAGTACACTGGAAATTGCACTTCCTAATACAATCCACAGATGGCAGTAAAAAACCATAATATACCACTGATACAATCTAGCGTGGTTACGTGCACACAATTACTTATCTGCCCCAAACATTGCAACATAAGAACAAGGAAAATACTATTGCAGTTACCTCAGCCTTTGTGAAGTAGCGCTGGGTGAGGTATGTGCCGCTTGGGGAAAAAATTGTTCACAGGTTCACACTACTATGGCACTAATCTGAAAGAGGCTTAATAATGAAAATCACTTACATAGGTTCGTTGCTGGTGTGGGCGTGGTGGAACCCTGCAATCTTGACATCTTGAAATTTACCTTAAACAAGACACTCGCAATTCAATTAATGCATCGGGCATGGTGTTATACCTCAATTTCATGAGGCAATGTGTTGCCGAGTTAAGGCACTTCCCAACATGTCCAAATCAGAAAATATAGTCAATTAAATGAGAGGCCCATTTAATCACTGAGTTCTAGAACTACGGAATAGTTAAAGGGCTTTACTACAAAATTTAAAAGTAAGACTATAGAGATTCAAGTCCATTAAGGCTCTCAGCAAATAAGGCAGAAATGGACACCATCCCTCTCAACATAGGGCAAATCTCAAGGAAGTTCTGCCTCACCTCCAAAATCAAGGGCTTTTATACATTATTTGCACAAATGAATGAACAAAACTGCAAAATAATTGTGGTGGAATTGAAAATGCTTCACTCATAGCAAAACAGAGCACAATTCTAATCCACCTCATATAGCCTTAGCACCTACATGAATATTAATTATGCCTACTCTAAGCTAATGCCAATTGGGGATGGTGGAACAAAATAGATACATGAACAACAGCAAACTGTTATGAACGAATAGGGTACAGTGAACTAGCGGAACCACCTTGAAACGAGTTACAGTTTTGTGACTGAGCCTGGGAAATCTATTTGAAAAAATCATGAACAATGACAATGAAAATAAGCAAATATTCTGATTGACTGTGTGCTAAAGGAATAACGAACAATGAAATGTGCGAAGGGATGACGAGGGTGACAAAAGTGATATCTATATTAAAAAAAGATGGTTACTAGGCCCAAATTGAGATCTAGTTAACAAGGGTCAGAAAGGCACAACACACTTCTATACATCATAGGAAAATCGTTTAAAATACAGCAGTACTTTATCAGTACTATAGCAGTGTGTAAAACCACGTTTTCCACATTGTTAATATTACACAAAAACATAAATGCACAAAAATCTCTAACACTGGGGAGCCGATTGTCGCCACTTTGTAATGTTCAGTTCTTCACTTGTTGAAGAGAATCACTAACACAATTGAAGCAGAAATATGAAGCCTATAGGGCAATCAGGCAGTGCCTTATGGGCTGGTTTGACTGGTCAGTGTGTGTGGGCCAGTTTTTGACTGTTTGTGGGCCTCTTTTATGGCCTACTGGGCTGGCTTTTACTCAGTGGCGGCTCCTCCACTAAGGCGGAGGAGCATCGCCCCACTACTCCTTGAGCATTGCAAAATAAAAATAAAATGTTAATAACAAGGAGTTATTATCGTTTTATTTTTCTTTGCTCCAGATCGGGCGGGCGGAGCTGGCTCACCGCTGAGGGAGCAGAAGTGGCTTGCACTCCCTCCCTACGTGCACATGACGGCTTGACCAGCCCTCAATGGCCGGCCAAACTGCCATGCGCACTTGGCATGTTCTCCATTGGTCTGTGTTGCACATCTCTGTGGAGAACATCCCCAGCCTCCCCAGGCACTGCCTGAGTGGCCAAACAGGCTGCTCAGACGAATCACGACGCTGCTCAGGCAGCGTCGTGATTGACTGGGAGAGTCCGGAAGTCTGGGTGCTTCCAGTGCTGCCAGCAGATGGAGGAGAGGCGTGCTGCAGCGGGAGAGGCGTGCGGCTGCGGTGGCAGAGAATGTATGTTTTAAAAAAGACAAAATTCACCCTGAAGCAAGTTACATTACGTTATTATGCGGGGACTTATTTGGTTATTAATCACTATGCTATGCACTCTGTCTACTTAAGCCAACTCCATATTTTTAATGTTCCATATACAGTATCCCTCACAACATCAAGCCCTGAGGAAAACCTCCATTAAAGTGAAAGGCCCATCCAGAAGGTCGAAACACGTCTGCGGAATTTAAGGATTTGAGAACACTGAGTATCGATATAATTTGAATAAACACCACGGAAAAGAATGAGAAGATTTAAATCTCTTCACACTATGGTCATTTAAACCACTGCTGTGTGCCCCGATCCCATAGGGCCATTTAGTACCTGTAGGACTATACATCTGAGGGTGATAATATATATACCCTCTGGGATACAAACTCATCAGTGAGACAGTAAATTCCAATATATATGGATATATATGGGATACCCTAATTATATGTACAAACTAATCAGTGAGACACTAAATTCCAATATGTATGGATATATATGGGATACCCTAATTATATGTTTCTACTTTGTTTTATTCAGATAAAAAAGTACTTTATATGTTGGCCACTTACGTCTGTTGTTTTTGTTGAATAACATAAAAACACATATTAATGTATGTATAGACAAGTTACGCTATTTATGTGAGATTTTGTGTTTGATTTTGTGGTCTTAAGTTACAATTTATGTAAACCGTTGTCTTGCACTTCTGTATTAATATAATTTTGGGGACGGACCAGTCCACAGAGAACACATTTTCTTCTGTGTTTCTGAGTGTACTGTTTTCTTGTCTCCTTTCCTTTTTAGTTCCAATTTGTACATTCAATGCTAATTGGAATTTTGATGCTTATATGTAAGCAAGTGTGGTAACTAGTGAGAGGATATCTGTATAAAAATAAGAAGTAGAGTACCAACAAGTGTTGGAATTGAGAGGTACGGAACCATTATGTTACCTTCTTAAAATAGTGGCTACATCTATGGTGTGAGGGGTCCACCCCGTTTATTTCTTACATTAAATGATCCTGTCCCTCATCACTCCAAAAGGATATCTTCCCTTTTCAATATATAGTACAAGGGAAATAAGAGCACTACACTTTTGGAATGCACATGGTATTTATCTTAATGTGTATAATAATTACTAGCCTATGGTTTTTTAAGTTCTAATGAACAATAAATTGTACTTTTCTAAATAATCTAATAGTTTATATTCATATGAAAAACTGGTGAATAACAATATTTGTGCTGTACATCTCTTATGACGATGATGCATGTTTTAACATAATCTTAATTCAACCCATAATCGTTGCCTTCACGCTTTTCACGTTTACCATTTTCAGAATCTAAAAATTACAGTGATACAGACTATCAAGGCTTTGGCTGGTCAAGTGTTTCCTTAATCCAAAGAATTACACATTCATGATTAACAAAAACTCGTGAATGATAGGTGAGAACGAGATGGAAACATAAGCATTGTGTGTGAACAATCTGTGGGGCCTATGCACAAAGGCATTCTAGAGTATTTAAAGTAGAACTCCTGTAGAAAATTGCCCGCAAAACATCTAAAATAGGCATAAATTGAAATTTGCAAGGATTATTCATATATTTACTATATTCTTGCTATGCGTTAGTTGGACGTTTCTATGGCCGATTCTCAAGGCTTTTAAGAGTAGTAGAACAGTGCTCCCCTGGTGCTACTTTCCGTACTGATAAATGCTTTTGTGAATTAGCCCCCATACTTTAGCAGTGTGTCTTGAAGGGTGAACATAACATCCATTTTATATCTCTGCATAACACTCTGTGGTAAAGTTCACACATTAACTAAATATAATTGCAAAGATATGCATGCACGGAGTAGCTAGAAAGACTCATACAAGATATGTATATTGCAATGTATATTGTTTGCATGTATATTTTAATATTCACTTTAAAGAGGCTGCAGATTTCCACCACAGAACTCTCAACCCCTGATCTTCTGTCACTTAAACAAGATAAAATGCCACTTGCAAAATCTACAAAAGAGATTTTGTGAAGTTCTTTTCTGTCAGATATTCATTCTGCATCAATCACGCATAAATTCAGGCTGCCCGTCTTTTAACTTCTAATCAATTAATTATGCCTCTATGCTCTGCTGATGGACATGCAGAAAAATTCTTCTTAAACTGGTAGCAATGTTTACACGCCTATTTTAATTATAAAAAGGAGGGTAGATAAATTTGCATTGTGTTTTCTCGCTTTGTCTGGATTATTATTATTGTCAACGAGCTATATATACATTAAAAGCATTCTAATACTTTATGAAAGGAAAATCAACCGTCAACACATCTGCCTTTCCTTAAATGGAAATGGAAATATTACATTATTTATCAACAGTTAGCACACTTAAAGCCTGATTACAACTGGCCAGATAAATGTCAGCCCGTGTTTGCACAGGGGTTAGAATTTCTAGTTCTGCAAATGTTTTCACACCCAATAATTATTGAGTGTGATAAACCACAAACAAATTTCAGCAGGTCAAACCTGCCAGAATATACCTGGGGAAAAGGCCCAGTACTTACTGGGACATGTGGATTTTGGTGCAGCAATCATCAAAATCCACACTTTATTCCCAATTACCAAGTAAAAGTTAGAATCAACAGGCATGATTGCACCCAATATATTCCGAACCCAGATGTATAGCATTTTATCAAGTGCAATAAATTCAATATAAACCTCTGAAGCACTCATAATCAGGCCCATAATATAATATTTAGTGCTGTCCCAGTTATGTATTGCAAATAAAAAGATGTCTTTTTACCCGGCACAATGGCAGTCATAAATGTAAATTGGACCACTTTTATTTGAACTTGTGACTAACTTCTACTAGATCTACACTATCCCACTGACATGTATATGCAGCTAAGCACTAACTACTCAACTAAGTAGAGAGTGGTGGCAAATAGCCATCGAGGAAGGATCGATGAATCCATTGTAGGAAAGTAACCAGGTGATATAGGAGAAATTGATTTTTAGAATACATTTTTCAAGAGACGTGACTCCAAGGGTCAGTTGACTGATCTGTGTGAGCTACAGGGACACAAAAATCTTCTAGAGACTTCCTTGTACCTGCCCAGCTTGATCAACATCAGCTGGATCTGCCTGGGTCCTTTCACTGGCCAATGCTGGAGTGAAACCTGATCCCCAAGTGGTGCCCCTAAGTCTTGAGCCCATGCCTGGTATCAGTGTTAATACCTCCCTAAGAAAAGGTGAAGATACAGATGTTTTGGGCTCCCCACAACCAAGTGACCTCTTCATGCCAACAGTAATAGCCCGTGACGATCACCACTGTGAAGCTCCAGCAACAAGCAGCTGTTTGTGTTACTGTAATGACTGTCTGCGTTGCTTGACCTGGTCCTCACACTGACAACCACCTCCTCACAGCCTACATCAACGCGAACAGCACCCATCGCACTAGACTTGAGAATTAAACTCTTCAGCTGGACTAACCTGGACCCTGTGTCTGACAAGTGCTCCATTGTAGTCAGCCCGAACTTGTGACTTTTTCCGGGTCCAGAGTAACCAGATGAATGTGAGGCCGCTTTGTGCTTGTCGCTATTTTTACCTAAAACTTAAAAAACTCTTATCTCTGGTTCTACTTATTGAATTCTTGTCCTTTTGGTGTTATATGTATTTATTAAAATTAACACTATTCTTCTAAATTGGTTTGGGATTTTTCTTGTGTTATGTTTTCACGTTTTTACTGTTTGAGTGCTGCATAAATACTTTACACTTGTGTTTATGCAGTACCACTCAGTGATTTGTACAAAACTTGAAACCCATAAAAATAAGATTAAACTTTTTTCAAAATTATCCTTGATGCACCATTTTTTCCTTTTTCCAAATGTAATCCCTGCATCATATTTGTGCACATTTGAGACTTAGCAAGCAGGCAGTTGGATCTCAACAACCTTGACATGTACAGTATGGCAGAGCTGAAGACGTTGTGCAGGGAGAGGGGACTGAAGCAAGTTGGGTGTTCCCAAAGTTGAGTACCAGGTAGCTCTCCCCATCTTTGAGGAGAACTAAAATGAGGAGGATGAGGAGGAGGATGAAATGGAAAAGAAGGATAACTTGGCAGCATCCCTAGGCCAGAAGGAGAGGAGAACCTCTTACCCCTGGCCCCAGAACCAGAGAAGGGGGGACCCACAGGGGTGAGGTCCCCTACTAGATCCAGAGCAGAGAACATTGTGTCCTTTCTCAACCTGTCCCCTGAGGGGTTGGGGGAAAGAAAAGCTGACAGGGAGTTCAAACAGCAGCTGGTAAGGTTAAAATTGGCCACAGAGGAGAAAAGAAACACTAGCCCAGGAAGTAGACATTGTGGAAAAGAAGCTGGATTTGGAAGCTGAGAAGATAGTTGGTGACTTGCCCTTAAAAGAAAATAAACTACTGTTAGCCCATGAAGTGAGTCTCACAAAATGGGACTTTAAAATAAAATAAAGAACCTTACAGAGTACAGTGGCAATGGTGGCAGTGACAATGCAGTGTCAAATGGAGGCAGAAGAGTCCATTCCCAAGGACCTGATGCCTAATAATGAGGTAGTGGATGACATTGATAAATCTTTTGAGGCATTTGAGGTAGTTCTACAGATGCAAAGAGTCATTGATAATGATTGGTGAGCCAACATCAGGAGGCATATACCCAGGATGGGTGGCAGGGTGAAGTGCCCACTCATGAAAGAAGCCCTTATCAAGAAGTATGGTTCAAGTTTAGGGAGACCCAGAAGTTGTCAAACCAGTCCGCAGTGGATTTTATGGATTACTCAAGAAGGCACTACATAGTTGGGTGAAAGGCAGCAGTGTTAGTAATTATGATAGGATTCACAATCTTTCTCAGCTAGCTCATGTTCAGTCATTGTTTTGTAATACTGCACCAACACCTTATTGTTTCCAAACACATTGTATACAGTGAGCTTTCAAAGTAAGAGGACCTCTGTCTCAGCACTAGGATCTACCAAAAGTTACCTGGGAGTTAACCAAAGAAGGGTGGTTCAAGTCCCCCCTGTAGAGTGAGGGGGGTCTAAAGTGACATAGACAGGTTGTAGAATAAGGTGCGTGGAAAGCGTTTCTTGCCCCTTCTGAGAAATGGGTGAGGTTCTGGTTGGTGGTGGCCCAGTTCACCCCATTTCCAATCCCAGTGCTTTGGTTGCTCCCAGTTAGGATACAAGTGGGGGGAATCTGTCTGAAGGAAACCATCCACTAGTGGGAACTTCACAGGGGGGGCTACAATGGCCTTTAGGGGGAGCTAGTTCCCAGGATTAGGTGATAGATCATGCCCTGGTGTTTCTTATTTAGGAGATGGGCTCACAGTAAACGTGTGATCCATGAGTGTGGGAGTCATCACTTTCATCAAATCATAGTTATTGTGGTCCCTGTCACTGATCTAGGGGATGCTGATGCCAGCTAGACCATGATAGTGGAAAGGCTGGTTTAACCAGAACAATACACCGGACAGGAGTTTATGATAACTCGGGTCTCTGGACAAGACTTCTTCCTCCCCATGGCCTTGGTGTCCCTAGAATGAGTTGGGGCAGTGGCCCAGAGGAGGGGCATAGTCTGTCCCCAGATGGCCATTACCTGCATCCTGGGAAATGATTTATCACCGGTGTTAGAAGAACTGGACTGAAAGTTCAGGTTTCTAGGGTACTACTTCCACAAGGAGAATATGGAAAGACTACAGTGGTAGAACCAGTGGGTCCAGTGTTACCAGCTCAGACAGAAGAGTACCCCAAGACTGACCATGGTGCGGCCACTTCTGACCTGGAGGCGCTGCCTGTGCTGTCACAGAAACAAAGTAAGTGGAGACCCTTGGCTGACAATTGTGTGAACTCCTCCTGAAGAAAAAGTGAAGGTTCAGAAGTTTTGGGCTCCCTAAAACTGCAAAGTTACCTCTTTGTGCTGAGGATCAACCGTCTGTGACAATCAGCTATGCGAAGCTCCAGCAGGACCTTTTCTGGTGCCGACAGTAACCGTCCACGACAACCGACAACTCAAGACCTGCACTGACAGTGACAACCCGCGATGATCACCACCATGAAGCTTCAGCTACGACCAGCTCTTTGCGCTACAGCAATGACCGTCCACGACACTTATACTAATCTTTGCATCAACAACCACCTCATCAGGGCCCCCATCTATGAAAACGGCACCCTTCGCGCCCGACTTGAGAGGGACCCGCACTCCATCACAGTCTGCCCGAACTTGGGACTTCATCTAAGTACAGCGGACAGACCGGGTTTTCGTACAGACTGCAGACCGCAGCAGCAGCGAGACCGCGAGCGGAGCGGGAGAGCGGGAGAGCGCTGGGGAACGTTCGCTCTCAGACAACCGCCACCGTTTTACTTGAACCTGACTGCGGGATCACTGCGGGGGCTGCGGGATCACTCAAAACCACAATCACCGGCCACCGCCGCCGCAGCTGACGGACAGGATTACTGGCAGCACAGGTACTGGCATGAACGCGTGAACGCGTGAACGCGAGTCTGCTAAGTGCTAAGTGCTCACAGCCACAGCCCCAGCCCCACTGTTTTCAGCCTCTGCAGTGGTCACTCCTGCTGCCCCCCGTAGCCTCAGTTATCTTTTTATCCCGTCTCTCTACCCCCCGGTGCAGTGGGGGGGGGTTGAGGGGAGGGGAAAGAGGTTGGAGAAAAGCGGTCCGATAACTGAAGGTGGGCCGGAAGGCAGGCTGTGTGCAAATTAGGCGTGAGCCAGGCGAGCTAGGCAAGCAGGCACCCAAGCCTCTCAGTACTCAGCATTCAGTATTCAGTTCAGCTCAACCACTAAAGCGCTATTACTATCAACTGTCATCCAACCGTCATCCACCGACATCCACCGACTTCAGCCCCAGTAACAGCGGAGGCATTAGTCCTACATTCAACCTACATCTTATGTTGGGAAGGGGGCAGTAAAGCCGTATCAGTAATCAGTAATCAACAACTAGTAACCAGGCCACTGTGATTTGCCAACATCACCTATTCACTCATTCACAGTCTTAGCCAGCTTGACGAAGACATATTTGGCAGAGCAATGAGGTCGGGAAGGACAAGGAAGAACCCGCCACAGCAGACAAAGCAGAAAAGCAAGTCTAAACAAATGACTAAAGGAACCACATCAGTCGCACTCATATCACCTACCTACTCAATTTTTGGCTCAATGAACCCAACAGGTAAATTCACATTTTTAAAGGACCCAACTGCAGTCATCTACTCAATGCCAGAAAAGGTAAATGGCCTTATGAAACCACTGACGCCAAACAAATGGACCTCCACTCAGAAGGAAGATAAAAAAGTCCACGTGGTACAGAAGACGATGGCTATAGTGTCGAATGCAGTTCCGAACGTTGCTCCGCACAGCACTGGGAGCAAAGCAGCTCCTCAAGTGTCTGAGTGTTCTGTGCAAGAGGTCAAAAAATCATACTGTTGGAGCAAAAGTACACAAGTCATTCAAGCACAAGTACATACAAACACAGAAGAGGGCGATAAGGAGGAAGCCCCAGCTCAGAGCAAGAGCATAGCCGCCACCCCGGGCACCGTGAGTGAAGGCAAAACAGAAATAAAACCATTCTATCTGAATAGCTTGAACCAAATAGAGCAAGAGCCTCTTAGTCTGCATACCAACCAGGATCCAATACACAGGACAGATGCAATATTCTTTAACAGCTCAAATGTCATCGGTGACGCAGAAAAACCTAACAATCAATCCACACCAAGGCCCCGGCAACATAACAAAAATGAAGATATCTATAATTCAGACGATTTCAGTGACTCTGGATGGAATCCCAATCAATACTGAACAATAAGGAAATATTGCAGGCAATAAGTACAACATCCAAACTGACAAAACAAATCAGTAACAACAAGGAAATTCAGCAGGCAATAATTACAATGGCTAAACCTCTAAAACCAATTAGTAATAAATTAATGCCTCACCAAGGAGAACAAACAACAACAGAAGAAGCTCCAAGTCCATCAGTACAGGCAACCGTTAGGACAATAAATCAAATAAACAATAACATCGAACAATTAAATAAAAAAATGACCAAGCAATCGACTGAATCAAAGGAACTCAAAATGGCACAGCGCACAAAGCCAACACATGTCATTCTAGTACAAGGAAAAGTTTCCCCAGATAAGACCCCAACAGAGGGTCATCAAAGGGAAAAATGGTTGTCGGTATCAACAGAGGAACAGCAAATAATAATTGATATGTCTACCACATCCGAACAGATAGGACATAACACTTCTGAACTAACCGACAAAGTATATGATACTGGACGTAGGACCAGTATGGATAATGTAGCAGATAAAATCAGTTCGGGTCTCTCTTCCCGTAATGTCGTGAAGCGGAACCACCCGGAACAGAACACCATCATCGAACACTTAAAGGATCAGCAACCAGAAAACAACCTGGAATCTCTACTAAATCTTCATGCTTCACTAATCAAAGCGCTGCATACCACAATCAGTACCCTTAACATGCAATCAGACAAACTTGACATTCAAATTAATTTAATGCACATAATTGCTGAATACATCTCTGGGATAAACATTAAACTTGACTCGATGATGGTCCAATTACCAGTAATCAATAAATACTTAAAAGCCACGCAGGTGGAAGCTTCAAAATGTGCTTGTTGCCCAATTCTGGACAAACTAAGGGACCTACCAACAGTATTAACAAGAATTCTTCAAGAATGTAAGAGGGCAAATCACTCACCCGACATAAACAAAGTAAATGGTAAAGAGCGACCAAGCGGGGAACGAAGACTTGAAACGATGGTCTTACCTGATATCCAACAGACAACTCTTTTACCAATGGGAAATAAGTCAAAATCTGGTGAATCAAGTGATGATCCATCCATTGTGGATTTTTCCGCATCATATATGAACAATGATGCCTTGCGAACTCAAGAGACTCAGGAGCGAACGAATCAGGCGAACCAAATAAACAACCTTCCTCCAGTTTTAACAAAAAGACAAAAAAACGAGCCAGGAAAGCAAGAAATTGTCAGCATGAGAACAAAACATCAAGGATACAAGTACAGGACATCTATCCAATTTTCAACTTTAACAATGGCAAACAGGGGTCGTTAAAACCCATAGGGCAGCACCAAGAATCTAAGGAGGAAGATGAGGCAAGCTGCCCGGATCAGTTAGTCGCAATTCATCCATCAATCCTACTGCAAAGGGGATTCCCAGCATTAAATAGTCCAGCATCAATAAATCTAAGTTTCGAGTCTGGTGGTCCATCTGCAATCAGAAAAAGCAAAGAAGAGTCTAAACAGGGTATGAGTAGACAGAGACGCTCAGAGGACATGACAAACAAAATAAAAAAACTCAAAGGAACAGCAAACTTTCAGAAGAGAGCAACTCCAAACTCACAAGAAAATGGCCTCCTACATAGGAGCCCAGGTTCCATTTCACAAGCCTACAACAGGGACAATGGAGTAGATAGGCAAGTTATCTCAAGGACAGGGCAACAATTAGGAAGCCCCAAGAGTGCTCAGTTACTGATTAGTATAAAAACTCACTGTGATAACACAAATGAACCAGAGGAACTGGTAAGACACCAATACCCAAGGCACCTATTAACATCTCACCCTCAAAAGAAGGAGCTAAAACCAAATTTAAACAATAAACTCCTTTTCACGCCACATTACTCTTCACAAGGACCACGAGATTATTTAAACAGAGGGAACATCATGCGTCTCATGGCAGTCATTCCAACATTAAAACATTTAGTATCCACAGATTTACTGACAATAGAATTTATAAATTCAGATAAAAATGGAGGAAAGGAAAATACTTTAGCAACCTGGAAGACGGAAGAAATAGCGTCAGATATCTTAAAGGAGGCTACAAAATTCGAAGATTGGGGTATATCACTCTCTACTCCATCGGTAAAACGCTATCCGTCACCCTTTCTACCGTCTATTACATTTTTAAATAATAACCCAACAGCAAGCATAGTTCCTTCGTTCTTGCGAGGTGCTAAAGGTGCAGATGGCGCAAAGATACAGCAACACAGGTCGCAAAAAACGTCATATCAAAATTCCCATTTTTCAGGTCAAAAAGGAGAATGAACCGCCATCATTCCTCGTACATCGAAGTATCCTTCAATCAAAATTCTGTCTTGGAATATAGCAGGAGCAAAGGATATCTTACAGGTAAAAGGAGCTTCTGATAACTGGAATAATTACGAAATCGTAGTACTGCAAGAAACATGGTTGACAGCTCCAGTAGAGGTTCCAGGCAGGATTCTCCACTATGTAAACGCAACACGAACGCGGCAATATGGAAGACCCAAAGGCGGCCTCGCAGTTTATATTTCAACCGAACTAAAGGTGTCCTCAGCTCAACTGGCAACTACTACATCAGCCATGCAAATAATAAAATTGGAGCTGGGCTCTCAATTGGGGGTTAGTACAATCATCCTAATCAACATCTACGGACATCCAAGTCAAAAGATCAAAAAGGATGAATTCAAAAAACTTATCGCCACTATTGCCGAATTTCGTTTTGAACAACCAACTTGGGAAATTATTTTAACTGGAGACTTTAATTCAAATTTGTTACACACACCAGAAGAAGAAGACAACATCATGGCAGCAAATGCAATTTGGGCAGTACAAACTCAATCTTATCCCAAGCCAAAACGTAAGGACAACATAGGGCGGCAACTTATAATGGAACTGGAACATCTAGGGATGCGTACATTAAACGGGAGAATAAAACAAGATAGACCGGCCGTATGTACGTATAATGGCCCTCATTCAAGCTCAATTCTGGACTATACAATAGTAACTCTTCCGCTTTTGGGGCAAATAGAAAGTTTTCAGATCAAATGTACCATCGATAGTGATCACTCAGCCCAGCATATTGAGCTTAAATTGATATTTCAAAGACATATCAAGGCACCGGTAGTGGAGGGGTCATTATCGACAATAAACCTGAAACGCCTGCGATGGACAAATGACACACTCCCGCACATCGCTTTAAAGGTAAAAGAACTAATGCTGGCCCTCGAGTCGCAAAACAACTTGACAATTGAAATATGGATCACTTTTCTGGCAAGTCTACCTTTAGTAGGGGTATCCACAAAACAGTTAAACAAAAAGTGGACAAATCACGTAGGTCACCTTAGTCAAGCTGCACGTACCATAAGGAAACAATTGAGAAAGGCACTTCGGAGGGTACATCACCAAAGTTCTTCCTCAATAACATGGGATCAAGTACGTCAACTTAAGAAAAAATACAAAAAACAACTTTGGATTGACAAAAAAACTCAATATAATAACTTCTGGACAAAGCTATTACATAAAGCAAAGAAATCAGATGCTAGATCCTTCTGGGAGCAAGTAAATTCCTTGAATAGGACACCAAAAGTCATAAACATAACCTGTATCACCGAGCTTGCCTGGGTACAACATCTAACCACCACATTCACATTAATAAATAGAGGTGGGCCAAACCGCATTGTAACCAACATAAAGGGGGAACAAAAAACTTCAATGCCACAGCCATACACTCTTTATCCTGAAGCAGAAATTTTAAAAGTTATAACAAAAAGTCGTCTCGATGGAGCACCGGGCCCTAATGGCGTACCACAAGCAATATACAAACAAGATCCTACTTTTTGGGCTAGTAAGATGTTCACCCTGTTCCGGCTGATAGGCTTAAATAGTCGCATCCCGGAGAGCTGGCGAGGAGCAATAATTAATCCAATATACAAAGGATGAGAGCACACAGATCCCGCCAATTACCGTCTGATTGCGTTAATAGATGCAGAGGCTAAATACTATGCATCCTTGATTTTAGCAGACCTGATAAGTTGGTCCGATGCGAATAAAAAAATACCCCTCAATCAGTCGGGCTTCCGTCGAGGCACAGGTACAATTACAAACGCCCTAGTATTAGGGCTAATCGCCGACAAAAGTCTACGACAACGACAAGATCTGTATCTATGTTTCGTGGACTTTAAGGCGGCGTTTGACCGGGTCAGTAGAAGCAAGTTGTGGGCCAAATTGAAGCAGCAGGGTCTACCGGATCCAATTTTGACACCAATGATGGATCTTTATATGGATACCTGGATGCAGGTCAAAATCGCAGATGGCCTGAGGCTTACTAGGAAGATCCATACCAACGAGGGTCTAAAGCAAGGATGTGTACTGGCCCCACACTTGTTCAATCTATTTATGGCCGATCTATCACCAAGGCTAGATGGGGTCAATTCACATCCACCACGTCTGGGTATATTACCAGTGACGCACCTGTCCTACGCGGATGATGTGGTCCTCTTAAGCCACACGAGAATTGGCCTGCAAAGATCTATCCATGAGTTAGCTGACTTCGCCAAAATAAATTTGATGGAAATAAACACAACAAAAACAAAGGTCATGATTATAACTCACAGATTACGTACACAAAAGTCATTTATAATTAACAACGCAAGGTTAGAAGTGGTTAACAGCTATAAATATCTCGGGATATATCTGGATGGAAGGTTCTCCTTTACAAAGCAGCACGAGGCCATACAAAAAAAGGGCAACGCATTACCTTTTGCATTTTGTAGTTTAGTGAAAAATATAAAAGGCCCATTGTTTACCCCACTAATGGCAGTGATTAAAGCAAAATTGCTTCCAACCATCGCATATGGAAGTGTGGTCCACAACGGAAACAACGCAGTAATTCTGGATAAAATCCAAACGCGAGTGTACAAAAGAGTATTCTGTCTGCCACGTGACGCATCACCAGCTCAGGTACGTCTGGAGTTCGGCCTGCAGGAACAGCAACTGTACAGAAGGTACGAGGCAATCAAAATTTGGTATAAAATCTGGTTGAATCGTGGACTTGAAATCAATAAAGCACTCTGGGATGCCCTGCAAAATGACCCAAAGTCTCAATACGCAAAGTATTTAGACGCTTCATTACAAATAACAAGGACGGCTGACCTCTGGCAGAGAAAATTACCTTTGGCTTCATTCCAACTAATTATGAAAAAGGCAGTAAAAATGCACTCGCTACTAGACGACAAGGCGAAGTTAAGCCGACGAACACATGCATGGATGGTCTTACATTCTTACACTAAACCAGAGCCAGTGGCTTATCTGGGCCTTGCCTTCCCCTCTTATTTAAAAACAAAGTTTTTACAACTGCGTATGGGAAAGCTGCCCTCCAACGCCGACCGTCCTAGCTGGGAGTTCAACGGCTCTAAAGCATGCAGCCTATGTGGGTCACCAACACAGGATTTCATACATTTAATATGTATCTGCCCAGTATTAGGTTTCCATCGTCGCCATCTTTTGAGGAGATATTTTAATGAAAAAGGCACCTGTACTTGCAGATCGGCTATATTACAAAGTTTGGACTCAAAGGACCCACAATTAATTTGTCAATTGATAAAATTCTTAATTTGTTACAGGAAATTAGCGTCACAGTGATATTTGTCAAAATGTTGGCTTGGACTTCTTTTATCTTTTTACAGCCATAACATGGTAAATAGTAATAATGAACTTGATTTTAAAGCATTGAATATAAACACCGACGATTTATTTTTTAATATCAACTTTTTATCCCCTATGTGGATGAAATTGAGATATTAACAAATGCATATTGTATTTTATATATCGGAATATTGTGCTGGTTTTAATTAACTATACAATAAAGAATTATCCATCTATCTATCTATCTATCTAAGTACAGCGCAACCAGGTAACCTCGAGTGGAGCTTTGTGCTACTTGGAGCCATTTTCACCTAAAACTCTACAAACTCATACCTCCGGTTCCATCAATTGTTTCTTTGTCATTTTGGTGTCATTTTATTCACTAACTTTAACTCTATTGTTCTAAATTGGGATTATTTTGCATTGTATTATCCCTTTATTACATTTTGTGTGTCCATAAATTCTTTACACATTGCTTCTAAATCAAGCCTGACTGCTTTTGTGCCAATCTATCAGACAGTTAAACACAGGTTTATTTAGTGACTTTTTTTGCTTCACCCTGACAACGACCGGAGAAAAAAAAATGACCACCACATGCTGAAAGAAAACTGCCATGATGTCAGGGACTTGAGTTTTTTTTTTTTTTTTAAACAAACTCCCACAATACGATTTCTTTTTGAAAAACGTATGCTGAGCGGTCAAATAAAACATGGTGGCAACTCAGCAAAGCTACAAGGCATTCACTCTGTCAGATCCTCTGAAGGCACACAGATCTCAGCCAGGCAAGCAGATATCTTTAAATATGGTGGGTGTTCATCCACCAGGTGGTGGAAGCTGCCACAAGTAACTTCCTCTACTAGGGACACCAGGATTATAGGGGCATTTGTAAAGACACCCTTTGAGGACCAACAGCCATGTTTAAGGTGTAGCAGATGGAGGTATATGCAAATAAATGTGCCAATCAGGTGTATACCAATGTTACCAGGCTTAAAGGAAAGGCACAAGCACTTTACCTCTGGTTACCAAGGGTAAAGTGCACTGAGTCTTAAGGCCAACTAAAATGAGTTCTGCAACAGAAGTAAAAAATCCAGCGGAATCTTATGCAAAAGATTGTCATTTCCAACATGTGCGGTCCCCCAGCAGAAGGCAGGAAAACTACCCACTCTCATGCAAGTTCTCATTGCTGAGGTTGAAAAACCTGTATAGGCCATCAGCTTTCGTGTGGAATGCAGAAGATATTCATTTCCACCAGATGGCAATTGCAAAATACTGAAAAATCTCTAACAGTTGTATGACGGAGGCACACATGGCTAAACCATGCATGCCTCTACAATGCAGCCTGAACAACAAATGCGCCTGAACAACGCATTACTTTAACATGCATGCCTTTACCACGCATGACTTTACCACGCAGTTGTTTGGTAAAAACATGATTGGTAAAAGGATGTGTGGTAAAGATCACACCCCAGCCCCTCCACCCTGAGGGATAAAAACCCTGGCCCCTGCTCTATAAACAACCCGCCCCAAGCACTAAAAACTACACCATCCCTAAAACCTAAAACTACTCGACCCCTCTCTGCCCTGAGCCCTAAAATCCTGGCCCCTGCCCTATAAACAAATCGACCCCCTCCCTAAGCCTTTAAACTACCCTGTCACTAAAACCTAAAACTATTCTGACTCCCCCACCTTGTGCTCTAAAACAGGCTCCCTGCCCTACAAACAACTACGACCCCCCTGAGCCCTAAAAACGACCCCATCCCTAAGACTACCCCCCAAACCCCAGCCCCACTTACCAGTCAGCATCCTCTCCCGCTCCTTCCTTTTCCTGTGCCCACCCATCCACACATCTTGTCCGCGTACTGCCTTAACCACGCATATGCGTGGTTAAGGCATATGCTTAGTTAAGGCAAGCGTGGTTACACTTGAGGGAAAAAAGGCACGCATGGCTCTGCCTGCTTTTTAAAGGCCATTTCCCATCACTAACAGAAACAAACAGCTCTTTTTGAATTGAATATCGTTGAAAGACACTTGCATTTCGATCAGACATTTATGCTTATCGTGGCACTAGCTCAAATTATGACATTGTTGTCAGTTCCATTTCGGGAGTACATCCATATTCGCTACTACGGTGTGTGCTTTGACTGCAATGGAAAACATCTTCATCAATGGATGTGTTTTTACTATTGCTTGTACATAGCTATTTTAAAACGAACATGAGTACTAGACCATTCTGTACCTGAACATCGGTTATGGGCTGACAAATCTGCCAAACCGAAATGTTACAGGTAGCGCATGACAAGTCAACTTCCTTCAGTCATTAATTGGTCACCTGACCATTGAGTACCACAATATGATGGTCAGTTTATAATACGGCCACAAGCAACACATTAAGCTAGCCACGATTGCAAAAAAGGAAGCTCCGTTTGCAGTATTTTCTCTGCTTGATTACTAGGGAATGAAGCAAACTTATTTTTCTCCAAACCAAAGTTATGCACTAGGGCAAAACATAGATAAACTAATTTCACAATATTTCTGCTTCGTTTATTTGATAAGACACATTACTAAATTATAGATATGTCTTTGAAAAACACATTTATTTTCTTTTTTGGGGGATCACTGCAATGAATCAGAAGTATAACGCATGTCTTAATTTTAATTAGGGGAAAGTCACATTTCTACTTAATAGAAATTGACTGCCCTTTCCTCACCAGTAACACTTAGATCAAAACCGAGTAAATATTCTAGAACACATAATTAGCCTATTTCAATCGTATCATTGTCAGCAGCACACTTTTGTAATTGGCTTTATTTTCCAGCAATTTTGCTAGAACATTGCTATCTGATCAATGCAGAATACAGTTTACGGTCTTCTGGCATCAATTACTGTGACCCTCAGTGTGAATGTATTGATTTGTGTTATAAGAACATTATCACAGGTTTTTCACAGCATGGAGTTTAGTAATTAGCGAGAAAAAAGTAAAGGCGCATTGGTAAATGTTTCCTTTTGAGGCCTTTGTATTTCATGATTAAAGCTGTTGAAATATGAGCAACCAGTAAACTTAGCATTCATAAGTAAAATAATGATTTTTTAAAAGTATTGCTTGTGCTCACCGATCTTTAGAAAATACATTTCTAGGACTCACATATGAGTATTTGATTGTTTATTTTACACTGTGAGATGATACAAAGTAAGTGAAGGAATAGGCTGGCCGACATATAGCTAATTGCAGCTGAAGTCGAGTAGTTTACAAATTGAAATTACACCCCCACTAATTTCGAATTTCTACTAATGGACATGAGTGTCAATAGTGTAGGAACAAGCATTCATAAAGTCAATCTCTCACTTTTTGACAAATCTTTTCAGTCACTGATGTTGGCTTTTGCAATAGTTTTAAAATTGTGCTGGCATTTATTTGTAAGGCATGAAGAAGGGTAGATGCGTCTTCAAAGAATATATATTCCCTATATTTAAAAGATGGCCGTTATGTTGCATCATGCAACATGAGAGATGGTTGCTGTGTGAAATTGGGTTGTTGGTTGACTGTGGCGTTAGCCCTGGTCAAGCAACAGCCACAATCCCTGTCAGGGAGAACAACAAAGTCACTAAATCAAAAATGTTTAACCATTTGATAGCTTGGCAAAAAATAGTGGATTGGGCACAGTCAGTGCTTATCTTTGGACTTAGAAGAAATTTAAAGAAAAATGATCTAAGAAGGTAAAGTTCAGCGGGGCAAGGCTACAGGCTGTGTCATAGGGGAGCTGCTGGACGACGTTGTGGTGAAGATTTCTTCATTTGAACTTAGTGACTTTTTTGGAATTTGAAAATCTCCAGCAGGACGAAGCTGGAGGCTGTAGCTGGCGACAGTTCCAGAAGCGAAGGACAGCTGAACAGGATTTGCTGATGGAGAGAAGAGCATAGCAGGAGCTGCCACAAAGTCAGGCCAACCGGCCATGCACCTTGGGTGGATAGACTAGCAGGTTGGCCCGGTCCCCTCTCTGTTCAGAGAGCAGTTTTTGCCAAACGTTTTATGCCCCAAGTTTTGGATTTTGTCTATCTGGGCACCTTTAATACCACAACCAATGGTCCAGGACTGGAGAGTCACCACTTGGAGGGTTAGGACTCACTCAGGCTGGGTCCGGGTGCTGGTGCACTCCATTCCTTCCACCCTCCCTCCCTCCGTAAGTACCAAGAGGACCCAAGAGGTCCCAAGAGGACCCTGGCCACCGGCAAAAGGTAAAGGCATGTGTCAACTAGGAGGAGCGAAGGCATTAACCAGAACTTTAGACATCGGTGTATGAACATGACGCTTAAAAAGAAACAGTTAAAACAACAAGGATCTAGACCCGGTGTAGGACGAGCCCATAGGGCCTGCACATAAAAGGATAACAAGAAGCACAGCTATCTTACAATCTCAGGAGCTCCCCACCAAGGGCTTACCACTCACTTCTTTCAAGCCTCCGGCAGTCCAATAAATACACCAATAAATACACCGGTAAATCCCTTGGAAGGAGAGAAAGGCGAGGCAGAGACCACTTCTAAACCAATAGGATCCCTAGGGGACAACAAGGGTCAGAGTGGACACCACCCCAGAGTGGGCGCCCGAGAGTCTGCCGCCATACAAAAAATAGGGAGCCCTGAGAACACCTCAAAGTCTGCAGTTAAGGCTAAAAGCCCCCAATGGACCATAGCAGAAATCCACCAGTGGCCGAAAGAAGACAAGGAGGTGCTTGTGGCCAATCCTCCAATGACAACCTGTATGAGACCTGCCTTAACAGCGACACCCTGGAAAGACCGTCAGACCAATTCCCCAGGAATGGATGATATACCCACCTCTTTCCTACAAAAACTAGAGCTGACTATTGAAAGAACTTTGGACTCAACTCCAATAAATTTAGGAAAGAACTCAGACGTGAGGAAGCCCCACACAGAGGGTTGGAGCCTGATGGGCCAAGAAGCCCAGCAAGACGCAACGGAATTAGCACCTCAAGAAGTTTTAAATCTGTTAGCACTGAGAGAAGCACAGGACACAATTGCCACGGCCTTGATTTGGCAGTCTACAAAAATGGAAGTTCAAATTGATTTATTGCAATCCATGGCTCAGCATCAGGCGCACCAAGACGACAAGTTGGCAAAACTAGAGGCCTCCCTCGAAATTCATAAAGCCAACTCAGCTTGTACGAGCTCTTGCGCCGACATCATAGAAAAGTGGTCGGGGCTACCAGAAGTATTAACGGATATGCTGGCACTAGCTAAGGGACAGGGGGAGAAGTTCCCACTAAAACAAATGACCCCCAAGACATCAGCTGGGAAGAACGCAGAACCAGTTAATAGTGGAAACTACCTCCCTGCAGATAGCCATGCAATCAAGGATCCTCAGGCAGGACCTAGCAACATGAACATCGTAGAAGCCCAAGGGAATGGGGACACTGAGGCACTATCAATCAGCACAATAATCGATGTCCCTCATGAAGAAGTAGCTCCTCTGGAAAAGGCGGAAGGACCAGCGGTAGGGGTGGAAGCCCCTCTGTGAAGGAGGGACAAGAAAAAGCTGAAGAAACAACTGAAGAAATCTAAAATCAAGAGAAGATCATTATTACCAGCAATATTGAATTCTGGCAGCACAGTGAATACAAACAACCCAAAACCACTTTTCCCCATTTTCAACTTCAAACAGCCAAATAAGGCACAGGTGACAAGGGAAGAAAAAGCTGAGGCAAGCGAAGATCGAAGTTGATGGAACACACATTGGGAAGGCCCACAAATAGCAGGGCAAACAACAGAGAAGACTCAAGAAGAGGCAGTTGAGCATCCCACATCACAGGGGGCTGCCAGCACACAAGTCAGGGCTGCCGCCTCTCCAGGCTCGGCGCTCCTACACAGTGCCGTGAAACACCCTAAAAGCAACGGCATGAAGAAAAAAAAGGGCTGGACCGCCAAATGGGGTAATAGGCATACTTCAGGCAAGGGCCGCTCACAATAACCCACTAAATCTGAACTACCAGAGGCCCTCCCTGTGGGAGGATAGATCAACACTGCTCACCTCCAAGTACAAAATTCATCCAGCAACCTACAAGGTGTTGCTCACCCCCAGATACACAGCCAAAGGCTCCTACGACATTCTGAACAGGTCCAACATCTTATGTCTTTTTGGACATATTGACACCTTGGCACAGATTACCTCTGATAACATAGAGTGGGTAAAGTTCAGAAGTTTAGACAGTGATACTCACGGACACTCCACCCTAGTCGGCTTCACCCAACAGCAAGTACAACAGGCGGTTCTCGGCGAAGCTCCACATCTCACAAACTGGGGCATTGAAGTCACCGCTCTCAGCATGCCGAAATACCCACATGTTCTCATACCCAAACACGATTGGCGGGAGCCTACATCAATCCTCAAAGGCAGAATGGACAAAAGCCCAGGAGGGAGAGAGAAACCCGAATGACCAAAAACTCTGATAAAAATCAACATCTCGCACAGAGACATGCAGTGCAGAGTGATGACGTTCCAGCAAGAGCAGGTCCATATGGAGGATCCATGGCAACAGCATCCCTAACCAAAGATATAGCAATGACAGTAGAGGATGCTCAACATCAATTTGTGCTCAACAACGCAAACTAACCCTCATCTCATGGAACATCGCAGGGTTAAGCAACATCTTTAGGGACAAGGCCTCACAAGACTACCTCGCAAAGGAGGATATTTTGTGCTTCCAGGAGACCTGGGCTAAGTCAACAACCCCAATTGGCTGCTTCTAAGAACATCATATACCAGCGACTAAAAACACCATCTTTGGACGCCCGTCAGGAGGCCTATCCATTTTCCTAAATCATGCTTGTAAACTTAAAACCACAGCCATAAAAGTAGAAACACCTGACCTCCAAGTCATGACAATTGAGGGGCTGGGAAAGGGGCAACAGCCCCATTACCTGTTACTAATTAATTGCTATATTTAACCAACAAAATGTCAAACGCAACTGGCAATGGAATCATTTATCAGCATCCTGGAAGACATACTCATTAAATTTGAGCACCATAATGTGATTATTGCCGGAGATTCTAATACGAGAGGTCTGGATCACGTCCCAGTTGCATCCAGGAATGGGAAGAAGTCAGGCCGCTGATCTCCCTTCTTTAAAACTTTAAGCTACAAACTACTCATGGAATAACAAAAATCAGCCGCCCCTCATGGGACCCAAGCCGACCTTTAGGAATATATCCACCATAGACTACATTTTAATTAATGAAGGGCAGGCACATAAGCTGAGCGACTTTGTAGTGGATGACATAGAGGAAAGCGATCACAGGCCACTTCGTGCCACCTTTAATCTGGCCCTGGAACCAGCGGAAGCCCATGAAAAAATTGGCGCAACCTTGGGCGAGGAACGACATATAGCCTTTAAAAGATTAAAATGGACCGCCAACCTTAGTAACAGACTGCTGGAGTATGTAGCTGCAAGGGAGGAGGCATCTCAGACACGGTAGACAATGAACATCATAAGTCACTGGGAAATGCTGACAGCGGATTTACAGAAGAACCTGGGAAATGCCCACCAAATAAGAAGGAGCCCTAATTCAAAACAACCTTCTCTGGAACTAGGAGCACCGAAGTGCCTGAAACAATGTAAACGTGCTCTTAAAAAGGCAATTAAGGCAAAAAAGAAAGGAGTCTACTCGTCACAGATGACCTCCATCTCGGCCCTGCGAACCACATATAAGAAGAAAGTGTGGGAGTTGAAAAGACAGCGCACGGAAAAGAACTGGCTTAAAGTGTTCTCCCTAATTAAAGAAAAAGACAACATCAAGTTATGAAGATACATCAATAGCCTGAGCTCCCGAAGCCCGCCCAAAGAGAATAGTGTCACTGGCAATGTGTGGGAACAGTATGTGAAGGGTCTGTACATGAGTGAATCATACAAGGGGGGCCCTGCCATCTCAGAGTGGTCTCAGGCTGCAGCCGAAGACATCAAACCCCAACTCAAGAGCTCACAGGAAGAAACCACAGTGCCCAGTCAGTTTGACAGGTACACAGAGGAGACCGCCAGGTACATCAGGGTAATAATAATCAATGGGGCCCCAGGACCAAATGGCATTCCTGCCCAAGTTTTTAAGTCCGCTCTAGCTTTTTTCGCATCTATTCTCACTCCGCTATACAACCACTCATATGCCACAGCAGTATTACCACAATCCTGGAAAGGTTCAATCCTGTTCCCAATACACAAGAGAGGAGACCACTCGAACCCTGCCAACTATAAGCTAATAGCTTTGCTCGACATCAAAGCAAAGGTCTATGTCCGTCTACTACTAAGGGACTTAGAGGACTGGGTGGACAAGAACGGTATCCTCCCGCCTTATCAAACTGGCTTTAGGGCAAAAAGCTCTACCACGGATAACATCTTGGCGCTGTCTTACCTCTCTAAGCAAGTGGTAATGAATAACAACCTGCCCCTGTTTTGCTGTTTTATAGACTACACCACGGACTTTGATAGAGTCAATCGAGGAAGACTATGGGCAAAACTCGAATCCTGGTGGATCCCAGCAACCCTTTTAAAAGCGATAAAAGCCCTCTACGAGGGTACATGGGTCCGGGTCAAACTAAGTCCAACAACTGTAATCTCGAGAGTTGAAACTAACACCGGGCTAAAGCAGGGCTGTGTTCTGGCTCCACTATTATTCAACTTGTAGACGGCAGACCTGGACAAGCTCTGAAAGACGCCAGCCTAGTACCTCCGAGATTGGGCAAGATGACCCTCGCAACCCTTTAGTATGTGGACGATACAGTGATCATGGATCACACCAGGGTGGGGCTCCAAAAAGCTCTAAAGAGCCTAGCAGTGTATAACAAGGAAAACAGCCTGCAAACAAACGAGACCAAGACAAAGATAATAATCTTTGGCAAATATCCTCACAAAAAGCAAGCATCCTGGTCCCTGGGTGACCACCGAATCAGGACAGCTACATCCTGCAACTACTTGGGAGTATGGTTAACAGAGAGGGCAACAGTAGCTAAACACATAAAGGAGCTAACTCCGAAAATCAACAGAATAATTCTCTCACTTCGACGTTTGAGCCATCGCCTAGCAAGTCCATTCGCAGAGCCCATGTTGACAGTACTCAGGGCAAAATTAATTCCAGTAATTTCTTATGGCCACTTAGCCTTCCCAGGTGCATTAGAGAAATCCATCACCTCATCACATATAAAAGCTTATAAGATTGTGCTACAGGTGCCCAGACAACCAAGGAACACCAGGCTATGGTTGGAAATAGGACCAAACAGACCGGATTTGGCACTACAGGGGGGACCTAATAAAATACTATATCAGATTGCTTAAAGCCCCCGAAACTACTCTCAAACACTTTCTGAAAACGATTTTCAGGGCAGCAGGATCACCATGGCACTTTACGCTGGACCAAGCAATACATTCACTGAAAACAGAGGCAGAGAGCATGCCCCTACATGAAATCCTATACATTGCCTGGGCTAATGCTGTGAAGTGCCAAGTCCAGTCCATCTCGTTTGTACTGGATCGCTCCTCTTTCCGGTGCAATTCTCATACACTGGCACTTGACAATTCGTATATCCCTGGGAAAGCTCAACCTTACATGCAAGACCCACTCTCAGCTCAAGCTAGAAGGAAAATCCTGTTTCTGCGCCTCATTGCCCTCAAGATCCGGGAGTTCAACCCAACCTGGGCGCGAAAAGACAACGCTGTCTCCTGCCGGCTATGCAATTACCACAGGGAATCCTAGCTACATCTTTTATGCTGCTGCCCTATGCTGGCCAGTGATCGCTATCATTTGCTACGCCCCGTCCTAAGGGATAAGGGCTTTAGAACCTGCAGGGATGCTTCGGATTGGTGCTTCTCAGAAACCACTACCTGCCTACTTGCCAGAGCAGGCAAGTGTATTCATCAAATTAGAATCGCACTTGACTTCCAGCAACAGGCATCAGTTTCCAGGGCCGCAATTATTTAGTAATTAAACCAGCTGGCACCATAGCTTTGACAGACGTCATTCAATTCAGGGGCTCTCTCATATGGACAATTAGATTATAAAGATAGAGTGGGGCCCAGTAGGGAGCACAACAAGAACTCCTATTAAAGACAACCCATATAACGTAGGCAATGACCCTGATGGATTTTATAAAACTATTGAACCTAACAGGACTAAGCAAAAATTGGCGCGAACGACAATTATAAAGGAGTTGATCTCAGATTTTAATTCATTTTTAATTTGCAGTCTTAATAGGACACAAAGTGGCAAACAGAGCACATGCAGGCATGGTGCATTTTTACTTTGAATGCTGGGAAGCTCTTTGAGGGGGGGCGGATGGGAGGAGGGGTGTTGCTTATGTGTTTTATACTGTACAGATTTTAAGTAATCGTACGGTTAATAAAGAATTCATTCATTCATACTGGTGCACAACGGTTGGAGTCTATTCTGTCTCTGAAGCTCTGATCAGGAGGCCAGCCAAATAGCCCTTAGAGTCATACTGGTAGTCCTGGGTTCAAGCAGTGGACCAGCGCTCAAGCAGCAGGCCAGGCCTCTGACAGTTCAAGGAAGGCAGCAAGTAGTCCTTCCAGGTGCAGTAAAGCAGTCTTGTGTAGTAAACAACAGGCCACAGCAACAGACAGTCCTCCGAGAGTCCTTCCGCAGGTCCAGAAAGTGAATTGAAAAGTGGGACTGAGGGTCCTATTTTTATACCTGGTGCCTTCTTTGAAGTAGGAAAAGTTTCTAGAGAATTCCCTTTGAAGAGCTTGAAGTTTCCTGCTTCCCCTGCCCTGGCTCCTGGCTGCCTGCGTGAACAATGCAGGAGTGGCAAGTCTTTATGTGAAAGCAGAGCCCAAACCTATTCAGTTGCAAGTGGGGCTGTGCCCGTCTCCGCCCCCCCAGCCTTCCAGTTGATGGCTCATTCAGGCACACCTAATCCGTCTATTGTGTGGCTGCATGGAAGCAATAAACTAAGTAAAACCGCACCCAGTCATGTGACCCAGGACCAGGCTGCAGAAACCAAATAATTTGGGCAAGAAAGTGACAACTTTATAAAGGTTGTATTTTCAAAATTGTAACTCAAAATCCGATTTTACCATTAAAGAGGATTGTTAATTACAATTTCGCAGACTCCAAACATGAAATGTTTACCTGTTCCCAATCAAATGTTGACACTCATTAAACATAAATGTAATAAGGCAACCCAAAGTTATCCTATGGGAGAGATAGGCCTCACAATAGTGACAAACAAATTTAGGAGTTTTCACTCAAATAATGTAAAACTTAAAGTACATGTCCAAACTTTTATTCACAATGCACCCTGACCTATGGACTACATAGTGCCTACCTAAGGGGTGACTTATATGCAATAAAAGAGAAGTTTAAGGATTGGCATGGGGATTATATTGCCAAGTCAAATTGGCAGTTTACAACTGTATTCAGGCTGCAATGGCAGACCTGGGACATGTTTTATGGGGCTACTTCAGTGGGTGGCACAATAAGTGCTGCAGGCCCACTAGTAGCATTTAAATGACAGACCCTGGTTATATAGTATGGCACTCCACAAGGGGCATACATGTAAATTAAATATTCCAATAAGGTGTATGACAATTTTATCATGTCTAAAGGAGACAGCACAAGCACTTTAACACCGGTTAGCAGTAGGTAAAGTGTAGAGTCCTAGAGCCCCAAAAAATTAATTTAAGCAAAAAGGTGAGGGTAAAGGAAAAGCGTTTGGTAAAAGACCACCGTAAGGCTGACAGGTCTAACAGATGCTATCTTGAATGTATAGAATATAAAACTTTCAAGATGGCTAACTGTCACTATTGGATTTACCAATTCTGGACAAATTTTAAAAGCATTCAGCATTAGCAAAGCAAGTAGCCATGACCTGCTCGGAGAGCTGTGAAAGTAAAGGAATGGGGCGGGAAGACAGAGGCAAGGAAGGGGCTTAGAGTGAGAGGAGGAGGGAGAGTGTGACATTAAACCTGATTAATGCTCAGCAGTGCTCGGTATTGAAGAATAAGAAAAAGACAAGGATAGGTTGAGGGTGGGAGAAGTGACAAGGTTACCATGCTGGTTGTTCAGTAAGAGCATGGGAACTAAATTGGACATGCACTCCCTTGAGTACTAAATGAGAAATGAAAGTAAAAGAAAAGTAGTTCTATGATTCCAGGAGTGGAAGGATATATGCCATACATTCAAAAGCAAGGGCAAAGAAGAAATTCTTCTCCTCTTCTTCATGTCCTTTCCAAAAATATGACAAGGAGCATGAACTGGTGCTGGATCCTGAAGCAAGGACACCTCTTCAGGTGATCAGAACTTCACTATGTTTTGCACTGCTTACCTAGTATCCAATATGGGGGGGGGTGTCCATCAATGTAATTTCCTAACTTCATCAGGTTACCAGTAAATAATGAATAACAAAGTTGATATTCTGACATTGAAAAAATCCTGAAAAAGTAGTCTTTCACTTAATTCCAAGAGTATTCTTTGTAAAAGGCAATTTCAATCTCCTTCATTCCTTCACACAGGATCCAGTGCAGGTGTGGTGGGCTGTTCATTCCTCTATGACCAAAAGGATATCATTTAAGGATAAACTGGACTTAAATGCTGACACCTCACTCAAAAAGTTATATGTTTGCCTTAACCTTTTAACTTCAACTAGCTTGTATGCAGTTTATGCCTATCGATATCAGATGAAAGATCTTTACATACTCTCCTTAGCTCTGCAGAAGGGAGAAGATTGACCTGAGATGCTGGTGGCTGGGATGAAGGCAAGGCACAGGGAAGGCTCCTGTTGGAGATCACATTTGATATTTTGAAAGTCTCAACCTTGTTGCCCTTGCTTGATGTAGAGGCAAGGGGTTATATTTGGTGGCAGAGGCCTACAAAAACAGGTTGCATGAAAGGCCTTCAAAAGTCATATATATATTCAGACCTCTGTAGGGTGACTCCAAGGTTTTCTGTGTCAGGAAAAAATATATTCTTCCTAGATACGGCCAGTCTGCTCCTTTGGTGATCAAGCGCTTATATCATCCCAGATCTGCAAAATCTTGGAGCAGTTTTTGAACTTTCTAACCAGATGGGAGGCCAAGTCTCAATCCTGATGTTGTGTTCTACATTCAGTGGCCTGGCTAAGAGTGGAATAGCTTCATCTGCAGAGGCAAGCATGGACTCATTCATGCTAGGATGTCTGGGTCATATTATAGGGATTGATCATTTAGATTATTCTACATAATTTGATAGCATGCCTCCAGATTGAGGAGTGAAGGCTATGCATTGGCCTCAGATTGATCATCAATAGAGCATCATGAATCTGGCATTGAAGCAGGCCATCATCCCTCTTTCAAAGTGGGAAGAGTTAAGTGGAGTGTACTCTTCAATGTTCATGGTGCAGATGTAAACAGATGGCTTGCATATAATTATAGACTTGCAGCATCTCAACAATTATGAACAGGAAAGGACCTCTATGATTCCTACCTTCAAGGCCTATTTTGTGCAAATACTGTGCATGAGAACACTATAAATTCTAGATGTTATTAATTGGGCTGGAATCCTGTTTGAGGCTGAGAGGAACTTTCCTTTTCTCTGTGGTGACAATTCTTTACAACATGGATATTTCAGAGCTGCCTTATTTGGAGTATTAGAAACACATTTCTGCAGAACCAAGGTTTTCTCATCTACCTCTACAAATCATGTTTCATTCCATCTCAGTATCTGAAGTTAATTAAGTATAATTTCAAAATTCACTAGGTACTGAACACCTTTGGCCAAAACCAAGGTTTTTCATGAACCTCCACACATCCTGTCTGATTCCATCTCTGGATTTGAAGTATATTTAGATATGCTTCAAGAATCACAGAGTACTGAGGGGCATTCTGCCAGGGAATAGAACTATTAATGTGAGTCTTGGATTGTCCATAATGTCTCAGAAAAACCGAGCAACAGCAAAGGAATAGTTCCAGGTCGAGAGAAAGAAAGTTAAGAATCATTCTGCCCCTGAACAATTATATTACCTTACATTGCTAATTATGTATGATAAATTATTTGATTCTCCCTTTTTGTTTGTTAGTGTCTTATGTTCGCCTTCAACTAGGTTCCCTGATTTGTCTCCACTTTAGATTTAGAACCTAGTCTCTTATGGGTAAATGTGTTGGTTTCCACTTCGGAAGATCCTTGGGGGAACATGAAGCAGTGGCTTCAACCCAAAAATGAACTGATAAGGTTCCTATCAATTTCCTGTGCCTCATGATTATTACCAAAGATGGCAGCAGGGTATAGAAAATATTGGAGCACATTTCTCCTCAGAGTTCTGGAGCCCCTCCCCCTTGAATGCCTTAATCCTCCACTTGACGGGAGTCGTTGTCCTCACATCTCTAATGGCCTTGAGATTCAAGTTCACACAGTTTTAGTCAGACTATATGGTGGTTAAGGCATGAGTGGGCATTCAGAAGCAGGCTCCTGAACAATAGACATCTTAGCATTCCTGATTAGGTGTTGGGCCCAAAATTAATTGTAGTCTGTTTCAGCATTTCAGCAGACCTATGAGCGAGGTATTTGCCTTTTTCATGGAGCAATGTTCTATTCAATTCTATCTATTCACCGAGATTTATATAGTGTATGGCTACCCAACGGGACAAGGCAAAGGGTTTTAAACTGGATTCACTTCTGTATTGGCAGTCAGTGCAAAGCTGCTAATGCTGGTGCTGCTGATCTGCGCCTAGTTATTTTATAAAGAACCTATGCAGCGGCGTTCTGTATCACCTGCAGTTAGTTAATGTTTTATTTCAGACTCCCTAAGTAAAGGGACTTTCCGTAATCCAGGTGTGAGTTAATTAATCCCTGCTAAACCACTTTGCAGAGTGGGGGGGGCAGCATAGCAGTTTTCTCAGTGTGTGGAGAAGTCCAAAGCAGGATGCAGACTGTTTCTTGGCCTAATCTTCCACAGTTAGCCTATCGTCTCCCAAGCTTTTGACTGTTGGGGAGGGTGAGGGGAGTGGGCTGAGCTCATGCCGGCCAATGGAGTTCCAACCAATGCGAGGGGTTGCTTCCTGCAACCATGTCCTTCATTTTATCACTGTTCCGTTTTAAGCTACTGGTGGACATCCATTGAGTAACTTGTTTGAGACAGGTGTTTAATTGGTTGGAAGTTTTGTTAGATTCTTCCATAAGTGAGATGACAATCTCACTCAAGGCAGGATCTAACAAAACTGCCTCCATGTTTCTTTTCCTGATTCCAATGTAAGGGTAAATGCATAAACTGTCCACCTCCTCTACCACTAACTACACTACAGTTTCAGAGGATATAGCTAAACAATCAGGTATCTCCAAGGATTTGGCATCCTTCATTGAAGAATCATATCCCGGTTAAACATGGCTTTGAGGTCTTCCACAAAGATTTCATCCTTTCTTAGAGAAGAGGAGGCCATGCTGCCATTCATTTTCTTTTTTCCTCCTTCTCCGAGAGAGGACATTTGGCACTTGTTAGACTTTACCATTTTTGACTCCTGGGCAACATGTTCAGCAGTTTTAGAGCCTTTTAAAAGAGGATGAATTCTTTCACATCTGCTATTAGAATCTGGCTAAAATGAAAAATGTCCTTGGTTTAAAACCGAGAGTGTTAATTCTCTCTGGTTGTGCTCAGGGTCATTCAAATAGAGGGCTGACAGACTCAGGGGCTTCTTGGTGGCAGTGCTCTACTTGTGGAAAATTGTAGAGCAGCTACCTCAGTTACTATATCAATATTTATCACCCATTACAAGTTTGAGGTGAATGTTTCTGTCTGTGAACTCAGATTAAGATTTACAAGTCTTCTTTTCGTTCTGCTTTATAGTTACATTTGTGGCATTCCGTTTTAGATTTACATGTTTTCTGTCAAGCCTTGTCAATGAGAACGGAGGCATATGACTTCGCTATATAGTCTCTTGCTGTGCCACAACACAGGGATTCGTGTCCATACTCAAGATGCAGCTGAAGCTTGATAATGCATGTGTTTAGGAAAGTCTGAGGTCTCACAAGAGCAGTAACTCTCGTGGGACTTTGTTGTGTACCTTTTGTGTGGAGCACTACAAATACAACCCACACCCAGTACTACCTGTCAATCACTTAGAAATCAACAATCACCAATCCCAGATATTGCACAATACCTATTGCATTATTGAAGTGTGTCTATAAATATTCATATCTGTACTAAAACCATAGTATGTTTAATTTAGTAGGAAGCTATAATGTACCTCAATCTCTCTGATGTAAGTCCAGCGAAGATCAGTGATGTCAGTAATAATTTCATTTGTGATGCCATTAGTAGTGTCATGTGAGAGAACGTACACAATGTATTGGACACATAATATTTGCATAGGTAACACTAAAGGAAGACCATTGTTTATCCCATTCTCCAGGATTCCCTACTTAGGGCGCAAGGAGGTGCTCCATAAGTCAGACACCTTGCCGGAAACATACACCTTCTAAATTCCTAAGAGGTCAAATATACACTGATACAGTACCTGCAGTAACCCCTTACCCCCTACTGTGAGAGATTAGAAAAGATCTGACCTGCCACACATGTTAATATACTTATTAAAGACTAAGGGGCTGATTACGATGGTGGTCGGACGAGAGTCTGACGGCCATTGTTATGGGAACTAGACTGGTCAACAGGTAGTCAGCAGTCCCGCCCACCAAATTATGATACAACCACTGTGTAGGTGGTCAGAAACATGTCTTTTGTATTGAGGCTTCTGCTGTGGCCCAGAAAAGAGCCCCAGCACAAGCCTCAATGGCAAAAGGCTTGTTTACAAACATCCCTACATCATGTGTCAGGCACCACATGGTGTCTGACACATGGGGCATGGATGTTTGGGGGCACCACAGGTCATAGCTGAGGCCCAGGGGGGATGGGGGCCCTGCTAGGTGCCCCCAAAGTCCCTTTCTGAAAGCCTTTATATGGTGGTTGGACCACCATGGAAAGGCTGTCGGGAAGGGACATATTAATCCCTACGGAAGTGCCTGAGCATGCACCGCCCCTATTGTAGGGACTAAGATCCGACCGATGGTCCGATGGACTCCTTGAGCCCTTCGGAATCATCGGTCGGTCCCTTCGACCAATGAGGTCTAACCGACCGCATCATAATGCGGCAGTCGGACCACTCAGCTGGAGGTCGGTGGTCCCACCAACATCCTAATCAGGCCCTAAGTGATCCAGTTTGGACAATGAACCTATTTGGGCCCATAATTTTATACGGACTGATCTAACTGCAAATCGTAATTTACAATCCATCTAATTTTGCCAACCACAATTTTAAAACAAATCCCCTATAGAGTGTGCTCTTTGCACTTCTCCACAGATTTCTTGTGTTCATTTCACCTTTCTTTTTTGACACAATTTTATTGATTACACAAGATACCTCTGAAATGACCTTTGAAATATGTTCTACTTATGTGTTTACTGTTGGTTTCTTTCCTAGATTCCCTAGGAATTGACACTTCATTTGAGTGTCACAGTCTCAGACTTCTGATGGGACACATTCAAGTTATGAACCCATGGAGCAACACACATTCCAGAATAATTGATGTTTTACTAGAAGCAAATACATTGCACAGAGCGAATTCATCTATCAAGCATAAAGATTTTATGCCAGAATTTGGTGATCTGCCAGTTTATTTTGGTTTAAATGGATTGAGCCTGCGGACTAATTTGTGATAGTGTGTCTTGGGACTGGTTAGCAGTTTTCTGCTACCAGCATCATCATAGTTCCCCAAATAAAAAGGTAAAGGACACGAGTTGAGTGGCATGTAGGTACAGTACAGAACGGTAATACTGGTCGTCATCTAATGTTTTTGCAGCCTTGAAAAAGCCTCAACACTGATCCCCAGCATAGACGAAACATGTGCCGGCTGTCCGGAATTGCTTAATTTGCTGAATATTTAATACATTTGAATAGCTTAGATTCGAGAGAGTGTAACTTAAGGGGTTTTAACATTATGAATCATAATACTTAAATTATTAAGCAGCAGTAGGATCCTTTTGAATTTGTCAGTTCCATCCCTCTACCCACACATATTGTAATTAATCGACAAAAAGTTTAACCTAGGTTCTTAGGCTGTAGGGCATTTCAAATTAAATGAGAATCTGCCGTGAACATTTGGTCTCTGTTATCTATTGATCTGAAGTCACTTAATGGAATACTTATAGGCTTCTTATAATGCTGATAATTACAAATCTTAGTACAGAACCACAGCATCTGTCAACTATTGAATTTTGTGAATATGGGCATAATGATTACAGTTTTGGATGGTCTCTTTAAGATATTTTTATCGTATTACCTATTTGAGATATAGATATAATATAAATGTCAGTGTTGCTTTACTTTCACTACCTTAATCAAATATGTACACACGTGTTCCCTTTTGTTGCCAGATTTTGTGTGAAATATGCTTACAATTTCATGACTGTACTTTCGTGATAGGGGCTTTATCTTTGTAGCTTTCTTTTTTTTTTTTTAAAGAATGCAGTCAAGAGACTGTCTTTCAGTATACGTAAATATTTTTTCCATTTGTCACATATTGCATGTGTAGCACAGCCATTACTGTTCTGATTTAACGAAGAATTAACTTTGTAAGATCCCTATTACAATATATCGGACCATAAATAACACATTTGTTCTAGAATGCACTGTGACTGCCAAAATGTCAGAAAAACACCATTGTCCGAAACACAACTTTCCAATTTTAGTTCGAGTTTTAAGTAAATAAAAAAAGACCTTCTATCACAGTCTCATAAACTCCGCAGATGATCCCTCCTCCTATGACTTGCAACATTATAAAGATGTGTAACTTGGTCCTCAGTGTGGAGAAGAAGCATTGCCTGAACCCATTTGTCATTTGGGGAAATGCTATTGTTTGTCATAAAACTTCCCAACACACTTGCCAAGCGATGTATATACGGATGCCCATCAACTTAAAACTCCATTAAGTTGCCAAATAAAAAATAAATCGTATTTTCTCAAACATATGATATCGACATATTTTTCTCTCTCAATTATAAAGTGGGAGGGAGAGTGTTGGAAAGTGTCCAATAACGAAATCATGAAGCAGGAAACAGAGATTCCTCCAGTGAAGGTTTATTCAAGGAAAATCCAAGTGCATCAATCCAGGGTTAACAGTACAATGCCATAACGGAAAAAACTCTCCTCTTCCCCAACCCTCGCATACAATTAAAAGATAACAAAGATAATCAGAGCGAGACAATCACGAGCGGCAACAAGAATGCCACGCTTGTGATTGCCACGCTCCACCACGCTCCATATACATGACACATCTTCCCTCCTTAATTTTTTTTTTTACAAATTAATTCATGACAAAATCCTTGAACCTCCCAGAAGGACGATGGTCACGCATCCTCCTAGTGGAAAAATAATCTTGGTTAAAATGAGATAAATCATGGTTAGGTGGAATATTACTGTGCTCAACATCTAAAAACACATTACTGCTGGGATCATCTGGTGGGTTTACAACACCTTTAAACAGAGAAACTCTATTAAAATTCCACACGCTCCCACCTTCGACTCTGACAGCATTCCTGAAAACTTCGATGACTCTTTTGGGAACTGACCAAACAGGGAAGCCTTTAGCAACACCTTCTTTTTTTTAATGCAAATTAGATCGCCAATCACAATTCTTTGTTTGCTCGAAGTACCCATTTTTCTTTCCATGACCTGTTTCATATTTTTTATGTAAGCATCAACTCTGCGTCTAACTAATTCATAATCTACATTGTTGGAATTTTTTTTTTTACCTACATTTTTTTTTAACCACCAAGGAACAAGTTTAGTACTTGGTTTACGTCCTCTTAAGAGCTCAAATGGACTAACTAGGGTGACAGAATTGGGTGAAGTCCTGTATGCCAACAGCATGGACTGCAAAGCATTACGCCAATTCAGACCTCCTCTGATAGATAATTGAATAGCTTCTTTCACAACGCGGTTAAAACGCTCAACTTGACCATTGGCCTCAGGATGGAAAACAGCTTTTCTCCGATGGACAATTCCACACTTCTCTAGAAAGGATTCCATTTATTTACTGACAAATTGTGGTCCGTTGTCTGTTACAATTTCTTGGGCAATGCCTTCTCTACAAAAAATATCATTAAGAAATTCTATGACACTTTGTGAAGTGACCTCCTTAACCATCTTGACTTCAGGCCATTTCGAGTAGTAGTCGATAAGGACAATCCCAAAGCTTTCATGTTTAGGTAAAACATGAAATGGACCAATGATGTCCAAGCCTAGCTTACGCCACGGACCGAGAGGAAAATCTACAGGATGAGGTTCAGGACGTAAAACAACAGCGGACTCATCACTGCCTGAGCATTCGGAACATGTGCGGACAAAATGTTCGACCAATACATCAATACCAGGCCACCAAAACATTTCTCTAACACGTCTCCTGGTGAAAGAAATCCCTAGATGTCCTTCATGGGCAATTTCCACAATAGTATTTCTCAGTGCGAAGGGAGGAATAATTTTATCACCTCTCATAACTAAACCATTCTCAACTGCTAATTCATCTTGAACTTTGCAATAGCTCATCATATCTCCTGATAATTTTCTCTGTTCAGGCCATCCTTGTACAATGTGCTCCTTAACTTTATTTAACTCAACATCTTTTTCCATTTCTAGAAGCCAAACCTCTTCACAAAAATTAGTATGTCCACCATGCAATACATTTACGTCATACGTAGTGAATGCTACCTCACAATCATCCTCATGACTCTTTTCCTCACTAATTACAGGTAATCTGGACATGCAGTCTGCGTGTATATTAGCCTTCCCCTGTACATATTCAATCTGGAACTGGAAAGATTGCAACCTTGAAGCTAACCTAGCAAGGCGTGCAGACATAGAACGTCCCCCACCTGGAGACATCAAGAAAACAAGAGGTTTAAGGTCATTTTTAATAATGAATTTGGTTCCCCACAAAAAACTCCTGAAATGTTCTGCAGCCCAAACACAAGCAAGTAGTTCTCTTTCTATAACAGAAAAGTGTTTTTCTGCATCTCTTAAAGCTCTAGAAGCATATGCTACTATCCACTCTTTTCCATTGTCCCTCTGTAAAAGTACACCACCCAAACCAGTGTTGCTAGCATCCACCATTATAATGCAACTTTTGCCACACATAAATGGTTTCAAACATGGGGCAATGACAATAAAATTCTTCAGTTTTTTAAATGCGTGCAACATTTCTTCAGACCAAATACATTTTACATTTTTTTTAGAAGACATCTGAAAGGATCTACAATTGACGAATAATTAGGTATGAATTTTGCATAAAACGCAATTAGACCCAGAAAAGCCACCAATTGTTCTTTTGAAGAAGGAATAGGTGGATTTATAATGCTTTCAACATGTTTACGTTTAGGTTTAATACCCATTCCACTGATAGTATGTCCAAGGTATTCTACCTCTTTCGCCTTGATTCTGCATTTATCAAGGCGAAGGGTGAGAGCTTTTCCAGATAAAGCAGCTATAACATTTCTCAAATTGTGATCGTGCTCCCCATCATTCTTGCCATACACCAAAATGTCATCTTGGAATGCAATTGCACCAGCTAAACCTTCCAACGTGTCTTTCATTAGTCTCTGGAAAATGGAAGCAGCACTAGCAAGGCCAAAAGGCATGCAGCAGTACCTATAGAGACCCTCTGGTGTTATAAAAGCAGTTACGTTTTTTGATTCGTCAGCAAGAACAAACTGGTGATACGCACTAGCTAAATCGATGCACGAGAATACTTGTGCACCGGCCAAAGTTGATACCATTTCATGCAGATTTGGCAGGGGATGAGCATCAACCCAAATGGCACGATTTAGACTGCGTAAGTCAACACATAACATAAGTTCGCCTGAAGATTTAATCGAAATAACAATGGGAGAAACCCATGGGGATGACTCAATGGGTTCAATGATAGTTTGTTGGCATAAGTCTTTAAGCATATTCTTTAACTTATTCCTGTAGGAAAGGGGAACATTTCTTACCTTATGACGAACAGGTACAGTGTCATCATGTAACTTAATGGCATGCTCAAAACCTTGGTACTTCCCTAATTTCCCGCTAAATACATTTGGAAATTCTTCAATCAATTTATTTATGCAGTTGGTGTCTAATTGAGAAGTTTTACACGAATCATTAGCAAAAACAGGAGGATCAGCTCTGGGATCGAGCCTGATGCCCAACTGTTCTTGATGTGGCCATCCTAATAGTGACTGTCCAGATTTTGCTACATAACTTTTACTAAATGTATGACGACCTGAGAAAGATAAATGAGCTGAAAAAAAACCCACAAGATCAATTTTATGTCCTGTGTAACCACCAGGTGACACATCAGGAGGAAAAAGTGCCCTGTTAGGCCACTTGTCGTAAAAGATGTCTGAAGAAATAATAGTGTACCATGCACATGAATCTACTAAAAATCTTAATTTGACATCGTCTACATCAATAAAACACGAGGGAAATTTAGTAAAACCTTCGTCTCCACAAACATTGATAACAGTGTTGATTTCGTTTTCATAGCTATCATATGAATTATCATAATCCTCTGAATTTTGTATGTAATTCACTTTTCTTGGAATTGTTTTACAAAATTTTCCAAAATTACCTTTTTTATTGCACTTTGTACAAATTTTATCAAAGGCAGGGCAGCCTTTAAAATTTGCCAAATGTCCATTGCTCCCACATCTGAAAAAAAGTAATTGTGAATTCCGTTTTTCATATCTTGTGCCCCTAAATTTGTTGTCAAATTTACTTGAGTTATCACTTCTTTGAGTAAATGACTTCTTTTGCTTCTCTGTTTCCTTAGTTTCTTTGTTAATATTGAAAACATCACCTTTATCATTGCCTCTGATCTCTTTAACAAACTTTTCGGAATGTTCAATAGATTTAGCAATGTCGATGGCAGCATTCAATGACAGATCAGAAGTGGTCCATAACCTCTCTTGAACCTTCTTGTTGTTTGTTCTCATTAATATTTGGTCTCTGAGAACTTGTTCATATGATATATGCTCAAAATCGCACGAAACAGCAAACGATCTAAGTGCTGATACAAAATCTTCGACAGACTCATCGGATTGCTGTTTATGTGAGTAAAAAATAAATCTTTCCATAACAACATTTTTCTTTTTGCCAAAACGTAGATTAAGTTGCGAGGAAGCATATTGATAGACATTAATTCTACCAGGATTAACTAAAGCAGGTAGTGTTTTGAATTCCTTTAACCCGATACCTCCTAAACAATGTTTTAATAATGAAAGTTTTCTTTCAGGTTCGCAGTCATCTCCCTCCATAACTTCTACATAAGCTAAGAAAACAGGCTCCCAAACTTCCCATGCCATGGGAGGTTCACCTGCAGAAGTAAGAAATGAAGGAGGAGGAAGAATTCCAGACATAGTTATTTAGTTGGAAAAAAAAAATAATAATAATTCCAATGTAAATAACACAGAAATAATGTAGATTGTTTAAAACAGTATATGCAAATGGTGACAGAATGACATAAGAAATGTAAATGAAAAGAAAAGGTGTGCGTGTCACCGATGATTACAATAAATGACTGAAAACATGCAAGAACTTTGTTCAAATAGTGCATAAAAATATCTAGAGTGTAGTACTTTGAAGATGAGCGATGTGCATATCACTGATGAATTCCTTCCTTGAAAATACGCTGTGTGCATAACACTAAATGAAAAGTGATATGAAATACCTTGTGAAATGCTGAGGCGGTAAATATGCCGGTGACAACCTTGAAAATACGCTGTGTGCGTATCACAGAAAGAAATATGATGCCTTGTAGATTGGTGCGAAAGGTAAATATGCCGGTAGTAAAGGGCGGCACGCAGGGTCAAAGGTGAGAGTTCACGTATGTGTGACCCATCAGGCGTGCGTCTTGATAGAAATGAGCGAGATGACGTGTTATCCTGTTGGTAGGATACCAGAAGAATGCGGGTGCTGCGAAGCTCCGGGAATTCCACTCAGCAGAAAGGTGAGGACAAAACGGCCCGCAAATGAAAGTGTCGCGAGCTCTAGGCAATCCTCATAAATAGTAAAATGTGCCAGAATTCCCTAACTTCCTTCTTCCCAATTTTCTTGTCGAAACGGTGCACACGTCAAAAGTGTGATAGATGTTTTATCCAATAGTACCAGTCAAAATGTTGTCAAAGTAGAGAAAAATTTAAAAAAAACAACGAAGGTAGAGTCAATCTTGCGGAATCCACAGCAAAAAGGCAAGGTATATTCATTTCCCAGTAGGAATAAAAAAAATGGTTTAAGTATTAAAAAAACGGCAAAGCGGCAAAACTCACAGAAATCGTATCCTTGAAGTAAAAGGCAGTAAATCCGTGCCCACTCGTCGCCAGTGTTGGAAAGTGTCCAATAACGAAATCATGAAGCAGGAAACAGAGATTCCTCCAGTGAAGTTTTATTCAAGGAAAATCCAAGTGCATCAATCCAGGGTTAACAGTACAATGCCATAACGGAAAAAACTCTCCTCTTCCCCAACCCTCGCATACAATTAACAGATAACCAAGATAATCAGAGCGAGACAATCACGAGCGGCAACAAGAATGCCACGCTCGTGATTGCCACGCTCCACCACGCTCCACATACATGACAGAGAGGCAACTGGTTACTAAGCAGTATAATCTTTGATCACAAGAATATACTGTTTAACACTGATGCTTAGAGACTAAAAGGGACAAATGAGAGTTGTCCCCACGTTTTAAAATGGTGTATTTATCACTGAAAACAGTCACTAGATTCTTCGTGTTCTGCCAATGCACATCAAAGGCTTGCATCACCTGTCAGTCTGAAAAAAGGCCTTGGAATCAAACCGTGCAGCAACGGTCCAAGCAGGCAAGCGTGGTGGGGCGGGGCTGGGGGGGATGATGACAGATGACAGAATAGGATTTATTTGTTTATTTAATTTTCCCTATTCCGTCGTCTGTCGACTCCCCCCCCCCTCCTGCCCAGCCCCAGCCCACTGCTTTTACCTGCACAGATTGCCACTGAAACGTGAGGTTGATTCTTAAAAGGTATCACACACAAAATCTAAACTCGTGATGAAACAGAAACCCCAGAAGCCATCCTTTGAGTTCTAGTCAGACCTGGAGTACAGTAATCACTCTCCATGAAGAGATGGTTTGGGAAGAGTGTATACCAGGTGCTTTTACGTGGCATCCTGCTCCAATCTGACATGCAATATATTCAGCTTAGGGTACCGTAATGTTGTCCTTCTTAGAGTTTCCACTTCAGTTTTTGTGACAATGTGCGGGGAGACATCAATTCCCTTCATCCTCTTAATTATTGCACTTGTAGATTCCCAGATTTTTACCATTATGCCACTTACTATCACAAACAGGCATTTGTTTTTGTGAATGGAAACAACGATAACAATAGAATAGTCTGCTGCTTGTTTCAAGATTTTTTGCGTGGTCTTCTCACAAGACCATAGAATAATGACCTGGGATGTGAGCGCAAATGCCCCATTCCTATCTGTAAAACAAATTCACTTTTTCTTTTCATCCCTGAGACAGGCCATCACTATTAGTACAACCCAAACCAAATTCAGGACATAGAATGCAGTTCTGGAATTTTTCTTCCAAAATTACACAGAAGGCAGTAAGGTCCATGTTCTGGTGAGTCCCATCTTCTTGGTTTAACTCTTTGGTAGCCCTGCTCCTCTTTTGATTGTGTTACCATGGCTTAGAAGACTACATTATGAGCATGATAATGGAACATGTCTTTGACCAGTTCTAAAGCTTACCAGCAGGTACCTTTGTAGGTAACACTGCTACTGCCCCCTCAAAGACACAAGGACATGTAGGTTGGAGTGTAGGATATGCATTATGTACCATAGGTTGTATAAAGTTCCATCCTGTTCATCAAAGGGGATTGGTTCTCCAAAGACCTATGGTAGACTGCTGGAGTAGAAAGTGTCTTCTGGCTGCACTGCAGGCATCAGTTTTCATCAATGACAAACAGATGAATTAGTAAGTTTCCCTGCACATAGAGTAGGAATATGTTACTTCAGATAAGCTACATTTTGACCATGAGACCAACCCATCTTAGCTACTTGGGCCTGAATACTAGTTTGGCGATGCAGGAGTGGGTCCGCCATGCTGCCGCCCTGCTCCAACACCGCCAAACCTGTGAGCGCACTGCCTGCCTGTTTATTACTTTTTTGTCATTGGTGGGCAGTTCTTTGGAAGTCACAGGGCGGTGCCTATGAAATAAACACCGCAATGGGAACATCAAAGGCAGTACCATGCTGTGCAGGTACTGGGGTGCCTGAGGCACCTTTGTTTCCTCTACGCCACGGTTTTCGAGGAGTATGAACCGCCATGAAAATCATGGTGGAGAGGAAACTCGTAAAATGCTTGGTGGGACAGCAGCGGTCCCTCCATACACATAGCGGCCTCAAGACTGCCCCACCACTGCCAGTGATCTCTGTTCCCTGGTGGTTAGGCGGCGTAATTGTGGTCCGACCGTCGTAGTTGTAATAATGCTGTTGGACCTCCGTTGCGGCGGTGGCCCGACTGCCATCCCTGTGCCACTATGAACTGGCAGTCTGTGGACTGCCAGACTCATAATCAGGACCTTAGTGGTTTAAGACAACAGAACCTTTGAGTATGTCAGAACCCCTTTGAGAGGACCACAGGGCAAGCAGGGTGTATTGGGCACAACCGTAGGAGTTGAAGCCTTTTACCCAGGGCTGGTCCTACTATTGATTTCAAACTACGAGACAAATTACCCTTTCAACACTGGCATGGTCCGAGCAGTCCAAGGCTCCCTGGGGGGAGGAAGATATATGGAGTCAACACAGTCTCACAACTCAAATTATGCACAGCAGCAGCAATAAATTATTGTCCAGTCAAATACTCACTGTTATGAAGGAAGAGAAATATTTTATTTTTATTGCTACTAACACAAAGGTGGAGACAACATTCACCCTGATGTCAGGGCCCTAGTGTTTCATAGGCAGTTCCCTGAGTCCCACTCTGTTAGACCTGGCATCCTTAGAGTGGTGTTTACCCAGACATTTTTCCTTTTGCCTCTCCATTTTTGCTGCTTCTTTTTGTTGGCCTTAGGACTCTGAGCACTTTACCACTGCTAACCAGTGATAAAGTGCATGTGCTTCTCTCCTAAACATGATAACATTGGTGTATACCTAACTGGCACATTTGTTGTGTTGGTAAGTCCCTTGTAAAGTGGTATACCATATACCCAGGGCCTGTACTTCAAATGCTACTAGTGGGCTTTCAGCACTCATTGAGTCACCCACATAAGTAGACTTTCAACCCTGTCTCAGGCCTGCCACTGCAGTGCCTGTGTGTGCAGTTTACTGCTACATTGACTTGGTATTTAAAACTACTTGCCAAGCTGTAAACTCCCCTTTTATTACATACAAGTCATCCCTAAAGTAGGCCCTAAGTAACCCTAAGGGCAGGGTGCTATGTCAGTAAAAGGTAAGACATGTACCTTTATGTTTTACATGTCCTTGTAGTGCCAAACATCCTATTTCATTTCTCACTACTGTGAGGCCTACCCCTCTCATAGAACAGCCTTAGAAATACCTTAATATACTTTTAAGCTTCAATTCCTGATCAGAGAGGAGTAGCTTTTTCATATTTGATATGTTTGGAATATTAATGATAAATCCTCCTCACTGGTGAAGTTGGATTTAACATTACTGTTTTAGAAATGACATTTCTCTGCTCTTACTGCTCTGTGTGCCTGTAGCTCATCTCCAATACACATCTGGGGTGGGGACAGCTACACTTTGTGCATACCCTCCCGACTGCCACAAACACAGGAAGGTTAGGTGTGTAGGAGCACTCCTCTGCATTCTGATCGCTCTTCCTGAGCAGAAAGGAAGGGGAAACGATGTTGCCAATTGCTTCAAATAATCGGTCAGCCTGTAAGTGTATATATTATATTATATGATGCGAAAAAACAACACCCTCAGAACCTCCTTTACGGCGAACTGAGAGAAACGAACACCAGGATAATTTCGGCAAGTTGTTTTATTTTCTCACTCCTCTGTCCTCCGTTGACGCGTTTCGAGCACACAGTGCCCTTGATCACACAAGGAGTGCAGTACGCCGTACTTTTTTATATGCTTAGAGTGCACACCCTTTCTCCCCTCCTCCATCACGTGATAATAAACATAAAGGAAACACTTACATTACATGTTTGCTCATAACAACATATGCTGTTTCACTTTGTAATTTCAAGGTTCACCATTATTAGAAATGCATTTTGTAAGTAAATTGAATGTTGTCTTAAATTCAATACAAACATTATTTTGATTGAATTTGTGTGCAATAAATAAATAAATAAATAGTTAATTAAATATGTATAAATATGCATAAATAATTAAAATATACACATTATCACACAAATAAATAAATACATATTAGTATATACCACTGTAAACATGTTTGGTAATATTGCTGCATAAATGCTCATTTACTGTCTATATTTATTTAAGACCTTTCCTAACTGCTTCAATGCTGTTATACCAAATAATATTCCAAAGATGCGGAACCCTCACTTTATCAAATGGTATTTATGATTCTTTATCTTCGTTGTTGTCTAACAAAAATTTCTCATATAGAGTGCTTCCTAAAGGTTTGTGCAAAGCTATGTTTCCTTCACGGTAAAGTGCTTGGTGCTATATAAATAAATTAAACATATAGTGTTAATACTTGTGCTAAAAACCTTTCCATTCACAATGATTACTAGGGTGTTTAAAAAGCTATATATAAAAAAATTCTATTTACAGTATGTCATCAGTCGATGAGTTATATCAATTCATATCTTATTTACAGCCCTATTCATGTTTTCAAAAGTATTTTCTTTGCATGATATTTAGTTTAGACATACAAAAACTGGATAAGTGGGTCTCTCAAAAGTATGCTGAGTCATAGCTTATATATCACACTTTTATTTACGGACAGTTGACATAATGAAATTGATATGAATTTATAAAAAATTATTATTAATCTATAAAAAGCTAATCTATAAAAAGTTGTGCATATATTCAGTATTGTTTAGTCCATTAGGTGTTTTACTATCAAGTTCAAGGATGAAACGTGTTTCTAACTGCCTTAACAGTCGTTATAATATTATATTATATATATATATGTTGAATTTTTTTTACATGATATGTATTAGTTATAATTTTAAACATTTTAAAATAATTATAACTATGTTTCTTTTAATTATATGTATTATTTACTTTATTTTACATTATTTTTTTAATTATTAAAAAAAATGATATTTTTAACAACGATATTTTTTTTCTCGATATTTTTGTGGTTACCATTATGTAGATAGGACTTCGATATTCTTGACATCGATATTTTTGTGTCGATATTTTGGTACCTCGATATTCTGACTGTCGATATTCTGTCAGTGATCCGTAAAAATGACCTTTAGCTGAGACATGCCTGAGAAGTAATGCCAGAAAAACATGAATATAATCAGGTTTATGGGTATAGTTGCCGGATTGTACAATAACACTTACATGTGAATTGAGAAGGATAACCCCTGCAAGGTCTTTGGTACTGTACCTGAATAGGAAGCTAAAAGTGGGAAGCACTAATATGTGACATCTGCCACTCTGACATATAAGATTTGCCATTTGCACATTTGTTATTTTGCACATATGAAATTTATGAAACTGCATAGTGACATTGAGCATTTAAATGAGATCAAAGCAAAATGATACCAAACACAGTGGGACAGATTGAAATGTGAAACATGATTGTTCCCTAAAGGAAATTTCTTAAAGACATCAGAATGTTATTTGCAGTACTACTGTGCACAGACAGTGTACAGTAGCGATTTGGATTGAATGGAGATACTATTTAAATTTGTCGCCTCATAATGGAACTTACAAAGTAATTTAATGACATGGGTTTCCTACATAGTACTTTACAAATAGTGAAATTAGTTCATGGAATAAAATGACTGAGTATAATATGGCGAACATGGAAGACCATGTAATATAAAGCAAAGCTAGTGGCCCAGTTGCCTATCTATCTTTAAATTGCACATGTGAAAATGGTTCATTCTGTGCATACAAACTCTATGACCCTGTGGAAGGCTACGGTCGAAACGCGTCAGCCAATTCCTATCCTGTATGAAAGATGAATTGCATTAAAAAATATAAAATGCTACTTTACTGGAGCTGTGCCACTTGTCTCTTTGGGTCCCTGCCTCAGATGGAAGTAAACAGGGCTTTTGGGAGCATATTTTTCACACACACACACACGCACACACACATATATACATATTATCTACTGGCGGTCGCCAGTAGATAGTTATAGTTAAAACCTATTATCCATAGGAAATCCGCGACATTCTATTTGAAATAACGTTGGCGCCGGTTGACGAATCTTCGCGAAAGTTTCCAACTTGTTGGGGCGCTCCGGTCCGCTCCTATCCTGAAAGTCTCGGGGTGATACGTCAAGCGGGGGCCGAGAAAAAAGGGGGTCCCAAAACGCATTTTCCCCATTCATTTTTCCATAGGAACCTTTAGTCGCAGCTACAGCCCGAACTGCTGAACGGAATTACACCACATTTGGCAAAGAGGTAGCCCTTGGTTCAGTGTCGTGCCTTTTGCTTAAATGGTGTAAATCCGTTCAGTAGTTCCTGAGAAAATCAAAAGTAAAGTCACATATATATCTGGGCGGAGCCTAACCACACATGTCATCGTGAGATCTGATTGGCTGTCAGCACTTCATCCTGGAATTGCTGGCAGCCATCTTGGGACCAATATAAATGATAGTACCTCATTGAAATGCATTGTAGTGAATAGAAGATTTTGAGGGTCACCAAAAGGAGAACTATAAAGGGTGATAACAGGCTTTAGTTACATTAGAATTTATTTGTTGATGGTACCATACTAATTTTAGGAATTGTGGTGTATTCTAAGGTGATTTTACCATGTGAAAAACCTTCTGCTGGGATATCATGAATCATGTTTGAGAGAACACTATTTTCTCATGCTTGTCCCATGGAGGTTTGGAAGGTGCTCCAGAAGCTAAAATGAGAGCATATTTTCTGTAAATTCACATTATCTTTCTCACTCATGTGAGAATGAAGTCTGACATTCTCAGTAAAACATGTACATCCAACAAGGGCAGAGACTGTCAGTTGATTCCTTTGTGTTCTACTGCAGCTTCCCAGAGTGTTCTAAAGAACAACTAGAGTGCTAACAGCCTTACTTATGACAAAAGTATGGCACACCTGAAGCCATCTTGATTGGAATAAACTGGTAACACTTAAACAATTTAATTTAAAAAGGAACAAAATGATGGGGTTCATTTTGTCATAGAAATTATGGTTAGTGCTGTAGAAAGAAAAATTAGGACATGTTTCAAGTGTGATCTCAAATGTCTTCCTGTTATATTTCAACAGGAGCAGCCTGCCAGTTGATGCCTTTGTGTTCTATTGCAGCTTCCCAGAGTGTTCTAAAGAACAACTAGAGTGCTAACAGCCTTACTTATGACAAAAGTATGGCACACCTGAAGCCATCTTGATTGGAATAAACTGGTAACACTTAAAACATTTAATTTAAAAAGGAACAAAATGAGGGGGTTCATTTTGTCATAGAAATTATGGTTAGTGCTGTAGAAAGAAAAATTAGGACATATTTCAAGTGTGATCTCAAATCTCTTCCTGTTATATTTCAACAGGAGCAGCCTGCCAGTTGATGCCTTTGTGTTCTACTGCAGCTTCCCAGAGTGTTCTAAAGAACAACTAGAGCGCTAACAGCCTTACTTATGACAAAAGTATGGCACACCTGAAGCCATCTTGATTGGAATAAACCAGTAACACTTAAAACATTTAATTTAAAAAGGAACAAAATGAGGGGTTCTTTTTGAAATAGAAATTATGGTTAGTGCTGCAGAAAGAAAAATTAGGGCATGTTTTAAGTGAGATCTCATATCCTCTTCTATTTCATTAGAAAATTCTGACATGCAGACTGAAACAATCACTTTCAATACCAGCAGCAGACTACCAGTTAACTCCCTGGTGAGCAGTAGCTTTACTCCAGTGATCTAATGAGCAACTAGAGTGCTAACATTCTGAATTTATGGCAGATGTGAGACACATCTGAATGCCTTCTTGATGGAATCAAAGTAAAAAACTGAAAGCATTTCCTACTGAGAAGACTGCAGTAAATGAAGAAATTAGGAAACTTCATAACAAAGAAGTCTTCCAAGATGGCCACCAGTGAAAAAAGAGCCCAAATGTAGCACAAATATTACCCAGATGTAGCCCACATATAGCCCAATGACAAAAGTGTGCAAAACACTTTTTATTTTTAGTTTTTTTGCAGTTTTATGTAGTGCAGACTGGTCAGGTATTGGAGCATTGCATCTTAAAACATGACCCCCCTACACTACAAAACCACCACTGCACTACCTTAAACCCTAAAACACTACCCCCAGCACGACCCCCTACACTACACAAGCACCACTGCACTATCCTAAACCCTAAAACACTACCCCCAGCACGACCCCCTACACTACCCAAACACCACTGCACTAACCTAAATCCTAAAACACTACCACCAGCACGACCCCCTACACTACCCAAACACCACTGCACTACCCTAAAACATGACCCCCTACACTACACAAACACCACTGCACTACCCTAAACCCTAAAACACTACCCCCAGCACGACCCCCTACACTACACAAGCACCACTGCACTATCCTAAACCCTAAAACACTACCCCCAGCACGACCCCCTACACTACCCAAACACCACTGCACTAACCTAAATCCTAAAACACTACCACCAGCATGACCCCTACACTACCCAAACACCACTGCACTACCCTAAAACATGACCCCCTACACTACACAAACACCACTGCACTACCCTAAACCCTAAAACACTACCCCCAGCACGACCCCCTACACTACACAAGCACCACTGCACTACCCTAAACCCTAAAACACTACCCCCAGCACGACCCCCTACACTGCCCGAACACCACTGCACTGCCCTAAACCCTGAAACACCACCCCTAGCATGACCCCCTACACTGCCCGAACACCACTGCACTGCCCTAAACCCTGAAACACCACCCCCTTCACGACCCCTAGACTGCCCGAACACCACTGCACTGCCCTAAACCCTGAAACACCCCCCAGCATGACCCCCTACACTGCCCGAACACCACTGCACTGCCCTAAACCCTGAAACACTACCCCCAGCAAGACCCCCTACACTGCCCGAACACCACTGCACTGCTCTAAACCCTGAAACATCACCCCCAGCAAGACCCCCTACACTGCCCGAACACCACTGCCCTAAACCCTGAAACACCACCCCCAGCACGACCCCCTACACTGCCCGAACACCACTGCACTGCCCTAAACCCTGAAACACTACCCCCAGCATGACCCCCTACACTGCCCGAACACCACTGCTCTGCCCAAAACCCTGAAACACCAGCCCCAGCACGACCCCCTACACTGCCCGAACACCACTGCTCTGCCCAAAACCCTGAAACACCAGCCCCAGCACGACCCCCTACACTGCCCGAACACCACTGCACTGCCCTAAACCTTGAAACACCAGCCCCTGCACGACCCCCTACACTGCCCGAGCACCACTGCACTGCCCTAAACCCTGAAACACCAGCCCCAGCACGACCCCCTACACTGCCCGAACACCACTGCACTGCCCTAAACCTTGAAACACCAGCCCCTGCACGACCCCCTACACTGCCCGAACACCACTGCACTGCCCTAAACCCTGAAACACCACCCCCAGCGCGACCCCCTACACTGCCCGAACACCACTGCACTGCCCTAAACCCTGAAACACCACCCCCTGCACAACTCCCTACACTGCTCGAACACTACTGCACTGCCCTAAACCCAGAAACACCATCCCCAGCACGACCCCCTATACTGCACGAACACCACTGCACTGCCCTAAACCCTGAAACACTACCCCCAGCAAGACCCCTACACTGCCCGAACACCACTGCACTGCCCTAAACCCTGAAACATCACCCCCAGCAAGACCCCCTACACTGCCCGAACACCACTGCCCTAAACCCTGAAACATCACCCCCAGCAAGACCCCCTACACTGCCCGAACACCACTGCACTGCCCTAAACCCTGAAACACCAGCCCCAGCACGACCCCCTACACTGCCCAAACACCACTGCACTACCCTGAAACACCACCCCCTACACTGCCCGAACACCACTGTACTGCCCTAAACCCTGAAACCCCACCCCCAGCATGACCCCCTACACTGCCAGAACACCACTGCACTGCCCTAAACCCTGAAACACCACCCCCTGCACGACATCCTACACTGCCCGAACACTACTGCACTGCCCTAAACCCTGAAACACCACCCCCAGCACGACCCCCTACACTGCACGAACACCACTACACCACCCTAAACCCTGAAACACTACCCCCAGCAAGACCCCCTACACTGCCCGAACACCACTGCACTGCCCTAAACCCTGAAACATCACCCCCAGCAAAGACCCCCTACACTGCCCGAACACCACTGCCCTAAACCCTGAAACACCACCCCCAGCAAGACCCCCTACACTGCCCGAACACCACTGCACTGCCCTAAACCCTGAAACACCACCCCCAGCAAGACCCCCTACACTGCCCGAACACCACTGCACTGCTCTAAACCCTGAAACACCACCCCCAGCATGACCCCCTACACTGCCCGAACACCACTGCTCTGCCCAAAACCCTGAAACACCAGCCCCAGCACGACCCCCTACACTGCCCGAACACCACTGCACTGCCCTAAACCCTGAAACACCAGCCCCAGCACGACCCCCTACACTGCCCGAATACCACTGCACTGCCCTAAACCCTGAAACACCACCCCCAGCACGACCCCCTACACTGCCCGAACACCACTGCACTGCCCTAAACCCTGAAACACCAGCCCCAGCGCAACCCCGTACACTGCCCGCACACCACTGCACTGCCCTAAACCCTGAAACACCAGCCCCAGCACAACCCCGTACACTGCCCGCACACCACTGCACTGCCCTAAACCCTGAAACACCAGCCCCAGCACGACCGCCTACAATGCCCGAAAACTACTGCACTGCCCTAAACCCTGAAACACCACCCCCAGCAAGACTACCTACACTGGCCGAACACCACTGCACTGCCCTAAACCCTGAAACACCACCCCCTGCACGACCCCCTACACTGCCCAAACACTACTGCACTGCCCTAAACCCTGAACCACCACCCCTCAGCACGACACCCTACACTGCCCGAACACCACTGCACTGCCCTAAACCCTGAAACACCACCCCAGCACGACCCCCTACACTGCACGAACACCACTGCACTAAACCCTGAAACACCAGCCCTGCACGACCCCCTACACTGCCGGAACACCACTGCACTGCCCTAAACCCTGAAACACCACCCCCAGCACGACCCCCTACACTGCCCTAACACCACTGCACTGCCATAAACCCTGAAACATCACCCCCAGCACAACCCCCTACACTGCCTGAGCACCATTGCTCTGCCCTAAACCCTGAAACACTAGCCCCAGCACGACCCCCTACACTGCCCGAACACCACTGCACTGCCCTAAACCCTGAAACACCACCCCCAGCACGACCCCCTACACTGCCCGAACACCACTGCACTGCCCTAAACCATGAAACACCAGCCCCAGCAAGACCCCCTACACTGCCCGAACACCACTGCATTGCCCTAGACTCTGAAACACCAGCCCCAGCAAGACCCCCTACACTGCCCGAACACCACTGCACTGCCCTAAACCCTGAAACACCAGCCCCAGCATGACCCCCTACACTGCCCGAACACCACTGCACTGCCCTAAACCCTGAAACACCAGCCCCAGCACGACCCCCTACACTGCCCGAACACCACTGCACTGCCCTAAACCGTGAAACACCAGCCCCAGCACGACCCCCTACACTGCCCGAACACCACTGCACTGCCCTAAACCCTGAAACACCAGCCCCAGCACCACCCCCTATAATGCCCGAACACCACTGTACTGCCCTAAACCCTGAAACACCACCCCCTGCACCGCCCCCTACACTGCCCGAACACCACTGCACTGCCCTAAACCCTGAAACACCACCCCCTGCACGACCCCCTACACTGCCCGAACACAACTGCACTGCCCTAAACCCTGAAACACCACCCCCTGCACCACCCCCTACACTGCCCGAACAACACTGCACTGCCCTAAACCCTGAAACACCACCCCCTGCACTGCCCCCTACACTGCCCGAACACCACTGCACTGCCCTAAACCCTGAAACACCACCCCCAGCATGACCCCCTACACTGCCTGAACACCACTGCCCTAAACCCTGAAACACCACCCCTGCACGACACCCTACACTGCCCGAACACCACTGCACTGCCCTAAACCCTGAAACACCACCCCCAAGACGACCCCCTACACTGCCCGAACACCACTGCACTGCCCTAAACCCTAAAACACCACCCCCAGCATGACCCCCTACACTGCCCGAACACCACTGCACTGCCCTAAACCCTGAAACACCACCCCAGCACGACCCCATACACTGCACGAACACCACTGCACTAAACCCTGAAACACCACCCCTGCACGACCCCCTACACTGCCGGAACACCACTGCACTGCCCTAAACCCTGAAACACCACCCCCAGCATGACCCCCTACACTGCCCTAACACCACTGCACTGCTCTAAACCCTGAAACACCACCCCCAGCACGACCCCCTACACTGCCCGAACACCACTGCTCTGCCCAAAACCCTGAAACACCAGCCCCAGCACGACCCCCTACACTGCCCGAACACCACTGCACTGCCCTAAACCCTGAAACATCAGCCCCAGCATGACCCCCTACACTGCCCAAACACCACTGCACTGCCCTAAACCCTGAAACACCACCCCCAGCACAACCCCTACACTGCCCGAACACCACTGCACTGCCCTAAACCCTGAAACACCAGCCCCAGCGCAACCCCGTACACTGCCCGCACACCACTGCACTGCCCTAAACCCTGAAACACCAGCCCCAGCACAACCCCGTACACTGCCCGAACACCACTGCACTGCCCTAAACCCTGAAACACCAGCCCCAGCACGACCGCCTACACTGCCCGAAAACTACTGCACTGCCCTAAACCCTGAAACACCACCCCCAGCAAGACTACCTACACTGGCCGAACACCACTGCACTGCCCTAAACCCTGAAACACCACCCCCTGCATGACCCCCTACACTGCCCAAACACTACTGCACTGCCCTAAACCCTGAAACACCACCCCTCAGCACGACACCCTACACTACCCGAACACCACTGCACTGCCCTAAACCATGAAACACCACCCCAGCACGACCCCCTACACTGCACAAACACCACTGCACTAAACCTTGAAACACCACCCCTGCACGACCCCCTACACTGCCGGAACACCACTGCACTGCCCTAAACCCTGAAACACCACCCCCAGCACGACCCCCTACACTGCCCTAACACCACTGCACTGCCATAAACCCTGAAACATCACCCCCAGCACAACCCCCTACACTGCCTGAGCACCATTGCTCTGCCCTAAACCCTGAAACACCACCCCCAGCACGACCCCCTACACTGCCCGAACAGCACTGCACTGCCCTAAACCCTGAAACACCACCCCCTGCACCACCCCCTACACTGCCCGAACACCACTGCACTGCCCTAAACCCTGAAACACCACCCCCTGCACCGCCCCCTACACTGCCCGAACACCACTGCACTGCCCTAAACCCTGAAACACCACCCCCAGCATGACCCCCTACACTGCCCGAACACCACTGCCCTAAACCCTGAAACACCACCCCTGCACGACCCCCTACACTGCCCGAACACCACTGCACTGCCCTAAACCCTGAAACACCACCCCCAAGATGACCCCCTACACTGCCCGAACACCACTGCACTGCCCTAAACCCTAAAACACCACCCCCAGCACGACCCCCTACACTGCCCGAACACCACTGCACTGCCCTAAACCCTGAAACACCACCCCAGCACGACCCCCTACACTGCACGAACACCACTGCACTAAACCCTGAAACACCACCCCTGCACCACCCCCTACACTGCCCGAACACCACTGCACTGCCCTAAACCCTGAAACACCAGCCCCAGCAAGACCCCCTACACTGCCCGAACACCACTGCATTGCCCTAGACTCTGAAACACCAGCCCCAGCAAGACCCCCTACACTACCCGAACACCACTGCACTACCCTAAACCCTAAAATACTCCCCCCAGCACGACCCCCTACACTACCCGAACACGACTGCACTGCCCTAAACCCTAAAACACTCCCCCCAGCACGACCCCCTACACTGCCCAAACACTACTGCACTGCCCTAAACCCTGAAACACCACCCCTCAGCACGACACCCTACACTGCCCGAACACCACTGCACTGCCCTAAACCCTGAAACACCACCCCAGCACGACCCCCTACACTGCCCGAACACCACTGCACTAAACCCTGAAACACCACCCCCTGCACGACCCCCTACACTGCCGGAACACCACTGCACTGCCCTAAACCCTGAAACACCACCCCCAGCACGACCCCCTTTACTGCTCGAACACCACTGCACTGCCCCAAACCCTGAAACACCACCCCCAGCATGACCCCCTACACTGCCCGAACACCACTGCCCTAAACCCTGAAACACCACCCCTGCACGACCCCCTACACTGCCCGAACACCACTGCAATGCCCTAAACCCTGAAACACCACCCCCTGCACGACCCCTACACTGCCCGAACACCACTGCACTGCCCTAAACCCTGAAACACCACCCCCAGCACGACCCCCTACACTGTCCGAACACCACTGCACTGCCCTAAACCCTAAAACACCACCCCCAGCACGACCCCCTACACTGCCCGAACACCACTGCACTGCCCTAAACCCTAGAACACTACCCCCAGCATGACCCCCTACACTACCCGAACACCACTGCACTACCCTAAACTCTAAAATACTCCCCCATCACGACCCCCTACACTACCCGAACACGACTGCACTGCCCTAAACCCTAAAACACTCCCCCAGCACGACCCCCTACACTACCCGAACACCACTGCACTGCCCTAAACCCTAAAACACTCCCCCAGCACGACCCCCTACACTACCTAAACACCACTGCACTACCCTAATCCCTAAAACACTACCCCCGCACAACCCCCTACACTACCCAAAGACCACTGCACTACCCTAAACTCTAAAACAATACCCCCGCACGACTCCCTACACTACCCAAAGACCACTGCACTACCCTAAACCCTAAAACACGACCTCCTACACTACACAAACACCACTGCACTACCCTAAACCCTAAAACCCTAAAACACTAACCCCCAGCACGACCCCCTACACTACCCAAACACCACTGTACTACCCTAAACCCTAAAACACTCCCCCAGCACGACTCCCTACACTACCCAAACACCACTGCACTACCCTAAACCCTAAATCTACCCCCAGCATGACCCCCTACACTACACAAACACCACTGCACTACCCTAAACCCTAAAACACTACCCCCAGCACGACCCTCTTCACTACCTAAACACAACTGCACAATTTGTTACAGGCGTTGCAACGCAGGCCTGTGGTGCTTACTGGAAGTACCTGGTGGGCTAATTGGGCCCCAGGGACTCTCAGGATTCAAGGTGACCTAATCCCCCAACTTAAAACGCGCCACGGGGCGCGTTTGCACAGTGTTGAAGGGAGGGGCGGGGCCTCAGGTGACATGTGCGCAAACACGCCCTGTGGTGCGTTTTAAGTTGGGGAGTTAATTCCCTTTGAATCCTGGGGGCCAACTAGCCCACCAGGTACCTTCAGTAAGCACAACAGAGTTGCGTTGCAGAGAGGTGAAAAAGGTGCGTGGCCTCGGAACGCCTCTCTGCAACTCAGCTCTGTGGTCCTAACTGTAGGTACCTGGGGGGCTAGTTGGGCCCCAGGGACCCTCAGGATTCAAGGGGACTTAATCCCGCAACTTAAAACGCGCCACGGGGCGCGTTTGCACACATGTCACCTCAGGCCCCCCTCCCTTCACCACTGTGCAAACGCGCACTGGCTCTGGTTAGTCAGAGTCAGTTACCACCAGTACCCGTCTGAAAAAGTTGTGGGCACAGGATGATTTTGCAACAAGGCCTCTTTCTGCTCCTCTGTTGGTTCTTTCAGCACATCTTTTGCTTCTTTCTGTGCGTTTTTTCTTCTTTCTTCACATGTCCTACCTCTGTTGGCATAGTTAGAAACTAGCATTTAAAAAACCTTTGAAATTCACTTAAAAAATCATAGGTTTCAGGCACGTTATAGTTAGAAATTAACATTTAAAAAACCTTTGAAATTCACTGAAAAAACCATAGGTTTCAGGCACGTTATAGTTAGAAATTAGCATTTAAAAAACCTTTGAAATTCACTGAAAAAACCATAGGTTTCAGGCACGTTATAGTTAGAAATTAGCATTTAAAAAACCTTTGAAATTCACTGAAAAAACCATAGGTTTCAGACACATTATAGTTAGAAATTAGCATTTAAAAAACCTTTGAAATTCACTGAAAAAACCATAGGTTTTAGGGACAGTTATAGTTAGTTGGACATTGCACTCGTACAAAACCCGTGAAATTCCCCTGTTATAGTTAGTTCAGCTAACTATAACTCGCGCCCCGCAATGCACTGCTGATGACGTCACATATTACATCACTCATGACATGGTCAGTGACATCACTGATGACATCATCCATGTGATAATTTCATGCATCTTCTCACACCCTAATATAACTTTTGATACACCCACTCTAAATTACAGACTGCCATTCTCAAAACCATAGACACTCCAACACCAAAAACTACATACCCACTCACTGATTCTTAGGTCTACACACACATCCACTCACTCACCTGTACAGTCACTCATACTTACAGTCACTCAGTACAGGACTATCATATGAACTCATACACCTATATAAACACTCACACACCGCCACTCATCCATAGAGGTACTCACACACCTAGTCAGTCATGCAAAAAAATTAATCTCACACCCATTTACTCACCTATACAGTTATACACACACCAGCTCACTTACTCATACAAATACTAGCACATTCTTACGCTCTTATACAATAACTGATACAAGCACACACGCATCCATACAGCCACTCTCACAATAACACACTCTCACTTATAGCCATTTAAATACTCTAACACACATATATACTGCCTTTTACTTATGTAGTTACTCGCACATGTACCACTGAGATATACATTCACTCACTAACACACCCATACACACACTCACCCACCCAAGCAGTCCATCACAGATGCACTCTTGAAATCATGCACCCAGTGAATCACCCACTCACACATCTATGTATAGAGTCACACACACCCCACCCACACAAACACTCAGGCAGCCATACAGATACTCAGAGAACCAATCAATAACCCATATAGACACTCATGTAGCTATTCGCAAATCCATGCATCCACTTACACACCAACAAACAGACGGATACAGACATTCACACAGTTTAGTCACTAACCCATGCATTCAGTAAGATACGTTTAATCACTCACTTGTAGAGTCAGTCACTCACGTACTAAATCATCCATTCAGACACTTATACACCCACTCATTCTTCAATACGCCTTTCCCTATATATATTAAACATATTTAAACTTTACAGAAACACAGTCACTGGATGATGTCATCAGTGATGTCATTTGAGATGTCATCAGTGATGTCATCAGTGATGTCACTGACCATGTCATGAGTGATGTAATATGTGACGTCATCAGCAGTGCATTGCGGGGGCGCGAGTTATAGTTAGCTGAACTAACTATAACAGGGGAATTTCACGGGTTTTGTACAAGTGCAATGTCCAACTAACTATAACTGTCCCTAAAACCTATGTTTTTTTCAGTGAATATATATATATATAAAACAAAGGTTACGGTGATGTTATATATATATATATCCAGTGAAAAAAACAAAGATTACAATGGTGTTAAAGTTAGGAAATAGAATTTAAAAAACCTTAGAAATTCAATAAAACCCGAAGGTTATAGGGATATTGTGGTTAGGTTCAGATTTTCACACAACAAACCATAGATATTCAGCAGTTATAGTTATCTCAAGAAACTAAACCTCCTGCCCTACGGTAACTGTAACTCTCACCCCCTCCATGCAAAGTTTTCTCATCAATAACTTCATTGAAAATGTTGCACTGATATTATAGAAAATGTCATGACTGATGTAATATGTGGGGTAATTAGCAGTGAATGGTGAGCACACGAGTTATAGTTACCTTAGGGCATGAGTTATAGTTTCTTGAGATAACTGGATTTTTTGTGAATTTCTAAGGTTTTCTTAATTCTGTTTCCTAGCTATAACATCCCTATAACCTTTGTTTTTTCAGTGAATATCTAGAGTTTTCTAGCATTAAGTAACATTTAAGTACCATACGTTAATCCATCCACTGCCACACAGGGCAGTCGGCTAATCCCCCGTATGCAGCCAACTCCACACTGCGCATGGCCTTCCCATGCAGGGGCCTGCCAACATATTTTAGGGTGAGGGGGGTATGAGGCCCCCCTCCACAAGCTGATTTCGGTCCCAGGGACTTTATCATACTGGGCTCAGCACCCTATTTGATGGGGAGGGCTCCCTGGGCCAATTTTGTCATGGAGACCCCATCCCCTGGGGGCCCAGCACATTTTAAGAGGGAGGAGGTATGTGCCCCTCTTCCTAGGCTGATTTCAGTTCTGGGGACCCCATCCTGTGGTGCACAGCAAAGTACACAAGGGGGCACACAGCCCCCCTACCTGGGCCATCTTTGACCACGGGAAACCCATCCCTGGGGGGTCCAGCACCTTTTTAAATGGGAAGAGGGGCACACAGCTCCCCTCCCCAGGCACCGTCAATGTCTAAATAGGGAGGGAGCCATGCGGTCAAGTCATGTCAAGTTGGCTTTAAGTCCATTTCAGAAGCTTTTACTGAATTATGATGATCCTGGAATAGGACAGTCTGACGAATCCTGATGTGCGACCTAAACTGATGGATTTACCTTGAACAATAACCAAGTTTAAAGATTTTTGGAGGCTCAAGCAAATTTAATAGTCTCTTTTTGCTATCAACAGATGAGTCTTCTAGAAAAAACATTCCTCCATTTTGTGCCCCAACACCTGCTTACTATTGAGTAGATGATACTTTGTCTTGCATATTAAGCTTTTATTGGTCAAAGAAACAGCCAATTTCATTTACGATTTTAATATCAACCCCTGTATCATCAGTAATGATCTGGAGAATTATAGATTTTTCCTGTTCCACATTTCAAGTGTGTACATTTTGGGGGTGAATGTTGATTTACTATAATGCCAGAGGTAGCGAAAGTGACAGTGTACACCCTTTGACCGTAATGACATGACTGGAAATGACATAATTTGACCTATTACCCTCAATCCTCCCAGACATTGATGTCACATGACCTTAACAGTGATGAAATCACAATATTTGACTTGCTGAGGTTCCTTAATAACTGCCTAATTAATATACCAACACAACACAGAAAAATGTCTGTTTTAGTGCCAACTATATTAGGGTGCTGACATGATATTTGAAAGTGGTATGGAGTACTACTTGCATTGATTTCTAGGAAACAAGTAAAGCAAGTGAGTTATGTTCTCGATAAGAGGATGAAAGGGAATTTCCCCCTCAGTACATTTTGAAACAAAATGTGTCATATAGTGCATTTTAAAGCACAAGTTTTGCATAAATGTTCTTAAAAGCCATAGACTCTGAATGGGCACTCATTAACTATTCAAGTCCTTTCATGTTGAGCAAAACAAGTGAAACTTGATGCTCCCCAGTTGTTGAAACCATTTTTGTAACAAATTACCCACATTGTGCCATGGCCAGCCTTTTATCAGGGTGCGCCTCAAATGCTATGGGTGCCTCTTTTACAAAAATTACCATACTTGTGCCAGAATTTTGCGATCAGCGCCACTCACATGCCATGGGTGACCGTTATGTCAAGAATTACCTCTAGTATGTTAGGGCCAGCATTTTGTCATGGTTGCCTCCTACTAAATGCCATGGCTGTCCTCCCTTATGACAATAATTCCTTCCAATGTGCTGGGACCAGCTTTTTTCCACAGGTGCCCCATATTCCAGTAATTACCTCTAATATGCCAGTACCAGTATTTTATCATGGGTGGCCATTATGTCAATAATTATCTCCAGTATGCCAGTGCCAGTATTTTGTCTTTTGTTTTGTGTCTAAATACTGGTACTGGCATACCGAAGGAAAAACTGGAGGTGCCAGTGTCAGTATTTTGTCACAATTTTGTGACACTTGTTTGCCCTGTTGAAGTGGACCAGTAAACACACGTCGAAGATACAGACAATAAAGTTGGAATAGCCCCATTGAAAGAAATTAGAAGTAGGGCTATAATACATGTAGAGCATAAGGATGGACATTCTTTAACATTTTGTATGATTTTTAACTCTGTGTGTAGGTTATTAAGGATGATTGTGAGGTACTTATGAGGTTTTTTTTCCTTGAAGGCTTTTTGAGAGTTTATTCTTATTTCTGTTTTTGAGGCATCAGAGGACTTGTCCCGCCGGTCTTCAGTTTTCTGCGCCAGTGCTGTTTTTTTTGTTGTTTTTTTTAATTAAGAGTTTAAATCGTCCAGAATCACCAAAACAGTACAGTTATAGCAGAATCACAGTTCAATGCGATAATTCAGAATTACAATACAATGTAGACAGAACAGTTTTCACATATGTCAAATAATCTCAATTAAATGGTAAATGGTAAAAGAAACAATACAATCCTGCCCAGAAAAGAATATGTTCACAGCTGAGATCTGCGCTAATACTCATCGTACTGTGTTGGGTTCAAACAGAAGATTCTCAAAAAAAAAAAAAAAAATTGTAACACTGAACTCTTCAACCTAACCCACCCTCCCCCCCCACCCCCAGGTCGCATACGTATATATTCTCCTTCTCCACCATGTATCACTTTGCCTGACTACATCTCATAACAGGGGTACTAAACTGTTCTCAAGCTGAGATTGCCCTCCCGCTGTAGCTCTACTTCCGATCCATCATAGTCAGCTTGTGGTCCCTCCGACATTTGCGTGGTGGGGGCCTCTCTTAATGGGATTTCTGAAATCAAGACATACCAAGCTCTTGCATCCTCTTCTAACCTTTCATCTTTCCTGACTCGCTTCATTCGAATTAGCTCTGCTGTCACCCATTCCCTTAAGTCTTTGGCCCAATTTTCCACCTTGGGAGGCTGCGAACCCATCCAGTTAATTGCTATCCTCCTCTTGGCCAGCACTAGCCCCAGTTGGAGGAATCTACATGTAAGCTTTTTCCCCTTCGGGCTGGGGAGAAGACCCAAAAGTATCTCCCTGATGGATTGGGGCAGCGTCCACCCCGTTACTTGCCTCAAGCGCTCAGGTATCGACTCCCAAAAGAGTCGCAGCTCCGGGCATTCCCATAGCATATGTAAGAATGGGGCCTCATTATAACCACATTTGGGGCAGCGGGCAGGACGATCTGGGTATATTTTATGAAGTACCCGTGTAGTCAGATAGGTCTGATGGACAATATTAAATTGGGTAAGTCTAAATCTATTATTGGAGCTAATCTGTTTAACCCCTTTGTGCACCCTTTTCCATTTGGAGTCTGTTAGGGGTTCCTCTAGTACTACATCCCATTTGACTTGGACCGGGAGCGGGCGTGCATCAAGATCCCCCCTTAGCGCCCTATAGATATGAGATACCAGCCTACAACCTCCTGCCAAGGTCACAAGGGCACGAAGGGTGGCGGTTATGGGCGGCTCCTCCGGGAACCCCGGCCACAGCTCCCGTGCCACTGCCAAAATCTTTGCATATTGGAGGTACTGACCTCTGCCCAGCTCAAACGTTTATTCCGCCTCTTCTCTGGTAAGATACCGCTGTCCCAAATATAGATCCCCCATTATATGGCAGCCCCCATCCACCCATCTATTAATGGACATAGTTTGGCTTATTTGCTTGAACAGTACTACTGTCCACAGCGGGGCCTCGGGGGCATAAGTTGCTCTTTGCACAGCAACCTTAATTGCGGATTCCCAAGTGGAGGCCACGTGTCTAACAATACATGGGAGCAGTTCGGGCACCCGTGATCCTAACATAAGGAGTTCCGGGAGAGGAATCCTCTGGTGGGTACCCATCAATAGCCGTTTCTCCCAGTTGTCATTCTCATCAAGCCACTGTACAGCATGTTGAAGTTGTGTCGCCATATAATAGAAGTCCAACCTAGGGACCTCCAGTCGTACCTGCTCCCACGTTCTCTGTAATGTATTCAATTTCACCCTTTTCCTTTTGGTCCCCCATAATAGCTCAACCAACAGACGGTCCAACTTGTGGAAGTACGCCGTGGTATGCGGTAGAGAGAGTTCTGCATAACACATAAGCACCGCGGAAGGACCACCATTTTTATTAGGGCAACAGGTCCCATCAGAGATAAGGGTAAATCTCACCAGAACTCCACTGATTTTCAGATACCCTCCACACATCTTCCCATATTCGGTTCCAGATAAGCCACCTGCGTGTGTATCAGGCGGGCCCCAAGATAACGCACCGAGTCTTTGATCCAGCTCACCCCAACAATGGGTAATTCACCCTCCTCTTTATCCCTCAGGCTTCCCAGAAGAAAGAGCTTAGACTTCCCCAGATTAAGACAGAGGCCTGAATTCTCACCAAAAGCAGTCAACTCCCGAAGGAGCTCCGGAACTGCCTCCCTAGGATGGCGAAGGTACACCAGTGTATCATCAGCGTACATTGACACCACATGTACCGTTGGACCTAACTGAATACCCCACTGCCCCATCTTGCTTCTAAGTATAATCGCCAAAGGTTCCATCGCAAGAGCGAAAAGGAGCGGCGACAGAGGGCAACCCTGGCGAGTACCTCTCTGGAGCTCTAAACTAGCAGATACTTGATTGCAAAGGCGGACACGAGCCGTTGGTCTAATATAAAGCAGTTTCAACCAACTCAAATATTTTTCCCCCAATCCCATTTTAGCAACTACCGCCCACATGTAATTCCATTCTACAGAATCGAAGGCCTGTCGAATATCTAAAAGACACAGGGCCCAATCTGCTTCCTGTAAGTCCGGCGTGTGCCAGACATGTGCGAGCCGGCGTAAATTATGTGTGGTGTTCCGACCAGGGACAAACCCAGTCTGGTCAGGGTGGACCAGTCGGGACATGTACGGCAGGATTCGTGCCGCCAGGACTCCACTCAATATTTTCTCATTGATATTCAAAAGAGATATCGGCCTATAGGAGCCCGGAGACAAGGGATTCCTATCCAGCTTAAGAACCATGGATACTAGTGCTTCCATCATGGTATTAGGAAGTGCCCTCCTAGCGAGAGCCTCATTAAACACCTCGAGGAGGTGATCCACCAGCTGAGGAGTAAACGTTTTATAAATCTCAGCAGGGAGGCCGTCGCTTCCAGGACAATTTGCCGACTTCAGCTTCTTAATTACCGTTAGAACTTCCTCCCTAGTAAGTGGCTCCCCTAGGGCCTCAGCATCTGCCTCCTCGAGGGTAGGCAGTGTTATTTTGTTAAGATAGTCCTCTAGTGTCTGTGGTCAGCCCGGGGTGGCCATCGAGCATGTCTGTTGCAAGTGAGTCACTAATTCTTTGATAATTGCGGTTTGTGTGTGCACCACGTCCCCTTTATCATTACGAAGTTGTAGCACCGGTACCTGTTCCATCTCAGTACGAATCAATCGGGCCAAGAGCGCTCCCGACCTGTCCCCCTCCATATATAGTCTTTGCCTGTAGGTGGTATACTTATGCTTTTCCAATCGCGACCAAGCCTCAAGTAACTCCCCTTTAGCCCGTGTCCACTCGGTCAAAGCGGTCGGAGTCTTATATAGTGTGTTTTCTAAGGTCTTCAATCGTGTCTCCAAGGTATCAATGTCGGCGTTGAGTTGATATTGGACCCCATAGGTAGTCCTCATGCCGACCCCCCTAATAACGCCTTTCATAGCCTCCCATTCAGTGGATCTGGTGGTTGTGGAACCCCAGTTTTCATCAAAATAATGTCGGAGGGCCTCCGCCACCATCTGTACGTATGGGGGGGTCCATAAGGGACTCTGCTCGGAGCCGCCAAATCGGAATGGATGGTCGTCCCGGTCCGCTGAACAGAGTCAGCAATAATGGCACATGGTCAGACAAATACCGTGGTAGATAGGAAATGGCATCTGTTGTAGCAGAAAGGCCAGCCATGAGGCAACAATGATCAGTTCGGGAGAAGGGTTAAAGTCAGGGCAATCCAAGTTGGGTGCATAGACGTTAATAATGCAGAGTTCTCTCCCTTCCCACCTCCCAAACAGGATAACATACTGCCCGTCAGGGTCCAGAACATGTTGAATGTGTTGAAACGGGACCCCCGGTGCCACCCACACCAGTGTTCCCCCGTGCAAAACCAGAATAAGATGTGGCATACATCTGTCCCCTCTACCTTTTACGTAGGCACGTTATTGTGTTCCCCCATATGTGTGTTTCTTGTAGTCCCGTGATTGCTATTTTATATCTCTTCAGGAAGGCATGTATTCTACGACGTTTGTCTAGGGCTGCCAATCCTCGGATGTTCCAGCTTAGAAACTTTAACGTTTGTACCGTCATGATGATGCAGTGTTAAGTGTCTGACGTATGCTCCTCCCCCATCAGGGTCTCCCTCTCTTGTACTACAAAATCTGTGTGTCATGGCGTGATCCTTCGTGACCTCAAAAATTTCCCAACAAACAAACCAACTTCTAGGAACCAAACATTCCCCTACCCTCCCCCCTCCCATGGGCAGCAGTATAGATCTTTATATGCATCTGGTGATCCTTATAAGAAACAATACACACCACCCCAAACCTCCCCTACCCACCCTCTCCCACAAGCACCTCAATGTCTGCACATCAGTTCTAGGGTCTTGACCTGATCCAGCCGTATCTGAAATGTCAATGGTAATATCTAAGTAAACGCTATGCAAGAGAGCTGGTGGCGTCGGGGTGCGATATTGCTCTCAAGCTTCCCCCGTGGACATGGTCTCTATTGGGGGCGTCGCTAGTCCAGCGGCTGCCCACGTTCCCAAAGCATTTATATATCGGCCTGGCTCTCGACCTATATTTTTAGTTTAAATTAAGGAAAAACAGAAAACCCACAATTAGGAGGTTAAGGAACAATCCCCACACTACGGATTGTAAGTCTCCTAGGAACCCCCATAGTGGTTATTCAAACCAAATTCTCGGGATCTCTTCCCACCAGTTATAATGGACCAACTTATCTGTACAGTTCAGCATTTAGTGTTCAGCTCGTAAAGGTTAATCATGTCCACTGCCTGGTCCTCCGTCTTCCTGTTCAATGTCTGGCGTCGTTTCCACTGAGTCTGGGACCACCTCCGAATCTGAGGCCTGCAGTGTTCCATCTCGGTGGACAGTGATGCGGCCCAAACTCATTGTTCTCTTTTGCTGCTTATGTCGTGTAGGCTGTCTGCGACCCCTCACTGAGGACTGCGAGAAAGGCGTCTCGGCGGAGCTCGTGGAAGGGACCAAGCGTCTCCCCTCCGGAGCCCTGGCATCCAACCAGTCTCTTGCTACCTCCGCCGAGAAAAAGAACAGGGCGCGACCCTCACTCTCCACCCGGAGCTTCGCCGGGAACATAAGACTATATTTTAAGTTTAAGTCTCTAAGCCGCTGTTTAATTGAAATGAAGGTCTTCCTCTGTTCCTGAACCCTTTGTGTGTAATCCGGATACACTGTTATGGAATGTCCCTCAAAGAAGAATCGTCTTCTGCTGCGAGAGAGCTGGAGCAGAAGGTCCCTGTCCCTGAAATTGAATAAATTTGGGATGATAGCTCGGGGGGTGCTCCAGGTCTCGGGGGGGCCCTTTCAACAGCTCTTTCAACACTGAAGAACTTCGACAACTGCTTAGGTGCCATTTCCCGAATGATCCAGTCCTCCAGAAACAGTTCCACTGCGGGGCCCTCTGCTTTTTCAGGGAATCCCACAAATCGTAGGTTCCCCCTCCGCGACCGACCTTCGGAGTCCTCCGCTCGGTCATCGAGTTTGATCACTTGACGCTTCAGTTCCACTACCGTGGCACTCAGGTCTTGACTTCTTCTTTTAATGCATCAGTATCATTTTCTGTGACCGTCACTCTGTCCGAAACTTTCCTAAGGTCGCATCTCAGGAGATTAACATCTATGGCCACAGCATCAATTTTTTTAATCATCTCGTCCCTAGTCGCCTGAACGGCACGTAGAACATCCATCAATGTCGGCGCATCCTCGGCAGCCCCCTCCAATGTTCCCTTGTCCATTGCTTGGTTTTCGTTGTTATCTTCAGGACCATGGGATATAGGCTGGCCATAATTCAATATTTTATTGGATTGTGATTTCAACGTTTTGCCTTTCCCCATACTGCCCAGTTGATGGTATTGGGGTACGTCCTATATGTCACTCGCTGTTGGGGGAGTGCCAAAAGTGGCTCTCCGCAGCGTCTGCAATCCTACCAGGGGTGTAGTCCCCTCGTATGCATGGGGATCTTCTTCTCAGCCTTATTTCATATAGGTTTCCAATTTCAGCCCAGGCTGCGCGTATTTGGATCAAGTTCACCCCACCGTGCCAGACCCCCGACTCTCTGCCTGTTAGCTCTGATCTGCCGCCCGTGGTTCCTCAGTGTAGGCTCCCAGGGGGGAACCCCCCCACAAATCTTTCCTGATCTTTCCAAAGCAAGACTGGGGTCTCGGGCCGTCGTCCTCCTCTTGGGGTCCTTTTACTCTAGCTGCTGCTTTTCAGAACAGAGCCATCGACTCACCAGTCTCCGCAGCTAAGCCACCTCCTGTCTTTCTGCAGTGGTCCGTCCGCACCGCTGTTCCGCCATATCCCGGGCGCCCCCTAGCAAATGGGGAAAGGGCTGGTCAGTCTCACCTGTCGCTCGGCTGTCTCTGGCGCGATCCAGTCCCCGCGGGGACGGCAAACAGCAGCACTGCCTCAGTGGGGGCCCAACTGGCTTCCCAGCTCCTCGGTAATTCAGGCGAGTTCGAGGGCCCGAACGCCGGCCCAAAGCCACTCCACAGCATACGCGGGATCGATCCTCAGCTCGGCACTCTCCGCAGTGTCACCTTCTCTTTCCGTGGAGCCGCAACCTGCCATCCCTACCCCAGCAGGGACCAAGAATAGTTTCGGGTCCAGCGTCTCCGCCGATCTTGCCTGGCTGAATCCAAGATGGCGCCGGTGTCTCGCCCGAAGCAGGACTTCGTTTCCGTTATCCCAGGGGTTCGCGCCACAATCCCTCAAGCCCGTGGCGGCGAAGAGTCTCATGGGTCCTCGGAGATCTTTTTGCGCAAGTTTGAGAGCCAGGATTCAGCAGGATCTTATTTAGCTCGGGCCGCCGCACGGAGCTCTCTCAGAGCAAGTCTATGCGGCCATACTGTCAAGCCACGCCCCCGTGAGGTATTTATGAGTTGTACACCAATTCCGTTGTTTTGAAGTTTTCAGGTTGGGGATTTTTGTTACTTAGGATTATTATTTTTGATTGTTATGATGTGTCTATTTTAAAATCTTCTGTAAATATTTTGTGGATTAATTTTGTATGAATTATTGATCAATTATATATAAAAGATATTTTGAATAAAAATCACAATTTATTTAAATGCATAAAAATGTTTTCTGCTTATTATTTCTTGGCCCCTATGTTTAATCGGATCACTGCATGTACCTATTTAGGTATAAATATTAAAGCAATCGAGTTCATTAAGGTGTGCTTGTCCTCGATTGCTGTATTTCCTCTTTCCTGCAACCTATTGGCAGTTTATAGTAGGGGGTTGCCTTTTCCCTCTTTGAAATTATTGAGCGACAAAATATTGGCATTGCAAAAATATTGACTCTCGAATATCAACTACATCATAATTGTGAAGTCATGAATCCTTAGCTAAGAAAAGATTTACTATTTTTACATCTTAAGTATAGTATTTAAAACATAATATTGTGATAGAACACAGACACTGGCAAGTGCATACTTTGTGCCAAGAAGGACTTGTAGCATTAAACCTAATGATGACTGTATGTAATATCTTGCATCTAAATTAGGACCCTATGAATGCAACATGAACGATTTATGATATTTTCTGAAACTGACATAAGTGCCTATCAGATTCAAGTGTACTGAAATCGAATTCCAGGTCTCTTTAGCTTAGACTGTTTTAGACATTTCCTGTTAGACACCTCTTTATTTTGCCTTGCAGTCCATCATAAGTGTGCACAGTATATTCCTTTGACTTGATGGTCCATCTGAAATATATAAATTAATATATAAATATAAAAATGGGGTCATCTTTTTTGTGAACTCCTTGCTGTACCACAATAATTTAAACAAGTCCCATTATTATCTTTTAATGCTGCCCTTTCCTGAAACCTAAAAGCCCCTAATTACAAATTAGTGCTACCAATTCCTGAACCCTACAAACCCCTTAGTACCCCTTAGCACTACCGTTCCCACAATCATAAAACCCTTTACTAGAGCCCAGCCCCTTCCTCACCTCACTGTAAATAGTCCTATTTACTTTAGCAGGAGGATTCCCTCTTGCCACTGCTCCCAGTACACTTACCTTTGCCTGATATATTTTCTGATTTTTTTTGCCTCCACAACTTTTTTCATTCTGTTTTTAGAACACAACATTTTTGACATTTTCTTTGCAGTGTACTTTTTTTATCCATTACATTTTTCTAATGTTACTGCTAGTTTTTGCATAAATAACACACATTAATTTTTTACTTTGTCTCTTTTCCACCTATCCATGCAATTACACTATTTCTCAACACCCCTTTAATATTTTATCCTATATACTTATTTATACAACTACAATACTTTGATATAATGCCTTATAATGTTATACCTCGTAAATATGAATTATATGTATCAATTGTTCTATGTGACTTGATCCTTTGTAAAATGATCTGCACTATTAATAAATAAACAAGCAATATCCAGTTTTATTTTGTATTTTTTTTAACTAAACTCATTGCTAATATAATTTTATTTTTGTTGCTTAGCTGTGTTATGTTTTATTCAGTTGCTACCTGTTGGGACCTCTGCATGGTAATGGATGTGCACCCTGCCCTGGGTGCACCAGATGTACTGATGTCTGGATCCCTAATGCTGATTGTGTTGCCATAGGCAAGCATGGATCATGCGTGTGTGCCATGCCATGCCATGACTAAGGCCTGTTTCATGGATTGTGGTTTTGTTGGATCAGGAGGGGCGCCAAAAGCTCTTCCCTCACTGTGGTGAAAGGCCACTGCTTTTCCAGGAGTTAAGCAGCACGGTGGTGGCAGCATACTGTGTATTGATCAGTAGTAGTGAACAGGTCTTTGTTAACTTGTTTCACTGGAGTAAGGCCTGTAAGCTCGCTTATTCAAAGTCCCACTGCTGTGTTCTTAACTCACTCTTTGGCCTACATCGAGTTGTTGTGAAGTGCTGCTTAGTGCAGGAATGGTGTATCTGCACTGAGTATATTTGTGCCTGTGAAGGGTACTGATGGATGAGAGGTTTTTCCTCTCATTAATTTACAACATTTTACAAAGGAAAACGATTTTGTGACACTAAATTACATGAAAACTCACAAAACGTGTGTTAAGCTCCACATTTCTAGAAATGACAAAACATTGTTTTAATTTAGATACTGCATCGTAAAACAATGCAGAATGTTAGAATAAGTTTATTACATTTATAATTTCTAAACAGATGTGAATTTTAACACCTTAATGACGTGCTATTGTGATTAGATGATGTGATAATAAAAAACTAAGAATTCATACGTGAGATTTGAACATTTTATGTATTAGAGGCAAATAATACATTAAGGGGCACATACATCAAGCCTTTTCCCATTCGCAAATGGCCCATTTGCAAATGGAAAAAGGCCTTTTCCTATGCATGTAGGTTTTGGCATTCGCAATTTAGGTAATCACAATTATTTGCTATTATCTAAATTGCGAATGCATTTAGGGAAACGCAATTTGAGATTCCCTAATGCCGATGCATGTAGCCTTTCCTAAATGCGACCTGTGCATTTAAGAAACGCTAATTACCATCAACTTCAAGTTGATGGTACTATGTGCATGCTTTGAAAAATGAACAAAAATGCATTTTTCAAAGTGTCATGTAGCACACAAATGCCCTTAGGGCATGTGTGTGCTTTACATGTGCACACTTACCTTTTTTTGTGGGTTGCTTCAGGGGGGCCTTAGGCCCCCGGGCACCCTTGGATTTGCATTAGCTATTTGCGATTACCAATTTGGTAATCGCAATTAGCGAATGCAATACCATCAATTCCTATGGGCCTGTAGGCCCATAGGAATGAATGGAGTCACATTTCATAATAGCGATTCGCAATTTCAGAATTGCTATTAGGTAATTTTAAGGAATTCCAAATTATTTTGCTATTCCTACATGCATAGCATTTTGTGATTCCCAAATAGCGATTCGGTAAAATTCGCTATTAGGGAATAGCAAAATGCAGGCTTGATGCATGGGCCCCTAAATTATGTAACGTGTGCACTGAAAATGACAAAAGAAAAGTAAGTGTTACACGAGTTTAGCAAAAATTGCATTTCAGAAACCTTTCTTTTGATGTACCTTTAAATATGAGTGCTTTAATACCATATGACGTGCAAGGAAACTTATAAAAATATATGTGAGTTACAGTGACATTTTCAAAATGTTATGAGTAACTTATACTTACATGAATTGGTTATGAATTGATTGCAATGTTTATTAATGCACCTATTCGAGAGATTAATACCATGCTATGCAACGTGAGGTTCATATTTTAGCTTAATTTCATTGTGAATAAGTTGTATTTCATGTAGGCCTCAAATCTTGCTTCATTTTCCAAATGTGAACTTATGAACTGAATAGTCTGAAGCCTATGGGAACTTTTCGTAAAGTTGACACTTGTGTTCTAACTTTCAATTGCTTCCTTCAACATTTGTAGCACAGTTTGACGGAACATGCAACAAAAACTGTTACATGATAGAATAGATGCATGAGAAACTAACAGACAAAGGATGAAAGCATAAACTTGTCTATTTTCTGAGTGCCACATTATTCATATGACTAAACCTACAATGATTCTAAGGAAATTACACGTAATGCATTACTTAATTCTTCCAGATTTGTATACTTTTTACTTACTACATCATCTCAACCTATTGAAAACGACCAATGGGACAGAGTGGTCTGACAAGTTTAGTGATGTCAAGGGGTGTTACCCTGAAACTAATGGAGTATAATTGCTCAGATTTTGGAACTGACGTTGACAAGCTTACCCACCTTGCGACACTGAGACTGACAATTTAGACTTTCAGGAACAACGTGAACTGTGACGTAATACTACGATCTGCTGCCGGCTGGTATGCTACCGTAGTGGAATCTTTTCGGCTGAAAGGGTTCGCGTCATACTGCTGTGACACTAACATTACAGCAAACAGACAGAAACAGATTTCCTTTCTTTAATGAACTGGAACTGGCCACTTCGAATAACTGAACTTTTCAAAGGATTTGTATAAGGCTCAACTGATCACCTAGTCATCTGAATCCATTAGTTAATCAATCTCCCTCGGCTGAGGAAGATCAATCCCTACATCTTTGGAACTTGCAGAGTATTGTTAATGCTTTATTAAACTCAAATTAGCTTAATTTAGGATTATATGTTATTCAATTAAAGTCATACTAAAACTCTCAGATTTAAACTAAACTCTGGTGATTCTGACTCATTTTTATTGTGGGTAAATTTACTTGACTGGTGTTCATTACTTGTGGGTTTCCAGTATGAGTTGAATATAAAATTATATGTGGCAATTATCTTATTCCTGGTCTTCATTCGATAATTGCCTATCCTCCGAATATTCTAGTCCCTTTCAGCACAGAACAAGATCCATCAGAGGATCAACTGAGTAAGTGGGAGTTAGAAGATAAAATAAATATAATTAAACCCTAGACAATATATGAAAAGTTTATGGCCCAGCATGCAACGCTACAACAGTACATTACAGGGATAATGCAGTGCTGTATAGTGCATGAATGGTAGATGCATTTGCTGGATGTGTGTGCCTCTGAGTGGCACAATACATGAAGGGTATAGCGCTGTGCAGTACATGCATGGTAAATCTATATGTTGGGTGTATGTGTGCCTGTGAGTCGTACAGTGCAGGAAAGATACAGTGCTGTGCAGTGTGTGTATATTGCAACATTCCCGTAAGCTGGGTGGGACACACTGGAGACTGTACACTTCAAAGGTTGCTCTTTGATTCAGAGAGAGGTTACAAGGAAGGGGCCTGGACACATCTCAGGAAGAAGATGGAGCTGATAAGGGAATCATAAAGAGTAGTGCTGTGGCCCTGGACTAACCATTTTATAAACATATCAATGTGTCTGACATCCAGGTTTGACCTCTAGTCACTCCCATGGCCTGTGTTGTGGGGCTATCACCTTTTGAGTTGCTCCTGCTGTGACAGACTGCTTTCATGAGGAAGAGAGGGCAGATGAGTCAATCAATCATTTGTAAAGTGCAGCGCTGTCACCCCTAAGGGTATCTAGGCGCTGAGGGTGCTGTGTCTCCATCGCAAAGCCAGGTCTTGAGTTTCTTCCTAAAGTCAGCCAGGGAGAGTGCTGTCCGGAGGTGGAAGGGCAGGTTGGTCCAGATCTAGGCAACGATGTAGGAGAAGAAGCGGTCACCACTGCAGCCATCTTGGTTGTGGTGGGGGGGTGTGAGGGAGAGTGAGGTGTAATGCATGCTCCTTGAGGGCTGATGATGTTCACTCGGTGGTTGATGTAGGATGGTCCTTGGTAGTGAAGAGCTTTGAAGGCGTGTGTGAGTATCTTGAACTGGCATTTCTTCTGGATGGGGAGCCAGTGGAGGTTTCTGAGGTGTGGAGTGATGTGGGTCCATTTGGGGAGGTCCAGGATGAGTCTGACTGCAGCTTTCTGTATGGTCTGGATTCTTCTAAGGAGCTGGGTGGGGATTCCGGCATAAAGAGCATTGCCTTAGTCAAGTCTGCTGGTGATGGTGACGGGTTTTCTGATGTTGATAGGGATCTATCTGAAGATTCTGCAGATAATGTGGAGGGTGTGGAAGCAGTAGGAAGTGACTGCATTGACGTGTCATTCGATGGTCCATTGGCTGGCGAGGATGATGTAAAGGTTGCACGCATGATCGGTCGGTGTGGGTCCGAGTTCTGCTGGCCACCAGCTGTGGTCCCAAATGGAGGTGTTCTTCCCAAATATAAGTACTTCTGTTTTGTCAGAGTTGAGTGTAAGGCAGTTGTCTCTCATCCAATTAGCTACGTTCGTCATGGCGTTGCAGAAGTTGGTTTTAGCGGTGGAGGGGTCCTTAATGAGGGAAAGGATTTCCTGAGTTCGTCTGCATAGAAGATTATGTTGAGTCTGTGGGCTCTGATGATGTCTGCAAGGGAGGTCATTTAGATGTTGACCAGGGTGGGGCTGTGGGATGATACTTGTGGATATGATGTCATTTGGTGTGGAGGTAAAGGGGTCAGTCAGATGCTCTGTGTGCGACCTGTAAGGAAGGAGGCGATCCATTTGGGTGTTTTGCTGTATGCCAATGTTGTAGAGTTTGTCGATGAGGGTGTGGTGGGAGATGGTGTTGAATGCAGCAGAGAGGTCAAGGAGGATCAGGGCCACAGTTTCTCCACAGTCAATCAGAGTTCTGATGTCATCTGTGGCAATGATCAGCGTGGTCTCGGTGCTGTGGTTGGAACAGAATCCTGATTGTGAGGTGTTGAGGAGGTGATAGCATTCCAGGTATTCTGTGAGCTGTTGATTGATGGCTTTCTCAAGTACTTTGGCTTGGTAGAGGAGCAGTGAGATCAGTCGGTAGTTTTTGAGGTCGCTGAGGTCGGCAGAGGGTTTTTTCAGGAGTGGTCTGACCTCTGCATATTTCCATCTTTCTGGGAAGGTCGCTGGGGAGATGGAGGTGTTGATGATGCTGGTGAGCCCTGTGCTGATCTGGTTGGTTCCGAGGTTGAGGAGATGTTGGGGGCAGGGGTCGGTGGGTGCCCTGGAGTGGATGGACAACATGATGGCAGTGGTGACTCGAGTGGTGAGTGGAGATCAGGTGGTGATCGTTCAGCTGGTGTCTGCTGGGAAGTTGAGGTTGCTGAGACTGAGAGAGGTGGGTTGGGGTCAAAGTTGGAGTAGATGGTTGCAATTTTGCTGTGGAAGTAGTCTGAGAGGGTGTTGCAGAGCTCTTGGGAGGGGTGAATCGTGTTCTCTGTGGCTGTCAGGTTGGAGAATTCTTTGACTATTTTGAAGAGCTCCTTCATGCGGTTGGCCGCAGTATCAATGCGGGCAGAGATGGATGCTCTCTTAGCTTCCTTGAGGCATAGGTGGTAGTTGCTGAGGGCTGCTTTGTGAGAGGCTCAGCCAGAGGGTTCTTAGTGGTGAGCCATATCTTTTTGAGTCAGTAGCCATTGCGTTTGGTGGTTTCAAGCTCTGGGGTGTACCAACTTGCTTGTTTTGAGGTTTTTTTGACATCTTATGTTGCTAATCTGCAATCATATTTAAGTGGAGGACATTCAGGTTTGCTTATCACATGAACAGAATCCTTCATTTATGAAGGTAATACATGCACATATGGCATTAAAACATTGTCAATATATTTTGACCACTTTTCAGTTAGATTTCCATTACTACTGATGATTGGCCTACCAGATGAGAATGAGTGACTTCTGCTTGTACTAAAAGATTGGTCAGATATAGATGTTTCCCTGCCTCATATTTAATGATCGCCAGTTCAATCCATTTGTCCATCGAGATTTTCAATTCAGTCTCCAAATCCTAATTAAAAATAGTGTATTATGATCTAATCTGATGTAACATTGACTATCACCTAATTGCCTATCAGCCTCTTCAATATACTACTCGTTTGACAGAATAGCAATATTGCCTTCCTTACCAGTGGGCTTAAACTAATATTTTCATCATTGAATAAGCTATTGAGAGCAGTGCACTCTGATCTAGTTATATTATGTTCACATTTATAATTGACTACTGTAATATTTTCAAACGTCTTCATACGAGCCTCCCAAATGACATTTCTCAAATGCAGAAATGAATGAATCATTACATGAAAGTTACAGAGTCACTGTTTAATGACCCATTCTTCCAAATTGTTGATTTCCATCAGAGATTGATACAAATGTGAGATACTATGTTCTACTTCTTGCATTTCTAACGCGATTGACACATTATTGATAGTAATATTACTTTCAGGAGATATAGCATTCGATGATTTAGTAAGCAATGGCCAGGAAGAGTAATATTTTTTCAATTGTATATTCCATCTAAATGCAAACATGTCTACACAGTGAGAGGCCACATTAATGTCACTAATAGAGCAAAATGATAGATCATAAGATAACCTCTGTTTTGCATAAGTTAAAAAAATTAATGGCTAATTTATCACTACTAATAAATCATCATCACAATTAATATCTATTGATTATTACTGTTTCTCTTTGGCCATCTGCTGGTTTTGATATAGTGATCTTAGTGTATCACTTTAAGATGTCAAAGTTTTATCCATTAGTTTTTTTATTTCAATACAGATAGCATTTTTTCATGGAAAGCTCAAAGTCTCCACACTGCATAATCCTATATACATGATTAAACTTCTTCTGTTTTCGTAAACTTATCTCATCTTGATATTTAGTCACATTATTGCGCATCTTAATATATAAATCTATAATCATTTTATCCTGTTGTAATGAGTACATTTCTTTGGGATTTCTTTCATTTCTTCAATCAGAATTTCACCCTCAAGGTTGGCATGCTTCATCAATGTACAGAGTAAACATGTGGGGGAATCTTTTCCATCAACTTCCCATTGTTTAAAAAGAGCCAAGGGGCGTGGCCAAGATGGCATTGCTGTAAGACGTGGCTTTGGAGCTCTCCACGCCCACAGGGCTTTTCATGGCGATATTGGCGACGGATCGGCCCTGATTCAGGCAACATCAGCCCGCGAGCACACCGCACCACTGGGCAGCTGAGGTTGTGGCGGTTGAGCCCTGTCGCCGGGTAAAACGCTGTGGCAGACCGCGAGCTGCTGGGCGCCCGGGAGGGATAACGCAACCTCCGGCATGAGCGGCACAGCTCCGGCAGTACTCGGCGGTCCCTGCAAGACTTGGGGACCACAGCAACGTGCAACCGGCAGTAAGACTCCCCAGAGCGGCGAAAAGCGAGTCTGCATTGTGCCTCGGACCGCATCCAACACGTGAGGTCCTGGCTCTGCTGCTGCGAGTAGGCCTCAGCTTCGGAAGCGGAGTAGGGGAGGGGCTGCCATGCTTGCAGTTCCCGGGGCGCCCTGCTATCGTTTCACCCCTCATAGCGTCCCCCGCACCCGAGGTCCTGAAGAGAAGCACACTTTGGTCTGCCCCACAACCCTGCTGAGCCCTGGTCAGGGCAGTGGCCTTTGGGGCTGGCTTCTGGGAGAGATCAGCGCGACCGCGTGTGTGGCAGGAGGAATTTGGAGGCCAACTGGGCCACGAGTGTGGCCACGTCATTGGGAGATCTTGGTAGGGGTGCGTAGCTGGAACCATCCACCTGCCAGCCCGGCTTGGGGGCCCGCCCAGGATCACTATTGCAGATACCAGCATTCCTTGCATAGGCAGAGTGCCTAAATCAGCGCGCTGTGGCACAGGGAGGCCTGATTGGGAATTGAGGCAAATCCGCTCACTTCCAGCGGCCTATAAGCCCTTGGGCGTTGAAGAACCCGCGACAGATCGGCCTAGCAAAGACTCTCACCCCTGCAGACGTCGGAGCGGCCATGGATGGACTACTATTAAGCCTCCGAGTCTGGCGGCACGCCCTTACCCGGACACTATGGCCAAGGAGCGGCAGGCAGTGCTGTCAACCCTCGCAGGGGCGTCTTCGGAGTGAAACAGACCTTGCACCAATTACAGTCTCTGCTTTGACATTGCAACTTTGACCTATGCCGATAATATCGATAATGCTTTCATAGGCCTACTTGGTGGGAGCGGGGAGTCATGGGCCACAGGTACCCCTCTCTTCTTTTTTTCTCTAAGAGCAGGATGCTCTGGACATTGACTCTTGCTCCCTTAGCTCATGTTTCTGTTTTTGTTTCACTGGGGGTTTTGTTGTTTTCACTGTTGGGGTCTCCTCCCCCTTGCTGCGCCATCCTGACCTGTGCGCGGCAGCACGACTCTTGCACGCTATGAGCATCATGTCTGGGGTACTGGAGGATCCAGTCCTCAGGGGTTAGATTGGCCTTAATGCACCGACAGAACGCGACGCCCACCACACTTAGGTAGATGAGTGTCGCAATCTTGACATTGAATGTGAAAGGGCTTAATAACCCTATTAAACGCAGAGCTATCCTGTCTTATCTTGAAAACTCCGGTGCCCACATATGTTTACTACAAGAGACCCATTTGCTGTTCAGCGACACACATCGGATGCGTTCAAAGGCCTTCCCACAGCAACACTTCTACTCTCTCCCCACTAAGAAGGCTGGGGTTGCCATTCTTATTGCTCCTACGTTCCCTGGGAAGGTGGGAGCCAAGGTGTCAGAGATTAGAGGGGGACTCCTGGCACTCTCGGTGACTATAGGGGGACACACATTAACATTGGCCACTATTTATGCCCCTAACGAAGGCCAAGAGGGGATTTTACATAAGGCGATAGGGGACTTGACATCTACACCTGATCGACAAATTTTTATAGGGGGGGACCTGAACATTGTGTTCAACAGTCAACTGGACCGCTCCGCCCAGAGACAGGGTCAAACGGGGGCTCTCTCTGATACCTCTCGCCAGTGGTTGCAGGACCTGGGGCTGGTAGACCTGTGGCAGCATTTTCACCCTCATACACTTGACTACACTTTCTACTCGCACACTCGGGGGACATATGCATGACTAGATTACTTCCTAACGACTCGGTCTCTCCTTCCGACTGCACAGAGCTCAGAAATCGAACCCCAGGCACTCTCAGACTATGCGGCCCTCACTGCCACATTGCTGTTTCCCCCCACTTCTCGCCCATCATACTCCTGGAGGCTCAGAGATACGCTCCTCCATCGCCCTGAAGTTGTGACACGCCTTACCAAAATACTGAAAGACTTCTTAGCTACTAACGACACCCAGGATACCTCAATCATCTCCCTTTGGGAAACCCTCAAATTGGTAGTTCGGGGTGACCTCATAGCCACATCAGCCGCAGACAATAGGGCATTCAGGGAGAAGAGGGACAAACTTTCCAAACAAGTGTTGGAATTAGAAGGTATTCATAAGGGGACGGGAGCCCCTCGTATCTGGAGGAAACTAAAAGCAGCGCAGGCTCTATTGGCTAGTCTAGACCTTGATAGGGCATAATATGCCGCTCTTCGCCTGAAACATACATTTTATACTGGAGGGGACAAATGCGGCCGCTTACTGGCTCATAAGTTGTGTGCACAGCTGCAGGCGGCAACAGTCCTGCTCCTCCTGGCTGAAGGGGGTGAGGAGATCACACAGGAAAAAGATATAGCTAATGGATTTAGGGACTTCTATGCGACTCTTTACACTGCTCAGTCATTGCCTGATCAGAACCCCTCCAGGTACTGTCAGGGCATAACACATTCTAGGTTGACATCTGATCAGGCAGCTGCCCTAGATAGCCCCATCAGGACCGAAGAGGTCATCTCGGCCATAGCTCGTCTTAAACTCCTTATATCTCCCGGCCCAGACGGCTTCACCGCCATCTTTTATAAAACCTTTTGTTTCATAAAAGCCGCAATACTGACTCGACTTTTTAATGCTGTTGTCGGCACCACTGAGCTACCGCCCATGATGCTCCTGGCATCGATAGCAGTATTGCCCAAACCAGGGAAGGACAATAGATATTGCGCCTCTTACAGGTCGATATCCCTGTTAAACATAGATTTTAAAATTTTCACCGGGATTTTAGCGTCCAGATTGGGACCCATGATGCCGGGATTGATAGAACCAGATCAGGCCGGATTTGCCGCGACTAGGCAATGTAGTGATAATACCAGAAGGCTACTGCATCTTTTGGATAAGTCCCACCGTCAGCCAGAGGAACGTATTTTCCTGTCAATAGACGCCGTAAAGGCGTTTGACAGGGTCCATTGGCCCTTTTTAGAGATTGTTCTGGGGGAATTTGGAATCGGGTGCCGATTCCGCCAATGGGTGTTCAGCGGTTATAGCCATCCCTCAGCCACTGTTCGGGTGAATGGCTTCACTTCCGACCCCTTCCACATCACCTGGGGCACACGACAGGGCTGTCCGCTCTCCCCCCTCTTATTCGCTCTCTATATAGAGCCGTATGCCCAGAGGGTTCGGGAAAATCAGCGGATCAAGGGGTTCCTTTTTGGGGGAGAGCGGCATACCATCCGCCTTTATGCAGATGATGTAATCGCTATGTTGGAGTCTCCCCAGATTTCGGTCCCGGCTTTTTTGGCCAAGCTAGAGGAATTTTCCACAGCCTCCGGCTTTAAAGTCAATGTGACTAAGTCTCAAGCGCTGGGCTTTTCTTTGCAGCAGTCAATTGTCGATACCCTGGCTCTGGCGTGCCCCATTCGCTGGGATCAGAAAGTCATTCCATATCTGGGCATATCGCTGTCAGTCTACACAGCCGAGACGCTCTCTCTGAACTACACTAGGCTGCTGCGACAGACCAGACAAGAGCTTAAACGATGGCGGCCATTCAATCTCTCCTGGTTAGGCAGGGTGGCAGTTCTCAAGATGAGCATACTCCCTAAAGTCTTGTATTTGTTTCAAACCCTTCCGGTAGAACCGCCATCGGGCGTTTTGAAGCAACTTCAGTCCAAATTTGGTGCTTTCGTTTGGGTGGATAAGAGGCCGCGAATAAATAGGGACCTGAGCTTCAGACCGCATGAAGAGGGGGGTCTGGGTATTCCCGACCTCAACCGCTATTACAAAGCAACGCAGTTGTGAATCCTATTAGAATGGGCCCAACCGAAGTCCGAGAAGAACTGACTCTTTATGGAGCGTGCATTGGCAGGAAAGTCTCTCTGGAAGGTCCCCTTCCTTTCCACGGCCTCTAGGCCCCCTGGGCTGTATGGCTCCCTGGTGGCACGAGCTACATTGAAAGCCTGGGATGCCACAACCATAGGCAATATTTTGACAACCTTTCCATCACCTCTCACTCCTATTACTGAAAACCCAAACTTCTCCCCAGGTCTTGATTGGGAAGCATTTAGTCATTGGGACAAAGCGGGACACAGGTCTATAGGGCATTTCTTTGATATGGAGGGCCTCCGATCCTTCGAGGATTTTAAAACAGATTTTAATATGCCTGAAAATGAGCGTTATCACTACTTGCAAATAAGACACTGGGTCCTGCAACCACAGATTCGCCCTGGAGAGGAGCGGCTCCTCACTCTGTACGAGCGCTGGTTGCTCTCTAAACAATCCACAAAGAGACTTATCACAGAACTATATCACATTCTGCGTCCCCCAGAACAGGTAGTCAAGTCAGCGGGCCAAAGACGATGGGAGGCTGAGCTTTGACGGACACTGACCCCCATAGAGTGGACAGATATCCATTACAGAGCCCGACACTCCACACGCAACACTTCTAGCATAGAGACAGCCACTAAGATCATGATGTATTGGTATCTCACGCCATCCCGACTCCATAAAAGTGACCCCGACCGCTCTCCCACTTGTTGGAGGGGTTGTGAGGCAGATGGCACATTATTACATCTATTATGGGAGTGCCCCAATCTCACATCCTATTGGACACAAGTACTAGATGAGATTGATCGTCACTTTGATACCACACTCTTACGCTTTCTTGCATATGTGGTCCTGGGAGTCTCTGATAGGCTTACCTACCCCCTCAAATCTTGTAAAGGTAAGCAACTAGGCATAGCTCTGGGGGCGGCATCACAGAGCATACTCTCCTTATGGGACACAGATAAGACACCAACCCTCGAGGGATGGCTTCATCGACTATGGTATGTGCTAGATATGGAGCGCATCTCTTTTTCGCTCCAAGGAAATGGGGCTTCTTTTGCTGATGTGTGGCGACCCTTTGTCACTTTACTATGTTCCGAATTTCGTGAACTATCCTACCCTAGATACCTGCGGCTTCTGCGCCTCCCCGCGCTGAACCAAGATGCAACCCACACATCACCACACTGAGCAACAATGTGCTGAGCCCAATTTCCACTTTCATGTATAAGCAGTTTGAACGGGGGAGGAGACGGGAGGGGGGAGGGGAGGACGGGTGGTGGGAGGGTTACAGGAAGGTTTATTTCAGTTTTAATTTGATGCTCTGCGAAGCAATCAGATGGCTGCCAGCCCATGATCTGGGTTTCATCTCTCACTGATTCGTGTTTGTTGTTAAATCAATAAAAAGATTTCAACCTAAAAAGAGCCAAATTTACTTCGGCATTGGTTGGAAAAACCGAAATTCACAAACCTCTTGGACTAATGTCATGATCTACATAGTTCTGGAGAGAGGCTGTTTCCCACCATTTGTTGATTTCTTTACATTTTAATTTTAATAATTCCCGAAGATGCGCTACGTCAGGGGTTCACCTATTCCAATGCTGACAACAGTATATACCTTCCCTGCAATCCTGTCTTTGCTGGAACATGCTGCAATAGGAAACATGATCTTGTTTCCCTTGTTTGCAGGTTAGTAATGCTGAGTGTGCATTCTGCCTGATATTACAACGTCAAAACCGGGTTCAATATGTGTAATGAACATTTCAAACTTGGAAAGCCAAAGAATTTGATTTAAGATGAGTAGGCTGGCCCAAGACTGAGCCGTCTAGCTTACACTGAAGAGTATGAAAGGTTTTTTGACAGAGGCTATTGTAAATTGTTATGATCTCTCTCACAAATGGGGCTAGCACTGGGAAATCAATGTATGAAATTGTATTGGATCAATTTCCTAAGCTTTGGAAGTGTAACTAGATCCACTGTTGGGTGGGAACATAACTCTTGGAGGTCAAAGCTAATTGACTGATTCAGGTGTTTTCAATTTCAAGATCCATTTGGATCCTTTTCTGTCTTGGGCCTTTTTTTACAAAGGGCTCTCTTCAGCATCAATGCTGGGCCTGACAAGCTGTCATATGTTCACTGAGCTGGATACTGGCTTGCTATCCCTACACTCTTGTCCCAAGCGGATCTGTCAGAGAAAGAAGAAGTGAGCGAGACATCATAACCGATCCTTCCATCAGATTGAGCATTGTAAAATGCCCCCTCACTGACTCAGATATACCCAATCCCTTCAGAAGAACTATAGGTAAAGCAGCGAGCAAGGTCAGAGAACAACAGTGGTTTCACACATTACAGTCTTCAACATTCAGTTTTCCCTCTAGCAATAATGATGACGAGGCAGCAATGCAGATATGGATACTAACTCTACAGCCTAGAAACTAGCATCCTAAGGCAAGACAGGAGATAGTGCTGACAGGAGACACTGAAGCCTGAACAGCACATGAACGCAATCTCCTCTAGAAATTGAAATTGAATTGAGGGCCAAAGAGGTGAAATGCCTCAGAAATGGAAGACATGCTTCCCGGTACATGTTTCTACCTTACAGTGCTCTTATTTCACTATTGCTAGACTTGCTCTTTCCTCTGAGGACAGCCATGTATTTAATTCTTATCCTCGCAATGCAATTTCCAACTCCTTGTTCACCAAAACTGTCAAGGTCTAAGGAGAGAAATTGTGCCCCATACTTGCTGCATATGGGTCCTGATGTGCTAGTACATTATGCAAAGTATTTTGGGGTATTATTAATATCACTGTCTTTGTTTGTGACTTGTAGGCATCTACCTGCAAACATGGTTGCATCATTCTTTTCCCATGCTTCCACGATGAGATGATCTGCCATATGAAATCCCCAATAATTTTAAGTAAACATTTCACAATATTCAAGCAAATAGAGGCAATTTTATTACATAAGAGCCAAGTTGCGTGGAACACATAAAAAAATCATCATACTGTGTCACTTACATTCTGTGAGACTGAAAGCAACCCACATATATCTTCCATTATGTTCCGATCTGTTTTACTGCTCATAGCATTTTCTGATTTAGTTGGTTGCCTCTCTGGAAGCTGTCTCAATCAATCAATCAGTATTTGTTAAGCGCAGCTTAAAACCCTGAGGGTTTCTAGGCGCTAGGGTATGGTGAGCCTCAGTCAAAAAGCTGTGGCAGACTGCAATGTTGGATATGCATACTCTGTTGCCATCAGGGCCATGGGTTCCCACCGAGCCGATTACGAAAACACAGTTGTACTAAAGGCCCCCTTGCGGCGGTTTCCCAACGGCTGCAGTCTGCTACGGTACGCTCTTAGCAAAGCAGCATAACAATGGCTTTCGGATGGATACAAAAACAACACACCTCATGTCCATTGGCTAAGTGGATACACCTGCAAGTCACACTATAAAACACAGCCCATTTCATACCATGCTCCTTTGCCACTCTACTACAGCATAGAAAGTCAGAGCCCAATTATTGGTGAGATAAGGTAGCCCTTTTTTACCCCATCCCTTTTACTACTCTTCACACACATTTGATGCACATTTTCTCACATCCCTTTGTTTTGCTTGTTTTTCATTGTCACTTACCTTACTTTGGAGGTAGGTTACCCCTAAAGAAACAGAGGCTGAGTTGGTAGTCATGGTAGATGAAATCATAAGAGTAGAGCCACAATTGTTTGGAGCCAAGTCCAACATACTGCTCTCAGTGAGAAAAGGGAAATATGGTCCAGAATGGTCAACAGAGTGAATGCTGTAGGTACCACCCTGCACAAACAGGGGAAAATTAGAACGAGGTGGAATGACCTGAGGGGGGAGGTGCTTTCCGTGGCCTCCAATCCACGCCTGGAGGCCCAGAAGACTGGTGGTGGTCCTCCCAGCACCACAATACATCTGGTTCCCTAGGAGGAGAAGGTCTTGTCCATCTAACATTCTGAGGGTTTCACAGGAATACCTGGGGGAGAGGAGTCTGGTAAGTTGCACCTCACTAACTATCGCAATACCTCAATGTCCTGATTGCTCTCAACTCAGCTTTTGACATTGTGTTATGTACCTAGTTTCCTAATATGCAATCCTCAAAGTATCAGAGATGTTGGCAAGTCTGTGTTAGTGTGTATTGTTGCACATAAGATCACATGTTTCAATCTTCATTACATGCCACACTTTGGAATGGTGTCTGTAAGTGCATTACTATAAACATATCATTCCAGAACCCATGATAAGTGTAAATATGTAAATGTATGGTGCATCCCAACTGCATTTTAGCTACAGGTATGCAACACTAACCCTTTAGCATGTGTTTGAAATTAGAGATTGAAAGACTACGACTACCATGAGGCCCTGTTTCTGTTACTCAAAACAAGATGAAATTTTGATTTTGTTCATTCTCACTTGTCTGACATGTTACGACTGATGTTAATTTCTCATGGAGTTAACCCTTTTGCAAGTGTTGGCAAGTAGAGATTGAAATGAGTACAACTACTATGATGCCCTGTTTCTATTACTCAAAACAAGATTGAATTGTGATTTTGCCCATTCTCACTTGTCTGACATATTACAGCTGATGTGCAATTCTCATGGACTGAGCAATCTACATACAATGCTGTACTCGGAGACATGTCTGCTTACTTAGCTTTATAGTGTCCTGGGCTTCTCCACTGAAACTATTGATGTCATGAGTTACACCATACCAATTGTGTAACTCTAATATTTGTAAGGCATGAAGGTAAATCAGCTGATTAGACGTGGTAAGTGACCCAGTGACTCTGCACTGTTAACATGATCACTAATCCTAAATATACAACCAAGTTGTGTGATTGTCGGTTTTGTACACATTGAGGCCTTGGAATGGCCAAATACACATGTTATCTTTCCACTGTGTTGCCTTAAATGTTTGAGAGATGTGTTGTTTATTCCTTAATCCAAATGCAACATCTCAGGACATCTAATGAGCTGCTTAATTCAAGTACATGTATTTAATGTCTCCAAATGTCTTGCTACCAAGTTCAATACCACTGAAATATATCACAATAGTAATCTCTACCTATTTTGTTTTTTTTCCTAGGTTTCTACTTACTATGTCACAAAACATTTGGATGTAGATACCACACTTCCACCAATAAAAATGTTCTCTATTTCACAGCAGGTCAATCTGTCTGAGCACCTGGCCAGAGCTTGGCCACTGAAGAGACTCCCAATCCAGCCCTCGATCAAGCCCTAGGTGATGACAACACTTTTGGAGATCTGGATGTGGATGACAGTGCTGATCCATCTGGTCAGCCTGGGCAGACGGAAACAGTGAGTCTCACTGTGCCCACACCAATACCTCCCACCCCAGCTGCAAACCTCAGCCAACCTCAGTGCCCCTAACCTGTGTCCCTAGCACAGTTACATCCATCATGTGTCCCCCAGTCCTGGATTCTGAGGTGAAAATCACCAGCCCAGCTAGAGAGGAACTAGGACCCAACGGGAGAGGGCACCTTGGGTCCAGGCACAGGCTCGTGGGGGTAGGAGTCATGTGAGGGCCAGCTGAGTGAGGCCACTGGGGCCACACACACCCAGGCCACCATCGACCAAGTCTTGAGAGCATATCATGACTCCCAAGGCGTGATGGGCCAGGTACTAACCAAAATCCAGGAGATGAAGCAGCTGCTAAGGGACATACAACATGAGATGCAGGCCTATAACACCAACATGGTCTCCCTCATAGGGGTGCTGCAGGACATTCCCACACACCTGTGCAGGGCTTTACAAGCACCATCTACCGCTTCCTGTGGTCCAACAACATCGGGCCCATCTATATCTATGGATCACTGACAAAATATCGATCACACAAATATCGAGCAGACAAAATATCGACTGTCAAAATATCGACTGTCAAAATATCGACTCCCTATCTCCAAACAGGTAAGTACAAAAATATTGAATCCAAAATATCGTCGTTAAAGATATAGTTAGTCAAATTATCGAATTTTATAAATCTGTTAAAAGTAATGTAAAATTAATGAAATAATAAATAAAATAAAGTAAAACATACTTAAAATTAGTTAAATTACTTTAAAATTAATAAATAATTATTTTAAGTAAAAAAAAAAATCTACATACATTTTTATTTTGTAATACATACATATATTAACGTAATAATATAAAATAATAATCACTACTTTTAGCATAGGATAGCGGGAGGGTAAAATTTACTATTCCCACTCCAAAGAGTGCGACAGTAGGGAAAGCGTTGGATAGCGTAGAGGTAAAAATTACTATTCCCACTCCAGAGAGTGCAACAATAGGGAATGCGTTGGATAGCGGGAGGGTAAAAATTACTATTCCCACTCCAGTGAGTGCAACAGTAGGGAAAGCGTTGGATAGCGTAGGAGTAAAAATTACTATTCCCACTCCAGAGAGTGCAACAGTAGGGAAATGGTTGGATAGCGGGAGTGTTAAAATTACTATTCCCACTCCAGTGAGTGCAACAGTAGGGAAAGTGTTGGATAGGGTAGGGGTAAAAATTACTATTCCCACTCCAAATAGTGCAACAGTAGGGAAAGCGTTGGATAGCGTAGAGGTAATAATTACTATTTCCACTCCAGAGAGTGCAACAGTAGGGACAGGGTAGGATAGCGGGAGGGTTAAAATTACTATTCCCACTCCACTGAGTGCAACAGTAGGGAAAGTAATATTTTAATAAAAAATAATTAATTATCAATACTAATAAATATTATTAATAACACTAATTACCAATTACAAAATCTTTAATAATTAATTTATTATAAATACAATACATATTATTTATTAAAAATTAATTACCTATTAATAAATCATTAACAACCAATTAATAATCATTACCAGATTTGTATAAATATTTAAATAAATACCAATTAATATTTAATTACCAGTAAATTAAGTATCAATACAAAAAAATATTTTCTATAATTAACTAATTACAATTAAATTACTTCCCCCCACATTCCCCTATAAACACACATCCCGCTACAACTATTTAATGAATAGAAATAACATAATTACCAATAAATCAATTAAAAAAATTAATTACCAATTAATAAAATGTATTTACCAATTAACAATTAACAATAAATTAATTATCAATACCAATTAATATTTATTAATATGTACTTAATTTCAATTAAATTACTTCCCACCCTATTCCCCTATAAACCCACTACCCGCTACGGAATTAAATTACGCAAAAATTAAATTACATAAAATTCATTGCTTTTAAAAAATTAAACATACATTACAACAACTAATATACACTTTTACCACATATACTAACATACAATACACTTAGAAAAAATTCGATATTATTAAAAATTCAATATTTTTTAATGCCTATATTATGTACTTCGATATTTTAACAATCGATATTACTTACCTTAATTTCGATATTTTTAACGACTGTATTATGTCCATTCGATATTATGTCCATTCTATATTTTGGACTCGATATTTTGTCCATTCGATATTTTTTTTCTCGATATTATGTCTATTTACCATATCTATGGCAGCCACAGAAAGGGAGGCGCTACCAGAAGAATACCCACCTGCAGACACCCCTGTCCCACAGCTGTGGATCCCCCCCGCACTGTCACGCAGGGACGTCCACGCAAATTTCCAGGAGGTGCAGATGGCAAGATATCCACCACTGCGAGCAATAAACCTCACACCTAATTTCCTCGAGTATGTGTAACACATTTACCTTTCTGATGGGAGTAGTATTTTGGACATTAGACTTCAAACAATTTGGCATCTACAACTATGGTTTCATTCACCATGACTGACTTCTTCACTTTTGGTTTTTCCTGTTTGGTTTTGCACAATGTAAATTTTTTCCTTGTTCACTTTAAAAAATACACTAGTCAGAAACTCATTGCCTGCTGTAGTATATCTCACATATAGCAATTCATATATGTACTCCCATCTGAACTTTACAATGCCAAAAACGTCAACTTGTATAAGCATGGAAATATTGCATGTACACAATGTTTAGCTCAGGATCACAACCATGTCTCACGAAACACATACATACATGTGAATTCTCAGATACCAACTTTATTCCATTGTTCCAACAATAGGTTGGCATTATGTCGTAAACATAGCAAATCACACTGACCCAAATATTATGTGCCAGTGATCACATTTTCAGTTGCAGATGTTAACAACATGGAAGGAGGGGATACATCAGACAATTTCCTATTGAATATGCAAAATACAATTGGTCAGTGTTATCAGCTGGAGCCATATCGCCTAGCTCACAAAAGGAATCCCACATCAATAACACCAATAGACAGACACATGGCATTACTACAATGTCTGATTACCGGACTCTGGTAAGTTACCCTTCAATAACTTACACAATATCACAATGTCCTGTTTGCTCTCAACTTTGCTTTTCCTATTCTGTTCTCTATCTACTTTCTTAGCATACAATACTCAAATTATCAGAGATGTTGGTTTGTCTTTGGCAATGTGTATTTTTGCATATAAGACCACAGTTATCCAACTCCAGGACTTGCCACATGTTGCATTTCTGTCTGTAAGTGCATTTCCATTACCCATGATACTTGTGAAAATGTAAATGTATGGTCCATCCCAAATGCATTTTACCAACAGCTATGGTATATTGATTGTTTGTCAAGTGTTGCTAAAGTGACATTGAAGTGACTACAATTACATGAGGCCTTGTCACTCCAACTCTAACGAAGATGCTGGACTACTTTTGCCCTTTGCTTACATGTCTCCCATGTTACAACTGATGTTATCTGTTCATGCAGGTTACCATTTCTCAAGTGTTGCTAAAGTGACATTGAAAAGCTACCATTACTACCATGAGGCCCTGTGGCTGGAACTCTAACCAAGATGCTGCACTGCTTTTGCCTATTCTCACTTGTCTCCCATTTTACAACTGATCTTCGTTCATCATGGACTGTGCAATGTACAGACAAGGCTCTACTCCGATATACATATGCATACTTTGCTTGATGATTTCCTGGACCCATGAACTGATACTATTGATGGCATCAGTGACACCATAACAACGGTGTGCCCCTAATATATGTTAGCCATGAAGCAAATTTAGATAATTAGCCCTGCCAGGTGACCCCTTGACTCTGCACTTCTCACACGATAAGCAATTCTACATATACAAACAAGCTGGTTGTTTGCCTGAATTAGACTTAACTAGGTCTTGGAATGGACAAAAACACATGCAATGACTACACTGTGGGGTCGATTCCGATTCGGGCCGGAAATTTCTCCGACCGAGCCGGACCCGGAGAGATTTCCGACCGAATCGGACCCGTGCAGTCCGACCGAACGAGTCCGATGCGTCCGTATGTTATCGGACACGAGTCGGTCGGACTCCCATTGAACTCAATGGGAGCCGGTCGTACAACGCGTACGCGGGCTCCCATTGCCTCAATGGGTGCGAGGCGGACAAGGGCGCCCTCTACAGCGAGTACGCCGCGAGCGCTTCGCGGCGTACACGCACAGGTAGGGGGACTTATGGGTCCCCCCTGTGTGCGCCTCGCACGGGTACGCGTACAGGGGGTCCGACACGGACCCCCAAAGTACGGCTCCGACAGCGAGTTCGAGTTGGACGGCGCGAGTCGGTCGGAGCGGTCGAGGTGCGCATCGTACTTACCCGGCCGGAAAACGTCTCCATTGCGCGGTGCGAATCGGGTCCGAGCGAGTCGGTCGGAGCGGTACGATCCGGGTACGAGTCGGTCGGAGCGGTCGGGTCGCCCGGACGAGTCGGTCGGCGACTCGCATCGTACTCGCTCGGCCGGACCAGCGTGACGGTTCGGTCGGGAAACAGGCTTTCGCATGGCTTTTTCCCGACCGAATGGTATTGGGTGCGCCTCCGACCGAGATCGGAATCGGCCCCTGTGTTGTTAGTTGATTTTTAGAGTTGTCATGTCTATCCCTAAAGCTAAAATACCACAAAGCTTCACATCTAATTAGCTGATGAAATCTAATACTTCGATAGAATGTCTACAAATGTCCAGTAACCAACTTCAACTCCACGCTAATAGCTGACAATACTAATCTCTAACTATTTTCTTCCATTCAAGCTGCCCATTAACTTTGACACAAACAACGTGGATGTAGATACCTCACTTTCATCATTAACAATGATCTCCATTTCTCAACAAGTCGATCCACCACTGCACCAGACCAGTGGTTGGAAACCAAACAGAGCTCCTCTCCTCCCCAGCAAGACTCCCTCAGGGATGACAACGTTCCTGAAGAGGTGGATGTGGATGACGGTTCTGGCCCATCTGGTCAGCCTGCGTGGACGCCAACAGTGGGCTCACTGTGCCCATAACCACATCTCCCACCACAGCTACGACAATACTGCCAACCACCGCCCCATCACCTGTGCATCTAGCACAGTGACTACCATCCTGTGCACCCCAGTCCTGGTTTATGGTCTGGCTAGCACCACCCCAGTCACGGAGGAACCAGGACACAGTGGGAGGGTGTAGTCTATGTCCTCGTGGTGGGGGGAAAATGTAGGCCCCCAGAGTGAGCTCACTGAGGACACGGGCACCCAAGCTGCCATCATCCAAGTCCTGGGAGTCTACCAGGACTTCCAAAGTGTGATGGCCTAGGTTTTGACCGAAATCTGGGAAATGAAGGAGTTGCAGCGGGACACATACCAGGAGGTTGCTGGCATCCACGTTGGGGTGGCCAGCATCCACACTGAGGTGGCTGGTGTCCACACGGAGGTGGCCGTCATCTGCACCGAGGTGCCCTCACTGGTTGTGGTGCTTAGGGACATAAACCCACCCTCTGCAGGGATTTTTCCCCTGCATCAACCCATTCCTGTGGCCCAAGTACATCCACGCCATCAACATCTGCTGCAGCCACTGGAAGGGAGGCCCTGACAGAGGATGATATGCCTGCAAGCGCCCTCTCTCAGCAGCTCCAGATCCTCCCTTTGTCCGTGGGGATATCCACGGAAACAGCCAGGAGCTTAGGATGGCAAGACATACACCACCGCCAGTAAGAAACCTCATCCCTAATATCATTCTGTGTGTGCTGCACATTCACTTCGTATTCGCTTATCTGATGGGAGGACTATGTTGGACTCCAGAACAAATGGACTCTACTACAATGGTTTCATCCACCATGACTGAAGACTGCACATTTTTGTTGTCAATATTTTATTTTTTACTTGATTTCTTGGGCTTGTGCAGTCAAATAAAAATGCACGTCACCAAAGAATTGCCTCCTGTTGTAATTCTCACATATAACATTGAGAATGTGCTACCATGTGAACTTTGCAATGTCAAAATTAGGGACTTCTGGAAGCATGGACATGTTGTATGTAAAAAAAAAAAAATCAGGATCACTACCAAGTCACAACAACACATACATACAAGAGTCTGGACTTACAACATCTTTTTTCATAGGCTGATATGATGTCAGACAGATAGCAAATAAGACATTTTTCTGTTATTTTGGGTCAGTGATCACATATTTACTTACAGACTCTCACATCATGGAAGGAGGGGATACATCTGACAATAGCCCAGACAATAGGCAACAAAGAATTAGGTCCACATCATCACCTGGAGCCATTTTGACCACCTCACAAAAGAAATACTACATCAAAGTAACAGATAAATCGACACATGTCAGTACAACAGTTTCTGACCACAGGGTCTTTTCAATCCAGTGTTGCTTGCATCCGGTGGAATGTCACAGACAACTGTCAGTGATGTGCTAAAAGCACTTTGCACTACAATGAGGAGACTCAACAACAGCTACATCCAGTTCATAGACAATGAGGACTTCGGCAATGTGAAAGCTGGATGGCATGATTTGGGCACAACACAACATTCTGTTGGATCACATGATGGCACATATATTGCATTATGACCAAAGCACCACAAGGAACAAGTCAAAAGGAAGCCAGGTAACTTCCATCGTATCGCTATGCAAGCTGTCTTGGTACCAGCTTTGTACACCCAAGCTCTGTGACACAGATTCCCAGGAAGAATCCATATCCACTTAGTACGTCTGAACAGCATCATATACATGCTAATGTCACAACTCTGAAATGTCCAAATGAAGATGACATGGCAAAGGTACCTAAAACAGACCAAAACAGAGAGATTAGCTAAGAAAACTTACACATTGTCAGCTTCTAGAGGACACAGTACAAAACAACATTAACAGCTGAACAAAGCTACACTTACAATACCAACACCTTTCTTCAGATCTCTCCAGAGCCATATATTCCTAGTATCTAGCATTAACATCCTCCTCACAACATCACCACAGGAGTTGCAAGATTAGTCAAAGTCACCACATCTCACACCATACTTATACTCAGAAGAAGTAGTTCTAGATGAGATCCTGATGCAAGTCAGCTCCTTCCTCTTCACCACTATCATCATCTTCATTTGGCATTCCAGGGTCCCCACCCAGTGGGTCTTCATGGCCTGCATTCTCTGCGATGTAAGGGATGTTCCGTCGCAGGGCAATGTTGTAGAGTATGCAGCAGGCCACAGTGATCATACACACCTTCCCGGGTGAGTAGACGAGGGCTCCCCCAATCTTGTCCAGACATCTAAATCTGGCCTTCAGGAGCCCAAAATTCCGCTCCAGTGGCTGCCGTGTCCTTCCATGGGCCTCATTGAAGCGGACATCCCCTGGCATTGTTGGATTCCTCAGTAGTGCCAACAGCCTTGGACGGTTGGGATATGCTGGGTCTCCTAGATGGAAGATAGACATAAGTGCAACAATAAGTTACACACTTTCTGATTCTACTGCCTGACATTACACACACAAAATTAGGATAGATCATACTTACCAACAAACCAGGACCTCTCCAGTAGTAGTTGTGACCTCAGCTGGGGTATGGTGCTGTTCCGCAGTACAAAGGAATCATGGACTGATCCTGGGAACCTGGCACAGATGTTCAAGATATATAAATCTGATAAGCAGACAACTTGCACGTTGATAGAATGGAATTGCTTCCTGTTAAGGTAAACGTGTTCCCTGGCTTGTGGGGGTACTAAGGCCATTAATGGCTAAGTGCCATCAATTGCTCCAATGTAGGAGGTGACCAAACCCATAGAGGTTAACCTTCACAGTGGCTAAATCCTCAAGTTTTGGGAACTGGATGTAGCTGTCAATGTGTCTCATCATTGCTGAAATCACGTTTTGAAGTACACCACTGAACACTGGTTGTGACACACCACCAGATATTGTCACAGGGCCAGATTCACAAAGGCAATCTGAGACAAAAGTCTAACTTTATGACTTTTGGTATTCACAGGGGTAATTTACGAGTTGTATCTTTACGTCAGCAGTCGGGCCAAAATCTCCGGCTTGGGCCGCACTCTCCGCACCCGGGCCGTACTCTCCAGCTCGGGCTGGATGAAGTGTAATCAATGGGCCAGAATGCAATTTTTACAAAAAGGAACATTGGGAACGTGTGATAAATGATAGAGGAAATCATGAAAATCGTTTGGGCAGGGAAAAGCATGTGGCCGGACACTACATCATATCCCAGAAAAGTTGGCTCATTTGCATCATGGTACATGCAGTCTACAATTTGTGCTCCTCTCAGTGTTGACTGTAGGGCCAACACTACAGTCAACACTAAAGGGACCGTTTTCTCTGCCCAAACTGATTTTCATGACCTCCTCTACCTTTTCTCACATGTTCCTAATGTTCCTTTTGTAAAAATTGCATTCAGGACCATTGATTACACTTCATCCAGCCTGAGCCGGAGAGTACGGCCTGGGCAAGAAAGTACGGCCCATGTGCGGGGAGTACGGCCCAAGCCAGAGATTCTGGTCTGACTGCAGGAGTAAAGATACAACTCGTAAATGACCTCTGTGAATACCAACGATCGTAAAGTTAGACTTTTGTCTCAGATTGCCTTTGTGAATGGGGCCCATAGTGTATTGAAAGGATCTTGTGGCCAGAAAATGCAATACTGCCATAAGTTTCACAATTGGTGGGATACATGTGGGATTATTGTTTTGAGGAAGGAGATCAGGCTCTTACTGACAGTTAACCTATTCAACGAAACTTCTTGATGACATCCCTTTCTTCCAGGGTCTGAACAACTGGAAATGGGGGTACACTGGAGGCTGTCGTCTCCACCCTCTCCCATGGTACCATGCGGTAATCCACAACGGATACAGCCATAGGCTAACACTGGTGATTGGGACGGTTGACAGCCAATGGCTGTGTCCGTCTCCGCAAATGACCATGTACCTGTGCGCTGCGGTTTAAAAAATAACTCACTTGCCTCCTGACACTGCTGGTATCAACACCTCCTCAACTTTAGCTGTTGCTTGCCAACTCGGGGAGCAATCATGCCAGGTAATGTAGGTGAGGGGACCCGTGCCATCTCTGCAGAGGAGCTAGAGCTGCTGGCTTAAGAGGTTCTTTCCCTGTATGGCCAGCTCTATAGCTCACCAGAGGAACAGGTAACTATCTGACGTACATACATTACTCTATATAACTCTCTCTTTGCCATTTCCACAGTCTAAAATGTGCCCCTGAGTTCCAGAGTTAGGTCTATTGAGTGCTGTATCATTTGTTGGTTCTTACATGGGACACTCATTTTAGGGATTGTTGAGAACCATACATTGTGATTGTAACATTACCATTGAGATGTTTAGCACGTATAAGCCCTATATTCCACTTGGTGTGTATGTAGCCATCTAAGCATTCATGAATTTCATGGTATCTCTGATGGTGAAACAACTCTGAAAATGCTAAATGTCAAGACAATTGTATAGACGTTACAGCATGAGCCATGTATGTACACTGTGTGGAGCAGATGCGGATGCTGTTAACTAAGTGTACATTCCCACATATCACTCACCCAAAATCAGGTTTCTCTAAACAGTTGTCTGGGAGCTATCAATAGCTCACATAACCCTTTAGAGTGCCACACAGCCTTGAGGTCACTTATAGGACGGCCCCAAGCTGACCTTTTTCATTTTGAAATGTTGGAAATGTGTTGGTCATGTGACATCAGTATGCTCAGCCTGCAGAGTGCAAGGCTTGACAATAAGCTGTGCACAGTCTGAATCATGTGCCAGGCTGGGGTTGCGTCTCTGCAGCAATAAAACTGATGCACAGAGTTACATCCCTATTGACCTGTAGGTCCTTGGATGTTCATAAATAGAGTTGTGACAAACAATCCTCCCCCAGATTGTTATCACATGGACTACATTTGGAATGGTGATTGTGATTACCCCTTGACCAGCTCTTTTATATTCAATCAATCCAACAGGATGTACAATGGTATGTTGATGTCATCTCTGTCACAGTGACACATCTTGCAAAAGTTGTGTCCTGTGATGATAGTACATGCCACACATACCCTATCACTCATAATATGATATCTCATCTACGAGTACACATGTCTACACATCCCCAGAGAGCAAGCTCTCACTGACACCCATGGCAGTACTTTCATAGTGACCTCAGTCATAGGATGTAGTCTATACTAGGGTACCAGGCTCTATGGACTATAGCCATCAAGTCAATGGGCCTAGACGTAAAGGTGTCAGTACAAAACTGAAAAATTTGGTCAGCCTTCAATAGGCCACATTATTTTCTCTGGTGTCATAGTACCTCACATCACAGTACATGTAAGATGGGCCTTGCCTTCATGATGTTAGTGGGCTGCCTTAGTCAGAGTGGGACATGACCAGGTATGAGGATAGTCAGAATATTGATACAAAGGTGTGTATCCATGTGCTACTAGTGCTCAGCATGTGAAATCTACACAAGTTGTGTATTAACTTTTGAGTAATGACTGTGCTAGATGTATTTGCAATGTATTAGTGCTGTAAGTTCTCCCTCAACACCAGACACGATTTTGGGCAGATCAAGGGTCCGCGCATAACTCTCCCAAAGCCCCCAGGCCCATTGAGCTAAAAGCTTGTCTCATTAACTGTAGGTCACTGCCAAAACACGCCCTTGATATACATCAATCTCTAGTAGACCATAACTGGGACCTTATGTTCCTGTCCGAGACATGGCTATGGGAAGACTCTAACCCAGCTGTTGCCTTAGCCATCCCCCAGGGATATGGCATTGTCTGTGCAAATAGACAAAACAAGAGACCGGGGGGGGGGGGGGATTAGCGATCATCCATACAATCACCTGGGAGATCGCTACTTCCAACTTTGGGCAAATAGACAGCATTGAAGGACTCCCCTTCTGCATCAAACTATACGCCTCTACCTCCTGCTCGGGACTCCTTCTCTATAGACCCCCGGACTGCTGCCACAGTTACTCCCTTACCCTGGTTGACTATATCGCCCAGGCCAGCATGCGCTACTCTAATTTCACAATTTTGGGCGATCTTAATCTCCATGTGGACTATTCCTCCTGCGCGCATAGCGCAAATTTCATTTCAGCGCTTGCTGGCTGCAACTTGATTCAACGAGTCTCTTCTTCGACACATAAGGCAGGTCACACACTAGACCTTATATGCTCGAACCTACCGGACATTACAGTTCATACCCCGAGCCGGTGATCTGGTCGGATCACTTCCTGATCCCTTTCCAGCTACACCTGAAGGGTGGGCTGAGGGCCGCTTCCTTACCGAAGGATTTAAGAAGGAATTGGAGTAGGGTTTCCCTTGAGTCCCTTTCCCTGCATCTGAAGGACTCAAATAGCCTTGATGTTAGCATCACAAACCTCAATACGTGGGTCAGTGATGCACTTGATTCAATTGCGCCCCAGAGGCCTGTCAACTCTGCGAGAACTTCTCCTTCCGCCCCCTGGTTCTCAGCAGAGATCAGAGCCAAAAAATGTGAGTGCAAAAGACTGGAGCGCAAATGGAGATCATCTTACTCTCAGGAGAACAAAATTGGCTATCGAGCAGCACTAAAAGAGTACCGTAAACTTCTCATTGATAAAAAAAGAGATTTCCTAGCCGAGTGCATCCCCAGCACCAAGAACTCGTCTAGAGAAGATTTTAAGATTGTGAAGTCCTTTACAAATCCATTAGCGCTCACACACTCGATTCCCCTGTCACAGGAGCTATGCAAAAGGATCTCGAATTTTTTTGAGGAGAAAATAGCCCTGATATATATGCGTCTTTCCCAGCAGCTCCCTGCCCCCTAGGGGTGGCCACATCTACCAACCCCTATGCCTCCCAGCCAGTACTCTCGGAATTTGCAACAATCTCCATGGAGGCATCCCTGGCCGAACTTCAGAAATGTAAATCCGGGTCACCCGGCGATCCCTGGCCAGCAAAACAATACAGTGCTCTGGCTGAGTGCCTTAACCCCCTCTTAATGCCATCTGGAATTCCTCACTCAGACAGGGGATCTTTCCATCAGCCTGGAAACACACGTTTCTTCTCCCTATACTGAAAAAGCTAACGCTGACCCTGAAGTCACAAGTAATTACAGGCCCATCTCTCTGCTCCCCACCCCTGCTAAAGTTTTAGAGAAACTAGCCCAACAGCAACTGGCAGCTTTCATTGAGTCCAATGGTCTACTGCATGAGTCCCAGTCCGGCTTCCGCCCTGGCTTAATACAGAATCTGCACTGATTGAGATGGCTGACTCCATACGCTGGGCGGTGGATGGAGGCTCCACGGCCATGCTGGTGCTTCTAGACCTGTCAGCAGCGTTTGACACGGTGTCCCATTCCATCTTACTAGATCGCCTTAAACGGATTGGCATTCAGGGGACGGCGCTGAACTGAATCTCGTCTTACCTGCATGACCATGAACAACAGGTCTCGATCCATCCTTTCACCTCCCCCACTAAACCACTAAAATGGGGGTGCCGCAGGGATCGGCCCTGAGCCCGCTACTTTTAATGTCTACCTGACACAACTGGCGGAGCTCATCGCCAAAATGGGGATCAAGGTGACATCCTAAGCGGATGATACTCAACTGTTGTTCACCTTCAGCGGGGTGTCAGCAGCCACCTTTGACCCACTAAAAGAGTGCCTTAAAAGCATCTCTGCCTGGATGAGCTGCAACTTCTTAAAGCTTAACGCCGACAAGACGGAGGTCTTGTTTTTTAACCAAGTTGTACCCCCGACGGCCTTATGGTGGCCAGCTGAACTGGGATCCGCCCCCACACCTAAGGACTCAGTCAAGAACTTAGGAGTCAGGTGGGACAAAGACCTGTCCTCGCTACCCATGTTCAACTGGTATCTGCGGCCTGCTTTGGCAAAATGAAAACCAATAGAAAATGTATTTCCAGAGTCAGCTCGCAAAACCGTTGTCCATGCATTAGTCACCTCCTACCTCGATTACGCTAATGGTCTTCACTTGGGTCTCCCGATCGGCCTGATCCGTAGACTCCAGATAATTCAAAATGCGGCAGCTAGACTGGTCTGCAAGGTCCCGCTCCGTCAACGTATCTCTCCTCATCTCAGACAACTCCATTGGCTCTCGGTAGGCAAACGCATCGAATTTAAGGCCCTTCGTTTGCCTTCCGAGCGTATCAAGGTAAAGGGCCCAACTACCTGAGGAAGAGACTTCGTCCCTACCAGCAGAACAGATCCCTAAGGTCCAACCACAAACGATACCTCACCACCCCCGTTTCGCGAAGGCAAGAATGGGGGTAGGACATTTGAGGTGGGTACCACCAAGTGCTGGCACAACCTACCTGCCCAACTACGCACGATGCACTCCGAACAGGAATTCAGAAAGGCCTTGAAGACCTGGCTCTTTAGTCGCAATGACTAGATGTGTTCATTCCTCTACTTTTGTTGCTGTCTAAGCGCCGAGACACCCCATTCGGGGTAGCTGCGCGCTTTATAAATATGTTTTATTATTATTATTATTACATCACAACTGATATACGAAAAGTTGCATTTACATTCTGGTTTTTCCTCTTTTCTATCAATACAGGTCAATGCCCATATGGAAAGGCATCGCCAGGATGGTGTGGAGCCTGAGGGTCTACAAGCGGCGTACTGTCCATTTCCAATAGAGGTTGGAGGACCTGAAGCGATGGACCTGGAAGATGGTGGAGGTCCAGCTGAATAAGTCCTTCCAATGGAGGCGGGGCATGCGCTGCACCCTGACCCCACTAATGGCCCGCATACTGGTGTTGGCCTATCCTGTGTTGGATGGACAGTTGAGGGCTCAACAGCAGCTACAAAGGGGTAAGTCCTGACCAGAAATATACATGTTACATTGTCATCCTTTTTGGTAACAGGCAGCAATTTCCCCATCAACATTGAGGGTGACTCATGTCCAACACACTAGAAGAGTAGTTGAATGTGTATGTCTGGTAGTAGGTGCATGATGATGTGCTTTGTCTATTGTCCTTATGACCAGGAACACAGCAGTGTCCAGTCCACTACCAATTTACTGTCTTGAGCAGACACATGGCTGAGTAAAGTAATTAATCACCTCATATTCTATGATGTTCTGGGTGACAGTTGTACCAAACAGGCCATTTGTCTTCATTGTTTCAGGAGTGATGCTCCTTCAATACTGTGTCTGTACGGTCGTACAACGCGTACGCGGGCTCCCATTGCCTCAATGGGTGCGAGGCGGACAAGGGCGCTCCCTACAGCGAGTACGCCGCGGAGCGCTCGCGGCGTACACGCACAGGTAGGGGGGACCCATGGGTCCCCCTGTGTGCGCCTCGCACGGGTACGCGTACAGGGGGTCCGACACGGACCCCCAAAGTACGGCTCCGACAGCGAGTTCGAGTCGGACGGCGCGAGTCGGTCGGAGCGGTCGAGGTGCGCATCGTACTTACCCGGCCGGAAAACGTCTCCATTGCGCGGTGCGAATCGGGTCCGAGCGAGTCGGTCGGAGTGGTACGATCCGGGTACGAGTCGGTCGGAGCGGTCGGGTCGCCCGGACGAGTCGGTCGGCGACCCGCATCGTACTCGCTCGGCCGGACCCGCAGTACGGTTCGGTCGGGAAACAGGCTTTCGCATGGCTTTTTTCCCGACCGAATGGTATTGGGTGCGCCTCCGACCGAGATCGGAATCGGCCCCTGTGTTGTTAGTTGATTTTTAGAGTTGTCATGTCTATCCCTAAAGCTAAAATACCACAAAGCTTCACATCTAATTAGCTGATGAAATCTAATACTTCGATAGAATGTCTACAAATGTCCAGTAACCAACTTCAACTCCACGCTAATAGCTGACAATACTAATCTCTAACTATTTTCTTCCATTCAAGCTGCCCATTAACTTTGACACAAACAACGTGGATGTAGATACCTCACTTTCATCATTAACAATGATCTCCATTTCTCAACAAGTCGATCCACCACTGCACCAGACCAGTGGTTGGAAACCAAACAGAGCTCCTCTCCTCCCCAGCAAGACTCCCTCAGGGATGACAACGTTCCTGAAGAGGTGGATGTGGATGACGGTTCTGGCCCATCTGGTCAGCCTGCGTGGACGCCAACAGTGGGCTCACTGTGCCCATAACCACATCTCCCACCACAGCTACGACAATACTGCCAACCACCGCCCCATCACCTGTGCATCTAGCACAGTGACTACCATCCTGTGCACCCCAGTCCTGGTTTATGGTCTGGCTAGCACCACCCCAGTCACGGAGGAACCAGGACACAGTGGGAGGGTGTAGTCTATGTCCTCGTGGTGGGGGGAAAATGTAGGCCCCCAGAGTGAGCTCACTGAGGACACGGGCACCCAAGCTGCCATCATCCAAGTCCTGGGAGTCTACCAGGACTTCCAAAGTGTGATGGCCTAGGTTTTGACCGAAATCTGGGAAATGAAGGAGTTGCAGCGGGACACATACCAGGAGGTTGCTGGCATCCACGTTGGGGTGGCCAGCATCCACACTGAGGTGGCTGGTGTCCACACGGAGGTGGCCGTCATCTGCACCGAGGTGCCCTCACTGGTTGTGGTGCTTAGGGACATAAACCCACCCTCTGCAGGGATTTTTCCCCTGCATCAACCCATTCCTGTGGCCCAAGTACATCCACGCCATCAACATCTGCTGCAGCCACTGGAAGGGAGGCCCTGACAGAGGATGATATGCCTGCAAGCGCCCCTCTCTCAGCAGCTCCAGATCCTCCCTTTGTCCGTGGGGATATCCACGGAAACAGCCAGGAGCTTAGGATGGCAAGACATACACCACCGCCAGTAAGAAACCTCATCCCTAATATCATTCTGTGTGTGCTGCACATTCACTTCGTATTTGCTTATCTGATGGGAGGACTATGTTGGACTCCAGAACAAATGGACTCTACTACAATGGTTTCATCCACCATGACTGAAGACTGCACATTTTTGTTGTCAATATTTTATTTTTTACTTGATTTCTTGGGCTTGTGCAGTCAAATAAAAATGCACGTCACCAAAGAATTGCCTCCTGTTGTAATTCTCACATATAACATTGAGAATGTGCTACCATGTGAACTTTGCAATGTCAAAATTAGGGACTTCTGGAAGCATGGACATGTTGTATGTAAAAAAAAAAAAATCAGGATCACTACCAAGTCACAACAACACATACATACAAGAGTCTGGACTTACAACATCTTTTTTCATAGGCTGATATGATGTCAGACAGATAGCAAATAAGACATTTTTCTGTTATTTTGGGTCAGTGATCACATATTTACTTACAGACTCTCACATCATGGAAGGAGGGGATACATCTGACAATAGCCCAGACAATAGGCAACAAAGAATTAGGTCCACATCATCACCTGGAGCCATTTTGACCACCTCACAAAAGAAATACTACATCAAAGTAACAGATAAATCGACACATGTCAGTACAACAGTTTCTGACCACAGGGTCTTTTCAATCCAGTGTTGCTTGCATCCGGTGGAATGTCACAGACAACTGTCAGTGATGTGCTAAAAGCACTTTGCACTACAATGAGGAGACTCAACAACAGCTACATCCAGTTCATAGACAATGAGGACTTCGGCAATGTGAAAGCTGGATGGCATGATTTGGGCACAACACAACATTCTGTTGGATCACATGATGGCACATATATTGCATTATGACCAAAGCACCACAAGGAACAAGTCAAAAGGAAGCCAGGTAACTTCCATCGTATCGCTATGCAAGCTGTCTTGGTACCAGCTTTGTACACCCAAGCTCTGTGACACAGATTCCCAGGAAGAATCCATATCCACTTAGTACGTCTGAACAGCATCATATACATGCTAATGTCACAACTCTGAAATGTCCAAATGAAGATGACATGGCAAAGGTACCTAAAACAGACCAAAACAGAGAGATTAGCTAAGAAAACTTACACATTGTCAGCTTCTAGAGGACACAGTACAAAACAACATTAACAGCTGAACAAAGCTACACTTACAATACCAACACCTTTCTTCAGATCTCTCCAGAGCCATATATTCCTAGTATCTAGCATTAACATCCTCCTCACAACATCACCACAGGAGTTGCAAGATTAGTCAAAGTCACCACATCTCACACCATACTTATACTCAGAAGAAGTAGTTCTAGATGAGATCCTGATGCAAGTCAGCTCCTTCCTCTTCACCACTATCATCATCTTCATTTGGCATTCCAGGGTCCCCACCCAGTGGGTCTTCATGGCCTGCATTCTCTGCGATGTAAGGGATGTTCCGTCGCAGGGCAATGTTGTAGAGTATGCAGCAGGCCACAGTGATCATACACACCTTCCCGGGTGAGTAGACGAGGGCTCCCCAATCTTGTCCAGACATCTAAATCTGGCCTTCAGGAGCCCAAAATTCCGCTCCAGTGGCTGCCGTGTCCTTCCATGGGCCTCATTGAAGCGGACATCCCCTGGCATTGTTGGATTCCTCAGTAGTGCCAACAGCCTTGGACGGTTGGGATATGCTGGGTCTCCTAGATGGAAGATAGACATAAGTGCAACAATAAGTTACACACTTTCTGATTCTACTGCCTGACATTACACACACAAAATTAGGATAGATCATACTTACCAACAAACCAGGACCTCTCCAGTAGTAGTTGTGACCTCAGCTGGGGTATGGTGCTGTTCCGCAGTACAAAGGAATCATGGACTGATCCTGGGAACCTGGCACAGATGTTCAAGATATATAAATCTGATAAGCAGACAACTTGCACGTTGATAGAATGGAATTGCTTCCTGTTAAGGTAAACGTGTTCCCTGGCTTGTGGGGGTACTAAGGCCATTAATGGCTAAGTGCCATCAATTGCTCCAATGTAGGAGGTGACCAAACCCATAGAGGTTAACCTTCACAGTGGCTAAATCCTCAAGTTTTGGGAACTGGATGTAGCTGTCAATGTGTCTCATCATTGCTGAAATCACGTTTTGAAGTACACCACTGAACACTGGTTGTGACACACCACCAGATATTGTCACAGGGCCAGATTCACAAAGGCAATCTGAGACAAAAGTCTAACTTTATGACTTTTGGTATTCACAGGGGTAATTTACGAGTTGTATCTTTACGTCAGCAGTCGGGCCAAAATCTCCGGCTTGGGCCGCACTCTCCGCACCCGGGCCGTACTCTCCAGCTCGGGCTGGATGAAGTGTAATCAATGGGCCAGAATGCAATTTTTACAAAAAGGAACATTGGGAACGTGTGATAAATGATAGAGGAAATCATGAAAATCGTTTGGGCAGGGAAAAGCATGTGGCCGGACACTACATCATATCCCAGAAAAGTTGGCTCATTTGCATCATGGTACATGCAGTCTACAATTTGTGCTCCTCTCAGTGTTGACTGTAGGGCCAACACTACAGTCAACACTAAAGGGACCGTTTTCTCTGCCCAAACTGATTTTCATGACCTCCTCTACCTTTTCTCACATGTTCCTAATGTTCCTTTTGTAAAAATTGCATTCAGGACCATTGATTACACTTCATCCAGCCTGAGCCGGAGAGTACGGCCTGGGCAAGAAAGTACGGCCCATGTGCGGGGAGTACGGCCCAAGCCAGAGATTCTGGTCTGACTGCAGGAGTAAAGATACAACTCGTAAATGACCTCTGTGAATACCAACGATCGTAAAGTTAGACTTTTGTCTCAGATTGCCTTTGTGAATGGGGCCCATAGTGTATTGAAAGGATCTTGTGGCCAGAAAATGCAATACTGCCATAAGTTTCACAATTGGTGGGATACATGTGGGATTATTGTTTTGAGGAAGGAGATCAGGCTCTTACTGACAGTTAACCTATTCAACGAAACTTCTTGATGACATCCCTTTCTTCCAGGGTCTGAACAACTGGAAATGGGGGTACACTGGAGGCTGTCGTCTCCACCCTCTCCCATGGTACCATGCGGTAATCCACAACGGATACAGCCATAGGCTAACACTGGTGATTGGGACGGTTGACAGCCAATGGCTGTGTCCGTCTCCGCAAATGACCATGTACCTGTGCGCTGCGGTTTAAAAAATAACTCACTTGCCTCCTGACACTGCTGGTATCAACACCTCCTCAACTTTAGCTGTTGCTTGCCAACTCGGGGAGCAATCATGCCAGGTAATGTAGGTGAGGGGACCCGTGCCATCTCTGCAGAGGAGCTAGAGCTGCTGGCTTAAGAGGTTCTTTCCCTGTATGGCCAGCTCTATAGCTCACCAGAGGAACAGGTAACTATCTGACGTACATACATTACTCTATATAACTCTCTCTTTGCCATTTCCACAGTCTAAAATGTGCCCCTGAGTTCCAGAGTTAGGTCTATTGAGTGCTGTATCATTTGTTGGTTCTTACATGGGACACTCATTTTAGGGATTGTTGAGAACCATACATTGTGATTGTAACATTACCATTGAGATGTTTAGCACGTATAAGCCCTATATTCCACTTGGTGTGTATGTAGCCATCTAAGCATTCATGAATTTCATGGTATCTCTGATGGTGAAACAACTCTGAAAATGCTAAATGTCAAGACAATTGTATAGACGTTACAGCATGAGCCATGTATGTACACTGTGTGGAGCAGATGCGGATGCTGTTAACTAAGTGTACATTCCCACATATCACTCACCCAAAATCAGGTTTCTCTAAACAGTTGTCTGGGAGCTATCAATAGCTCACATAACCCTTTAGAGTGCCACACAGCCTTGAGGTCACTTATAGGACGGCCCCAAGCTGACCTTTTTCATTTTGAAATGTTGGAAATGTGTTGGTCATGTGACATCAGTATGCTCAGCCTGCAGAGTGCAAGGCTTGACAATAAGCTGTGCACAGTCTGAATCATGTGCCAGGCTGGGGTTGCGTCTCTGCAGCAATAAAACTGATGCACAGAGTTACATCCCTATTGACCTGTAGGTCCTTGGATGTTCATAAATAGAGTTGTGACAAACAATCCTCCCCCAGATTGTTATCACATGGACTACATTTGGAATGGTGATTGTGATTACCCCTTGACCAGCTCTTTTATATTCAATCAATCCAACAGGATGTACAATGGTATGTTGATGTCATCTCTGTCACAGTGACACATCTTGCAAAAGTTGTGTCCTGTGATGATAGTACATGCCACACATACCCTATCACTCATAATATGATATCTCATCTACGAGTACACATGTCTACACATCCCCAGAGAGCAAGCTCTCACTGACACCCATGGCAGTACTTTCATAGTGACCTCAGTCATAGGATGTAGTCTATACTAGGGTACCAGGCTCTATGGACTATAGCCATCAAGTCAATGGGCCTAGACGTAAAGGTGTCAGTACAAAACTGAAAAATGTGGTCAGCCTTCAATAGGCCACATTATTTTCTCTGGTGTCATAGTACCTCACATCACAGTACATGTAAGATGGGCCTTGCCTTCATGATGTTAGTGGGCTGCCTTAGTCAGAGTGGGACATGACCAGGTATGAGGATAGTCAGAATATTGATACAAAGGTGTGTATCCATGTGCTACTAGTGCTCAGCATGTGAAATCTACACAAGTTGTGTATTAACTTTTGAGTAATGACTGTGCTAGATGTATTTGCAATGTATTAGTGCTGTAAGTTCTCCCTCAACACCAGACACGATTTTGGGCAGATCAAGGGTCCGCGCATAACTCTCCCAAAGCCCCCAGGCCCATTGAGCTAAAAGCTTGTCTCATTAACTGTAGGTCACTGCCAAAACACGCCCTTGATATACATCAATCTCTAGTAGACCATAACTGGGACCTTATGTTCCTGTCCGAGACATGGCTATGGGAAGACTCTAACCCAGCTGTTGCCTTAGCCATCCCCCAGGGATATGGCATTGTCTGTGCAAATAGACAAAACAAGAGACCGGGGGGGATTAGCGATCATCCATACAATCACCTGGGAGATCGCTACTTCCAACTTTGGGCAAATAGACAGCATTGAAGGACTCCCTTCTGCATCAAACTATACGCCTCTACCTCCTGCTCGGGACTCCTTCTCTATAGACCCCCGGACTGCTGCCACAGTTACTCCCTTACCCTGGTTGACTATATCGCCCAGGCCAGCACGCGCTACTCTAATTTCACAATTTTGGGCGATCTTAATCTCCATGTGGACTATTCCTCCTGCGCGCATAGCGCAAATTTCATTTCAGCGCTTGCTGGCTGCAACTTGATTCAACGAGTCTCTTCTTCGACACATAAGGCAGGTCACACACTAGACCTTATATGCTCGAACCTACCGGACATTACAGTTCATACCCCGAGCCGGTGATCTGGTCGGATCACTTCCTGATCCCTTTCCAGCTACACCTGAAGGGTGGGCTGAGGGCCGCTTCCTTACCGAAGGATTTAAGAAGGAATTGGAGTAGGGTTTCCCTTGAGTCCCTTTCCCTGCATCTGAAGGACTCAAATAGCCTTGATGTTAGCATCACAAACCTCAATACGTGGGTCAGTGATGCACTTGATTCAATTGCGCCCCAGAGGCCTGTCAACTCTGCGAGAACTTCTCCTTCCGCCCCCTGGTTCTCAGCAGAGATCAGAGCCAAAAAATGTGAGTGCAAAAGACTGGAGCGCAAATGGAGATCATCTTACTCTCAGGAGAACAAAATTGGCTATCGAGCAGCACTAAAAGAGTACCGTAAACTTCTCATTGATAAAAAGAGATTTCCTAGCCGAGTGCATCCCCAGCACCAAGAACTCGTCTAGAGAAGATTTTAAGATTGTGAAGTCCTTTACAAATCCATTAGCGCTCACACACTCGATTCCCCTGTCACAGGAGCTATGCAAAAGGATCTCGAATTTTTTTGAGGAGAAAATAGCCCTGATATATATGCGTCTTTCCCAGCAGCTCCCTGCCCCCTAGGGGTGGCCACATCTACCAACCCCTATGCCTCCCAGCCAGTACTCTCGGAATTTGCAACAATCTCCATGGAGGCATCCCTGGCCGAACTTCAGAAATGTAAATCCGGGTCACCCGGCGATCCCTGGCCAGCAAAACAATACAGTGCTCTGGCTGAGTGCCTTAACCCCCTCTTAATGCCATCTGGAATTCCTCACTCAGACAGGGGATCTTTCCATCAGCCTGGAAACACACGTTTCTTCTCCCTATACTGAAAAAGCTAACGCTGACCCTGAAGTCACAAGTAATTACAGGCCCATCTCTCTGCTCCCCACCCCTGCTAAAGTTTTAGAGAAACTAGCCCAACAGCAACTGGCAGCTTTCATTGAGTCCAATGGTCTACTGCATGAGTCCCAGTCCGGCTTCCGCCCTGGCTTAATACAGAATCTGCACTGATTGAGATGGCTGACTCCATACGCTGGGCGGTGGATGGAGGCTCCACGGCCATGCTGGTGCTTCTAGACCTGTCAGCAGCGTTTGACACGGTGTCCCATTCCATCTTACTAGATCGCCTTAAACGGATTGGCATTCAGGGGACGGCGCTGAACTGAATCTCGTCTTACCTGCATGACCATGAACAACAGGTCTCGATCCATCCTTTCACCTCCCCCACTAAACCACTAAAATGGGGGTGCCGCAGGGATCGGCCCTGAGCCCGCTACTTTTTAATGTCTACCTGACACAACTGGCGGAGCTCATCGCCAAAATGGGGATCAAGGTGACATCCTAAGCGGATGATACTCAACTGTTGTTCACCTTCAGCGGGGTGTCAGCAGCCACCTTTGACCCACTAAAAGAGTGCCTTAAAAGCATCTCTGCCTGGATGAGCTGCAACTTCTTAAAGCTTAACGCCGACAAGACGGAGGTCTTGTTTTTTAACCAAGTTGTACCCCCGACGGCCTTATGGTGGCCAGCTGAACTGGGATCCGCCCCCACACCTAAGGACTCAGTCAAGAACTTAGGAGTCAGGTGGGACAAAGACCTGTCCCTCGCTACCCATGTTCAACTGGTATCTGCGGCCTGCTTTGGCAAAATGAAAACCAATAGAAAATGTATTTCCAGAGTCAGCTCGCAAAACCGTTGTCCATGCATTAGTCACCTCCTACCTCGATTACGCTAATGGTCTTCACTTGGGTCTCCCGATCGGCCTGATCCGTAGACTCCAGATAATTCAAAATGCGGCAGCTAGACTGGTCTGCAAGGTCCCGCTCCGTCAACGTATCTCTCCTCATCTCAGACAACTCCATTGGCTCTCGGTAGGCAAACGCATCGAATTTAAGGCCCTTCGTTTGCCTTCCGAGCGTATCAAGGTAAAGGGCCCAACTACCTGAGGAAGAGACTTCGTCCCTACCAGCAGAACAGATCCCTAAGGTCCAACCACAAACGATACCTCACCACCCCCGTTTCGCGAAGGCAAGAATGGGGGTAGGACATTTGAGGTGGGTACCACCAAGTGCTGGCACAACCTACCTGCCCAACTACGCACGATGCACTCCGAACAGGAATTCAGAAAGGCCTTGAAGACCTGGCTCTTTAGTCGCAATGACTAGATGTGTTCATTCCTCTACTTTTGTTGCTGTCTAAGCGCCGAGACACCCCATTCGGGGTAGCTGCGCGCTTTATAAATATGTTTTATTATTATTATTATTACATCACAACTGATATACGAAAAGTTGCATTTACATTCTGGTTTTTCCTCTTTTCTATCAATACAGGTCAATGCCCATATGGAAAGGCATCGCCAGGATGGTGTGGAGCCTGAGGGTCTACAAGCGGCGTACTGTCCATTTCCAATAGAGGTTGGAGGACCTGAAGCGATGGACCTGGAAGATGGTGGAGGTCCAGCTGAATAAGTCCTTCCAATGGAGGCGGGGCATGCGCTGCACCCTGACCCCACTAATGGCCCGCATACTGGTGTTGGCCTATCCTGTGTTGGATGGACAGTTGAGGGCTCAACAGCAGCTACAAAGGGGTAAGTCCTGACCAGAAATATACATGTTACATTGTCATCCTTTTTGGTAACAGGCAGCAATTTCCCCATCAACATTGAGGGTGACTCATGTCCAACACACTAGAAGAGTAGTTGAATGTGTATGTCTGGTAGTAGGTGCATGATGATGTGCTTTGTCTATTGTCCTTATGACCAGGAACACAGCAGTGTCCAGTCCACTACCAATTTACTGTCTTGAGCAGACACATGGCTGAGTAAAGTAATTAATCACCTCATATTCTATGATGTTCTGGGTGACAGTTGTACCAAACAGGCCATTTGTCTTCATTGTTTCAGGAGTGATGCTCCTTCAATACTGTGTCTGTACGGTCGTACAACGCGTACGCGGGCTCCCATTGCCTCAATGGGTGCGAGGCGGACAAGGGCGCCCCCTACAGCGAGTACGCCGCGAAGCGCTCGCGGCGTACACGCACAGGTAGGGGGACCCATGGGTCCCCCTGTGTGCGCCTCGCACGGGTACGCGTACAGGGGGTCCGACACGGACCCCCAAAGTACGGCTCCGACAGCGAGTTCGAGTCGGACGGCGCGAGTCGGTCGGAGCGGTCGAGGTGCGCATCGTACTTACCCGGCCGGAAAACGTCTCCATTGCGCGGTGCGAATCGGGTCCGAGCGAGTTGGTCGGAGCGGTACGATCCGGGTACGAGTCGGTCGGAGCGGTCGGGTCGCCCGGACGAGTCGGTCGGCGAATTCGCATCGTACTCGCTCGGCCGGACCCGCGTACGGTTCGGTCGGGAAACAGGCTTTCGCATGGCTTTTTTCCCGACCGAATGGTATTGGGTGCGCCTCCGACCGAGATCGGAATCGGCCCCTGTGTTGTTAGTTGATTTTTAGAGTTGTCATGTCTATCCCTAAAGCTAAAATACCACAAAGCTTCACATCTAATTAGCTGATGAAATCTAATACTTCGATAGAATGTCTACAAATGTCCAGTAACCAACTTCAACTCCACGCTAATAGCTGACAATACTAATCTCTAACTATTTTCTTCCATTCAAGCTGCCCATTAACTTTGACACAAACAACGTGGATGTAGATACCTCACTTTCATCATTAACAATGATCTCCATTTCTCAACAAGTCGATCCACCACTGCACCAGACCAGTGGTTGGAAACCAAACAGAGCTCCTCTCCTCCCCAGCAAGACTCCCTCAGGGATGACAACGTTCCTGAAGAGGTGGATGTGGATGACGGTTCTGGCCCATCTGGTCAGCCTGCGTGGACGCCAACAGTGGGCTCACTGTGCCCATAACCACATCTCCCACCACAGCTACGACAATACTGCCAACCACCGCCCCATCACCTGTGCATCTAGCACAGTGACTACCATCCTGTGCACCCCAGTCCTGGTTTATGGTCTGGCTAGCACCACCCCAGTCACGGAGGAACCAGGACACAGTGGGAGGGTGTAGTCTATGTCCTCGTGGTGGGGGGAAAATGTAGGCCCCCAGAGTGAGCTCACTGAGGACACGGGCACCCAAGCTGCCATCATCCAAGTCCTGGGAGTCTACCAGGACTTCCAAAGTGTGATGGCCTAGGTTTTGACCGAAATCTGGGAAATGAAGGAGTTGCAGCGGGACACATACCAGGAGGTTGCTGGCATCCACGTTGGGGTGGCCAGCATCCACACTGAGGTGGCTGGTGTCCACACGGAGGTGGCCGTCATCTGCACCGAGGTGCCCTCACTGGTTGTGGTGCTTAGGGACATAAACTCCACCCTCTGCAGGGATTTTTCCCCTGCATCAACCCATTCCTGTGGCCCAAGTACATCCACGCCATCAACATCTGCTGCAGCCACTGGAAGGGAGGCCCTGACAGAGGATGATATGCCTGCAAGCGCCCTCTCTCAGCAGCTCCAGATCCTCCCTTTGTCCGTGGGGATATCCACGGAAACAGCCAGGAGCTTAGGATGGCAAGACATACACCACCGCCAGTAAGAAACCTCATCCCTAATATCATTCTGTGTGTGCTGCACATTCACTTCGTATTCGCTTATCTGATGGGAGGACTATGTTGGACTCCAGAACAAATGGACTCTACTACAATGGTTTCATCCACCATGACTGAAGACTGCACATTTTTGTTGTCAATATTTTATTTTTTACTTGATTTCTTGGGCTTGTGCAGTCAAATAAAAATGCACGTCACCAAAGAATTGCCTCCTGTTGTAATTCTCACATATAACATTGAGAATGTGCTACCATGTGAACTTTGCAATGTCAAAATTAGGGACTTCTGGAAGCATGGACATGTTGTATGTAAAAAAAAAAAAAATCAGGATCACTACCAAGTCACAACAACACATACATACAAGAGTCTGGACTTACAACATCTTTTTTTCATAGGCTGATATGATGTCAGACAGATAGCAAATAAGACATTTTTCTGTTATTTTGGGTCAGTGATCACATATTTACTTACAGACTCTCACATCATGGAAGGAGGGGATACATCTGACAATAGCCCAGACAATAGGCAACAAAGAATTAGGTCCACATCATCACCTGGAGCCATTTTGACCACCTCACAAAAGAAATACTACATCAAAGTAACAGATAAATCGACACATGTCAGTACAACAGTTTCTGACCACAGGGTCTTTTCAATCCAGTGTTGCTTGCATCCGGTGGAATGTCACAGACAACTGTCAGTGATGTGCTAAAAGCACTTTGCACTACAATGAGGAGACTCAACAACAGCTACATCCAGTTCATAGACAATGAGGACTTCGGCAATGTGAAAGCTGGATGGCATGATTTGGGCACAACACAACATTCTGTTGGATCACATGATGGCACATATATTGCATTATGACCAAAGCACCACAAGGAACAAGTCAAAAGGAAGCCAGGTAACTTCCATCGTATCGCTATGCAAGCTGTCTTGGTACCAGCTTTGTACACCCAAGCTCTGTGACACAGATTCCCAGGAAGAATCCATATCCACTTAGTACGTCTGAACAGCATCATATACATGCTAATGTCACAACTCTGAAATGTCCAAATGAAGATGACATGGCAAAGGTACCTAAAACAGACCAAAACAGAGAGATTAGCTAAGAAAACTTACACATTGTCAGCTTCTAGAGGACACAGTACAAAACAACATTAACAGCTGAACAAAGCTACACTTACAATACCAACACCTTTCTTCAGATCTCTCCAGAGCCATATATTCCTAGTATCTAGCATTAACATCCTCCTCACAACATCACCACAGGAGTTGCAAGATTAGTCAAAGTCACCACATCTCACACCATACTTATACTCAGAAGAAGTAGTTCTAGATGAGATCCTGATGCAAGTCAGCTCCTTCCTCTTCACCACTATCATCATCTTCATTTGGCATTCCAGGGTCCCCACCCAGTGGGTCTTCATGGCCTGCATTCTCTGCGATGTAAGGGATGTTCCGTCGCAGGGCAATGTTGTAGAGTATGCAGCAGGCCACAGTGATCATACACACCTTCCCGGGTGAGTAGACGAGGGCTCCCCAATCTTGTCCAGACATCTAAATATGGCCTTCAGGAGCCCAAAATTCCGCTCCAGTGGCTGCCGTGTCCTTCCATGGGCCTCATTGAAGCGGACATCCCCTGGCATTGTTGGATTCCTCAGTAGTGCCAACAGCCTTGGACGGTTGGGATATGCTGGGTCTCCTAGATGGAAGATAGACATAAGTGCAACAATAAGTTACACACTTTCTGATTCTACTGCCTGACATTACACACACAAAATTAGGATAGATCATACTTACCAACAAACCAGGACCTCTCCAGTAGTAGTTGTGACCTCAGCTGGGGTATGGTGCTGTTCCGCAGTACAAAGGAATCATGGACTGATCCTGGGAACCTGGCACAGATGTTCAAGATATATAAATCTGATAAGCAGACAACTTGCACGTTGATAGAATGGAATTGCTTCCTGTTAAGGTAAACGTGTTCCCTGGCTTGTGGGGGTACTAAGGCCATTAATGGCTAAGTGCCATCAATTGCTCCAATGTAGGAGGTGACCAAACCCATAGAGGTTAACCTTCACAGTGGCTAAATCCTCAAGTTTTGGGAACTGGATGTAGCTGTCAATGTGTCTCATCATTGCTGAAATCACGTTTTGAAGTACACCACTGAACACTGGTTGTGACACACCACCAGATATTGTCACAGGGCCAGATTCACAAAGGCAATCTGAGACAAAAGTCTAACTTTATGACTTTTGGTATTCACAGGGTAATTTACGAGTTGTATCTTTACGTCAGCAGTCGGGCCAAAATCTCCGGCTTGGGCCGCACTCTCCGCACCCGGGCCGTACTCTCCAGCTCGGGCTGGATGAAGTGTAATCAATGGGCCAGAATGCAATTTTTACAAAAAGGAACATTGGGAACGTGTGATAAATGATAGAGGAAATCATGAAAATCGTTTGGGCAGGGAAAAGCATGTGGCCGGACACTACATCATATCCCAGAAAAGTTGGCTCATTTGCATCATGGTACATGCAGTCTACAATTTGTGCTCCTCTCAGTGTTGACTGTAGGGCCAACACTACAGTCAACACTAAAGGGACCGTTTTCTCTGCCCAAACTGATTTTCATGACCTCCTCTACCTTTTCTCACATGTTCCTAATGTTCCTTTTTGTAAAAATTGCATTCAGGACCATTGATTACACTTCATCCAGCCTGAGCCGGAGAGTACGGCCTGGGCAAGAAAGTACGGCCCATGTGCGGGGAGTACGGCCCAAGCCAGAGATTCTGGTCTGACTGCAGGAGTAAAGATACAACTCGTAAATGACCTCTGTGAATACCAACGATCGTAAAGTTAGACTTTTGTCTCAGATTGCCTTTGTGAATGGGGCCCATAGTGTATTGAAAGGATCTTGTGGCCAGAAAATGCAATACTGCCATAAGTTTCACAATTGGTGGGATACATGTGGGATTATTGTTTTGAGGAAGGAGATCAGGCTCTTACTGACAGTTAACCTATTCAACGAAACTTCTTGATGACATCCCTTTCTTCCAGGGTCTGAACAACTGGAAATGGGGGTACACTGGAGGCTGTCGTCTCCACCCTCTCCCATGGTACCATGCGGTAATCCACAACGGATACAGCCATAGGCTAACACTGGTGATTGGGACGGTTGACAGCCAATGGCTGTGTCCGTCTCCGCAAATGACCATGTACCTGTGCGCTGCGGTTTAAAAAATAACTCACTTGCCTCCTGACACTGCTGGTATCAACACCTCCTCAACTTTAGCTGTTGCTTGCCAACTCGGGGAGCAATCATGCCAGGTAATGTAGGTGAGGGGACCCGTGCCATCTCTGCAGAGGAGCTAGAGCTGCTGGCTTAAGAGGTTCTTTCCCTGTATGGCCAGCTCTATAGCTCACCAGAGGAACAGGTAACTATCTGACGTACATACATTACTCTATATAACTCTCTCTTTGCCATTTCCACAGTCTAAAATGTGCCCCTGAGTTCCAGAGTTAGGTCTATTGAGTGCTGTATCATTTGTTGGTTCTTACATGGGACACTCATTTTAGGGATTGTTGAGAACCATACATTGTGATTGTAACATTACCATTGAGATGTTTAGCACGTATAAGCCCTATATTCCACTTGGTGTGTATGTAGCCATCTAAGCATTCATGAATTTCATGGTATCTCTGATGGTGAAACAACTCTGAAAATGCTAAATGTCAAGACAATTGTATAGACGTTACAGCATGAGCCATGTATGTACACTGTGTGGAGCAGATGCGGATGCTGTTAACTAAGTGTACATTCCCACATATCACTCACCCAAAATCAGGTTTCTCTAAACAGTTGTCTGGGAGCTATCAATAGCTCACATAACCCTTTAGAGTGCCACACAGCCTTGAGGTCACTTATAGGACGGCCCCAAGCTGACCTTTTTCATTTTGAAATGTTGGAAATGTGTTGGTCATGTGACATCAGTATGCTCAGCCTGCAGAGTGCAAGGCTTGACAATAAGCTGTGCACAGTCTGAATCATGTGCCAGGCTGGGGTTGCGTCTCTGCAGCAATAAAACTGATGCACAGAGTTACATCCCTATTGACCTGTAGGTCCTTGGATGTTCATAAATAGAGTTGTGACAAACAATCCTCCCCAGATTGTTATCACATGGACTACATTTGGAATGGTGATTGTGATTACCCCTTGACCAGCTCTTTTATATTCAATCAATCCAACAGGATGTACAATGGTATGTTGATGTCATCTCTGTCACAGTGACACATCTTGCAAAAGTTGTGTCCTGTGATGATAGTACATGCCACACATACCCTATCACTCATAATATGATATCTCATCTACGAGTACACATGTCTACACATCCCCAGAGAGCAAGCTCTCACTGACACCCATGGCAGTACTTTCATAGTGACCTCAGTCATAGGATGTAGTCTATACTAGGGTACCAGGCTCTATGGACTATAGCCATCAAGTCAATGGGCCTAGACGTAAAGGTGTCAGTACAAAACTGAAAAATGTGGTCAGCCTTCAATAGGCCACATTATTTTCTCTGGTGTCATAGTACCTCACATCACAGTACATGTAAGATGGGCCTTGCCTTCATGATGTTAGTGGGCTGCCTTAGTCAGAGTGGGACATGACCAGGTATGAGGATAGTCAGAATATTGATACAAAGGTGTGTATCCATGTGCTACTAGTGCTCAGCATGTGAAATCTACACAAGTTGTGTATTAACTTTTGAGTAATGACTGTGCTAGATGTATTTGCAATGTATTAGTGCTGTAAGTTCTCCCTCAACACCAGACACGATTTTGGGCAGATCAAGGGTCCGCGCATAACTCTCCCAAAGCCCCCAGGCCCATTGAGCTAAAAGCTTGTCTCATTAACTGTAGGTCACTGCCAAAACACGCCCTTGATATACATCAATCTCTAGTAGACCATAACTGGGACCTTATGTTCCTGTCCGAGACATGGCTATGGGAAGACTCTAACCCAGCTGTTGCCTTAGCCATCCCCCAGGGATATGGCATTGTCTGTGCAAATAGACAAAACAAGAGACCGGGGGGGGGGGATTAGCGATCATCCATACAATCACCTGGGAGATCGCTACTTCCAACTTTGGGCAAATAGACAGCATTGAAGGACTCCCTTCTGCATCAAACTATACGCCTCTACCTCCTGCTCGGGACTCCTTCTCTATAGACCCCCGGACTGCTGCCACAGTTACTCCCTTACCCTGGTTGACTATATCGCCCAGGCCAGCACGCGCTACTCTAATTTCACAATTTTGGGCGATCTTAATCTCCATGTGGACTATTCCTCCTGCGCGCATAGCGCAAATTTCATTTCAGCGCTTGCTGGCTGCAACTTGATTCAACGAGTCTCTTCTTCGACACATAAGGCAGGTCACACACTAGACCTTATATGCTCGAACCTACCGGACATTACAGTTCATACCCCGAGCCGGTGATCTGGTCGGATCACTTCCTGATCCCTTTCCAGCTACACCTGAAGGGTGGGCTGAGGGCCGCTTCCTTACCGAAGGATTTAAGAAGGAATTGGAGTAGGGTTTCCCTTGAGTCCCTTTCCCTGCATCTGAAGGACTCAAATAGCCTTGATGTTAGCATCACAAACCTCAATACGTGGGTCAGTGATGCACTTGATTCAATTGCGCCCCAGAGGCCTGTCAACTCTGCGAGAACTTCTCCTTCCGCCCCTGGTTCTCAGCAGAGATCAGAGCCAAAAAATGTGAGTGCAAAAGACTGGAGCGCAAATGGAGATCATCTTACTCTCAGGAGAACAAAATTGGCTATCGAGCAGCACTAAAAGAGTACCGTAAACTTCTCATTGATAAAAAAGAGATTTCCTAGCCGAGTGCATCCCCAGCACCAAGAACTCGTCTAGAGAAGATTTTAAGATTGTGAAGTCCTTTACAAATCCATTAGCGCTCACACACTCGATTCCCCTGTCACAGGAGCTATGCAAAAGGATCTCGAATTTTTTTGAGGAGAAAATAGCCCTGATATATATGCGTCTTTCCCAGCAGCTCCCTGCCCCCTAGGGGTGGCCACATCTACCAACCCCTATGCCTCCCAGCCAGTACTCTCGGAATTTGCAACAATCTCCATGGAGGCATCCCTGGCCGAACTTCAGAAATGTAAATCCGGGTCACCCGGCGATCCCTGGCCAGCAAAACAATACAGTGCTCTGGCTGAGTGCCTTAACCCCCTCTTAATGCCATCTGGAATTCCTCACTCAGACAGGGGATCTTTCCATCAGCCTGGAAACACACGTTTCTTCTCCCTATACTGAAAAAGCTAACGCTGACCCTGAAGTCACAAGTAATTACAGGCCCATCTCTCTGCTCCCCACCCCTGCTAAAGTTTTAGAGAAACTAGCCCAACAGCAACTGGCAGCTTTCATTGAGTCCAATGGTCTACTGCATGAGTCCCAGTCCGGCTTCCGCCCTGGCTTAATACAGAATCTGCACTGATTGAGATGGCTGACTCCATACGCTGGGCGGTGGATGGAGGCTCCACGGCCATGCTGGTGCTTCTAGACCTGTCAGCAGCGTTTGACACGGTGTCCCATTCCATCTTACTAGATCGCCTTAAACGGATTGGCATTCAGGGGACGGCGCTGAACTGAATCTCGTCTTACCTGCATGACCATGAACAACAGGTCTCGATCCATCCTTTCACCTCCCCCACTAAACCACTAAAATGGGGGTGCCGCAGGGATCGGCCCTGAGCCCGCTACTTTTTAATGTCTACCTGACACAACTGGCGGAGCTCATCGCCAAAATGGGGATCAAGGTGACATCCTAAGCGGATGATACTCAACTGTTGTTCACCTTCAGCGGGGTGTCAGCAGCCACCTTTGACCCACTAAAAGAGTGCCTTAAAAGCATCTCTGCCTGGATGAGCTGCAACTTCTTAAAGCTTAACGCCGACAAGACGGAGGTCTTGTTTTTTAACCAAGTTGTACCCCCCGACGGCCTTATGGTGGCCAGCTGAACTGGGATCCGCCCCCACACCTAAGGACTCAGTCAAGAACTTAGGAGTCAGGTGGGACAAAGACCTGTCCCTCGCTACCCATGTTCAACTGGTATCTGCGGCCTGCTTTGGCAAAATGAAAACCAATAGAAAATGTATTTCCAGAGTCAGCTCGCAAAACCGTTGTCCATGCATTAGTCACCTCCTACCTCGATTACGCTAATGGTCTTCACTTGGGTCTCCCGATCGGCCTGATCCGTAGACTCCAGATAATTCAAAATGCGGCAGCTAGACTGGTCTGCAAGGTCCCGCTCCGTCAACGTATCTCTCCTCATCTCAGACAACTCCATTGGCTCTCGGTAGGCAAACGCATCGAATTTAAGGCCCTTCGTTTGCCTTCCGAGCGTATCAAGGTAAAGGGCCCAACTACCTGAGGAAGAGACTTCGTCCCTACCAGCAGAACAGATCCCTAAGGTCCAACCACAAACGATACCTCACCACCCCCGTTTCGCGAAGGCAAGAATGGGGGTAGGACATTTGAGGTGGGTACCACCAAGTGCTGGCACAACCTACCTGCCCAACTACGCACGATGCACTCCGAACAGGAATTCAGAAAGGCCTTGAAGACCTGGCTCTTTAGTCGCAATGACTAGATGTGTTCATTCCTCTACTTTTGTTGCTGTCTAAGCGCCGAGACACCCCATTCGGGGTAGCTGCGCGCTTTATAAATATGTTTTATTATTATTATTATTACATCACAACTGATATACGAAAAGTTGCATTTACATTCTGGTTTTTCCTCTTTTCTATCAATACAGGTCAATGCCCATATGGAAAGGCATCGCCAGGATGGTGTGGAGCCTGAGGGTCTACAAGCGGCGTACTGTCCATTTCCAATAGAGGTTGGAGGACCTGAAGCGATGGACCTGGAAGATGGTGGAGGTCCAGCTGAATAAGTCCTTCCAATGGAGGCGGGGCATGCGCTGCACCCTGACCCCACTAATGGCCCGCATACTGGTGTTGGCCTATCCTGTGTTGGATGGACAGTTGAGGGCTCAACAGCAGCTACAAAGGGGTAAGTCCTGACCAGAAATATACATGTTACATTGTCATCCTTTTTGGTAACAGGCAGCAATTTCCCCATCAACATTGAGGGTGACTCATGTCCAACACACTAGAAGAGTAGTTGAATGTGTATGTCTGGTAGTAGGTGCATGATGATGTGCTTTGTCTATTGTCCTTATGACCAGGAACACAGCAGTGTCCAGTCCACTACCAATTTACTGTCTTGAGCAGACACATGGCTGAGTAAAGTAATTAATCACCTCATATTCTATGATGTTCTGGGTGACAGTTGTACCAAACAGGCCATTTGTCTTCATTGTTTCAGGAGTGATGCTCCTTCAATACTGTGTCTCATGTGATGGTAGCCATATTACATGTGACATGGCATACAGTGCACTTTATATGCAGTGACTGGACAACACTTCCCTTTCATAAGTTGGTATGCAACAGTAACATGAGTGTGTAAACATCACTGTTGCAGCATTAGTTCCTACATGTTGCCCAGTGCATGTTTCTCTGATGTTGTTTCCTCTGCAATACTGTTTCAAGATTCATTCAGCGACTGGTGACATGCAACAGGGAGTGAGATATAGAAATGTAGATATCATATGTAAGTGTCTACATTCAGTCCTATAAGGCAATTTGTGTTTGCTATACCAAATGGTGCTGTGATGTGCCATCCCATTAGGACTGAAGTAATCCCACCTCTTCATGTCATAGATATTTACTGACACACATCAACCTTTAAAGGTGTATTGGCTTGTAGGAATGCAATCTAAGAATTATGTTATCAGTAGCACCAAGAAGGATTGGAGATGTTCATAGGGCTATATGAACACTTACGCTGTGTGAATTTATTTGGAGTATCTATACCTCAATACTTTTGCCCACAATGTCTCCAGGCTACTGTTCTATGCTACATGTGATACGTTGCAAAACAACATCAGTATAGCTTTCATTTGCCACTTTTTGAAAGTGGAAATATGATGAAGTTTCAAGTGAAAAGGGACCTTAGTGTGAAATGAGCATTTGCATGTGACATTATTTCTGCTACAGAACATATTTCTGCTACATTGCTATATAACTTGACCTTCATGACATCATGATGTTGTTTAAGGTACATGAACATTTGCTTAAAGGTGGGGCTTGTGTGAACCATGTGCAAATGTATATTTAGTAGCCATCCTATTTGGTGACATCAGTTCACTATGGTATACTACAAGGGTCAAAGTATACAAGGTGATCAAGTATCCTAGTATAGACATAAGGATGGAGGGTAGACAAGTCAATTAATGGTATTTGAGCTGTCTGGGGTCATGACATCTCTGTGACCAACTGTTTCCAGGTAATGTAGCATGCATGCATGTGCTCATGCCAATGTTGAAGTCTATATAGTCAACCATGAAGCTGGTGTAATCCGTGCAGAAATGTTTTTCATTGAAATCCGATGGTCAGGTGTGTTAACGCAGTTGAATTAAACAAATTTAATATGTAATTTCAGGTCCATCCTGGGCAAGTGAAGGAGAAAGGGCCAACATTGGGGACACAGCTGGTCACAGTGGTTCCGGGCAGGAAAGTTTGGACACGGAGGGACCAAGAGGGTGTGGGGAGTCCAACGGAGGAAGCAAGCTTGACTTTGTCATCTTAGGAATCATCCTCCAGTGGACACTCCCGAGTGGTGGTGAACCCCACTGGATTTGTTACAACTTCATCCTTGTCTGCCACCTCCAGTTCCATCCCCACCCTCCCTGTTACCCTCCAACCAGTTGGCCGGGCCTCCTGGCCTAAAAGGGGAGCCGTCTCCTTCACTCCAGGCACCTCAGCTCTGTCCCTGTCCCACCCTCTGTGCAGAGTGAGGAGGCTTTTGACCTCTTGACAAACATCTCTGAGGGTCAGATTCACTACTGCATGCCATTCAGGGGCAAGGCAGCCATCTGCAGGAGATAGCGGCCTAACTGGAAGACATTCACAATGCAATGTCTGGCCTACAGAGATCTTTTCAGACTCTGGCCTACTCCCTCAGTGCAGAAACTTTGTGTCCCTCCCCCGCACCTTACCCATAACAATAACCTATTTCCAAACCTATCCAATGCACACACAAAACATTTTCACACACCCACTCATACAGACCAAAGCAGCACATCCACACATAAGAAAAAACCTTGCGAAAACGCAGGCACACATCCAAACAGACAGACACCACACCCACCACCACAGTCACAGTCAGCCCCACCACCACCACCACCAACACATCCACAACCACCACTGACAACACCACACCCACATACTCACACCACTCCCCCATCACATCCACACACAGCACAGATGATAGCACACACACACATGCACACACCACACCCCTACCACTACATCCACAGCTAGCACAAACCCCAATCCCAACCACCATCACTTCCATACACACACCAAACACAACCACACCCACTGTCACCACCCACCACATCAGCATACACAGAACCCACAACCAGCACTTCCACTGCCACAACATCCACAGACGCACACAAACAAGCACACAACAGACATCACAAAAACAACACACACCCCAACTTGCAGCCCATACATCTCACACATATGCACCCGCAACAGACCCCAGCACATCACACACAGTCCCTCCCTCTACCTTCAAGACCCCGCTCCTTACCATTCTCACTCCTAAGTACCTTATTGAAGATCCCACATTGTCCCTTGCCATATCCTCTCCAAAAACTCCAACTACCACTTCCAAGGACCATACTACCTCTCCCACATTCAAGACCACCCCTTCCACCTCAAAATCCACCCCTTTTACTGACTTATCCACCCCTTCCACTTCCCAAAGCACCCCTGAAAAATATCCCTCTTCTTCACATTCCCAATCCCACATCCTAAACTTAAGTCCACCCTTTCCTCTAACAAAAACACCACTTCCCAACCCAAGGACACCCCTTCCAAAACCGAATGTCCCCATCCCAAGTAACATCTTAGAGGTGTCTGCCCTGCCCAATGGATGCTCCTTTGTGAGGAGGTTACAGTAGCAGTGTGTCGGGAGACTAAGGACGGACTGGGGGAACTGATAACGTGCACCCCATTGCATACCGAAAATGACGTACTAATGCTCCATATGCAGGCTGCGGAGGGCCCCTTTAACTCACCGCAAAGTGTCCTGGAGGAGGAGTCCAGTATGATGACGTCATCCCCTGCTGCCCTATCAGGAGAAAGCGGCAAGGAGAAGGAGGAAGAGGACAGACTGCAGCGAGGGAAGGAGAGCGCGAACCCGGAAGGACGCGGAGAAGCGGAGACCACGCCAGTCCTGTGGGTGAAACGTCAGGCATCCGGGGCCAGCGTCCCGGAGGACAAGAAGATGCCAGGAGGCCAACGAGACCACGCGCCGCCCCGCCACTCTCCATGAGGAGTGTGGCTGGACAAGGTACGGCTCAGACTACGAGGGTTCTCGGGGCACTGGGTGGGGAAGGGCAATTCTTAGAGGGAGGACACCGTCCATCTCTTTAAAAGGGGCTGAACAAGGTGGCGGTACTTGGTGATCCCTCACAGTCCCCCTCCCAATTCCAAGAACGTATTGGCCAAACCCACTGACCCGTGGTATTTTGTTTTCTTTCATTTATTGTTTTCCCTGCTCAACGAGGCCACGACGGCGAGCCACGTACTCAGACCGGACCCTCCAACCATCGGTGATTGCTGGAGCGTATTCTGGAAACCGGACTATCTTTTGAGCACAAAATCTGTTTGGAACAAATAAAACAAACACTAAGACGCCATATGGTTTCTGGGTCCTCCTTGCATACGGGCATTAATCCCTAGACCCTACTGCCCTGGTGGGGCCCCTGACATTTGTGGTGGAGAATGCGGGCAGTCACCATCTGATACAGGATGGACAACCTCGTTTACCAGCTAAAGGAAGGACAAACTAAGCTAGAATGGGCATTGGAGAAAAATACAAATCAAGCAGAGATGGACCACGCTGTGTTCACCTCCGCTATACAAACTCAGGCCGAGAATGTGACCAAGATAGCATAAGGACAGACCCAGTTGCTGTTGGCCCTCTGTCAGGGGAGGGGGCCTGCCCTCCCTGGAACAATGATTCCGCTGCACAAGTACGTCCCGGGGGATGACCCTGTTTCCTTCTTCCTTAACTTTGAGAGGGCTTCAAGGGCCAGCAGATCGTTGGCCTTTTTACCTTGCCCCCTTGCTCACGGGTGAAGCCCAAGCCGCCTACCAAATTGCTAACTGAGACGGTACGGCTAGCTATGGCCACGTTAAGCAGTTCATAATGGACCGGTTGGGGGTGAAAAATGAGTCGCACCGACTCAAGTTCCGGCAAGAAAGGGGCGCCCCGGGAGACACACCAAAAACCCTGTTTTACAAGCTTAAAGACGCCGCCGATCGCTGGCTCAAACCGCTGGAATCTACACGAGAAGAGATCATGGACAAGATATACTTGGAGCAATATCTGGAGGCACTGCCTTATGGAACTCAGAGGTGGCTTCGACAGCATGCTGGTCTGACCCTGGAACATGCTGTAGAGATGGCCACATCATATGCTCGAGCCCAGAGCTGGAAAAGTCTTTCCCTGTTTTGTAGAACAGAACAGTCTCCTGTACCGAGTTGCCAAGGAAGGTGAGGAACCACAGCTATTGGTCCCTGTGGGTTTCAGGGATCAGATCCTCTTGTTTGCACATTCCCACCTCCTTTAAGGCCATTGTGGGGTAGAAAAAACGAGTCAGTCCATTCTGCACAGTTTTTTTGGCCGGGTATTCACGCCCAAATAAAAAAGTACTGTCAAGAATGCGCCATTTGCCTAAAGAAGAACCCGTACATCCCTCCGAAGGTACCTCTACGACCCCTACCCATTATTGGCAAACCATTCGATAGGATAGGGATGGATCTTATAGGTCCCCTTCCCAAGTCATCCAGGGGATATCAATATGTCCTCGTCCTGGTTGACTATTCCACCAGATACCCTGAGGCTCTTCCTCTGCGAGCCGCAACCACCACCACCATTGCCCAAAGGTTAATTGAGGTGTTCTTACGAATGGGGTTTCCCCGTGAAGTCCTCACTGACCAGGGGACCCCGTTCGTTTCTCAACTGATGAAAGAAGTCTGTAGACAGCTGAACATTAGGCACATAAAAACTTTGGTGTACCACCCTCAAACAGACGGCCTCGTGGAACATTATAATGGGAATCTGAAACTCACCCTAAAGAAGCTGTTAACAGCTGATGGGAAAAACTGGGACCAACTTCTCCCGGTCGCCCTTTTTGTCATAAGAAGCCAGGTACAAAGCAGCCTGGGCGTTTCTCCCTTTGAGCTCCTCTTCAGACGGAAGCCCTGTACCCTTTTGGAAATCACCAAGGAGAGCTGGGAAAAGGAGGGTGCAACCGAAGCCCAGGCTCTGTTGGACTACGCTAACCAGGTGAAAGTCCGTCTCCACAAATTGAGAGTCCTGGCTCATGAGTCCCTGGTAAGGGCCCAGGCTAAACAGAAACAACTCTATGACAAAGGCAAACGCTGGAGGGAGTTATGCGTGGGTGATTGGGCTCCTATTCTGCTCCCATCATCCACCCATAAGCTGAAAAGGGAGTGGCAAGGTCCATACCAGGTGGTGAAAAGAATAGGGAAAACCACCTACGTCTTGAGGCTTACCCAGGCCAAAACCCAGATGTACCACATCAATCTTTTAAAGAAATGGTTAGGCCCTCCTCCGAGACAAGTTCACACCATCTCCACAGTGAACACCCAGGTACATACGGTTGACACCACCATTGTTTACACCGATTTGACGGAAGGTGAGAGACAGAACATCCAAACCCTCCTCCATTCCTTTACGGACGTCTTCTCGGATCAGCCCGGAAAAACACACCTGGCCGTGCATTCTATACCCACTCAAGAAGGAGTCGTCATTAAACAAAAACCCTACAGGGTTCCTGAAGCCCGTAGGGCTACCCTACAGCAAAAAGTTGCACAGATGCTAGAGTCCGGTATCATAGTCCCATCAAAGATTAACTGGTGCTCACCCATCGTGCTGGTACCAAAACCGGATGGCAGTATCCGGTTCTGCATCGATTTCAGGGCCGTGAATCGGATCTCCAAGCAAGACGGCTATCCCCTTCCCAGGGTGGATGAGCTAATCTAACGTTTAGGTGAGGAACGTTTGTGAGGTCTCCACAATAGACCTCACAAAAGGCTATTGGCAGATCCCAATAAACCCCAACGACCAAGAGAAAACGGCCTTCTCCACCCCTGACGGTCTATAGCATTTTACCGTCTTGCCTTTCGGGTTACACAGTGCGCCCACCAGCTTCCAGAGACTAATGGACACACTGCTTGCACGACATCAGAAATATTCCTCAGCGTATCTAGACAACATTATAGTTTTCAGTAACTCTTGGACTGAACACCTGACTCATATCGATGCTGTTTTGTCCAAGCTAAGAAGTGCTCATTTGCATATCAACGTAAAAAAATCTAAATTTGCTTTCCAAAAAGTAAAGTACCTAGGCTATCTGCTAGGAAAAGGCATGATTGAACCCCAGACAGAAAAAGTAAGAGCGATACAGGACACCCCGATTCCGAACACTAAACAGGAGTTGAGGGCCTTTCTAGGGCTTGTGGGATATTACAGACACTTCATCCCCCAGTTTTCTGCCATCGCTGCCCCTCTCACAGACCTGTTAAAGAAGTCAGCCTCCCTTCCACGCCTTCACTCCCCCTCCGAGCCTGAAACCCTAGCCTTCCAGAGACTGAAAGACGCTTTGACCACCTCTCCGGTGTTACTAACCACTAACTTTCAAGAACCGTTCATCCTCCAGACTGATGCTTGAGTTGTGGGTATAGGTGCGGTCCTCTCCCAGCTAGACTCAGACGGACTCGAAAGACCGATCCTTTATATCAGTAAGAAGCTCTTCCCTAGGGAACATGTGTACCCCACCATTGAGAAAGAGTGTTTGGCGGTAAAATGGGGTATTGAGAAGCTGAGATACAATCTGGAAGGTAGGCCTTTCGTTTTGTATACGGACCATGCCCCTCTTACCTGGCTACAAAGGAACAAGGGCTGCAACAACCGGATCCTTAGATGGTTCCTGGCCCTACAACCCTTCCAATTCGAGGTTCGCCACCGAAAGGGCACAGAGCAGGGCAACGCAGACTATTTGTCACGTTTTCCTCTTTCCCCCGATCGGGGCAATCCTAGGGGAGGGGTGTGTCGGGAGACTAAGGACAGACTGGGGGAACTGATAACGTGCACCCTGTTGCATATCGAAAATGACATACTAATGCTCCATATGCAGGCTGCGGAGGGCCCCTTTAACTCACCGCGAAGTGTCCTGGAGGAGGAGTCCCATATGATGACGTCATTCCCTGCTGCCCTGTCAGGAGAAAGCGGCAAGGAGAAGGAGGAAGAGGATAGACTGCAGCGAGGGAAGGAGAGCGCGAACCCGGAAGGACGCGGAGAAGCGGAGACCACGCCAGTCCTGTGGGTGAAACGTCGGGCGTCCCCCGAAAAGGCAACCGGAGCCAGTGTCCCGGAGGACAAGAAGACACCAGGAGGCCAACGAGACCACGCACCGCCCCGCCACTCTCCAGGAGGAGTGTGGCTGGACAAGGTACGGCTCAGACTACGAGGGTTCTCAGGGCACTGGGTGGGGAAGGGCAATTCTTAGAGGGAGGACACCGTTCATCTCTTTAAAAGGGGCTGCACAAGGTGGTGGTACTTGGTGATCCCTCACAGTCCCCCTCCCGTTTCCAAGAACGTATTGGCCAAACCCACTGACCCGTGGTATTTTGTTTTCTTTTGTTTATTGTTTTCCCTGCTCTACGAGGCCACGACGGCGAGCCACATACTCAGACCGGACCCTCCAACCATCGGTGATTGCTGGTGCGTATTCTCGAAACCGGACAATCTTTTGAGCACAAAATCTGTTTGGAACAAATAAAACAAACACTCAGATGCCATATGGTTTCTGGGTCCTCCTTGCATACGGGCATTAATCCCTAGACCCTACTGCCCTGGTGGGACCCCTGACACAGTGTTAGTCAGGGCAACTTTTGTGGCACTGCAGTGTGCTAAGCCACACCATTTTACCATAGATTGGCCATTGGTCGCTGGTTATGTGTGGTCCCTGTAATTATTTGGACTAAATAAAATCTGCTTTGTTTGTGAGCACATTAGTCCTGGTGTTTCTTTTCCCTAGCTGTTTTTGGGAACCTAACAATGTTGCAGAGGTTAAATGGTGACGCGATGTTATTGTGTGTACACATTATGGCAGGTTATACTGCAAATATTTTGAGAGTCTACTTTGTTATATACATGCACAATTTGATATGGTATGTGATGGTGATTAGTTTTTATGGGCAGGCATTCATCATAGTGTTGACCACTTGCACCACCTAATTGAAATAATTTGATATGTTGGAATGTGTAACTACATATGTGTTAGTTTCACCCTGATTGGTGACCAATATGAACAGGTTTGTATATTTAGAGCTTGGAACCAGTGAAGAAGTCACACATAACACGGGTAAACGTTGTATGGATGGATATGTGGGATGATTCTAAATTGGGCCAGACATAGATTGAGGTGTTATTTCACATGGTAAGGTTTCACCTTGTCTTGAGCAATGTCTACATCATTTTGCTTGCACTTCTCCCTATGATGTATGCTGGATATGTATTTGATGGGTGCAAGTTAGTCATGTGTTTATCCATACCTGGTGACTGGTTAGTTTTCATTCCTTTTTGTGTTAAGTTTTTGGACATGTGTCCATTATTTTGGGTGCACCTTGCAGCTTCTTTAGATATATTAGAAGCCTGCTGTTACAGATGTGTTTGTTTTTATATATTTCACTTACACAATACACACATAGGCATGGCACTTGGGGATGCCATTGGTTATTCCTGATTTACTTGAAGCCAGTGGCCTGTGCACAGAGATGTTAGAGGCATGGGGAAAGTAGGCTCAGGCACAGGGAACCAGACTTTTAGGGTGCCTCCTGATTGAGCCAACCCTGTTCTACAGAGAGTCTTGCCATGATGACCTTGAAATACTTCAACAAATTGGTTTAGTTAACATTTCCCAAAAACTCCTTTTCAATATGGGTGATATGTGAGAGTCTATTACAGAAATCTTACAGAGAAGGTGTGTTTCTGTTTCATGCAACATCCATACTTAAGTTTATTTCCTATCAACAGAGGACTTAGCATGTGGGAAATGGGAGGCTGTCACAAAGTTTGTTTGATGTAATGTTAGTAAGTAGCTGCTGTTGTGTTGCAATATTAAAAACAGACATCACTATCGATAAATACCAGATGTAAACACATTTGGAATTTGAATGGGTGTGCCTGTGCAGTGTCAGTGACCTGCCAAAGAGGGCACCAAACAGGTGCATTTAGATCATACATTCAAAACTGTTCTGAACAAGGTCCCACAAAATATGTTTGGGCCAGGGCACCCAAAAACCTCAAGACGTCCCTGCCTGTACATCTCCTAACTGGGAAGTCAATGGAAATGGGGTGGATTGTGACTTACTGTAGGTTGCGTTAATGACGGTGTCAATTTCGGATGACATAAAACAACAGCAGCAATGGCAGGTCGTGTACGATCATCTCCATGGTGACACAGGATGTGTGTAGCTGAGTACAGGTGAGTTTCAGCCTTAGACCCATCCCTTTCCACCAGCTCAGCTGTGCCAGTTCACCGGCCACAGTCACGTCGGCAGAAAGGCACATTGTGATTTGGCTGAAGGCGTTAACACTGGTGTCCGCCCTTCTACAGACCATTGGTCTATCCCTCCGCGGTCGAGATTTCCTGGTGGCGGTACCCCAGTGGTCTTTCAACTATGAAGCCACATGCATTGTAATAGGGCGGGTGGACCGCCAACTGGGTGGCAGTGAATCTGATGCTGTGTCGACAGTGGTACCATGACTGCCAAACTTGTAATCAGGCCCTAAGTCCCCTAATGAACTATTTCAAAAATACATGGGATTGGCAGAATGCATCGGTCAGGACACAGATGCCAAGCCAAGTACCAGATACCATGGTGGAAGGTCTATGACAGCACCATTTTAAACTAATGGGGTAATCCAAAAAGGCCAAAGGACCTGGATACAATTCAATACAAGCATCAAATGGTTCTATTGGAAAAGAAAGATTATCCAATATATGATATCACTTCCCGTATACGCAATCCAATCAAAATCCCTAAAGCAATCCAAAATCTGTAGGTTTCATAAAAAAGAAACGAAAAAGTATTTTAAAAAAATAATTGCTCTGGGAAACCAGAAAAAAAGGAAATTTAAGTAAAAACCATTGTAATATATTAAACCAAAACAAATTTCCTAAAAAAAAAAAAAAAATCCAAACTCCCATAGAAATTGTTCTTGTAAAACAAACATTAAAGTGCTACCCTCATGATAGATTATACTCCCAAATATACAAATACACAACACTTAATCAATATAAATAAGATCACACAATTTAACATAAAACATTTATACATTTACATTGCATTTTAAAAAAATGCAAAATGACAAAACAGTGCAAAACACTCACAAAAACACATCTAATTATACAATATAACACTAAAACAATACTATACGCAACTTTTAAACATGCATCCTAAATCCACCCTACCCTTAAAACCCTTAAAAATCATTGAAAAAAGACTTACCTGTTCCGACGAACAGCAGCACCTAACCGCGACTTGGTTCCTGGAAAAACTACCCAAAATAACACAAGTAGACTACAAAACAGAGAGTAGCAGAAATAAAACATAAAAAAGACAATCTCCCCGCAGAAATCAATGGCCAATATATATTAAAAATGTTTAATAATTTGTAAAACAAAATATGTAATACATTTTTTAAATGGTCAAACAATGTTGTAAAACTTTTTATGAAAATTGTAAAGTATAAATTAAAAATAATAGATAAAATAGATACAATTATTTAAAATGTACTAATAATAAATGTATAAAAAATGTAATATATAGTTTTTTAAATGTTAAACTTGTCAAACAATGTTATAAAAAATGTTAAACAAATTGTAAAGTAATAAAAAATAACTGAAAATGTACATTATACAAATATGTTAAATATGATGCACTTTTGCTTATTTTTTACTTCACTTTGTAATTACTTTTATTTTTACTTAAAAATGTATTTGTTAAAATGTAAAACTGTACAATAAATTGAAAATTATAAAAAATAAAGAGTGTAAAATATGTGTGACATTTCTTACTATACTAAATTTAATAAAAAACAATCTTATAAACTAATGGGGTGACATTTACTATTCCCCCTCCAATCTAAACAAACTTGGGGAAAGTGTTGGATACTAAATGGATAAAAATTACTATTCACAATCCTCACTAAACCAACTTGAACAAGGTGTTGGACACTAAAGGAGTGACATTTACTATTACACCCTAATCTAAACCAACGTGGGGAAAGTATTGGGCATGACAGGGGTGACATGTACTATTCCCACTACCACCTAAACCAATTTAGGGAAAGCATTGGACACTAAAGGGGTGCCATTTACTATTCCCATTCCAATCTAAAACAACTTGGGGGCAGTGCTGGACACTAAAGAGTTAACATCTACTATTCCCACTCCAATCTAAACCAACTTGGAGAAAGTGTTGGACACTAAAGGTGACATTTACTATTCCCACTCCAATCTAAACCAACTTATGTAAGCTTTTGAACACTAAAGGGGTGACACTTACTATTCCTACTCCAATTTAAACCAACTCATCGAAAGTGATTGACACTAAAGGGGTGACATTTACTATTCCCACTCCGATCTAACCCACTTTGAGGAAGGCTGGACACTAAAGGGGTGACATTTACTATTCACACTCCAACTAAACCAACTTTGGGAAAGTGCTAGACACTAAAAGACAGACATTTACTCTTCCCACTCCAATCTATACTAATTTGAGTAAAGATGTTGGACACTAAAATCTTCAAATATTATAAATCCAATTTACATTAAAACATATGTACAGAAAATATTCTAAAATAAAATTTGAAAATACTAAATTGCTACTGGATAGTCCAACATTTCAGTAAATAAAAAACAATAACATATTAAAACACACAATATTAAACTACTAACTTTTATATAAATAATGTTAACTTAAAAACGTAATCTATATATTATAAATTTGATGATGATCAGTGCTAAAGAGCATATGCTCTCTGTGTAAATTGTTATCATGATTGGTTATCCATGATTGGCATATTTGATTTACTGGTAAGCCCCTAGTAAAGTGCACTGAGTGTGCCAGGGCCTGTAAATCAAATGTTACTATTGGGCTTGTAGCACTGATTGTGCCACCAAAATAAGTAGCCCTGAAAAGGTATCTCAGACCTGCCACTGCTGTGTCTGAGCGCAGTTGTTAACTGCCATGTCGACTTGGCAAGTGCACCCACTTGCCAGGCCCTCACCTTACAGGTAAGGCACCCCTATGGTAGGCCCAAGGTACCCCCCTGGGCAGGGTGCAGTGTATGTGAAAGGTAGGACATGTACCGGTGTGTGTGACAAGTCCTGATAGTGAAATACTGCTAATTTCGTTTTTCAATATTGAAAGGCTATCTTGCCCCATAGGATAGAATGGGAAAGCTTTGTAACATCTTACAAGTATAACTTGCCATTGGGACAAGATAGAGAAATAAAGTCTAGGCTCTTTGAACTCAGAATTTAATAACACATCTTTTAGTAAAGTTGGTTTTTAAATTGTGTTTGAAAATGCCACTTTTAGAGGACCTGGCCTGGCAGTTTGGGCTGGACTGTTCCCATTGGGCACAGGGTCAAGACTGATTTGCATATGGCTGGGTTTAAACTGGAATGGCATGGGGAGCAAAAAAGCGATGTGCTACTGGAGTCAAGCTTTCCTGGCTGATGAGGGGTGAAACCCCGAAACTGGTCCTAGGATGCTTGTTTCCAGTCCAGGGAGGACCTGGCCTGACAGTTCGGGCTGGACTGTTCCCATTGGGCGCAGGGTCAAGACTGATTTGCATATGGCTGGGTTCAAACTGGAATGGCATGGGGAGCACAAAAACAATGGATTTAGGCCCAGATCTCTGTACTGGGGTGAATGTATGACATTGTTCTGCATTCTGTCCATCAATTGTTGTTTTTGTATTTGTCACCCGAGATGGGATGGGTATGCCCAGATGTCTCCATGCCACTGGAGTCAGGCTATCCTGGCTGATAAAGGGTGAAACCCATAAACTGTTCCTGGGATGCTTGTTACCAGTCCAGGGAGTACATGGCCTGGCAGTTTGGGCTGGACTATTCCCATTGGGCACAGGGTCAAGACTGATTTGCATATGGCTCGGTTCAAACTGGAATGGCATGGGGAGCAAGAAAACAATGGATTTAGGCTCAGATCTCTGTACTGGGGTGAATGTATGACATTGTTCTGCATTCTGTCCATCAATTGTTGTTTTTGTATTTGTCATCCCGAGTGGGCCGGGTATGCCCAGACGTGGGTCCTGTGCTCTCCATGCCTCTGGAGTCAAGCTATCCTGGCTGATGAGTGGTGAAACCCCAAAACCGGTCCTAGGATGCTTGTTACCAGTCCAGGGAGGACCTGGCCTGGCAGTTCGGTCTGTACTGTTCGCATTGGGCGCAGGGTCAAGACTGATTTGTATATGGCTGGTTTCAAACTGGAATGGCATGGGCAGAAAAAAAACTATGGATTTAGGCCCAGATCTCTGTACTGGGGTGAATGTATGACATTGTTCTGCATTCTGTCCATCAATTGTTGTTTTTTTACTTTTAGAAAGTAGGCATTTTCTTGTTTAACCATTCAGTGTGCCTCTGCCTGTTTGTGGATTGACTGTCTGGTTTTGGAGTGACAGGGGCAGAGGATGTGCATTCAGTGTAGACAGCCACCGGGGGCGTTGAGGCATTGCTCTTCTTGTGGCTGTTTTTCCGACGCAGCACAGCTGTGCGAGAAGAATCTCCATCCATCGCCTCGCCTCTGCCAAAACTGATGCAGCGCCTGACGGCACTGCAAGAACCGATGCATCGAGGGATCGTGGTTGAAGAAACCGACGCAGTGCCGCTCGCCGCTTCGATCGCCGACGCATCCCGGATTTCCATGCATTGTACCTGTGAGACAAGTTTTCCCAACGCATCACTCGCGGACCAGTACTGTCTCGGAATCGACGCATCACTTCCCCCTACAGACCAGATTCGACGCATCACTTCTCTTGCTTGCAGCAGAACTGTTGCATCGCCGCCCCATGGTCTCAGGAGCTGACCCATCTCTTTGTTTCTCGATGCTTCCCATCTATGCGGCTCTTTGGCCTTGGGAATTTTGACGTATCTACAGGTACTTTGTGAGAAATCACGCAGCCATAGTTTTCTATGGACCAAGTTGTTTGAAACCTTTTTAAAGTCATATTCTTATTACATGTATGTTGGATTTTTGTCGTTTTGGTCTTGTTGAGTTTAGATAAAGATATTTTATTTTTCTAAACTGGTGTGGTGTCCATTTGTGTTGTTAACACTGTATTTCTGTGTGTTTTGAGTACAAATACTTTACACATTGCCTTTGGAATAAGTCTGTCTCCTCGTGCCAAGCTACCCAGGGGGTGAGCTGGGGTTATCTAAGAGTGTGTCTCTTCTTACCCTGGCTAGAAGCAAGGGTCCCTATTTGGACAAAGGTACCTACCTCTGCCAACTAGAGACCCCCATTTCTATCATTGGTGGTCAGCGGTGAGGATTTGAACTTGTATTTGTACTTGACCCACAGTGATTGGTGTGCATCACTAGTTTAGTGCAGACCACTAAGCAACCACATACTATTTTTTCCCTATTTCCCTTCGGAATTTGGTGGTTGGAACTCTGGTTAGTTGTTGCACCTGTGGGGCCTTGTCAAAATGGAAATTATCTTTTGGCACCTGTACATCTACACAGTGAGGGAACTAAAAGTCTTTTGCAAGGAGAGGAGGCTACCTGTGAAGAGGAGATCCAAAAGGCAGGATCTTAAGGCAGCCCTGTATAGCTATGACGTACCAAGCTAGGAAGCAGCTGTCAGATGATTCTGAGAAGGAATCTGAGGGGGAGGAACGCCAGCCAGAATATCCAGAGGGCAGTGGACCTGAGAAGTGAATGTTGTGGGGAAGATTGGCTCGTGAGGAAAGAAATCAGAACCACGCTTGTGACAGGAGGCTGAGACAGCTGGACTGGGTGTGCGAAGAGATAGAGTGAGCCTTAGCTGAAAATGTGTGTAGCTCGTGAAGTGAGCTTGGCTGGGTTGGAGGTGGAGTCCAGCTCAGATGGTGGCAGCAAAAATATGATATGTAGTGCTGAGGAAGAAGTACACACACCCAGAGATGTGGCGCCTGACTTGAAGGAGGGGGTTGGCATACACCAGGGGGTTCAGGTTTATGAGGTAGCTCCAGTGGTGCGCAGTGTCCCTGAGGTGGATTGGGGAACTCACACAGGGGTCCATATTCCTGGTGGTGGGAGGGACACTCTACTGACTCTAGATGAGAGGTGCAGGGAGAGGGGTTCCCCCATGTTAGAAGCCTTGGTATGTGAGTGTGGAGACCGCTCAGAAGAGTGTGGGTTGAGTCACAGAAACAGTCAGACACTGTCTTGCCAGTCTCAGGAGGGTGATGTGAGTTACTTGTGTGAGGCATTGGAGGGTGAGGCAAAGAGTAGCTTGGTCAACACTTGTGTGGGGCTATGCGATTCAATTGTTGGAGAGCATATTTTAAGTCCCTGTTTTCCAGAGCTAGGCCAACAGCTGGTGGAGTGTGAGTTCTCTGACCCCAGGGGGCTTGCACTGGAGGCAGACCATTTGGTGGATTCCAGAGGGTCTGAAGAAGCTTTTGGGAGTGATCCTGAAGGGGGTGGCTCAGGTTTCCCCCAACCAAGTGAGGTATGGGAGGTTTGTGGTAGCCCAGATAGGTCCCAGTGTAGTGGGAGGGGTGTAGGGTCCCACGTCCTGTCTCAGAGGAGGAGTGGGAGTGGGCTGTGTCCCAAGGTGCCCTAAACCCAGTCCCAGGGCATGGTTGGTTCCATGAGTGAACACCAGGAGGGGGCCTAGTCTGTATTGGGAGGCCATACCCTGAGGAAGATCCCAAAGTGTCAGGTGGGCTGGGGGGGACTGCTGTAGCAAGCATCCCACCAGTTCTGGTGCCTGGCAGCACTGCTCCAGTTGGGAGGGTGCATGAGTTCAGAGAAGAGGATGAGGGGTGACACAGTCCCCAGTGGAAGGACCAGTGGATCAGGGGTTTCCAGCTCTGAGGTCAGAGCCCCCCAGGACTGACCCTGGTGAGGCCACTTATGGCCTGGGGGTTCTTCATGATCTGTCAGGTTGAGAGTAGGCTGGAAACCTGCACCAGTATGACTCTCGCACAACTCATGAGGAGTGTGTTTCCTTTGTGGGGGGTTGGTGTGCTCCCCCAGAAGTCCTGGTTTGCCAGTCACAGGTCCAGCCTGAGGGTACAGACCTTGGGTTTGAGGACCGGGTTCATGGTGTCCCCCCTGACCTGGAGGAAGGGGCGACTGCTATAAGTACACTTACTGGTTTGTCTTCTGGGGGTACCGCTTCAGGTGGGAGGGTGTAGAGCCCCAGGAGGGGGGCAGGAAGAGGGCAGCCTCACCCTTGACCCCTGTCCAGCCTAAGGGTACAGACCCTAATCTGGTGTACCAGTTGCAGGATAACACCCCTGAACTGATGGGAGAATTGTGTGGGACACCTGCCACAGGTGCACTGACAATTCAAGAGTCTGGGGTACCGCTCCAGGTGGGAGGGTGCTGAACCCCAGGGAGGAGGACAGGGTGCGGGAGAGCCCACCCCAATCTCCTGTCCAGCCGCAGGGTACGGACCCTGGGTTGGTGGGCCAGTTTCAGGACGCCATACCTGATCTGGCAGGAGGGAGAGTGGACAAAGGGTGCCAGGCACCTGGGGCTACTGCTCCCCACTCTTTGACATCACAGATGTTAGAGAGCCCTGGGAGGCCTGAGGCCTGGCTCTCATCACTGACAGCTGTCAGTGACCACTGTGGCTTGCTGTCCTGGTGGACAGAGTTGCCCTCGGAGAGGGAGAGGAGTCGCACTCCAGGGGTGGACTGGGCCACACCACTGTGTTGGCCATGTGGGTTCTGTCTGCCTGTTGGGACACATCTGTGAGCAAAGTAAGTTTAGGCGCTGCACAGATGGGGTCCACAGGAGAAGAGAAGGGTTACCCATGCATGGGTCATCTTCGTGGGCCCTGAGAGCATGGTTAGAGGGATCCAACTGGGTTCAGGAAGACATAGAATGGGAATAGACCCTGCTGTTGCCGGCCAGGTTCTAGGTTCCATCGCCCCAAGCAGGGAAGCCAATCGAGGTATGGATTGGTCTACCCTGGCTTTAGGCTGGAAAGGGGTTGTGTTGGACCTGGCCCATTTTTAGGTCGAGCATTCGAGACCTCTTGTATATACTTTAGTATATACTTATATACTAGTATATACTTATATGTGTATGTACTTTGTGGGCTCTGGAGATCAGCCCTAGTACTTGTCTGCTTCCGCTTGGGGACTTTTTTTTCTGTTCAACTGCTTCTATTTAAATGTCTTAATGAAAAAAGACCAGTAGAAGTCAGTAAAATACCAGAATTGCTTTCTGCTGAGGGACTTTCTTTTTAAAAAAATTCTGGCAACTGCCTCTATTTAACTTTCTTGATAGAAAACGACCAGCAGAGGTCAGTAAAATACCAGAATCACTTCAGCATTCTCTAGATTCCAGTCCTTAGAAATTGTCTTCCCCGAGCACCCGTAGACAATTATATTTTTTTCAAATCTTGTATTTTCAGTGATATGACCACTGAAGGCCCTGATTTTATATTAAAAACAGAGCTTTGGACTATACCATATCCCGCTGAAAGGTAATATTTCTCTCCATGTGTACCCATACCTGGCGTGTCACACATTTTAGTGCTTACTTTCCACCATGTTAAAGAACAGTAGATGTTTCAGCACCCAGGCTAATGTGCTGCATAGCTAAATACATATAAAGTCCCAAAGGAGAGACCAATTGCATTGCAAATGCTTGTTTGCAGGGTTATCCCCAAATGTTTTGCATCTTCCTCCTATTTTTTCCTGACCTGTTGTTGTTGGCTATAGGAATCTGGGCACTTTACCACTGCTGATCAATGCTAAAGTGCATATGTCTCTGTATAAATTGTTATCATGATTGGTTATCCATGATTGACATATTTGATTTACTGGTAAGCCCCTAGTAAAGTGCACTGAGTGTGCCATGGCCTGTAAATAAAATGCTACTGACCCCTATTTTTAACAAATACTAAAAACTATATTTTTACCTTCGATATTCCTGTCCAGAAATATTTGAAGTCCCGATATTCTTGACACGATATTTCTGAATCTCAATTTTTTTATCCAATATTTTGTCCCAACACGGGTAAGTGGATGTGCTAGGTGTAGGTGTGCTTGTGAAAAGACCAGTGCAGGAAGAATATAGTGCTGTGCACTGTGTGTATAGTAAATATATTTACTGGGTATATGTGTGCTTGTGAATGGTACAATACGTGGCAGACTATGGGTTCCATTTTGGGAGACCCAGGCCTGCATGGTAAGAAGGTAGTGGAATCACCCCAGACAGATTTGTATATTGCTACATTCCTGTAATCTGGGTGGGATACACTGGAGAGGGAAGAGCTATGCTGTACACTTTAAATGGTACTCTTTTATTAAGAGAGCAATCACAAGGAAAGGGGCCTGCGCACATATCAGGCAGGAGATGGGGCTGACAAGGGATTCATCAAGAGTAGGACTGAGGCCCTGGGCTAACCTTTTGATGCACCTATCACTATAGGTGGCATCCAGGTGTGAACTTGAGTGACTCCCATGGCCTGTGTTGTCAGCTTTGGAGTCACTCCTGCTGTGACAGACTGCGTTCATGAGGAAGAGAGGACAGAGGAGTGGTCACTTCAAAGGGAAGCAGATCCCAACATAAACTTCAAATATAATTGTGAATTGTCAAGCACCCAGTCAGGCTACGTGAGGAGGAGACTGTGACCAGAACTGGGAGACAATGCCTGCTAGTCTCCCTGCTGGGTGAGGGGGCATCACTCAGCTCAGGGAATCCAAGACCACCTGCCCTGAAGCCTAGAGTACCAGCACCTGTCTGCTTGCCAAGATCAGTGTGCCCTATGAGGAAGCGGAGAGCATTGGAGGGATTGAGGTCAATTGGGGAATCCTGTCGAGTGGATTCCCTGTGCAAGGTATGAGGAATGGCTGGTGAACTGATCTGGTCATTGCCCATGTGCAGGATGAAGTCGGTCACACTCTGATGCCAGGAAAGGGCCGCTGTGAAATGAGCCATGGTTATCGCTGTGCTCATCAGGCCAGAGCACGTATGCAATGAGTATTTGGCTACCCATATGCCAGGAGGGGCTTCCGGGATTGTATGGTCATGTGGAGTGGGATGTAGCCCTAGCGTGGTGAGGAACCAGCAATCCCTTAAGCCAGGAGGGCCGCTGCACAGGCATCTGCTTTACTGATTGGGCCATGCCCATGTATAGCAGAGGTGTGGGGACAAAGTATTCCAGAGAGGGGTCAACAGAATTAGCAAGAAGTGCAACCTGACCAGGAACATCGCTGGAGGAGTGAGGCCGTAGTGAGGTCCCCCACGTACGTACTTTGTGACGCAGGACACAATACCAGGAATATTGCATCTCCTTCTATCCATTGAGAGATGGACTGAAAGACTTACCATGTCTGGAGGAACCATGGAGGACCCTCCAGACACTGCAGGAGGGCAACCGCATATGAGGAACTCAGGGACGACTGACAGCAGCCTGCCTATGCTGTGTGCAGTGAACTTACCTGAACCAGCCGGTGCCGCTCTGGCACATACAGAGGAATTGCACTCAGAGACTCCAGACGATCCAATGCAGCATGTGTGGGTAAGACTGAATTTGGGCCAAGTCAGCACCAGGGGAATTTGCTTGCTATTTAGCGCTTTTGCACTGGAACACTTTTGACTTTACCATAGAGGTGGAGTGGACTCTTGAGACTCAGATGAATAGTAGGGCTTACCCTTGATGTTGCCAAAGTGAACCGGGAATAACTAGAGTTAGAGCAATGAGGGTTTGTGTTAGAAATGGGGATTCTGGCTGGCTAAGGTGTATACCCAAACCGGGCAGAAACCATCACTCTGCTCAGGGTAGGCTAGCTACACACCTCGGATAACCTGTACTCACCTTCTCGTAGCTTGGTGCAGAGCAGGCAGGTTAATCAAAAGAGACAATGTGTAACGTATTTGTGCAACACACATACACAGTAAAACAATGAATACATCACAAAAGACTCCACAAAGGTTTATAGAAAAAAGCTTAATATATTCTGAACAAAATAAGACCAAAACGATAAAAATCCAATAAGTACTTTTCAAGATATGTATCAGTGTGGGGTTTTTAGTATTGACAGGAATAATGGCGCTCAAGCTAATTCGCGCTGAGTTTATGTTATACTAGGAGTGTGAACGGTGCAAACCAGGTCAGGGGATATGCCCTAAACCCCCGTGATGGTATGGATAGAAATCCACACAACTGAAGTAGGTACAGTCCCGGGCACACGTAACGAGGATATAATATCAGGAGAAATGTCTCATACTGCAGAAATGTAGAGGGTCTACACCAGAATGATAATCAAAGGTGTTTAATATAGTAACAGAGCATAAGCAACCAGCCAAAACAAAAGCAACCAGCCGACACGTGTTTCGTCACAAAGGGTAGTAACCCGTGACTCTTCAGGGCTGGGGAAGATACAAAACATAAGATAAACTGACAAGAAAGCAAACAAAAGATGTATAGGTGGAAATTAAAAATCATAAATACAAGTGGAAACCTGGTTACATAACTTACACACAAAATGACAATGAAAGATCTTTGCACCAAGATCAAAAGGTCGAGCTGTGAATTTGTAGAGGAAGAAAAATAAATGGAATTGCAGACCAAGAGGCGAAATAATCAGAACATGGTAAATGAGAAGCGACACAAGCCAATGTGATAAAATTGAAAAGGCAGCCTCTAAAGATAACAATCACGCACTAAGCGGAACGTGTTGGAAATACATGCAATGGAGGGCGCCCAGTCATGGCAACGAACAGGTTCTAAAAGCGGCTGTAAACGCATAATCAGTGTTGGTGAAAAGTACTCAGGCAGAAGACCAGCTAGATAAACAAGGACTCCTAAATAGAGGATAGGTCACCCAGGGTTGAAAGGAGGACCTCTGGTACACAAAAGGTAAGACAAAACCGCATAGTGAACGAAATGGTGATCACGAGCAAGCTCCATTGTGAGCTGGACGAGTGCGACTGAAAGACATGCGGAGAAAGCGAAAGAACGATAAAGACACAGCCTAGTAGGTGGCTCTGGAGGGAATAGACGGCTGCCCTAAGTGTGTGCTACTAGTAGGTAAAAGAAAAAAAGGGGGAGAAAAGAAAGGGTAGAGAAAATACCTGAAAGGCGGTGCCAACAAGGTGGATTCTATGGAGAGGAAAAGGAAAACGGTAAGCGAAAGGGGTGAGCTGGAAAAGGAAAAAATACGTACAGGGAAACTAAAGTGAAATCTTACCAAGTGACCGTTCAAGAATCCAAAACGGCAATGAGGAGCAGTGCGAACCACGGTAGGTGGACTACTGCCAAATGTAAGGAAAGGAAGACGGATATCGCCGGGCGGCGGATAAGCCAATGAGGACTAATGACCTGAGAGAAAAAGGAAAATGGGAATGAAGTGAAGTGCCAAGTGTGGGAGGGAAAGGGGGAAGGGGAAAGACGAAAACACTAGAGTATCGAGGTGAAGAAGGCTTACCTTCAGAAAAGTCGATGCAGTCTGTGGCGACGAGATTAACCAAGTAGCACAGGGGGAATATAGAATTAGGCGTGCCAGGTCAGTAGTCCAGGACGACAACGGCGGATGCGCCGGAGTACAGGAAACTAGATAGTGAAAGAGGGGGAGAAAAGGTGTAAGCAGATACACCAGGGATGGTGAGCTAGCATAGGTTGGCTTGTGTGGAGAGGACTGAGTCGCTTACCTGGGAGAAGTGTTGTTCAGGAAGGAAAATGGTTCCGGAAGATGGCCGGAAGAGGAGGGGCGGAGGCGGGGTTATATAGGCAAGGTGGAGAAAGACTAGACCGCAGAAGGACAAAAGCAGAGGTGGGCTACACAGGACGCCATGTATAGAGTGTGCCGGTGTAGGAATTGGTGCTGTAAAAGGGATGTACACCCCAAGTTGAAAGCAGAAAACAAGGAAAAAAGAAAATAACATAGACTGAAATAAAGAAAGAAAAAGGGAACAAACGTACATAAAATATAGACAAACCGATCGATGAAGGATGTTGAAAGGAGAGATGAAGGAGAAAATAGATGCAACATCTGAGAAAAAGTAGTGTAACTCCTGTGATATGGAGTGCATGTCAGATGCTCAAAACAGAGATGCTAAGACCTGGAGGGAAAAAAACATAAAAGTAGTATACCATAATAAATAAATGCTCTCTGGATTACACGCATATACCAAAACTTCATGAGTAACACTGTGAGAGAAATACTCGCATGAAGCTTAGCCTAAAGCTAACAACCAAGTTACATGAGAAATAATTAAGGTGACCATAGTGGGCGCCGCTGTGACATGACATTCACCCGAATAGTAAAGCGAAGTGACATTATACCAAAAGTAGTGACATGATAGCAACAATAGTGGGTGAGAATCGCACAAGGTGACTAAAATCTCAAAACTCTATAAACAAATTAACAGATAGCTGTGAGATTCACGAAAATGTCTGGTTCATCAAATATTCCAACTGGAATAATGAGGTTCATGGTTCATGGAGTGGTCAGTAACCAGTGATTAATCCCCTAAAAAATAATGAAGCTCATGATCCGTGTTTAATCCGTGTTGCACCGTCTGAAGGCGCATAATCCATGTTGCTTCCAGACGTCTGAGCCTCAGTTCTCTGTTGCCTCCTCTGGCATTAGTGGCAGCCACATCAAATCCGAAGAACGAGAGGCGTTTTTGGAGGCTTACGTGGGACAAGTGGCTGCGTGGACTGCCATGGGGTATCTGGAATCCTGGCGTTGGAGTGCTCTGATGTGTTCACCAATGCGTTCCTTCAATGGTCTGATGGTGCTTCCTACATACCATAGTTTACAGGTGCACTCTAGAATGTATATGACAAATTTAGTGTTACAATTGATGTTGCAATTGAACAGGTATTTCTTCTTGTTGATTGCTGTGAGATTTTTGATGCCATTCTGGGCAAATCTGCAGACACCACAACAACCACATTTAAAGAAACCCAGTGTGTGTGTTTTGAGCCATGAGTGGCTACTGTGAGGACGAGGTACAGTGGGACTGAGTCTCGTTTTAAGAGTTCTACCACGTCTATAGGTGATCCGAGGTCTCGTGGTGATTACATCTTTAAGCGTAACATCTGCTAGTAGTACACCCAAATGTTTGTTAAGACTCCTTTTTATGGCTAGACCCATGTCACTAAAATCGGTAATCAATCTAACTGGTTGATCCTGTTTGGTAACTGTGTTTTTGTCACCTAAAGTTTCATGTCTCTCTAACTTTTGGATTCTTTTCTCAGCTTTATTTATGGTATGTGCATCATAACCTCTAGCCTTGAACCTAGATTTCATGTTGGAGATGCATTTCTGGAATTCTGGTTCCTCACTGCAGTTCCTTCTGGCTCTAACGAATTCACCGTAGGGTATCCCTTGAAGTTGATTAGAGGGGTGGGAACTTTCTGCATGCAGGATGGCATTGCATGACGTCTCTTTCCTATATAGTCGACTATGTAGTGTGTTAGACTTGATGTAGAGTTCCACATCGAGAAATGTGATGCTCGACTTGCTACAGACATTCGTGAACCTCATGTTCATGTCATTGGAGTTAAGGTAAGTGAAAAACTCTTCTAGTTTGTCTTGGGACCCTGACCATAGCAGAAGGCAGTCATCAATGTAGCGTCCCCAATAGATTATGCAGTCAACCCATGGAGCTCCTTGATACCCCAGATCCAAATGGATTCTAGAACACCCATGTAGAGATTGGCAAATGATGGGGACAATTTGGAGCCCATAGCTACGCCTTTGGTCTGCTTGTACCATACATTGTCGTAGAGGAAGAAGTTATTATTGAGAATGATGTCCATCATGGCAATTAACATGTTAGTGTGTTGCCAAAGTGTGGCTGGCCTGTTGTGTAGAAGGCTGGTGATGGCTTTGAGACCAACCTCTGGTTCAATGGTAGTGTAGAGAGAAACCACATCTAAGGTCGCTAAAGTCATGTCCGGTTGCCATTGGACATCAGCTAGGATGCTCAAGATATGTTTAGTGTCCTGTATGTATGAGGGTAAATTCTTGACCATGGGGCCCAGAAAGAGGTCAACATATTGGGCAAGTCTCTCTGTGGGTCCGCCTATACCTGATACTATGGGTCTACCAGCAGGAAAAGGGCCCGGTTTGTGTATCTTAGGAAGGGTATACAGCCAAGGGAATGCAGGTCTGTGTACCTTCAAATAAAGAAGTTCCTGATCATCAATAAGACCTAAAGTATGCCAATCAGAAAGGTATTTGTTGATCTTAACAATGAGGGTACCAGTGGGATTTTGATTCAATTGTTCATAACAGGAGGTGTTCTCTAGTTGAGTAAGGATTTCCTTGTGATAATCAGCGTGGTTCATAACCACAACATTCCCTCCTTTGTCGGCCTCTTTGATTATTAAATCAGGAGTGGAACTTAATGTTTTTAGAGCCACCCGTTCTTCTCTACGTAAGTTGTCTTTGGTCCTATGTTTCGAGTGAAGAGTTTTCTTTTCATGTTTGTCTATGTCCGTGAGAACTAGGTTGTAAAAGATATCCACAGAATTGCCCCCTGGGAGAATAGGAGTCTATCTAGACTTCGTCTTGAGACCACTGTTAAGAGTGAGGTCTGTGTCAATATCTAGTTCCAGAAGAAGATCTTCCATATTCATGGGAGGGTCGTCCATGTCCGTAAGGGACAGGAGTAAATGGGTGTCCTGAATATCTTTGATACTTTGTACACCCAAAGAATTGTCTGTGCAGATATTCTTGATGGTCTTAGTGGTGGTAGGGAAACTACTGAAATGTTTCCTGATCTTAAGACCCCTAATAAATTTAAAGAGGTCTATTTTGTGTCTACAGGTGTCTCCTTGTTCATGGGGATTGAAACTTAAGCCTCTGCTAAGAAGTGAGATCATCCCACTGTTCAGAGTATGTGAAACTTTAGGTGACAAAAACACAGTTACCAAACAGGATCAACCAGTTAGATTGATTACCGATTTTAGTGACATGGGTCTAGCCATAAAAAGGAGTCTTAACAAACATTGGGGTGTACTACTAGCAGATGTTACGCTTAAAGATGTAATCACCACGAGACCTCGGATCACCTATAGACGTGGTAGAACTCTTAAAACGAGACTCAGTCCCACTGTACCCCGTCCTCACAGTAGCCACTCATGGCTCAAAACACACACACTGGGTTTCTTTAAATGTGGTTGTTGTGGTGTCTGCAGATTTGCCCAGAATGGCATCAAAAATCTCACAGCAATCAACAAGAAGAAATACCTGATCAATTGCAACATCAATTGTAACACTAAATTTGTCATATACATTCTAGAGTGCACCTGTAAACTATGGTATGTAGGAAGCACCATCAGACCATTGAAGGAACGCATTGGTGAACACATCAGAGCACTCCAATGCCAGGATTCCAGATACCCCATGGCAGTCCACGCAGCCACTTGTCCCACGTAAGCCTCCAAAAACGCCTCTCGTTCTTCGGATTTGATGTGGCTGCCACTAATGCCAGAGGAGGCAACAGAGAACTGAGGCTCAGACGTCTGGAAGCAACATGGATTATGCGCCTTCAGACGGTGCAACACGGATTAAACACGGATCATGAGCTTCATTATTTTTTAGGGGATTAATCACTGGTTACTGACCACTCCATGAACCATGAACCTCATTATTCCAGTTGGAATATTTGATGAACCAGACATTTTCGTGAATCTCACAGCTATCTGTTAATTTGATTATAGAGTTTTGAGATTTTAGTCACCTTGTGCGATTCTCACCCACTATTGTTGCTATCATGTCACTACTTTTGGTATAATGTCACTTCGCTTTACTATTCGGGTGAACGTCATGTCACAGCGGCGCCCACTATGGTCACCTTAATTATTTCTCATGTAACTTGGTTGTTAGCTTTAGGCTAAGCTTCATGCGAGTATTTCTCTCACAGTGTTACTCATGAAGTTTTGGTATATGCGTGTAATCCAGAGAGCATTTATTTATTATGGTATACTACTTTTATGTTTTTTCCCTCCAGGTCTTAGCATCTCTGTTTTGAGCATCTGACATGCACTCCATATCACAGGAGTTACACTACTTTTTCTCAGTTGTTGCATCGATTTTCTCCTTCATCTCTCCTTTCAACATCCTTCATCGATCGGTTTGTCTATATTTTATGTACGTTTGTTCCCTTTTTCTTTCTTTATTTCAGTCTATGTTATTTTCTTTTTCCTTGTTTTCTGCTTTCAACTTGGGGCGTACATCCCTTTTACAGCACCAATTCCTACACCGGCACACTCTATACATGGCGTCCTGTGTAGCCCACCTCTGCTTTTGTCCTTCTGCGGTCTAGTCTTTCTCCACCTTGCCTATATAACCCCGCATCCGCCCCTCCTCTTCCGGCCATCTTCCGAAACCATTTTCCTTCCTGAACAACACTTCTCCCAGGTAAGCGACTCAGTCCTCTCCACACGAGCCAACCTATGCTAGCTCACCATCCCTGGTGTATCTGCTTACACCTTTTCTCCCCCTCTTTCACTATCTAGTTTCCTGTACTCCGGCGCATCCGCCGTTGTCGTCCTGGACTACTGACCTGGCACGCCTAATTCTATATTCCCCCCTGTGCTACTTGGTTAATCTCGTCGCCACAGACTGCTTCGACTTTTCTGAAGGTAAGCCTTCTTCACCTCGATACTCTAGTGTTTTCGTCTTTCCCCTTCCCCCCTTTCCCTCCCACACTTGGCACTTCACTTCATTCCCATTTTCCTTTTTCTCTCAGGTCATTAGTCCTCATTGGCTTATCCGCCGCCCGGCGATATCCGTCTTCCTTTCCTTACATTTGGCAGTAGTCCACCTACCGTGGTTCGCACTGCTCCTCATTGCCGTTTTGGATTCTTGAACGGTCACTTGGTAAGATTTCACTTTAGTTTCCCTGTACGTATTTTTTCCTTTTCCAGCTCACCCCTTTCGCTTACCGTTTTCCTTTTCCTCTCCATAGAATCCACCTTGTTGGCACCGCCTTTCAGGTATTTTCTCTACCCTTTCTTTTCTCCCCCCCTTTTTTTCTTTTACCTACTAGTAGCACACACTTAGGGCAGCCGTCTATTCCCTCCAGAGCCACCTACTAGGCTGTGTCTTTATCGTTCTTTCGCTTTCTCCGCATGTCTTTCAGTCGCACTCGTCCAGCTCACAATGGAGCTTGCTCGTGATCACCATTTCGTTCTGTGAGAAGTTGGCCTGGCATATGCTGTCCACTAATTATAGTGGGCACCTTGCACCAGTCCAAATCGACTCTTATGGTAGGTAGGTTAAAGACAACCTTATTGAAAGCTATCCTAGTGGTAGCTGTGGAGAGCAGCCTTCAGGCTAAGTCTTGAAGGAATGTAAAGCAGCTTGTTTTACCAGTCTATAATCTCTTGAGTGACCAAATGAAAGAGCACCACACCAGGTATATATTCAAAATATATGTATTTATTACTAAACACACCCCTCTAGTCTCTTTATGAGGCTAGAGTTCGAAATACATAGGTTATAAGATCTTAAATCACAGTAATAGCACAAATACACGTTTGGGCCCTAGGGGCGTACCAAACCATATACCAATAAAGTGGTATGCGAACCACGACTGAACTAGACACTAGGCCTAGAGCCTCTAGAAGTGCTTGGACCACAAGGAACCACCCAAGGTAGTGACACAGGGGACCCACGGGAGACGCGTGCAGTGTAAATACCCAACCGCGATACGCCGTTAACTTCTATGGAGAAAGTCGGGATCGGGAAAATAGAGGAAAGGGACACTTAAAAGAGCACTAGGACAAAACCCTTTGAGATCTAGGACTTTGAAGTGTCTCTACCCACGGGAGCACCGGAGTACTCGTGTTACCTCACCCAGGGAAGCCGGGTGCATAGGTGCCTTTCGGGGTCGGGTTTCGTCGTCGTTTCTTATGGCGATCTGCTGCAAAGTGCTGCTGGCGACCAGGAGAAAAGTGTCCGGGTGGATCCAAGAGTGGATCGGAGTTCTGAAGAACCTGAAAGCAGAGGGGACAGAGTCTGGGTCACTAGCCAGTGACCAGGAGGGCGATGGACAGATGCCCACCGATGTCGAGTGCTTCAAGTTCGTTGACAGTCGTCTTGACTCTTCAGCCACGAGGTCCGGGAGGCGTTGTCGGCGACCAGGAGCAGGATTCGGGCTGTTGCTCGATGTCTGTCGAGTGCAGAGGTGTCGGCGACCAGATTGGACCCAACAGGCCTTGGCAACGGCAAGTCTCGAGTAAGATGTAGATCGTCGATGATGCAGACCAGCAAGGTCTGGGGAACTCACCCAGCAAGGGTAAGTGAGGGCAGGCCTGGAGCAACCAGACTGCCAAGTAAAGAAAAGATTGGCCTTCGGTAAGGGCTACTAGCCAACGGGCTAGCGACCGCGAAGGAGCCTCGTGACGCCGCACGTGGAGCTGGCTTACAGGACACTCGTGGAGTGGGGGCCAGTGATCTTCGGTGCAGGTGGTGCTGGAGGCTAGGGCTACTCGGAGCCCAAAGCACGACTTCTTGGGAGACCCAGAAGATGGTGCACTTGCAAGTGTGCTCGGTGTCCAGGGGTCACGGTCTCACGTTACCCACGATAGCCACGGGCCTCAGCTTTGCTGGGGACTCAGGGTAGCCTCGGGAAAGTCTGAGAATCCACCTCTGGTGATGCGATGACTTCGGCGTCCGACGGGAGCTTCAGTGATGCGAACCGGACAGATGCTTCTTTGGTGCCTGCCAAGCAGGGGAGTCACTCCTTGACCCCAAGGGAGATTCTTCAGTCCTCTAATCGTGAGTAGAGCGTCGAAGGTCCAGGATTCTGTTTCAGAGTTTCGTCCAGGTATAATCTAAAGTCCTAAGGACTGGGTTCCTACCTTTATTCCAAAAATAGGGGATGGACTACTCTGTGGCCCCACCTATGGGTGGGTCAGGGCAGAGGGGTGGCTACACCCCTTTCCCTTTGTCCAGTTCGCGCCAAAGCAGGGGCTGCAAGCCCCTGATCCGGTTTGAACTGGGGTATGCACTAGGGACACCAAATGTGCCCCCAGTGCAGGACTTCAAAGCACCCGAAAGTGCTCCCGCCCAGCCCCAATACACATTGTCCTGTCTGGGGAGGTGGTCACACCTCCCTGGGACAGAAACCTATTGTCCAGGCCTCCCCTGCCGGAGTTTCGTCCAGCAGCAGGAGGCCAGACTCGTGTCTGTGGCAGCAGCATCCATTTTGTGATGCCAGGGCTCTGGAAAGAAGTTACCGGACTCGTCAGAGTTAACATGCCTTTCCCTCTAGAAGGGTGGAATGCTACCCCCGCCGCCAGGATTGGCGGGGGGTAGTATTCCAAGATGTTTGACACCAAACACGACATGTTTTGGTGCAGCCATTCCATAGTTAGCATTTTACCGCGAGGATATAATGCGTTTAAGAGTATATGGTCAGGCTGCACTACAAACAGCATCAGAGATGGTCTCCGAACGCTGCAGAGGGGCCCTGCTCATGCAGGGGCACCCTCTCACATAAGAACCATGCACTCTGCCTTTAGGATTGATAAGGCCTGCCTTAGGAGTGACTTATAGGTTTATATGTGTGTATGCTTTTAGTGATATAGGTAACCTATACCACAGCAAGGGGTGCATGCACCACCTTACCCAGGCTGCAGTAGCAGACCTGTGGTGTCAGTTTGGAGGGCCTACCAGGGGTGGCATAATACATGCTGCAGCCCCTGGCAGGCCTCTGAGGTACCTATGCCCTTGGTACATAGTATACCATATACTAGGGACTTACAAGGGCACTCCAGATCCCAATCAGTGATGTGCCTAAGGCACATGGAGACCCTTTTAAAGAGGAAACAGCTAGGCTGGGGTTCTGAATAGCAGGGCCCCAGCCAGACTAATGTCGAAAACCAGTGAAGTATCAGCAAAAAGTGGGGGTACCCCTGTGAAGCAGATCCTACTCTCCTACACAACCCCCCCAAACGTAGGGACATTAAACTAACCTTGCCCAGTTAAGTCTTCATGTTCTAAGTGGAAATACCTAGAGAGTCCATCTGCATTCGCATGGTTACTCCCAGGCCTATGTTCCACTGTAAAGTCCATCCCCTGTAGGGAAATGGACCACCTAAGCAGTTTGGGGTTTTCACCCTTCATTTGTTTTAGCCATAAGAGGGGCTTATGGTCTGTCTGAACCAGGAAGTGTGTACCAAACAAGTATGGCCTCAACTTCTTCAGAGCCCAGACCACAGCAAAGGCCTCCCTCTCTATGGCTGACCAACGTTTCTCTCTAGGGGTCAGCCTTCTGCTAATAAAAGCTACTGGCTGATCCTGACCTTCTTCATTCAATTGTGACAGTACAGCCCCTACCCCCAATTCAGATGCATCTGTTTGGACAATGAACTTCTTGGAGTAATCAGGACTCTGCAGAATTGGAGCAGTGCACATGGCCTGCTTGAGGTCATCAAATGCCTTTTGACAGCTAACTGTCCACTGAACCTTTTTGGGCATTTTCTTAGAAGTTAAGTCATTCAAGGGTGTCACTATTGATCCATACCCCTTGACAAATCTCCTATAGTACCCAGTCAGGCCTAAGAAGGCTCTCACCTGAGTCTGGGTAGTTGGAGCAGTCCAGTCCATGATGGTCTGGATCTTGCTCTGCAAAGGTTGAACCTGGCCTCCACCCACAAGGTGGCCCAGGTACACAACCTGACTCTGCCCTATCTGGCACTTAGTGGCCTTGATAGTCAGGCCTGCCTTTTGCAGGGCCTGTAAAACATTCCTGAGGTGGACCAGGTGATCCTCCCAGGTGGAGCTAAAGACAGCAATATCATCTAGATAAGCTGCACTATAGGCCTCCAGTCCTGTGAGAACTGTGTTCACCAACCTCTGGAAAGTGGCAGGTGCATTTTTCAGACCAAAGGGCATCACCACAAATTGATAATGCCCACTAGGGGTTGAAAATGCTGTTTTGGGCTTTGCAGCATCAGCTAGTCTGATCTGCCAGTAGCCAGCTGTTAGGTCAAATGTGCTGAGATATTTGGCAGAGGCCAAAGTATCTATGAGCTCATCTGCCCTTGGTATTGGATGGGCATCAGTCCTAGTGACTGCATTGAGGCCCCTCTAGTCTACACAAAACCTCATCTCTCTTTTCCCACCACTGGTGTGAGGTTTAGGTACTAGGACTACTGGACTAGCCCAAGGGCTATCTGAGGGCTCAATCACTCCCAATTCCAACATCTTCTGGACTTCAGTCCTGATACAGTCCCTGACATGGTCAGGTTGCCTATAAATCTTGTTTTTAATAGGCAGACTGTCCCCAGTGTCCACTTCATGAGTGCACCAGGTGGTCTGACTGGGTGTCAGAGAAAACATATGTCTAAACTGATTGAGGACTTGCCTGCAATCAGTTTGTTGCTGGGTAGTGAGGCTGCCTGCCAAGGCTGCACCATCAACTGACCCATCGTCAGGGTTCTGTGAGAGCAGGTCAGGGAGTGGGTCACTCTCTTCCTCCTGCCCTTCATCAGTAGCCATGAGCAAGCCCATGTCTGCCCTGTCCACATATGGCTTAAGTCTGTTGACATGGAGAACCCTGTGGGGACTCCTGGGTGTTCCCAGGTCTACTAAGTAAGTGACCTCACCCTTCTGCTCAACAATAGTGTGGGGTCCACTCCATTTGTCTTGGAGAGCTGCTGGGGCCACTGGCTCCAACACCCACACCTTCTGTCCTGGCTGGTAAACAGTTAGGACAGCCTTTTGGTCATGCCAGGCCTTTTGAAGTTCCTGGCTAGCCTCAAGGTTTTTGGTTGCCTTTTTCATGTACTCAGCCATCCTGGAGCGGAGACCAAGTACATAGTCCACTATATCTTGCTTTGGGGGCTTGAGAGGTAACTCCCATCCTTCCTTCACCAAGCACAGTGGACCCCTCACAGGGTGGCCAAACAGAAGTTCAAAAGGGCTGTAACCAACCCCCTTCTGAGGCACCTCCCTATATGCGAATAAAAGGCAGGGCAAGAGTATGTCCCATCTACGCCTAAGCTTTTCTGGGAGCCCTTTAATCATGCCCTTCAAGGTTTTGTTGAATCTCTCAACTAAACCATTGCATTGTGGGTGATAGGGTGTGGTGAACTTATAAGTAACTCCACACTCCTTCCACATTGCCTTTAAGTACCCAGACATGAAGTTTGCACCCCTGTCTGATACCACCTCCTTAGGAAAGCCCACTCTTGAGAAAATTCCCAGGAGGGCCCTTGCCACCACAGGTGCTGTAGTGGTCCTAAGGGGTATAGCCTCTGGATACCTGGTGGCATGATCCACTACCACCAGTATAAATCTGTGCCCAGATGCTGTTTGGGGATCCATGGGACCAACAATGTCAATCCCCACCCTCTCAAAGGGCACCCCCACCACAGGTAGTGGTATCAGGGGGGCCTTTGTAGTGCCACCTGCTTTGCCACTGGCTTGGCAGGTTACACAGGAAGCGACAAAACTCCTTACTGTCTTCAGACATGTGGGGCCAGTGAAAGTGAGGGACAATTCTGTCCCAAGTCTTGTTCTGGCCCAGGTGTCCTGCTAAGGGAATATCATGGGCTAGGGTCAATAGGAAGCCCCTGAACTTCAAAGGTATTACCAACCTCCTGGTAGCACCAGGCTTGGGGTCTCTACTCTCTGAGTACAGGAGTCCATCATCCCAATACACTGTATGGGGACCACTAGCTTTCCCAGCAGCCTCAGCAGCAGCTTGCTGTCTGAGGGGTTCAAGGGAGGGGCAGCTCTGCTGCTCCTGGCTCAGATCTGCCCTAGAAGGTCCCCCTGTCCCCAAGAACTCAACCTGGTCAGGCTCAAGTTCCTCTGGGACAGTTCCTTCTTCAGGGCTGAGATCATCCCCCTCAAGGGACTGATCTTCCTCCTGAGCCAAGGGGAAGGCACTGCCTTAACCCTACTACTCCTCCTCTTGGAAGGCACTTGGTCCATTCTTCCAGAATCCAAGGCCTGTTCAGTTTTAGACAGTTTAGCTTGTGACCTGGTCACAGCAAACACATCTGCAGGGATCCCCAGCATTTCTGCATGGGTCCTGAGCTCCACTTCTGCCCAAGCAGAAGTCTCTAAGTCATTGCCAAGCAAGCATTCGACTGGTAGGTTTGCACTTACCACAACCTTCTTAAGGCCAGTTACCCCTCCCCAGGAGAAGTTAACAACTGCCAGAGTATGGTCTGTTCTGACATTGCTAGCATTGGTCACTTGGTACATTTCACCAAGTATAACTTGCCCAGGTAGCACAAGGTCTTGTGTCACCATTGTGACACTTGCCCCTGTGTCCCTAAATGCCAAAGCCTCTCGTCCATTGATTAAAGGCTGTTGTCTGTACTTGCCCAGATTACTGGGACTCACAGTGGAGGTCACATCCATGCCTCCATCACAGACTAACACAGCCTGAGTCAGCTCCCTGACTAAGTCAGAGCCCAACTCAGTTCCCAGGGTGAACCCTACTAAACCCTTTGCTGGAGCACTTCCACCAACTGTACTAGGGGAACAGGTGCCTTAGGGGCATTGGTGGATGCTGGACTGGAGTCTTTGGACTTGGTGCAATCACTGGTCCAGTGGGTCTTTTGCTTACAGACCTTGCACCATGGTTTTCTTTGGCCTTTACCCTTGGTAGACTGGGAATCCCCACCAGAAGAAGATTTTTGGGGGCCTGATGAAGACTTTTGATCTTTACCCTTCTCCCCACCCTTGTCAGAGTTCTTAGCATCTTGCTTCTTGGTTTCCCCACCTTGGTTCTGTACCTTCTGCTTCACCCTGGTTCTGACCCATTTGTCTGCCTTCTTTCCCAATTCTTGGGGAGAGGTCAGATCAGAGTCAACCAGGTACTGATGCAACAGCTGGTTTTGACAGTTATTAAGAATCTGCTCCCTCATTATCAGATTATACAATCCTGAGAAGTCACACACCTTACTGCCCATCAACCAGCCTTCCAGAGCCTTGGCAGAACAATCCACATAGTCTACCCAGTCTTGAGTCTGTGCTTTTTGGGTGTCTCTGAACTTCAACCTGTACTGTTCAGTGGTTAGGCCAAACCCATCAATAAGAGCACTCTTCAAGACCTTGTAATTGTCAGCATCCTCCTCTCTAACAGTGAGGAGCTTGTCTCTACCTTTGTCAGCAAAGGAGAGCCACAAGATTGCTGCCCACTGCTCCTGAGGGACCTTCTGTACTTTACAGGCCCTCTCTAAAGCAGTTATCCATTTGTGGATATCATCCCCACTCTGGTAGGGAGGGACAATCTTGCTCAGGTTCCTATGGTCATAGGACCTTTCCCTATCTCTAGGGACATGGCTGCCACCATGGGACTCTAGTCCCAACTTTCTTCTCTCCCTAAGGAGATCTAGGGATTCTCTATCTAAAGCCAATTGCTTCTTCCTGATCTCCAGTTGAGTTTCCTCATACTGGACCAGTCTCTTTCTTCTCTCATGAGAGGATTCCCTCCTGTGAGAAGAAACAGAGCTCCCTATTGAGGTGCCAGAGTGGTTAGACTCCTGAGAAGGAGACCTAGACTTTCTGAGCACACTCATAATCCTTCCTGGGGGGACAAAGGTGTGGTTCTCCAGATCCTCATCTTCATCTTCCCCAGAAGGGATTGGGTTTTCCAGGTCAGGGTCATTGTCACCCTCCTGGTCAGTTTCAGAGGGGGGCTGGGGGTAGTAGTACCCCTGGCCCCTTCCTCATCTGCTGGCCCACCCTCTGCTCCTACCCCTTCAGTCTCTGAGGACTTACTAAGATCATAAGCCACCAACATCTCCTGGAGGTGTTGGGTGGTGGGACTTTGGCCTGTCCTTAATTTCCTCACGTTACACAAAGCTCTCAGTTCCAAGAATGGGAGTGTGTCATACTTGGAGGGGAAGCTCAATGGCTTCCTGCAGGGCATCTCTAGATCCTGCTTTTAAAGACATCACTAGTGTGGTGTGGTGTATGCACTACCTACTCTAGTGTGGCCTACTAAACTCTCTTGAGTTGTAGAAAGGGTTGTGCTATCCCTTAACACACAACTCTAAGTTCAGTAGAACTTACTGATATTCTAAGCTTAAATTATATGTACCTTAGGTACCTTTAGTGGTTTTCAGTTGATCAATTCAATTGAGATTATCTGGTAAAACAATAGCAAGCTGGAATCCCACACGCTGCACACCAATGTGAGAAGTTGGCCTGGCATATGCTGTCCACTAATTATAGTGGGCACCTTGCACCAGTCCAAATCGACTCTTATGGTAGGTAGGTTAAAGACAACCTTATTGAAAGCTATCCTAGTGGTAGCTGTGGAGAGCAGCCTTCAGGCTAAGTCTTGAAGGAATGTAAAGCAGCTTGTTTTACCAGTCTATAATCTCTTGAGTGACCAAATGAAAGAGCACCACACCAGGTATATATTCAAAATATATGTATTTATTACTAAACACACCCCTCTAGTCTCTTTATGAGGCTAGAGTTCGAAATACATAGGTTATAAGATCTTAAATCACAGTAATAGCACAAATACACGTTTGGGCCCTAGGGGCGTACCAAACCATATACCAATAAAGTGGTATGCGAACCACGACTGAACTAGACACTAGGCCTAGAGCCTCTAGAAGTGCTTGGACCACAAGGAACCACCCAAGGTAGTGACACAGGGGACCCACGGGAGACGCGTGCAGTGTAAATACACAACCGCGATACGCCGTTAACTTCTATGGAGAAAGTCGGGATCGGGAAAATAGAGGAAAGGGACACTTAAAAGAGGACTAGGACAAAACCCTTTGAGATCTAGGACTTTGAAGAGTCTCTACCCACGGGAGCACCGGAGTACTCGTGTTACCTCACCCAGGGAAGCCGGGTGCATAGGTGCCTTTCGGGGTCGGGTTTCGTCGTCGTTTCTTATGGCGATCTGCTGCAAAGTGCTGCTGGCGACCAGGAGAAAAGTGTCCGGGTGGATCCAAGAGTGGATCGGAGTTCTGAAGAACCTGAAAGCAGAGGGGACAGAGTCTGGGTCACTAGCCAGTGACCAGGAGGGCGATGGACAGATGCCCACCGATGTCGAGTGCTTCAAGTTCGTTGACGGTCGTCTTGACTCTTCAGCCACGAGGTCCGGGAGGCGTTGTCGGCAACCAGGAGCAGGATTCGGGCTGTTGCTCGATGTCTGTCGAGTGCAGAGGTGTCGGCGACCAGATTGGACCCAACAGGCCTTGGCAACGGCAAGTCTCGAGTAAGATGTAGATCGTCGATGATGCAGACCAGCAAGGTCTGGGGAACTCACCCAGCAAGGGTAAGTGAGGGCAGGCCTGGAGCAACCAGACTGCCAAGTAAAGAAAAGATTGGCCTTCGGTAAGGGCTACTAGCCAACGGGCTAGCGACCGCGAAGGAGCCTCGTGACGCCGCACGTGGAGCTGGCTTACAGGACACTCGTGGAGTGGGGGCCAGTGATCTTCGGTGCAGGTGGTGCTGGAGGCTAGGGCTACTCGGAGCCCAAAGCACGACTTCTTGGGAGACCCAGAAGATGGTGCACTTGCAAGTGTGCTCGGTGTCCAGGGGTCACGGTCTCACGTTACCCACGATAGCCACGGGCCTCAGCTTTGCTGGGGACTCAGGGTAGCCTCGGGGAAGTCTGAGAATCCACCTCTGGTGATGCGATGACTTCGGCGTCCGACGGGAGCTTCAGTGATGCGAACCGGACAGATGCTTCTTTGGTGCCTGCCAAGCAGGGGAGTCACTCCTTGACCCCAAGGGAGATTCTTCAGTCCTCTAATCGTGAGTAGAGCGTCGAAGGTCCAGGATTCTGTTTCAGAGTTTCGTCCAGGTATAATCTAAAGTCCTAAGGACTGGGTTCCTACCTTTATTCCAAAAATAGGGGATGGACTACTCTGTGGCCCCACCTATGGGTGGGTCAGGGCAGAGGGGTGGCTACACCCCTTTCCCTTTGTCCAGTTCGCGCCAAAGCAGGGGCTGCAAGCCCCTGATCCGGTTTGAACTGGGGTATGCACTAGGGACACCAAATGTGCCCCCAGTGCAGGACTTCAAAGCACCCGAAAGTGCTCCCGCCCAGCCCCAATACACATTGTCCTGTCTGGGGAGGTGGTCACACCTCCCTGGGACAGGAAACCTGTTGTCCAGGCCTCCCCTGCCGGAGTTTCGTCCAGCAGCAGGAGGCCAGACTCGTGTCTGTGGCAGCAGCATCCATTTTGTGATGCCAGGGCTCTGGAAAGAAGTTACCGGACTCGTCAGAGTTAACATGCCTTTCCCTCTAGAAGGGTGGAATGCTACCCCCGCCGCCAGGATTGGCGGGGGGTAGTATTCCAAGATGTTTGACACCAAACACGACATGTTTTGGTGCAGCCATTCCATAGTTAGCATTTTACCGCGAGGATATAATGCGTTTAAGAGTATATGGTCAGGCTGCACTACAAACAGCATCAGAGATGGTCTCCGAACGCTGCAGAGGGGCCCTGCTCATGCAGGGGCACCCTCTCACATAAGAACCATGCACTCTGCCTTTAGGATTGATAAGGCCTGCCTTAGGAGTGACTTATAGGTTTATATGTGTGTATGCTTTTAGTGATATAGGTAACCTATACCACAGCAAGGGGTGCATGCACCACCTTACCCAGGCTGCAGTAGCAGACCTGTGGTGTCAGTTTGGAGGGCCTACCAGGGGTGGCATAATACATGCTGCAGCCCCTGGCAGGCCTCTGAGGTACCTATGCCCTTGGTACATAGTATACCATATACTAGGGACTTACAAGGGCACTCCAGATCCCAATCAGTGATGTGCCTAAGGCACATGGAGACCCTTTTAAAGAGGAAACAGCTAGGCTGGGGTTCTGAATAGCAGGGCCCCAGCCAGACTAATGTCGAAAACCAGTGAAGTATCAGCAAAAAGTGGGGGTACCCCTGTGAAGCAGATCCTACTCTCCTACACGTTCACTATGCGGTTTTGTCTTACCTTTTGTGTACCAGAGGTCCTCCTTTCAACCCTGGGTGACCTATCCTCTATTTAGGAGTCCTTGTTTATCTAGCTGGTCTTCTGCCTGAGTACTTTTCACCAACACTGATTTTGCGTTTACAGCCGCTTTTAGAACCTGTTCGTTGCCATGACTGGGCGCCTTCCATTGCATGTATTTCCAACACGTTCCGCTTAGTGCGTGATTGTTATCTTTAGAGGCTGCCTTTTCAATTTTATCACATTGGCTTGTGTCGCTTCTCATTTACCATGTTCTGATTATTTCGCCTCTTGGTCTGCAATTCCATTTATTTTTCTTCCTCTACAAATTCACAGCTCGACCTTTTGATCTTGGTGCAAAGATCTTTCATTGTCATTTTGTGTGTAAGTTATGTAACCAGGTTTCCACTTGTATTTATGATTTTTAATTTCGACCTATACATCTTTTGTTTGCTTTCTTGTCAGTTTATCTTATGTTTTGTATCTTCCCCAGCCCTGAAGAGTCACGGGTTACTACCCTTTGTGACGAAACACGTGTCGGCTGGTTGCTTTTGTTTTGGCTGGTTGCTTATGCTCTGTTACTATATTAAACACCTATGATTATCATTCTGGTGTAGACCCTCTACATTTCTGCAGTAAGAGACATTTCTCCTGATATTATATCCTCGTTACGTGTGCCCGGGACTGTACCTACTTCATTTGTGTGGATTTCTATCCATACCATCACGGGGGTTTTAGGGCATATCCCCTGACCTGGTTTGCACCGTTCACACTCCTAGTATAACATAAACTCAGCGCGAATTAGCTTGAGCGCCATTATTCCTGTCAATACTAAAAACCCCACACTGATACATACTTTATGGTTTCAGGAAAGGCAGCCGCAGCGCTTCAAATATCCATTTCATTGCTATCTGTTGATTAGGCTATGGATAGAGACAGGGTCGCATCAGAACTCTTTGACAACTTATCCAAAGGTATCACTATTAATGCAGCATCCACCAGTGGAAACCCAATACGTAGAGAAGGTCTCAAAGAGAAATTCGTAAGACTAGAGAGATTAAAGAGAACAGAGAATTCCAGATGGTGGGACAGTGCCACCTTAAAACAATATCTGAGACTTAACAGGGTCCCAAGAGGACTTCGCTCCCAGATTTTTCCCACATTTGATGATTTGGACGATGATCTTTTAGGCAAATGGGAAGAAACTCTCACTTCTAACTCAAACACACTCATCAACATATTAATAGAGAACGCAGAACGCAAAGTAGCAAATCTCCAGATTGAAATTTCCAACTTAGAAAAAGAAATTGCAGACCTAGATTTAAAAGAAGCTACAGAAAAGAATTATGTCATCTTAAATGATATCCTGTCCAAACACCAGAACGAAATAAAAGACAGAAAAACCCGACAATTAAAAAGAGACGAAGCTGACTACAGAGAGGGACGTGTTTTTACTTTCGCTAGAAAATACGATCAGTTACTTCAGACCGCCACACCTGGTAACAAACCAATTAGACCGGACATTTCATCCATCTCATCCAGTTCCACCTCTCTCAACACCATTGCCAGCAGTGACAGTGAACCTGATAACCCAACAAACGACCTGAACAGATCTACCCTCAATAAATCATCTTTTTACGAGAGGTCCTAACGATACGAAGGGAGAACCGGACACAACAAAGACTAGGAGGCCAAGACAGAAAACCCGTAGAGGGAAGAGGTCAGGACTCAGAAGAGTACAAGAAGAAACTAAGGTCTGGGGACGGGAAAAACAAATAGATTCACAAGATCAAGGTGTGCAGGTAGTTAACCTTTCATCACATACTCTGAACAGTGGGATGATCTCACTTCTTAGCAGAGGCTTAAGTTTCAATCCCCATGAACAAGGAGACACCTGTAGACACAAAATAGACCTCTTTAAATTTATTAGGGGTCTTAAGATCAGGAAACATTTCAGTAGTTTCCCTACCACCACTAAGACCATCAAGAATATCTGCACAGACAATTCTTTGGGTGTACAAAGTATCAAAGATATTCAGGACACCCATTTACTCCTGTCCCTTACGGACATGGACGACCCTCCCATGAATATGGAAGATCTTCTTCTGGAACTAGATATTGACACAGACCTCACTCTTAACAGTGGTCTCAAGACGAAGTCTAGATGGACTCCTATTCTCCCAGGGGCCAATTCTGTGGATATCTTTTACAACCTAGTTCTCACGGACATAGACAAACATGAAAAGAAAACTCTTCACTCGAAACATAGGACCAAAGACAACTTACGTAGAGAAGAACGGGTGGCTCTAAAAACATTAAGTTCCACTCCTGATTTAATAATCAAAGAGGCCGACAAAGGAGGGAATGTTGTGGTTATGAACCACGCTGATTATCACAAGGAAATCCTTACTCAACTAGAGAACACCTCCTGTTATGAACAATTGAATCAAAATCCCACTGGTACCCTCATTGTTAAGATCAACAAATACCTTTCTGATTGGCATACTTTAGGTCTTATTGACGATCAGGAACTTCTTTATTTGAAGGTACACAGACCTGCATTCCCTTGGCTGTATACCCTTCCTAAGATACACAAACCGGGCCCTTTTCCTGCTGGTAGACCCATAGTATCAGGTATAGGCGGACCCACAGAGAGACTTGCCCAATATGTTGACCTCTTTCTGGGCCCCATGGTCAAGAATTTACCCTCATACATACAGGACACTAAACATATCTTGAGCATCCTAGCTGATGTCCAATGGCAACCGGACATGACTTTAGCGACCTTAGATGTGGTTTCTCTCTACACTACCATTGAACCAGAGGTTGGTCTCAAAGCCATCACCAGCCTTCTACACAACAGGCCAGCCACACTTTGGCAACACACTAACATGTTGATTGCCATGATGGACATCATTCTCAATAATAACTTCTTCCTCTACGACAATGTATGGTACAAGCAGACCAAAGGCGTAGCTATGGGCTCCAAATTGTCCCCATCATTTGCCAATCTCTACATGGGTGTTCTAGAATCCATTTGGATCTGGGGTATCAAGGGAGCTCCATGGGTTGACTGCATAATCTATTGGGGACGCTACATTGATGACTGCCTTCTGCTATGGTCAGGGTCCCAAGACAAACTAGAAGAGTTTTTCACTTACCTTAACTCCAATGACATGAACATGAGGTTCACGAATGTCTGTAGCAAGTCGAGCATCACATTTCTCGATGTGGAACTCTACATCAAGTCTAACACACTACATAGTCGACTATATAGGAAAGAGACGTCATGCAATGCCATCCTGCATGCAGAAAGTTCCCACCCCTCTAATCAACTTCAAGGGATACCCTACGGTGAATTCGTTAGAGCCAGAAGGAACTGCAGTGAGGAACCAGAATTCCAGAAATGCATCTCCAACATGAAATCTAGGTTCAAGGCTAGAGGTTATGATGCACATACCATAAATAAAGCTGAGAAAAGAATCCAAAAGTTAGAGAGACATGAAACTTTAGGTGACAAAAACACAGTTACCAAACAGGATCAACCAGTTAGATTGATTACCGATTTTAGTGACATGGGTCTAGCCATAAAAAGGAGTCTTAACAAACATTGGGGTGTACTACTAGCAGATGTTACGCTTAAAGATGTAATCACCACGAGACCTCGGATCACCTATAGACGTGGTAGAACTCTTAAAACGAGACTCAGTCCCACTGTACCTCGTCCTCACAGTAGCCACTCATGGCTCAAAACACACACACTGGGTTTCTTTAAATGTGGTTGTTGTGGTGTCTGCAGATTTGCCCAGAATGGCATCAAAAATCTCACAGCAATCAACAAGAAATACCTGATCAATTGCAACATCAATTGTAACACTAAATTTGTCATATACATTCTAGAGTGCACCTGTAAACTATGGTATGTAGGAAGCACCATCAGACCATTGAAGGAACGAATTGGTGAACACATCAGAGCACTCCAACGCCAGGATTCCAGATACCCCATGGCAGTCCACGCAGCCACTTGTCCCACGTAAGCCTCCAAAAAACGCCTCTCGTTCTTCGGATTTGATGTGGCTGCCACTAATGCCAGAGGAGGCAACAGAGAACTGAGGCTCAGACGTCTGGAAGCAACATGGATTATGCGCCTTCAGACGGTGCAACACGGATTAAACATGGATCATGAGCTTCATTATTTTTTAGGGATTAATCACTGGTTACTGACCACTCCATGAACCATGAACCTCATTATTCCAGTTGGAATATTTGATGAACCAGACATTTTCGTGAATCTCACAGCTATCTGTTAATTTGATTATAGAGTTTTGAGATTTTAGTCACCTTGTGCGATTCTCACCCACTATTGTTGCTATCATGTCACTACTTTTGGTATAATGTCACTTCGCTTTACTATTCGGGTGAACGTCATGTCACAGCGGCGCCCACTATGGTCACCTTAATTATTTCTCATGTAACTTGGTTGTTAGCTTTAGGCTAAGCTTCATGCGAGTATTTCTCTCACAGTGTTACTCATGAAGTTTTGGTATATGCGTGTAATCCAGAGAGCATTTATTTATTATGGTATACTACTTTTATGTTTTTTCCCTCCAGGTCTTAGCATCTCTGTTTTGAGCATCTGACATGCACTCCATATCACAGGAGTTACACTACTTTTTCTCAGATGTTGCATCTATTTTCTCCTTCATCTCTCCTTTCAACATCCTTCATCGATCGGTTTGTCTATATTTTATGTACGTTTGTTCCCTTTTTCTTTCTTTATTTCAGTCTATGTTATTTTCTTTTTTCCTTGTTTTCTGCTTTCAACTTGGGGCGTACATCCCTTTTACAGCACCAATTCCTACACCGGCACACTCTATACATGGCGTCCTGTGTAGCCCACCTCTGCTTTTGTCCTTCTGCGGTCTAGTCTTTCTCCACCTTGCCTATATAACCCCGCATCCGCCCCTCCTCTTCCGGCCATCTTCCGGAACCATTTTCCTTCCTGAACAACACTTCTCCCAGGTAAGCGACTCAGTCCTCTCCACACGAGCCAACCTATGCTAGCTCACCATCCCTGGTGTATCTGCTTACACCTTTTCTCCCCCTCTTTCACTATCTAGTTTCCTGTACTCCGGCGCATCCGCCGTTGTCGTCCTGGACTACTGACCTGGCACGCCTAATTCTATATTCCCCCTGTGCTACTTGGTTAATCTCGTCGCCACAGACTGCATCGACTTTTCTGAAGGTAAGCCTTCTTCACCTCGATACTCTAGTGTTTTCGTCTTTCCCCTTCCCCCTTTCCCTCCCACACTTGGCACTTCACTTCATTCCCATTTTCCTTTTTCTCTCAGGTCATTAGTCCTCATTGGCTTATCCGCCGCCCGGCGATATCCGTCTTCCTTTCCTTACATTTGGCAGTAGTCCACCTACCGTGGTTCGCACTGCTCCTCATTGCCGTTTTGGATTCTTGAACGGTCACTTGGTAAGATTTCACTTTAGTTTCCCTGTACGTATTTTTTCCTTTTCCAGCTCACCCCTTTCGCTTACCGTTTTCCTTTTCCTCTCCATAGAATCCACCTTGTTGGCACCGCCTTTCAGGTATTTTCTCTACCCTTTCTTTTCTCCCCCCCTTTTTTTCTTTTACCTACTAGTAGCACACACTTAGGGCAGCCGTCTATTCCCTCCAGAGCCACCTACTAGGCTGTGTCTTTATCGTCCTTTCGCTTTCTCCGCATGTCTTTCAGTCGCACTCGTCCAGCTCACAATGGAGCTTGCTCGTGATCACCATTTCGTTCACTATGCGGTTTTGTCTTACCTTTTGTGTACCAGAGGTCCTCCTTTCAACCCTGGGTGACCTATCCTCTATTTAGGAGTCCTTGTTTATCTAGCTGGTCTTCTGCCTGAGTACTTTTCACCAACACTGATTTTGCGTTTACAGCCGCTTTTAGAACCTGTTCGTTGCCATGACTGGGCGCCCTCCATTGCATGTATTTCCAACACGTTCCGCTTAGTGCGTGATTGTTATCTTTAGAGGCTGCCTTTTCAATTTTATCACATTGGCTTGTGTCGCTTCTCATTTACCATGTTCTGATTATTTCGCCTCTTGGTCTGCAATTCCATTTATTTTTCTTCCTCTACAAATTCACAGCTCGACCTTTTGATCTTGGTGCAAAGATCTTTCATTGTCATTTTGTGTGTAAGTTATGTAACCAGGTTTCCACTTGTATTTATGATTTTTAATTTCGACCTATACATCTTTTGTTTGCTTTCTTGTCAGTTTATCTTATGTTTTGTATCTTCCCCAGCCCTGAAGAGTCACGGGTTACTACCCTTTGTGACGAAACACGTGTCGGCTGGTTGCTTTTGTTTTGGCTGGTTGCTTATGCTCTGTTACTATATTAAACACCTATGATTATCATTCTGGTGTAGACCCTCTACATTTCTGCAGTATGAGACATTTCTCCTGATATTATATCCTCGTTACGTGTGCCCGGGACTGTACCTACTTTTCAAGATATGCAGGTTCAAGTTATCACATTAAATGCATTGATTCTTGCAGTAAACACAATTTAATCAAAGTGATTCGATTGTGCTTGCGATCATAAGGTAAATTGCAGTTATGGTATGACTGGGGTAGAAAATGACCCCAAATTCTGTTGAAGGAAGCTCAATATCTGTTCTCGTGTCATTTTGGGGTATAAACAGACTTCACGAAGGACAAAGGGAATGTTTTGTGCTGGTCCTGGGGATCGGCTTGCAAAAAGAATCCCAGCCACTAAGGAGCATGCAGGGTTGCTACGGGGACACTGCGGTCTGGGTCTCACACCACAGTACCTCCTCTTTGAGACAGCGGACTGCTCGTTGATCCAAATCCCGGAGATTCGCGGTGGAGTAAGTGACCTCCCGATGTTGGCGCTCCATGTGGGCTCATATATAAGGGCAATGATTAACGTGTTCTCAGTAGTAGATTGTCGTTGCCATGGCAATAGAGGGCCCGCGCTGAGAAGGAATCCCTGGATGCTAATGCGTCCTTTGTCATGGCCGACTACACACAGATTCTAAAACAACATAGAAAGGTGGTCGATCTCTCTCCCGGTCAGAGGCACAATAGAGCACCAAAGGGCAGTCAGGCTGTGAATGAAGCGCAGGAAGGTGTCCGGTCTCCCTTCCGCTCAAGTGCTTGATACTGTACAGCACAAGCGGGCGAGCAGGCACAGTCAGCTCAGGACAACTGGGAGCTGTGGGACTCCCAGTGGCAGAGTCCCACGGCAGTGTAGAGAAAATGAAGTCTTTGATGGCCCTGAGACTTCAAGAACTGGCTGCAAGCCAACAAGCTCTTGGAGAACACTCAAAGTCAAACACAGCCAAAGGTAGCAGGTGGCAGGCCAGCAAAGCAAGGCAGGTAGCAAAATGGCAGTCCCTCCTGCAGCTTCAACAAGCAGCAGGCCAACAGAGCAGAGCAGATAGCAGAGTGGCAGTCCCTACTGGCAGCACAGCAGTTCTTTCTGGCAATGTAGAGATGTAGATCCAGCGATGTCTGGTTACAGGTCGTAAAAACTGTCTAAATTGGTGGGGCCCTACATAAAAGTGTCTTTGATGTAGGGGTGACCTCAAAAGAACTCTCTGAAGTCCACAAGGATCCCTTCCAGCCCTGTCCTGTCTGTCATGCTCACCCTGGGGCGTAAATCAGTGCTTTGAGTGAGGACAGGACACAGCCTATTCAGATGTAAGTGTGAGCCACCTCTCCCCCTTCCTGCCCAGAAAGGCTATCAGAATGCAGATGAATGCAGATGAGTGCTCAGAACGCAAATGAGCCTCACCGTCCTGTGTTTGTGACTGTTTAGAGGGAATGCACAAGGTGTAGCTATCACTCAGCCCAGACGTGTATTGGAGACAGACTGTCAGACAGGAAGAGCAGTAAGTACAGAGAAATGTCCACTTTCTAAAAGTAAGACGAAACTGCAATTGCCAGTGCTGATTATCCTTTTTCACATTCAATTTAACTCTTCGTGATCATGCAAATGAATTCCTGCGACCACCATCTATTTTCTTTATATTCAAGAAACATTAAATAGTTTTATCACAACACAATCATAGACAGTTGACCAACAACCATGGAAAGCATTACATGAAATTCTTCAACGCTGGTCACCCACATAAAATTTAGCAAAGCATTATACTGACACTTGACCTGGCTCTGAATTTGATCACCCACTGTGAGCTAAAGCAATTTTTTAACATCATTTAGCTAGCTCCCGCCTGTTGGGCTTGACCCAGAGGTGCTAGCGCAACCCGCTATTAACAGGAATGTGTCTTTTATGCCATTCTTTATCTTTATTCCCTGTGTGCCAGGTATGTCTCTAAAATGCACTCTCTGGTGTTTGAACCCTGTTGATGCGTTTCAAACGCAATGTGGTTTGAGGGTTCTCCTCATGACTCAGAACTGCTGGAGACTACAAAAAAAAATAGGGCATCTTTTAGTGTATATGAATATATTTATATATTGGGGGTTTGAAATCAATCAACCTTCAACCTTTCGGTGTTTATCTCAATGTGAACTCTTAACTGGATCACCGGGTCTTGCAAGTGTCCCTTGTGTGTACTCATTTTGAGAGAATCTCAAGAAACAAATATAGACACCAATTACTAAACGTCTGTAATGGGTGAATTCTCGCAACTAAGGCAGTCTTTTTTTGTATTATTGTATGAAAAAAGCTTGTGTGAACTTACTTATTCTATTCCAAACTGCTACCATCCTGCATTTAATCAGTCTTTTTTCTGTAAACCAGGAAAGTAACGATCTGTGAATATTTAAGCAAATTGTTTGTATAAGAACGAGTTTGTAACGAGTTCATATGAACTGTAATGAACAAGTGTTAGAAATGGGGGTCTCTAGTTGGCAAGGGTTTGCAACTTTGTCCCAGTAGGGACCCTTACTTCTAGTCAGGATCAGGGAGTTACACTCCTAAAATAACCCCTGCTCACCCCCTTGGTAGCATGGCACGAGCAGTCAGGCTTATCTCAGAGGCAGTCTGCAAAGCATTTGCACAAAACCAACAGTAATACAGTGAAAGCACTACAAAAGGACACCACACCAGTTTAGAAAAATATCCAATATTTTATATACTCAAAACAAGACCAAAAACAATAAAGAATCCACAATACAGTACTTGAAAAATAGATACTTTGCAAGATGTCTTCTAAACTGCAGAAATACCTCAAAAACACAGTTCGCACGAGTTGGTAGCTCCGACCGGGACTACCGCGATGCTGAAAACAACAAAGTCTAACTGTTCCAGCCGACCGCGTCGATACAGGCCAGCAAAAGCGTGAACAGACTCGGTAACAGTACCTTTCTCGTTGCTGCTTACACGGAGGTGCGAGCCGGTCGTGGCAACCTTCGCGGTTGCGTTGCAAAATGGAAGCGGTGCAGGGCGCAGTGCCCTCTCGATGCGGTGCAGGCAGAGGCTCGGTGACGATCGTCCAGACGGCGTCAGTGAGACCAAGGCTTAAGGTGTAGGGCGAGACGGTGCTTGATGCGGTGCTGGCAGGTTGCAGTGCAGGCGACAGAGCCGGTTTGCGGTAGCTGGTGTTGGTTGGCCCAGACGGCTGTGTAGGACAAGACGGTGCATCGTGATACTTTACGAGCGGTGCCTCCAACCACGATGCAGTCACGGGTGTCGAGTCAGCAGCAGTGACAGCGTCGGTGAGGCCAGGAATGGCGAAGTCAAGCGAGGTGGTGCGGACTGCGGTGCCCACAGGTCACGGTGCAAGCAGTGGCGGCGGCATCTGTCGTCGACGTAGGTGAGACCAGGGTTGCGGTGCGAGATGCGGATGGTGCCGTCTGCTGTGCCGTCAGGACGCAGAGCCAGCGGCGGAGTCAGTCGCGGTTCCCTTCTCTGTGGCAACTGAAACAGCGGTTCCAGAAGCGGTACCCAGATGTTGGTGAAGTCTTTGCAGTCCCTGAAACTTCAGAACAGGAGCCTAGCTCGATTTCAGGCCCTTGGAGATACTCAGCACAAGTAAAGAAAGTTCAGTCCAGTCCTTCCACTGCCCAAGGCAGAAGCAGCAACTGCAGGCCAACCTAACAAAGCAACAACACATCAAAGGGGCAGTACTCCTCCTGGCAGCTCTACCAGCTCTTCTTCTTGGCAGGTTCCTTGATTCCAGCGAGTTCTAAAGTTTAGAGGTTTGGGCCCCACTTTTTATAGCCCAAACTCCTTGGCTTTCTGGGGGCAGAGAGTGTCTGTGCCCAGCCAGAACCAGTTCTGTCCTCTCTGGTGCAGCTTCCTGGCAGGAGGTGGAGACAGCATTGTCAGAGGTAGACCAGGCCCATTCAGGTGAAAGGAAACCTCCTCCCCCTACTCTAAATGCTTCCCAGGTCTATTCAGCCCATCCCTGACCCATCTAGACTCTCTGGAGTCTAGATGGGTCAGGGATGTAATTCACTATCAGGACATGCCACACACACAAGGGCATGTCCTACATTTCACATACACTGCACCCTGCCCACAGGGGTACCTTGGGCCTACCTTAGGGGTGACTGACATGTAAGAAAAGGGAAGGTTAGGGCCTAGCAAGTGGATACACTTGCGAAGTCGACATGTCAGTACCAGACTGCACACAGGCTCTGCAATGGTAGGCCAGAGTTACATTTACAGGCTGCTTGTGTGGGTGGCACAACCAGTGCTGCAAGCTCACTAGCAGCATTTGATTTACAGGCCCTGGGCACACATGGTGCACTGTACTAGGGACTGATTAGTAAACCAAATCATCCGATCATGGAAACATCAATCCATAATAACAATTTACAACAGGAGCACTTGCACTTCAATACTGAACAGCAGTGAGAAAGTGCGCATAGACACTAAACCAGCAAAAACAGAGTCAAAACCGGGAGGTCAGAAAGCAAAAAGTCAGGGGAAACATGCCAAAAGATGCCAAGTCTAACACATGTCCCCTCCATCTGAAAGTAGGGAGAACTACCCAACCTCCTGGGAGTTCTCTTCACTAAGGCGGAAGAACCTGGACAGAACATCTGCGTTGGCGTGTTCTGTGCCAGGGCGGTGTTCCACCGTAAAGTCCATTCCTGTAGGGGGATGGACCACTTCAACAGTTTTGGGTTCTCACCCCTCATTTGCATGAACCATCTGAGGGTCCTGTGGTCCATCTGAACTCGAAAGTGAGTCCCGAACAGGTAGGGTCTCAGCTTCTTCAGTGCCCAGACCACAGCAAAAGCTTCCCTTTCTATGGCACTCCACCTCTGTTCTCTGGGGAGTAGTCTCCTGCTAAGGAATACTACAGGCTGGTCTAGGCCATCTTCGTTCAGTTGTGAGAGCACTGCTCCCACACCATGCTCTGAAGCGTCAGTCTGCACAACAAATTCCTTGGAGAAGTCGGGTGCCTTGAGCACGGGCCCCATGCACATGGCGGCCTTCAGGGCATCAAAAGCTATCTGGCAGGACTCAGTCCAGATTACCTTCTTGGGCTGCTTCCTGGAAGTCAGCTCTGTTAAGGGGGCAATGATGGTGCCATAGCCCTTACATACCTCCTGTAGTAACCGGTGAGACCTAAAAAGGCTCTCACCTCTGTCTGGGTCTTGGGGGGCTCCCAAGCCAGAATGGTGTCAATCTTGGGCTGTAGGGGTGCCACCTGGCCACTTCCAACCTGGTGTCCCGCGAGCGTAACTCTGGACTGAATACAGTATTGTGCAGTATTTAGACAGCTTGGGTTTGTTTTTCCATCAATATCGGACACCGTCTAAATCGGATGCCGCTTTAAAGTTTGTGTCTTTCAGTGGTCACTCGGGCACAAAAGATATTGGTGTAGGACCATATTTCACCCAGCCTGCACGCATGAGGTGACGCGCTTTTATATGCCTTTGTGCTTCTTTGCAAAAGAACTTGAATTCTGTTTGGCCCGGAGATATCCCTGTCGGCCTGGCAAAAATTCTCATTGTGTACAACACCTAAGGTTGACATATTCCTAAGGTCCAAATTTATCTTGACACCATAGTCCTCTTACATTTACCTTGAAGGGTCAACCATTTTTATTAACAGTCCTGAAGATGGTCTAAGGGACAAAAGCCAGAATAGACCGAAACGTCGACAAACTGCACCGTTTTCTCTTAATTATTTTTTAACAGTTTAAGAAAAGGTGTTCACAATTGCAACTAGGAAGAACATTGATTTGTATACAGCTGTAACCTCTGGTTTTATTGTGATTGCATAATGATTTTGTACCCTTTATAGATAAAACTTTTTGTATCAATATAAAACTCTTTTTGAACACATACACCCGTGTTTCTAACATGTCTCTAAGACTTTTTTCTATAAAAGATTGATTCATGTGTGAATAACTGTAATTGTCTTGTAAAAATATTCATTTACAAGCAAACTGAAAAAGCTTGAAGATATTTAATATACAAATTGATATAAATTTTCACCTTATCATGATAGGGTGGTCGAGAGACCGCCACTGCTGCCGCGCTCCCATGAGACTGGAGGTCCATGGACCGCCAGAATCCTAATCGGCCCCTTAGTGTTTGCTCTTGCTTGGCAGGATCTTTAAAACTGCTCCCGCCAAGTGAGAGCAAACATGCTATGCCCCTGGGGTAGGCACCCCGGGAAATAGCAGGTGCCCGGCCCTGGGGGGTGGGGTCCCAAGGGCTATTATTGGCTCTGGGAGGGGGCTGTGCTGTCCCCCTCCCTTTCATATGCACGGCCAGGCCCTAGAGGATGGGGTCACCAGGGGCGAACCAGGGCCCTCCCTCCTTGTTTATGAAATCGGCCGGACCCATTTGTTTTAAGGATGGGGCCTGGGCCATGGGGCCAAAATTTGCAAGGGAGTGGAGTCATGTGGCTCCCCTCCCCATTTTCTAATGTGGCTGGGCCCAGGGTCCCCCGAGCCACAATCAACCTGGGAAGTGGGCCGCGTGCTCCTCCTTCCCCTTAATCTAAAATAACTAAGGCCACCTTCTCTACCCGCATGAATTTCTTCAAAATGTCACACCACGGACTATGTGTGATCCTTGTTTCTGATGGCCCTGATGTGTTGCAAAATTTGCATATGTACTTTGAGAATTGTGCTTCCTACTTACATCAAAGGGCACGTGCATCTCAGTACATAAACTGCATACTCACTCTTGCATTGCAGTGTTTGGCTCATCCTCAAAGGAACACTTGAGAGTGGTAAAGAGACTTGGGTGGTATTCACCCCATGTCTACAAGCCTTGCACTTGTGGCATTTCCTGAAGCAAGTGCTGCCACTAAGCCATCACACACTCCTGTTAATTTCAGGACTACAAACCACTAACTGTTCCCTCATTGATTTAGCTTTATGAAATACAATCAAAGATCTATCTTGCATAGAAGTTCCTATTACTGGATCACTTTCAATTATGTGCCAGTGAGTTTTCAGTATATGTCTGACCCCTTGGTGTTGTGTACTATAGTTTGTGATCATTCGGATCTCTTGTTTGCCTTCCACTTTTTCGTCTTCTCAGAGAACAGTTATTTTTATCCTGGATTTATTGTTAGCCCCATGTCTCACCCCCTGGATTACTTCAGGGCTGTAGCCCCTATCCAGAAATCTTCTGGCTAGCTCATCTTGGGCTTGGTTTAACTGTTGTGCTTTTCTGCAGTTCCTTCTCATCCCTGGATTTCCAGTATAGGGAATGCTAAATTTGAACTTATTAGGATGGAAACTGTGGGCCTGTAAAATCATGTTACCTGCTGTGGGCTTCCTGAAGGTTTTGATGAAAAGCTTGTCCTGCTCTATGTACACAGTGAGATTTAAAAAATGCACCTGCTGCTTGATGAGGTTTGATGCAAAATGTAAGTTCAATTTCTTGATATTCAATCTGTCCTGTCAATGGATACCATATGATGAATAAGTTGCCTATAAAGCACAACCACTGGATAATGTTATCTGCGCACTCCTGCACAAAATCCTGTGATAGAACATGGCATGAGTGATGTAATATATGAGCTCATAACCAGTGCATGGCGGTGGCGCAAATTATAGTTTGCTCTGCTAACTATAACTGGTGAATTTCTGTATTCTTTTAGTTCAAAACATTAATGTATTACTGACAAATTCACCTTTTGTTTTTTTTAGTGAATACATATATGTTACCTACTAGTAGTCACGAGTAGGTAGTTGTAGTTAGGACCTAGTTTCCATAGAAAAAGTGTTTTTTGTTTTGCCAATAACTTTGGTGCCGTTTGGCAAATCTTCAGGAAATTTTCAAAATTAGAATGATGCTCACTTAGCTGCTGTCTGGATAGTTTCGGGGTGATTCATCAAATGGGGGCTGAGAAAAAGGGGGGTCCCAAGGCACATTTTCCATATGCAATTTCCCAAAGGGATTTTACACATGACTACAGCCCAAACCGCTGAACAGAATTACACCAAATTTAATAGAAAGGTAGTTCTTGGTCCAGATAGTGACCTTTTTGTGATTTGGTGTAAATCCATTCAGTAGTTTTCGAGATATTAACTGAAATCCAAATTTGTATATCTAGGGACGTGGATCCTCCTTGGATTCACAAATCTATGCAACAACAACAATGCCATGATTGCCTGACCACAACCTGAGAGGAAAGTTGCGGCCGCCATTTAGTTCATTGGGACTCAGTTCCCAGTGGAGAAAACAAAGTTAAAAAGTGATAGAAGGGGTCAGGATAGAGGTACCCTAACCCAATGGGACTAATAGAGGGGTCTGTGAGGGCCCTCTCATGGGCAAGAAATTGTCCCAAAAACCTTTTTTTTACCACACTAGGAACTGCAGGTCCTCCCCGGATCCTCACGGATTCGGGTGGATTCACTGATCCAGACCCCAATTACAAAAAACTCATTCACAGATCCACACAGCTATTCGCACACTCACTCACACACCCACTTACACAACCACTCTCACACCCACTCACACACCCACTCACAGACCCTCAAAACCACTCACACACCAGCTCACAGACCCACAAACCTTTCCCACACCCACTCACATGCCCAATTACACACCCACATAACCACTCGCACACCCTTACCCATACCCATACAGCCACTCACACACCCACTCACAGGCCTTCAACACTACTCTCACACCCACACAGCTACTCACACACTTAGACACCCACACAGCTACTCCCAAACCCACTCACAGACCCACACAGCCAGTCACATACAAACTCACACACAATCACACACCCACTTACACATCCACACAACCACTCACACACTGACTCACACACCCAGGTTGCAGGGACGTTTTTGTTAGGTTCAGATTTTACACACACAATACCATAGAAATTCAGCAGTTACAGTTATAGTTATCTCAAGTAACTATAACTTGTGCCCTAAGGTAACTATGACTGACACCTTTGCCGTGCACTGCTAATAACCCCCCATATCACATCACTCATGACATCTTCTATGACATCATTGATAATATCCCCGCAATATTTGCAGTGAAATTATTGATGAGAAAACTGTGCATGGAGGGGGCACGAGTTATAGTTACCTATACACACACACTATATATATATATATATATATATATATATATATATATATATATATATATATATATATATATATATATAATTTCAACAAGGTGTCCCCCTGCGGGGACGCACTCAGAGATCAGCCGAATTCTAAGAGTGGTGGCAGCCTTCTTTATTGAAGAACCAGACATCTCTTGCCAAACAAACAGTCCATGCCCTACGCGTTTCGGAGCAGCTTGCTCCTTGTTCACGGGCTTGATGCTTTGTTGAACAGCAGAAAAGAGTGAAAAAACGGAGTCACTGATTAACATTTTATCTCTCTCCGGTGAGTCAGATGATGCAAATCACAAACAGGGAAACCTGGGACTCGTAGTTTCTTCCACTCCATAATTAATTCCTTCGGTGGATTCTACTGAAATAAACAAATAATAAATGTCATTTCTTGCTCTCAAGTGAGCCGCAGGCAAGAGACTCCGGCCCGATTTCATTTAAAACTGTTCTCCCTGCAATTTCAGTACCGACTGTCAGTACGAAGCAGCCCACCATTTCTTTTAGAGGCAGTGCGATCCCCCCGGCCGGGACTGGCCGGATTAAATCATTTCAACAAGGTGTCCCCCTGCGGGGACGCACTCAGAGATCAGCCGAATTCTGCGAGTGGTGGCAGCCTTCTTTATTGAAGAACCAGACATCTCTTGCCAAACAAACAGTCCATGCCCTACGCGTTTCGGAGCAGCTTGCTCCTTGTTCATGGGCTTGATGCTTTGTTGAACAGCAGAAAAGAGTGAAAAAACTAAGTCACTGATTAACATTCTATCTCTCTCCGGTGAGTCAGATGATGCAAATCACAAACAGGGAATCCTGGGACTCGTAGTTTCTTCCACTCCATAATTAATTCCTTCGGTGGATTCTGATGAAAATATGCAGATTTTAATGTGGAATGTGGCAGAACCCACCGAAGGGTCATAATTGTGAGTAAAACGGCACTACGAGTCCGAGAATGCTGGGTGTTAATAAGCAAGCCCACTGGAGGGTATAAAATGAAACTCAGCCTTTGCTCATTACTGCCCAATTTACATGCTGATGCCCGTGAACAAGGAGTAGGAACTCCGAAACGCGTAGGGCTGTGTAAACTTTTCAGGACATTGCTACCGGTTACCTGTAATAAAGAATGGTGCCTTGAACTAGCAGAATTCGGCTGTTTTCTGAGTGCGTCCTCGAAGGTGGGGCAACCCTGTTTGTAAATATATATATATATATATATATATATATATATATATATATATATATATATATATATATATATATATATATATATATATATATATATATATATATTATCTACTGGCGGTCGCCAGTAGATAGTTATAGTTAGGACCTATTTTCCATAGGAAATCTGCAACATTCTATTTGAAATAACTTTGGCGCCGGTTGACGAATTTTCGCGAAATTTTCAAAATTTGTGGCCCGCTCCCGTCCGCTCCTATCCTGAAAGTCTCGGGGTGATTCGTCAAGTGGGGGCCGAGAAAAAAGGGGGTTCCCAAAACGTGTTTTCCCGATGCAATTTTCCTTAGGAACCTTTCATCGCAGCTACAGCCCGAACTGCTGAACGGAATTACACCAAATTTGGCAAAAAGTTAGCCCTTGGTTCAGAGTTGTGCCTTTTGCTTAAATGGTGTAAATCCGTTCAGTAGTTCCTGAGAAAATCAAAAGTAAAATCACATATGTATCTATGGCCGCGTAGGGTCCGCGTACCCTCCCGATCACGAGCTGCATGCTTATTGGTTGTCAAGTGGCTGTCAACACTACAAATCAGGAAGTGTTGGCAGCCATTTTGTGCCTCGGAAGAACCGAGGCACAAGAAACAAGTCGCAAAACGCAAAAAGGGGGCAGGGTAGAAACACCCTGATCCCCTAGGTCTGCTCAGGGGGTCCCACAAGGACCCCCTGGGCAGAAAAAAGCATTTTTTTTTTTTAATTGGCGGGATGCGCTTAGGGTGCGCGGATCCCGCCGTGATTAGAAAAAAATCGAAGCGCGGTCTCCTGTGCTTCGAGGCTATTTTGCCCCCGGGTGGGCCAAGTCCCGGGGGCATGCGGGGGTTAGTTTATATTTTATGGCCAAGCCCCGGGGACCGCCACCCCCTGGGGCTTTAAAAAAAAAATGGTGCGGGAGGGCACTCGGCCCTCCCGCAGCCCCGGGGACCGCCACCCCCCCGGGGCACTAACAATTTTAAAGTGGGGGTCCGTTTTGGACCCCCGAAGCCCCGGGGACCACCACCTCCCGGGGCTTTCAACATGTTGGGAGGGGACACGCGGCCCCCTCCTGGAGCCTGTGATGGCCCTGGGGACCACCACCCCCAGGGCCGGCTCCTGCAGTGTCCCGGGGTGCCTACCCCGGGACACTGCTGTTTGCTATGACAGGGCGGGAGCCTCGCGGCTCCCGTCCTGTCATAGCTAAGCTTTGCTAATTTTGGAAGAGAGAGCAGGGAAACCTGCTCTCTCTTCCAAAATTCGAGCAAATGCTTTTCCACACGCGGAGCTGCATCTTAGCAGCTCCCCATGTGGAAAAGCAATGGCGGCTCCCGAGGGACGCGGGAGCCGGCGGGACCGTGGGGGATTGGGGACCCCCCCACGGTCCCCAATGGAGAGGGCCAGCCCCAGGGGAGGGGGTCCCCGGGGCAAGTAGTGGCCCGGGAGGGGGGCCACGTGGCCCCCCTCCCCCCCCAAAAATATTTATAAATAAATAAAGGCCTGCCCCGGGGGATGGGGTCCCCGGGGCAAAAGGAGGCCTGAGGAGGGGGCCACGCAGCCCCCTCCTTAAAAAAATAATAAAGTGTGGCCATGCCCCGGGGATGGGGTCCCCGGGGCCGGAATCGGCCACGGGAGGGGTGCCACGAGGCCCCTTCCCGATTCATAAAGAAAAAAAGAAAAAAAAGGGGTAAGGCTCTGGGGGATGGGGTCCCCAGGGCCCAAAAAAAGGAAAAAGGAAGGGGGGCCACACAGCACCCCTTCGGGAAAAAAAAAAACAAAAAAAAACTGATCGTGCCGCAGGCCCCGCCCCCTTCCTTTACCACTCTGCAAACGCGCCCCCTGGCGCGTTTGCAGATGGTGAACGAATTCCCCTTGAATACTGGGGGTCCCTGGGGTCCAACTAGCCCACCAGGAACCTCCAGTGTGCGCCAGGGGGCTGCGTTGCAGAGAGGTGTTCTGAGGCCACGCCCCTTTTTACACCTCTCTGCAACGCAGCTCCCTGGCGCATACTGGAGGTACAGGGTGGGCTAGTTGGACCCCAGGGACACTCAGGATTCAAGGGGACTTAATCCTGCAGCTTAAAACGCACCACGGAGTGCGTTTGCACACGTCACCTCAGGCCCCCCCTCCCTTCACCACTGTGCAAACGCGCCCTGTAGCACGTTTTAAGAGGTAGTTTTAATCCCCCTGCCCTATTATGTACTAGGGACTTACAGAGGAGGTCATGCTAATCACAGGGGTACCCCAACGCATAGTGTTCCCTAGTGTATGTAGGTGTTTTCACTGTATTCTAAGTGTCTTTTAGCATAGCACTGGCTCTGGTTAGTCAGAGTCAGTTACCACCAGTACACGTCGGAAAAAGTTGTGGGCACAGGATGATTTTGGAACAAGGCCTCTTTCTGCTCCTCTGTTGGTTCTTTCTGCACATCTTTTGCTTCTTCCTGCACTTTTCTTCGTCTTTGTGGACTTCTGTTGCTTCTTTCTGCATTTCTTTTGTTTCTTTCTGTGCGTTTTTCTTCTTTCTTCACATGTCCTACCTCTGTAGGCATAGTTAGAAACTAGCATTTAAAAACCTTTGAAATTCACTTAAAAACCATAGGTTTCAGGCACGTTATAGTTAGAAATTAGCATTTAAAAGCCTTTGAAATTCACTGAAAAAAACATAGGTTTCAGACACGTTATAGTTAGAAATTAGCATTTAAAAACCTTTGAAATTCACTGAAAAACCATAGGTTTTACGGACAGTTATAGTTAGTTGGACATTTCACTCGTACAAAACCCGTGAAATTCCCCCGTTATAGTTAGTTCAGCTAACAATAACTCGCGCCCCCGCAATGCACTGCTGATGACGTCACATATTACATCACTCATGACATGGTCAGTGACATCACTGATGACATCACTGTGACATCTCAAATGACATCACTCATGACATCACTGATGACATCATCCATGTGATAATTTGATGCATCTTCTCACACCCTAATATAACCTTTGATACACCCACCCTAAATTACAGACTGCCATTCTCAAAACCATACACACTCCAATACCAATAACTACATACCCACTCACTGATTCTTAGGTCTCACACACATCCACTCACTCACCCGTACAGTCACTCATACTTATGGTCACTCAGTACAGGACTATCATATGCACTCATACACCTACATAGACACTCACACACCGCCACTCATCCATAGAGGTACTCACACACCTAGTCAGTCATGCAAATAATTAATCACACTGCCATTTACTCACCTATACAGTTATACACACACCAGCTCACTTACTCATACAAATACTAGCACATTCTTACGCTCTTATACAATCACTGATACAAGTACACACTCATCCATACAGCCACTCTCACAATCACACACTCTCACTTATAGCCATTTATATACTCCAACACACATATATACTGCCTTTCACATATGTAGTTACTCACACATGTACGACTGAGATATACATTCACTCACTAACACACCCATACACACACTCACCCACCCATACAGTCCATCACAGATGCACTCTTGAAACCATGCACCCAGTGAATCACCCACTCACACATCTATGCACAGAGTCACACACACCCCACCCACACAAACACTCAGGCACCCATACAGATACTCAGACAACCAATCAATAACTCATATAGATACTCATGTAGCTATTCACAAACCCATGCAGCCACTTACACAGCAACAGACAGACGGATACAGACATTCACACAGTTTAGTCACTAACCCATGCATTCAGTAAGATACGTTTAATCACTCACTTATAGAGTCAGTCACGCACCTACTAAATCATCCATCCAGACACTTATACACCCACTCATTCTTCAATACACCTTGGCATATATATTAAACATATTTAAAATTTATAGAAACACACAGTCACTGGATGATGTCATCAGTGATGTCATTTGAAATGTCATCAGTGATGTCATCAGTGATGTCACTGACCATATCATGAGTGATGTAATATGTGACGTCATCAGCAGTGCATTGCGAGGCGCGAGTTATAGTTAGCTGAACTAACTATAACGGGGGACTATATATATATATAAAAATGTGTGAGTGTGTTTACTTAATTCACATTTGTCAATATCTGAATGTAGATGTTCAGAATCTTGCAATAATTCCTGATAATTCTCAAGTTCTTATGCTAATGATTTCAGATTGTGAACCACTATAAAATAGCCAGTCAGTTTGTCTTATTTAAAAGAAAATATACTGATTTTGGGACTGTTCCATACAGTCAAATTGTTAACTGTACCTACGCCCGTTTAAGATAGAAGGACAGTTTGCATGGATCACACAAGCATTTCAGTATATTCTGGAGAAATGAAATATTACAAGGAATTACTACAAGGATTTCAGTTTATTCTGGAGATGGCATACTGGAGAGGGATGTTGCAACCTCTTAATGAATTTTGATTTTCCTAGAATTATCTTTTTTAATTTGTAACATGTTGAAACACCATTCATGCAAAACTGATATCATTACTATTTATTTGGCTGCGAATTTCACTAGCAGGCTGCACTTCATTTTGGTAATGTTTCCGTTTTTTCTAAACTGTTAAAACAAAATAAAGCAACTGACCCTTGTTTTTCATTTACTTAGGTGAATTGGCATTAACAAAGCATTCCGTCAAACTCTGAAACCCAAGAAAATGTATGAGTTCGTCTGCAGTAGCAGCTATTTTAGCAGATTGCACTGTCACTGCTTCACACAAAGAGCATTGCAACACCATTAATGGACATAAATAATGCACAAGCTCTTCTGCACTACTCAGCTAAGTGCATAGAAACCTTGGGCTTCTGTTGTCAGAAATTCAATGGATTAGTACCTAGATTTATTTTAAGACTGTAAAGCACTTTGTTCTTGACAGCATTCAAAGTAGGTAGAGTGTTATCCCGAATGTGCATCTTAATTCTGTCAGTCCTGTCTTGTAAGAGATGATATATGGGCAACAGTGCTACATTTTAATATTTAAAAGTTTTTTTCTGTGAACCTTCAAGAGTAAGTATATAAAAAAAAAGCATTGCATCAGGCATGGCAATTGTACATTTCCACAACTTAATTAGTTTTTAATTTTACATTTGCAGCATATTGAGTTTAGAAAATCATTTCAAATATCTTACTGTTCATTTTTGCTGGTAAGTTCGGTTGTATGTGATCATTTAATTAGCAGATTAATCAACTTTATATGAAAAAAATAGAAAAAGATCCATGAGAAAAACAATGTAGACATTATGAAAATTGTTGTTTCGAATCTGTAATGGTTGTGCTTACCATGTGATCGAAATTTAATTTGACAAAACATTCATGCCCTTATTATGGCTTTGGCGGTGTGGCAGTGGGCCGCCACGCCAGCACCCTGCTGCCACACCGCCAAAGCCATAATGAGACCACCCGCCAGATTCTGACTGGAATCCAGGTCAGGCGGTCCTGCGGCGGCTGGCTCACGGCGGTGCCGTTCTAAGGCTCATATGTGAGTCTTAGCAAGGCTCTACATTCGGGAAGCCATTGCACGTTCCTGCAGGTTATGGACTGTCAAGTCCATGCCCTGCAGGAACTGGGGGTGCATGCATGCAGGGGGGCTCACTATGTGCCCCCCTGTATGCATCCCCTGGCGCAGAGGCAACAGGTGGCCATTTCCTCACCGCCACACTTTTCATGGAGGGCTCACCGCCATGAAAACTGCGGCAGGGAGGGAACTCCTAATATGCTTGGCGGTGCCGCAGCAGCACCTCAAGCATATTAGGGGCCTCAGACCACTGCAAGACCGCCATGGATCGCGGATCCCTGGTGGCAGCAGTGGTCCGATGGCGGTCCGACCACCGAACCTGTACAAGGGCAGTCAGACCACCGGTGCGGCATTAGGCACACTGCCACCATGGGTTTGGCGGTCCATCAGACTGACAAACTCAAAATAAGGCCCTTAGACTAGCACATCAATCGTAGAACTAATATTTTACTAAAATATGGATCCTTATAAGCATTTTCATTTGAATACCTATCAATAGTTACTGGAGTTTAGTAAAGGAGCGCAGCATGTATCTTCGTTCTAAGTTTTGCATATAGTCATAAACCATCCTAAAGATAAAATTAATTAGAAATGACATTTGGTTTTGCTGAACCTGGAAGTACAAAGAAAATCCCAGACTTTTATTGGTACAGAAATAAATGTGTCTAATGTAAGTAACAGATGTAACAATTTTTTATTTCTGAAGCATTAAGGTTTGTGACACATCTAATAAAATTGTCAATATTCTTGGTACCCTAAAGGAACTATAACTCGCGCTCCTGCCATGCACAGTTTTGTCATCAATGGAATTATTTTAAATGCTGCACTAATGTTATCAATGATTTTGTAGAACATGTTATGGATGATATAATATGTGGGGTAATTTGCTATGCATGATGAGGGTGTGAGTTATAGTGACTTTAGAGCATGAGTTAAAGTTACTAGAAATATTTAAAACTGGTGAATCTCAGTGGTTTTTTTTAATTCAAAAGGTTACGTTCTCCCTGAAATTTTCACCTAATTATAACGTTACTTTAGCCTTAGTTTTTTTCAGTGAATTTCTAGGTTTTGTTTTAGTGTAATGTAAAATACAATTACAATTCCTAACTATAACTTCAATTTAACTTTTGTTTTTTCAGTGAACTTCTATGTTTTTTTTTAAAAGCCTTGCGGCCAATCACTGGCAGGCAAGCATCCCCACGTCGCCCACGGCATTCTGCTGTGCACAACATGAGGTTCGACGCAGGGCCTGTGATCAACCCCTTGTGAACTCCCTACTCCCCACTGCGTGTGGCCTTCAGTCGTGTGCAGTATTGGGTAGGCGCAAGGCCTAGCCTGGGGCCAGGCCCTACACCCAGCCCGCTAAGAGCACCCTACCTCTTGCAGAACAAAGCCTTTTGTCATCCGCAGCATGCTGTTGGTCTCACAAGTCCTGGCTGCACTGAGTCAGATTTATTGACTTTATCAAAGAGTGGCAACACCAAAATATAAAAAGTGTGTATTTTGGCTTTATCAAGGAATGAGCATATCAATATGTTTAAAGAAAATCTCTTTCCAAAAGTCACCAATATTTTAATCAAATGTATGATTTGGTTATTTACACAATGGAATGTTTAATAACAGTGATTAATATTTTGTAATAATAAAACCAACATATCTTTGAGTCTTTCTTTTAACATTTTTCAGCCCACATAATGCAGTCATAAAAAAACTCAAGAGGGCTTTGCGCTCCAGCTGAGGGGCATGGATCCCCAGCTAGGAATTTTTTATAAATGGAATAAGTTCTCCTGGACTAATAGATTTAATTACCCAGGCGACTTCCTGTTTTTTTAATGTTACTGGGGAGCTGATACAACATTAAAAAATGCTTGGTGGTGTCCTTGTCCCTTCTAGGGACATCACCAAGCTGAAGAAAAATGTGAATTGCCCTTGCAGGGCACTATAGGGCACTCCTTCAAGGAGCAGTGAGTAGTAAATGAATGGCTCCTGCTGTTCATTTTTCACTTTTTTCATTTTTAATAAAATATTAGTGGGTGTTCTGGTGCCCATCCAGGACACCCACATGTTTAGTTGTAGTTGGGGGCCGTAGGGAGGGCCGGGACTCCCGTGGCCCCAGCCAGCTCCCCTCGCGGGAGCCAGACATTTTATTAAATGTAGGTATGTGTCCCAGTGCCCACCCAGGGCACCCAAAATGCAGGGGTCATTGGGGGCCATGAGGGGAGCCTCAAGGCCCCAGCGGCCCCAGCTGGCTCCTCAGCCAGCACCATACTGGATGCTGGCCAGAGCTGGCACTTTTACTTTGCTCCTGCTCGGGCAGGAGTAGCATTTTGTAACAGCTCCCACCAGGTAGGAGCAAAATTGAGTTCCCTGCCCTGGAGAGTGTGTTTGCCCCTACTCTTCCGAGCAGGGAACTACAGTGTCCCAGGGGTGGACTACCCAGGACACTGTTCACCATCGCTCTCCGAGGTTGATACTGGCATGGGGAGGGGGGAGCATGGTACCAAAACCTTTTCTAAAGAAAGCCAGTCCAGGTGATCTGGTCCCCAGGGCCCAAGAATGTCTCAAAGAGGAGGGTCATATGCCATCTCCCCTTTTTAAAAAACAAAATCCCCAGGAGATGGGTCCCCAGGGCCCAAGAGTGACTCAGGGAGGGGAGCCACATGGTCCCTCCCCTTAATTTACTATTCAGCCCCGGGGATGGGGTCCTCAGTGCCTCATTAAGGCGCGGGAGGGAGTCCGCAAGGCCCCTCCCTTTATTTGCTGTTTGGGCCCAGGGGATTCATTTCTAGAAGCATCGTAGAGGCTCAGGGAGTGGGGTTACATCTCCCTCTCCCCTTTTATTAATATGTTGGGCCTCAGTGGCTGCTGTTCCCTGTTCCATAATGGTCTCACGGAGGAGAGCCCCATGCATGCCCAACTCCAGCAACAATTACATACATTGACCCACGGGACCTAGCCAAACCTGAGGTCATATAAAAATGTTTTAAATGGTAGCCACCATTTGTTTTTTGTTGTTTTTGTTTTCACAATCCCATGGCAGTACTGCAGGATTGCAGCAAAATAACTATTTTTTTAAAATGTTGTCCCAAGGGGGACGCCCCCTACAAAGATTAGGTGGGCAGGGTATCTCTATCCTTCCCCCTTATATCTTTTTTTGTAACTATTTTTAGGACAAGGGACTAAGTCACCTGAGTCCTGTAATGGCTTTTTGTTTATGTTGCAGCCAGCCAATCAGTCGCTCGGTCCTGCGGGAGCCTCAATCCCTCGAGAGCAAGGTGGCCCAAGAGGGAAAAAAGCCCTATATATTACTCAGTGGCAGTTGCCAGTGAGTAGTTACAGTTAGGTCTGCATTTCCATAATTTTTGTTTTAGTTTGCTTATAACTTTGGTGCCATTTTATGAATTGTCATGAAATTTGAGGGCCCTTTGTGCCTGCAAAGGCTTGGGGAGGAGGGGCATGCACCACCTCTCCTTTTGTTTTTATAAATTGGGGTCTGCCTGAATGTGGCCAGGACCTGCAAGACCAACTACATGCTGCACATGCTAGAAGGTTGTGTGCAGCATGAGGTTGGCTGCCCAAAGGTGGTTAGGAGCAGGCCCGCAGCAAACCCAACATCACACATGGCCAAAGGCTGTGTGCTGCGTGGGGTTGCTTACCTGCAAGGGGTCACCCTGTGGCCATCAGCCCACCGCACATGGCCTTAAGCGCTGCAGGAAGTTGGCTTGCATTTGTTAATAAAATATCACTTCATTTAGAGGCGTGGCCAGGAGCGTCAAGATGGCGGTCGCACTTTAGAAGTGCTCTGGACCCCTCCGTCATCCGCTCCTCATCCGCTGTCACCGGGAAAGACCTTAACTCTAGACCTGCCTACCTACCTGTCCTGGGCTCCGGTATCCTGCTGAGGAGCGACTCCGGTAGCTTTTGAGGGTCCCGATCTGCGACTGCACCGGGAGCTGGCCTTGCGGCGCACGCAAGATGGCGGTCCTGCGGTGGTGAAGGGGAGGCGAATTGCCATATACTCCGGACCTGCCTGTGTCCCGGAGCTGCCTGCCGTGCGGTGCGTGTGGGCCCGGTAGGCTTGAGTGCTGCGAAGAACCTGAAGCCGCCCGGCGCGCCCGAAATCGGCTGCTGAGTGGCGCGTGCGGGTGCTGGAGCCCTGGAAGCCGCGACCTGACGTGAACTGGAGACCGGCCCCGCGGCGGATCCGGGGTGGAGACCCGCGGCTCTGAGTCCCGGTGCTGCCCTGAACGCCGGGGCTTCCTGCTGGGGAGTGCGGACGGCGGACCAGCATAGTGTTGCTAGCGTCATCCTGCTTGGTCCTGCGGGCCGGACATCCCTCCTGTCCTCCCTGTGCCGGTGAGGCCTGCTGTGACCTGGGTATGAGGCCTGCTGCTACGCCGGGGGCCGGCCTTGAGGGGACTCTGCGGTGGTGGCCTCGAGGTGAGGAGCGGCGGTGAGCTCCTGGCTTGTCTGGGCCCCGCGCCTACATTGACCCCCGGGGCTGCCTGCGGTGTGGGGCTGAGGCCTTGGGCGCCGTGGGACATCCCCTGTGGCGCCCCGGAACGTCCTGCACTGGAGTGGGATGCCGGGTGGCCTTACCTTCACTTGGGACCTGCCCGTGGCCTGTGAGAGGGGGGCTACCACCGAGGAGGGGTCCCCTGCCGGGCCGGGTGGCGGTGAGCGAGATCGGCGTTCCGTCCTCCTGGGCCCCCCGCCCTCCAGGCCCTGCACGGTGTTGAGGTGCCCTTGAGGACCAATAGGAGGACCCATCGGCTGCACGTGTTGGGCAGCGGGACCCCCTTTACCCGGCCTGCGTCGCTTCCCCAGCTAGACGTCTCCCTGTGGCCTGGTGGTCCGTGAAATCTCTGGAACTGACCACCCGGCGTCATCGGTGAGTGGGGCGTGGGACCGGGGTTCGGCTGCACCATCGAGCAGCGGACTGGGGGGTCGGTGCTGGGCCCCTCCCCCCCCGGTCCTCTGGGGAGACCCAGCGCCCTGTGTGACTTTATTCACACGCGCCCGGTGGGGCCCGGGAGTGGTCGGCCTGCACTGCACCTTGGACAGGGAACCCCCTTCTCTTCGGGGATCCGACCCCGGCGGGCCCTCTGCCTCCCTCCGTCCTGCCGGGAGGGGTTCGGGGCCGGACGTTGTGCTGCCACCCGGGTTTCGTGGCCGGTGCCCGGACCCGTGGGGCCTACTTCTGGTGGACCCGCTTGGCCTCCTGGGACCCTTCTCCCTCTGTCGACCACCGTGTCGGGCGGTGGGGTGTTCCCTGGTGACCTGCTCCCTTCTTTCCAGGCCGGCTCGCCGCGGGGGACACCTGCGGTCTTCACCTCTGCCTCCCATCCAATTAATCATACCACCAGCTTGCTCTGCCACGTGCTACCTGGCTGGTTCCGGTGCACACCTGTGGTCCTGGCCGTCGCCTCCCATCTAGGTACTCACACCACCAGCCTGCTCTACCATGTGCTTTCTGGACGGTTCTGGTGCGCCCCTGGCCCATCCTGACCTAGTGGCTGATCGATACGGCCGGGCCCTTCGTTGGGGTTCGTGCTCCTCCTTTCCGACTCCCGTGGCCCGGTGGCCCTGTCCAGCCGAAGATCATGGGCAAGGATCGGACCTCCAAATCCACGGCCGCCCCTACACAAACCAAAATGGACCGTTTCACCACCCCTGGGCAAGAGCCGCCCGGGCAGGCTGAGGCGCTCCTCCCGTCCCGGGCACAGACCTAGCGACCATCCTGCAGGCTATAGGCGCCTCTCAGGCATCGGTGGAGGGGAAGATAGGAGAGGTCAAGATGGACGTGTCCCTCCTACGGCAGGACCTCCGGAACGCAACGGCCCGAATATCTGAAGCTGAATCCAGAATCTCGACGGCTGAAGATGATATCCGCCAGCTTAAAGATCAAGTGGCCACTTTAAGTTCACACACCAAGGAACTCCACCGGCGCGCAGAAGACGCCGAAAACTGCGCACGTCGCAGCAACCTCCGCCTGGTGGGGTTTCCAGAAGGGGCCGAAAAGAATCAGGCAGCTGCCTTCGTGGAGGCTTGGTTCACCTCCTGGATGCCGAAAGATTCCCTCTCGGCTTGGTTCGTGGTGGAGAGGGCACATCGGTCCCTTGCTCCCAGACCACCGATCGGGGCCGCCCCCCGTCCTATCATCCTGAAGATTCTTAACTTCAAGGACCGGGACGCCATCCTGCGCGAGGCCCGCTCCCAGGGTCCCCTAAAATTCCAAAACCATACCATCATGGTGTTCCCGGACTACACTAGGGAAGTGCAAACCCAACGCCGCTCTTACACTGAGGTCAAGGCGAAATTGCGATCCCCGGTTCCTATATGTTCTTCAAAATACCCCCCTCTGCTTCCCGAGGGCTTGGTTCCGGGAATTGGACAGTATGGCCTCTAAATTCCTGTGGGGGAAAGGGAGGGCCCGTCTGGCCCTCAACACCTGTCGGATACCATCATTCGATGGGGGTCTGGGGATGACTCACTTATATCTTTACTACCTGGCCACGCGCCTACTCTCCATACATGATTGGTTTAATGGAGGTTGGTCCGACCCGGCATACAGGCTTGAGCTCCATGCACTGGAGCTGCCTGACATCCAATCCACGCTATATGGGGGCCCCATTTCATCTCAACTGCCGGACGTGACGCGCTCTGTGCTGCTTGCCTGGCGGGCCGCACTACAACACACTCAGTGGACACGCAGATTGACCCAATGCACCCCCCTCTGGCACGGCACCTGGCTTAAGGAGGTGAGTGGCCTGCAAGGCTTTCGCTCCTGGGATCTTATTGGGATCTTGCAACTGGGTGATGTGTGGACGGGCGGTCATGTGCGCTCCTTCACGGACCTTCAGACTCACTACTCCCTGCACCAGTCTCAATTTTACAAATATTTGCAACTGCGCCACACACTCTGTGCACACCTCCCTGAAGGCACACTGATTCCCGAACATAGCCCGCCTGAGGCTCAGATCATGCTAGGCGACTTGGGGAGGGGGGGAATCTCCCGCATCTACCGCACGCTGATCAATAACACTCCGACCACGTTAGACCGACTCCGGCAACAATGGGAGCAATGGGTGGGAACTCTGGATGAGGAGGACTGGCGCGACGCCCTTATGGCCCCCAGGACTGTTACTGCCTCCGCCAGACTCCGCTTGGTCCAGCTCTATTACCTGCATGCAGCCTACCTGACCCCGTTATGCCTCCATCGGGCTGGACTCCGCCCGACCCCCGCATGCACCAGGTGTGCACATGAACCTGCCGACTTCTTCCATATGGTATGGGCTTGCCCCAAGTTGTCGCGATTCTGGGGGGACATTGAAGAGGAACTCGCAGAGGTGTTGGGATGGGAGGTTCCCCATGATCCTCGACACACACTTCTGGGTATTACAGATGGGCTCGATGGGTCCAGGAATGAGAAACTGTTTTTCACCACTGCAATGGCTGTGGCAAAGAGGGACATAGCTGCCTCTTGGAAATGCCCGGACCCTCCGAACATTGGCCACTGGCGGAGCGGGGTTGACTGGTGCGCCACGCAGGAGAAAACGCTGTACGAGGCACGCGGTTGTCTCAAGAAATACCGCAGGGTATGGGGGAGGTGGTTGGGGGACTGGATTAGACTTGCCGGGAATGTCTAGGTATACTATTATATATCCTTCCAGATCCGTACTTTGGGACAATCTAGCCTTGGAACATACTTATGCTTTTCCATTGTATCGTGATAAGTGGCTGAAATTGTGTGTGAAAATAAAAATTTGTTTATCAAAAAAAATATCACTTCATTTGTTTAAAAACAAGAAAATCACCTAAAAAAACAAAGGTTAAAATAACGTTATAGTTAAATGAAAATATCAGTGACAACGTAACATTTAAAACTAAAAACAAACACTGAAACCTTCAGAGGGAGAGTCTAAGACCATACCCATTTGCCAAAAAGTGACTTTCTATTGAGCTGAATAAAAACTTAATTTTAATATTCGCTCTGAAAATGCTGTTCAATGATGTACCGTAGGTGACTATACACTGACAATAAAATCATTTAGAGGCAATGAAGGAAGGATGGAGAGAGAGCCGGAGAGAGAAAAAAAGTTGTTTTGTTCATAGAGGCCTACAAAACGATGTGATTAACAATATATTTCTTTTAATCTAATACTCAAATTCCCCCATTAAACAATCAGTTGTGACATAACTTTGTAAAAGACTTATTCACTGATTCTAGCCAAGCAGCTGGTAACAGAAATAGCAGCCAATGCTGTCTTTGAGGAAGTAGTGAGTTTGGTGTGTGATGTCTGAGGGGCAGCAGCTATTAGTCATATTACTTCATACTGGTATGGAAACAGCAGTCACCAACAAAAGTTGCATGGGGGCATACATTATAAGCCAATTCAACTGTGCAGTGCAAGGGGTACCAGGGTCAACCATAGCTGTATATGCTGACTTAGGGCAGCAATAACAGGCATAGCAGAGTCTACTGCCCTGGGAGCATATCACACTAGCATTAACAATCAAAAATCCTCTTTGAATAGCTGTGAACTATTACACCCTTGATGGCAACAACCACTGTCAATGGAAGCATTTGATGTTCTTGGGGCAGCGTTCACCAGCATTAGCATAAAGAAGCCACTACCCTGATGGCAACAATAACCAACCATGGGTTTTTCTTTGCTACCATGGGAACAGCTAGCCTTGCAGCAGCAGGAACCAGCCATATTTTGTGTGTATTCTGCACTGGAGTAGCAATAGTCCACACAGCAATCAGTGCATTTCTGAGTGCATTTGATACCAGATATTGCTGATGAAACTGCTCTACCACATAAAAGAATCAGTTCTGAATGAGCACAGCAGGACGTGGAGCCCACTAGCTCTACTCCTGCCCTGCCAATAACATCTATACCAGTTCTTCTATGGTTTAGACTCTCTGAGCCAGGTACTTCTGGCTTCGGGTGGGCGTGGGAACTGGATTCAGTAGGCAGGAATGGCCAGTATGTCGGGATCTTAGATTGTTGAAGGAAAATACGATCTGCAATGAAAATCACGTATTAGTCAAAGTGCAATCTCCTACTCAGGCAGGTTTACAATATGGGAGGTACAGGAAACTACATACTAGGCAATGCATATTAAATAACATATTCCTGTATAGGCAGCAATCTCTGGTGATATACTATCAGGAAACACTGTTTGCATTTGCACAGAATTGGATGCTCTGTATAAACAATAAGCTTAGATCAGGTATACAGATGTGATCGGCACATAGGACACAGTCTAGTACAAGTCTTAATCCATAAGTCAGCACAAGAAATCAGTTCACATATATGCTGTGTAACTATCAGTTGCTGTTACTCAAAAGAGTTCTAAAACAACAGTGTCTGGATTGTCAGTGCTCTCCTTTTAAAGGAAATACGTCTTTCCCAAAAACACAGTTCTAATGTTGCCAGTCTTGCAGTTCATGTGGGCAATATGTCTTTCCTTTTGCAGTTATTACCAAATAAAAACTGTATAGCTGCGTTGGCAGCTAGGCGTGTAATACATGTCTTTGCGCATACATAATAAAGCTTGTTCTGTTTTACCTTGGTAGCGAAGCGTTGTCTGTTGTCCCCTGCATCACAGCAATACGAGAAATCTCACCAGGGGGAATATTTTCAAGAGGATTGCACCACCGGGATGTCACTTTTTTAAACTTTCCGGTGGCGCAATGCCCTGCACCATATTTACAAAGCAGCATTAAGCTACTTTGCGTGGCTTAACACCGCTTTGTAAATATGTTACCCTTTCACACAGTTTTCTGCATGAAAGGGGCATGCAATGGGTGTTGCTGTGGACGTTCCACCGCAACACCCATTGCTTTTTGATGCTGCCCCTGATTTACAAGAATGTGTTAAATTTGAGGCAGCGCCAAAAACTAGCGCCATGCAAAAGCAGGTGTTAGATTGGTGCAACAGGGAGAAATACCTTTATTTCTCCTTGTTTTTGCTCTTTCTATGTGGGTTCCATTCTGCAGCACACATAGAAAGAGCAAATCGCCTTGAAAGATTGTTTATGTGCAGAAAGGTGTCCCTTCCTGCACATAAAAAAATGATTCTCTGCAACACAGGCACCCTTGCACTATGGTGCTAGGGTGTCTGTGTTGGCGCTAGGAGGCTATTTTTTTCTCCAGTGCAAGGGAACACATAGGGTGCACAGTATTGTTGTAATTACACCACATTCCTGCGTTTTTTAAATGACGCATAGCGGTGCTGCAAAATTTGCTGCAGTGTAGTGCTGCTCCATTTCCTTATAAATATACCTCCAGGTTCTTTGTGGTGGGCTTCTCTTTCAGGTGAGGTGGCAAATATTTGCAGAGGAAGTGCAGTGGAAGGATGAGAACCTTGGGAGCTGCGGGGAAGGAAAATCTCTGGAGATCGCCGCCACAGATCCAAGAGCCAGGAGCCAGGTAAGTGACTGGAATTGGACAACGAGGCTAAGCAGTGCAATGTTTCAACATGTGGCTTAAATTTGTACTGTTTGCATGTGCCCACATGCAGATGGTAATCAGTGACTGAATCTTATATAATGCTCCACTGTGAAAGGACACATGTAGTTGCTCTAAGTGTTCTGATGGGTGCCTACCACGGCAATCAGGGTTCTGTGCACATATTTACATGACAATGATGAATAAATAAGAGGCGCCTTCCACTGCCACCAGGGTTCTGTGTCCTTGAGTAGATTGATGAATAAAGAATGGCACCTACCACTGCCACCAGGGTTCTGTGTCCTTGAGTAGATTGATGAATAAAGAATGGCGCCTTCCACTGCCACCAGGGTTCTGTGTCCTTGAGTAGATTGATGAATAAATAAGAGGCGCCTTCCGCTGCCACCAGGGTTCTGTGTCCTTGAGTAGATTGATGAATAAAGAATGGCACCTACCACTGCCACCAGGGTTCTGTGTCCTTGAGTAGATTGATGAATAAAGAATGGCGCCTTCCACTGCCACCAGGGTTCTGTGTCCTTGAGTAGATTGATGAATAAAGAATGGCGCCTTCCACTGCCACCAGGGTTCTGTGTCCTTGAGTAGATTGATGAATAAAGAATGGCACCTACCACTGCCACCAGGGTCACTTGGTGTCCATGCCTAAATTAGATACCCATCGTTATGGTGAGGACAACATGACCAAAGCACATACCATCGCACTTATACATACAGTTTCATGAAGAGTTTATACATGCTAGAGCACAAATGGCTTGATCGGAAGTGATACTTGTAACAGTTGTCCCCCCAAAGGCCGTCTTACAGGATGGGACTTGGCTGGATCAAGAAAGCGTTGTACAGGATGGGGGGCATGCACAAAAGATGTTGGTTCCCATGAACGTTCAGATTGACCTTTCTAGTCAAATAAATAATAGAGTCTTCCTCGAATACGTTTTTCATCCAGTATACATTGTACTTCATATTCTTGGTGATCTCCTACTTGAACAGGCGTGGGTGGAAATGAACTCTGGTCTCGGGGTGGTAGGGTTTAATTAGGGCAACGTGGAATACTGGGTGTATGGTATATTCTGGAGTTAATTGGACGGTTACAGGGGTCACTACCTGATCAATCTCAGAGGGCTTATGAAGCGTGGCTGTAATTTCCTTGGTCTCTCCAAAATTATGTTATGTGTAGCAAGCCAAACAAGGTCTCCAACTTAGGCTTGGGGCTTCTATGTTTGTCAGCCTGTTCTTTCATTCTTCTTTTTTTTCAGTTAAACACCTTCTTGCCTTTAACTGAATGTCTTGTAGTTCAGCAGTCTGTTATGGGATGTATAATTTACCTGGAAGAAATTAATACCCGTCCTGTATGGTATTCTTCTGATTTTTTTACACAGTTTTGAGGAGTGTGTTTTTTAAGGGCTTGTTTATTTGCAGCCATAAAGGTATCTGCTGCTGCGACTGCCACAATCTTATCAGATGGGATAATACTGGGAAGGGAACTGATATCGCTTGAGGGTCCTAATCTAGATAGAATGCCTGACTGCAACTGCTTGGCTCCAGGATGGTATATGATAAGGAAGTAAAAATCACTGAAGAAGTGAAGCCAACGCATTTGGCGTGGGGTGAGTGCCTTCACAGATCTAAAGAATTGAAGGTTCTTGTGCTCTATGAATATGGTGATGGTATGTTTGGCTCCTAACAAATGGTGATGCCATTCAGTGAATACTGACTTAATCACTAACAATGAACTCTCAGCTATCGTATAATTCTGCTCTGCAGGGAGTAGTTTTCGCGAATAGTAAGCCAAAGGATGGACGTGGCCTGTCTATGGGTCTTTCTGAGATAAAACTCCTCTTAGAGCAAACTGTGAAGCGGCTGCCTCGACAAAAAATGGTTGGTCTGAATCAGGATGACGTATTATGGGAGTTGAAGTAAACTTCCGTTTTAAGGTGTGAAATGCCTGTTCTGAGGCCTTTGAACAAACAAAGGATTTCCTCTTTCTTAGGAGGGTAGTAATGGGAACCACAATTTCTGAAAATTGGGGGATAAGCCGCCTGTAAAAATTGTTGAAGTCGAGGACTCTTTGGACATCCTTGACCGTAGTTGGAGTTGGTCAAGTGAGGATAGCGTCAACCTTTTTAGGGTCCATGGTGATTCCTGTGGGTGATAGGTTGTAACCAAGAAACTCCAGTGACCTAGCATGAAATGTGCATTTCTCTAATTTAGCATACAATGAATGTTCAAGTAACCTTTGCAATACTGCTCTAACATGCTGGATGTGTTCTTGTTCATTCTTTGAGTAGATCAAATTATCATCTATGTAGACGATGACATAGGCGTCTAGAAAATCATGGAGTACTTCATTAATAAAGTACTGAAACGCTGCTGGGGCGTTGCAGAGGCCAAAGGGCATCACAGTATATTCAAAGAGACCAAATTTTGTCCAAAAAGCCGTCCTCCATTCATCCCCTTCCTTTACGTGAATCAGGTGATAAGCACCACGTAAATACAATTTGGTCTGAATGGTAGAACCATGAACCTGATCTAAGAGTACTGGTATGAGGGGAATGAGTATCTACTTTTAATAGTGGCTTTGTTGATGGCTCTATAGGCGATGCAGGCCTTTAATTCCCCATTCTTTTCTGGAAAAAAAAGAGGGGTGAACAAACGGGCAAAGTGGAGTTTCTGTTGAATCCTAATTCAAGTAATTCATCAAGATATTTACATAAGTACTGCATTTCATGTTCAGTCAAGGCGTAGGCTCGAATGCAGGGAAGGTCTGCCCCAGGAACAAGGTCAATACAACAGTCATATACCCTGTGCGGGGGTAAGTGGGTTGCCTAACCGGGTTGAAAACGTCCTAGAAATCATGCTATTCCTGCAATAGCTCTGTTTTGGCTAAACGTGGAACACCTAGTATTTCTGCTGAAGATAAGTCGGAGAAATTCCCAGTGGTGCCAGAGTTAATCAGTACCGACCACACTTGCCGGTTTTGCGATGACAAAATAATGGTGACTGATTGTCATGAATCTAGGGACACAACTGACCACATTAGTCAGATATTGGGAGATCTAAAAGCTGGACTTTTTTGGAGAAGTGATCTCCTGAGAAATTCAGTTTTCCTGTTTCTCAGGAAATTCTTTGCTAGTGACTGCCTTTTTCTTTTTGGGCTTTACTGTACAGTCTCAAGCACAAAGCCCTGGTTTGCCAGAGTAGAGACAGGGATTAGCCTTGTGTCATCTTTCCTTTTCTTCTTGGGATAAAGGCCCCCTAATTCCACTGATCTGCATTAGTTCTGGCTCAGTGTTTTTGTCATCTGGGTCTTTTCTGTCTATTTTCAGTACCACTACTCTAGTTTTGCCCTCAAGATCACACAGTTTTTCACTCATCTAATCTATGATCTAGTTTGACAACGAAATATATAAATTCTGCAAAATCCTCTGGTAAGTTCACTACATGTGATAGACCATTTTTAAGATTGCCCCTCAGACCTCTGTAAAAGAGGGAGGTATGTTTTTTCTCTGGCCAATGTGTTTCTGCTATGAGGTGGTTAAAAGTGGTGATATATTTTAGCAGGTCTTTTTAGCCCTGTCGTAAATTTAACAGCTAATTATCACTTAATTGTATAAAAACATGTTTTACGAACAATCGTGTCATGGCTGAATTAAAGGCAGTAAAATTATACAAAATGGGGTCAATGGTCTGTATGAGAGGGATTGACCAATTGGCTGCTACTCCTCCAAGGTAAGAAATAACAAAGGCAACTTTAACTGCAATCCTCATGAACAGCTGTGGTTTGCATAAGAAATACAATTGACACTGACTAATAAGGGCAGTGAATCATGCTCTATCCCCAATAAAGTGGGGGTTAGCTAATGGTACTGATGTTGGAGTGGTAACTGTGACATGTAAGTTGTGATCTGGATGACCTGTACTTGTGGATGTGCCTGTTTGGATGTGATTTGTTCCAAACTTAGGGGGACTGAGAATAGGACGCTGTTGTGTAGTGTCGCTCCATTGTGTAAAAGGTTTTTGACATTTTAATGCCCCCTTAGGGTCTTGGTTTTCTTCTTTGAGTTTTTGCATCTCTATATGCATGGTCTGTATTAGCGCAGTTAACAGTTTTTTTTTTCAGAGAGGATCTCAGCTGCGACTTGCGTTAAGGGGTCCATGCTGTCATCGACCAAAGCAAACACTGTATGTTATGGGCTAGCCTTCTGTTGTGAGCCACTCACCTGAAACTCCAAGTGGTTCCGATGGGGTGGCGATAATCCCCAAATCCCATTGAGAAATAATGGGGTAGCAATGAACTACACACTGCGCCCGAGTGAGTTCCCAATGGGAAGGGGGGGTTTGGGATGGGAGGGAAAGAGAACAATACTGGTTCTTCTATGGTGTAGTATCTGTGCGTCAGGTACTTCTGACTTCTGGTGGAAACTGGATACAGTAGGCAGGAATGGCCAATGTGTGAGGATCTTGGATTGTTGAAGGAAAATACAAACTGCCGCATTGGCAGCATTGAACAGGCTTGTCTCTGGAAACATGACTTGGTGTGATACTATCAGGGAACATAGTCTGCATTTGCACATAATTGGATGCTCTGTATAAACAATAAGCTTAGACCAGGTATACAGATGTTATCAGCACATACAACACAGTCCAATACAAACTTAATCTGCAAATCAGCACAAGAAATCAGTTCACATATCTGCTGTGTAACTTATCGGTTACTGCTACTCAAAAGAGTTCTAAAACAACAGTGTCCAAATTGTCAGTGCGCTCCTTTTACAGGAAATACGTCTTTCCCAAAAACACAGTTCTAATGTTGCCAGTCTAACAGTTCGTGTGGGAAATACATCTTTCCTTTTGAAGTTATTACCAAATAAAACAAGCATTGGCATAGCCAATAGTTCTCGCTTTTGGGACCTTATAAGTATTTGGTTATGCAGCACAATATCCTTGGAGCAACAACATCAACTGTTGCATGACTAAACACTTATAAGGTTCCAAAGGCGAGACCTATTGGCTATGCCAATGCTTGTTTAATTTTGCTACTGTTTTGCCTTTCCTCTATTTTCATTGTTATTTGTCCAATTTGTTTCTTATTGTATCTAACTATCCCATAGCTCTTTGCAAAACACCTCAATGAATGATATAAGTATTCATACAATGTGGGACACAGCATTACATAATCACTGTTGAACAGTTCACTGCAGGATCACTTGTGACATAGTGTGATCTAGCATTATATGGTTGTTGCTGACATTGCAGCACACTATGATATATCACTGATGACACTTGGGGAGGGTTGTTGACAGTGCAGTACACCGTTATATGATCACTGATGACACTTGGGGAGGGATGTTGTTGACATTGCAGCACATAATTGTATGACCACTGATGGCACTTGGGGAGGGGTGCCGACATTTCAGCACACCATTATATGACCACTGATGACACTTGGGGAGGGTTGCTGACATTTCAGCACACCATTATATGACCACTGATGACACTTGGGGAGGGGTGTTGACATTGAAGCACACCATTATATGATCAATGATGATACGTGGTGGGCGGGGGTACTGTATCTTCAGCTGCCGCACGTCATTATATAAACTAACGTGGGGCACAACATTACAAAATTAGTATGTACGCTGTGGGACTCTGCATGACGTGTCGTAAGTAAGCTCAAAGTGATGGGACTGACATCCATATACCCGCCTCTATAAAAATTAAAACATTTATTGCCCCAAAGTGACTTTCCAAATTATTTCTCCGGCAAATTAATTTCAATTGCAACTTCAAGCTTGTCGCTGCCAGAGGACCACAGTGTTAAGTATGACGATCCACGAATTTAGTTAAAGTATTTATTAATGCTGGAAGCACCAAATACAAAAGGAGACAGACAACTTGAACGTGTAACCTGTATACCGACGCCACAGCATGCATGTCTCCATGTAATTCTCACTGTGAGAGGTACTATGTCATATCCATGAAGTACGGCCACACTGTACATTCAGCAACCTTTATAGTGACTGCCAAATGGAGGTCGCCAGAAGGTGGCGCTGCCAGAGCAGAGATGGGAGATATACTTCATTGCACACTTCTCCAAAGTATAAAGAGAAACCGTATTGCTGCGGCTGCCATTGAAACCTCATTATCCATGAAAATAAGACATTACGGAAGTAAGGGAAAAGACAGAGAGAGCAGTGTTGGGGAGGGGGGGCGCATTCCGACCAGAGAGAGGAAGAGAGGGCTAGAAAAGAAAGAGTGTAAGAATAGGTGCGCGAGAGAGGTGAGAAAGTATAAAGAGTAGGGGAATGAGTGAAGGAGGTGCAGAGAAGGGAAGAGAGGGAGGGTGAGAGAAAGAGGAGAAGAGAGAAATGTGAACGCGGGGCAGAGCACAAGAGAAAATAAAAGGAAGTGGATCGAGAGGGAAGGGTTACGAAAGGAAAGACAGAGAAATAAGCGGTTAGAATATCGATAAATGGGTCAGAGGGAGAAACCAGAACGAGCGAGCGCGGCAGCCTGCTGAGCTGACCAGACGCTCGTGCCTCATGGCCTTTTGCCCGCACGGCCAGCATGTGTTTCCAATTATCGCGCCCGCATGTGGGCACGATAATTGGAAACATATGTCTGCCGCGCGCGTAACCGCAGGAAAAAGGCCATGACGCACGAGCATCTGGTCAGCTTTTGGAACCCCCTAACATAAAGTCTTGCCAGAGCAGCGCTTGCGCGCTACTCGAGGCTCGACCTAAAAAATTATATCGGAAGCCCCGCTCTCCCGCCCTTTCATCCAGTGTCATGCGGAGCTAGGGGGGAGCTGCAGACTCACACTGACAGCCTAATGGGCCTGAGAGACGTCAAAGCGGCCAGGCTGCAGCCCCACAGGAATACCAAAAAGTCAGGTGCGTGGCCAAGCCTGTAACAAAAGCAGCACAGCAACCCGCTGCCTCACCCCCATGTGTGTCGAATCTAGGTTTACGGAGTAGGCAAAACCCCAGACAATAATACACAGGTGTTCAACGGAGGCCCTGTATGCTAACAACCATAAAACAACAGGCAGGATTGCTCAGCTAGTTTCATGATCGCTGCTGACATCTACAATGATCTGAAGGACAATTCGAATCCCAAGAGGACACTCAGCTCTCCATCCTTCTGAGTAAACTGAACACCACTGAATTTAGCAATAGTAACATCTTCTATTTACAGAGCTTGGAAATGCAAATAAGTAATTAAGTGTTTTATGAAACAAGATCTGTATTCCTGCATATCAGATTTCTCAGTGGTTCTCTGTTCTGTTTTCCTTGAATGAGCTTTATTCTGGTTTCAAGTTTAACCTGAAACTATTCCTTACACTGAAGCAGGTCACATTCTACCGTCTCACTTTGCAACCAGTGTGTTTTCTCAAAAATGCATGCAGCCCAGATACCATACTCCTGGCTTTATGTTACCCTCAACTTATTCTCCCAGGCAATATTGAAAAATGAAGGACTGTTAATTGAAAAATCTGAAATCGGTGCCAGACACAAATAGCGAACAAGAAGTGGGAGCAATTGCTGTGCTCAATACATTGCACACTACATCCGCTAAGCAAACAAAACACCACTGCACACCTAAAAACCTTGTGCTTCAAGTAAATTCCCCACTCGGCTCGTTGGCACAAACAAGGACACAAATGTCTTTATTTTGATAAAGTACACAAAATGGGGAAAAGACTAAAAATCGAGGTCTATTTAATTCGTCCCGATCCGAATTAAAAGTATTGGTTTAAGCATCGGCCATTAAAAGCAGCCTCGCTTAAGAGCTGACACAGTAATGCCTCTTATGCGGACACTGTCAGCCCGAATCGGCAATAATGAGGTGCGACAGCCCTACCTACACTACACAACAATCTGGGAATTCGCTAAACACACGTCCTCGTTCACCATCACACAGGCTCACTCAATCAGCATGCAAATCACCAACGAAAGAAACTAGAGCGTGCCATAAACACAGCGAGCAGGGCACACACTCAAAGCCGAGCCTCGCCTTTCAAGGATGCCAAGCTCTGCCAGTCTCACTCACACCTGTGCCCGAGAATCAACAAGCTGTCGGCGGAGCATACTTGCCTTCAGCGCTCGCTGCCTGGAATCACAAACGCACCATCCACAGCGCCTGGAAGTTCATGCTGCGCTACTGTGCTCTGGTGAGACGAGCAATCCCCTCAGCCATACCTTGGCCCTCAGTTTACCAACCAGACGTGGCAGCTTACACTGAGACAATGCGTTGGAAAGGGAAAACAAACCGTGCAGGTTCGTCTGACTGGAGCTTTCATCCCGTCAAGGCGTCTCGGGCAGGCGGCCTCTCCTCCCTCCGCCCCACCCACTGAACACGTGGACCCGGTGCCTGCTCGGGTTTCACTGGCACGGCTGCCAGCCCGAACTTCACCACTGACAGCTCCGGGCATGTAGGTCAGGCCGAACCAGATTTACTTGCAAAGCAAGGCGCGCGCTAATCCGACTCCAGGATTTAGAACACTGCTCGCAGAACAGCGAGAAACATGAATGAAAATGGCAAATTGGTGCGCGCTCGCAAAGACAGTCCTGCAATCGAGGCACAGATGCTCACTCAGAGATACACCTACTGCAAATACCTGTTGTTTCAACAGGTGGACACTGGTGTACGCGTCATGGTAAGAGGACCCAGCAGCGAAGCGGGCATCACAGGGCTCGAACCATAACGGGGCTGGGGTTCCGGCCAACTTCATTTCTTACCTATGAGGGCGCTGGTTAGGAGGGTGCGAAATAGGGCCCAATTTCACAAACCTGACGGATGGGATACTCCGCAGAGGAGCGGGGGCGAGCGAGCGCGGCAGCCTGCTGAGCTGACCAGACGCTCGTGCGTCATGGCCTTTTTCCCCGCACGGCCAGCATGTGTTTCCAATTATCGCGCCCGCGTCTGGGCACGATAATTGGAAACACATGTCTGCCGCGCGCGTAACCGCAGGGAAAAGGCCATGACGCACGAGCGTCTGGTCAGCTTTTCAAACTCCCTAACTATAAGTCTCGCAGAGCAGCGCTTGCGCGCTACTCGAGGCTCGACCTAAATATGCAACTGCATTGGCACATAGGCGCGTAATAATAAGGGTCTTTGCGCATACATAATAAGGCTTGTTCTGTTTTACCTTAGTAGCAAAGTGTTATCTCTTGTCAAGCGCGTCAGAGCGATGTGTGAAATATCACTAGGTTCTTTGTGGTGAGCTTCTATTTAAGGTAGAGCGGCAATTATTTGCAGAGGAAGCACAGCGGAGCGACAAGGACCTTGTTAGCAGTAAGGAAGGAGAAGTCTGGAGATCGCCACCACACATCCAGGAGCCAGGTAAGTGCCTGGAACAGTCCAACGAGACTAAGCAGCAAGGTGTTTCAACACGCCTTAAATAACTGCCTTCGCTGGTGGAGGTGCACGTGCCACGTGTTTTGCTGCTACTGTTGTTCTTTAGGTACATGGAGTGATTATGCAAATTGTTACCGTTTGCACGTGCCCATGTGCAAACGGTGAGCTGTGACTGGATTTTACATATAGTGCTGCTGTGAAAGGACATGTGTAGTAGCTCTAAGTGTTCTGGTGGGTGCCTACCACTGCCATCAGGGTTCTGTGCACATATTTACAGGGCAATGATGAATAAATATGTGGCGCCTACCACTGCCACCAGGGTTTTGTGTCCTTCAGTCGATTGATGAATAAAGAATGGCACCTAACACTGTCACCAGGGTCACTTGATGTCCATGTTATTTAATGTTATGTTAAACGTTTTATAGAGCACACAGCTACCCAAGACGGGCTTCCCAGCACTGACAGGAAAAACAAGCATTTGCAATGCAATAGGACTCGCATTTACGCGAGACCTATTGCATTGGAAACAGGAGTGCGGGCGGACAGTGCGGGCGGGCGAGAAGGCACGAACGGGAGTGCGCTGGAGGGTGGCGAGAAATCACAGACTGCGGGGGGGCGATGGGGACGGGAAGAAAATAGTGTTCGGAGTAAAGGGGCCAGTAGCCATGGAAGGATACAAATGACGACATGGCCGTCATGAGGAGGGACTGACAAGCCTAAAACCAATTGGAAGGCAGCATTTAGGACCTAAGCCAATGAAAAAGATGGGCGGAGAGTGGGTGGAGCTTCCACGAAGCTTCTACGCTATACTGAATACTGCATGCCTCGCAAAGCGAGCAGCGCATGCGCTGCAACGCTAGGCTCGACCTAAAAAGGATATTGCACAGACTTATCTGAAAAGATAGGTTTTTAGTTGCTTTGTAAACTTGACAAATTTCTGTTTGATCTAAGCTCCACAGGGAGAGAGTTCCTAAGTTTGGAAGCTAGATAAGCAAATGAACTACCTCCACTTCTCACTCTCCTAATTCTAAGAACAGCAAGAAGGAAGAGGTCATTGGATCTCAGTGTTCTAGGAGCTGTGTATGGAGTCATGAGGTGCTGCAGGATATGTGGGCTAGGTGAGTGTTTAATCTCATGACCAGTGCATAGGGCTTTAACCTCTATCTTTTTGCTAACAGGTCGCCAGTGAAGTTGAGCAAGAGCCAAGCGTGCTGAAGGCTTTTTGGGCACGCCCAGTAAAGCTCGTGCCCCGTGTTCTGAATAGCCTGCAGCTTTTTGACGGCATATAATGGACTACCAAGTAAAGAGAATTGCCATAGTCAAGACGAGAAAGTATGAGGCCTTGAACCACAGTCGTCTGACAGTACAGGGGAAGACATTTGAGTCTTTTCGTAAGGGATTCCAGAAGGCTGAAGCAAGTCCCTGCCACCTTTTTTGCCTGAGAGACCATTGTTAAATTATTGTCCACAATGACTCCAAGGCTTTTCACTTCTGATTGTGGGGTAGGGGACTCTCCCAAGCATGGGGTGCCAGAGAAATTGATTCAAGAGTGATGGATTGTTGCCAACCACCACTACTATTGTTTTGTCCCCATTTAGCTTGAGACAGCTAACCGCCATCCAATTGGTCACCTGTTCCAGACAAGTGGTTAATCTTTTCAAAGTCGAGTTGGTTTTGGTTGACAGGGAGACGACAATCTGGGTGTTGTCTGCGTAGGATCCCATCGTAAAACCTAGGGCACAGATAATGTCTGATAGAGGTCGGATGTATATGTTGAAAAGCATAGGGCTCAACAAGGAGCCATGCAGCATTCCACATACCAGCTGATGTACCTCTGACAAGAATGGTCCTTCACTGACCTGGAAACTCCTGTTAACCAGAAACGAGGTTAGCCATTTTAGCGCTTTTCCTGTAATCCCAGTTGCTTCCAGCCTGTCACGCAGTATTGGATGGGAGACAGTGTCAAAGGCTGTGCTCAAATCGAAAAGAATGAGCGCAGCTGTCCCGCCTTGGTCCAGAATCATTTTTAGATCTTCTGTGGCCAACAGGAGGCCTGTCTCTGTGCTGCATCCGGAGCGAAAACCAGTTTGTGTCTGGTGCAGCAAATTACTGGTGTGTAGAAAGTGAGATAGAACGCCATTCAGTAGTTTTTCCAGGTTTTACTTAATCCCTGGAAGTAGTGAGATGGGTCTGTATTTTTTCAATCTGTCAGGATCTACAGAGGCTTTCTTTAGCAATGGTAGAATGATTACATGTTTCCACATATTCGGAACGCAATCTTTTTCCAGCGAAGAGTTATAAATTGCTGTTAAGGCAGATGATATATCCTCTCCTCCTTTCAGCAGGATGTCTATCCAGGCAGGGTCCAAAGGCGAGCTCGACTTCACCGTATTTGCTGCCGTTAGGATATTATTTATGCTCAACTTTGGAAATGATGAGAGCTCTGCTGTGGACTTTACAGCTCTGATCTTTTCTCTAGTTGTAGTCCGGGGGTCTGGCATCCCTGATATTAAGTCATAGATCAGGCTAACCTTTCCCATGAAACAGTTAGCCAACAGCTCACAATGTTCGAAAGAAGGGGGGGCGTCCCTACTACCTTCTGTTTTATTAAGGAATAGACTATGACATATATTTCTTTGGTAGGCTGCAAAGACTGACTGATCTTGTCTGCAAAATCTTTCAGTCTAGCCATGCCTAAAATAGAACCCATCATTATGGTTTAGACAACATGACCAAATCACAAACCATGGCACTTGTACATTCAGTTTCATGAGGTATGTATTAGTGCTAGGACACGAATGGCTTGATGGGAGGTGATACTCATACCAGAAACATGTAGAGAGTGGGTAGGTATCATTTCCAGACCACGTCTCGGTCTGTTTACCGTAATTGTTCCTCACACACCACTTCCCTCATGCCAAGCTGCTGCTGCCCCCATTTTGTAACTAATTCGGACCGGCAATGGGCTCCTGACCATCGCGCCTGCCGAGTCCAACTATAAAAACGTGTTGGGGGACTTTAAGGGCTGCATTGATTTTAATACTAAGGAGGAGAAAAGATATGGCCTATATTTAAACATGGATATAATTCATTTTTAAGTTTGAATGGCCCCTATCATGCCTGTGAAGAGAGGAGCAGTGCATAGTTCTTCATTCATGGTAATTTCTCCTCAGTTTTTATCCCAACTCATATCAGTGGATCACCCTGCTGTTGGGAATTTACTTTTTAAGTCTTCACTGATAAACTGAGGCATTTATAAGTAAATTTCTTCTCCTTGTGGGCTGCTTTAGTATATTTTTCTGTTTTCAAGTATGGACTCCCCTATTTCCTCCACTCAAAAGGCTGTGTCCTATGGTGCTCCTGAAGGTGCAGAGGGCTCCGATATGATCGCCTTTCTTACAACACATATCCCAAAAATCATCGGCCTCAAGAAAGGAACAAACCTTAATCTGCAAAGAGCTCACTGTGCTGGCCCTACATCCTCGGGGTCATCCCTATCAGTTCGACCAAGAGGAATTACAGTTCTTTTCTTACAATACATTGATCTGATGACGGTTCTATCAGCAACCAAACAGAGGAAACAAACGATTTGATCGGGTCAGAAAGTCTTCTTTGTACAGGATGTGGCTTGTGCTACAACTACTCAAAGAAAATACTTGTTATTGCTTGGTCCTGCCCTCAAATCCATGAACACCCTTTATGGTCTAATACATCCTTGACTGTTCAAGGTCTCATACAAGGAGAGAACCTCATCATTCGACTCGCCAGAGGACTTAAGGAAATTCATATTTCAGCATAAGGGGTAGGAAATGGACAGTGGAAAGACTTGATTCCTCTGACACAATGTGTTCTGCCTTGTCTGCTTGTGGTTGTTGCTCTATCCAAGATTTTTCTACATATGTCAACCTCATGCTCTCATCTTCTCTTTCGAAGCGTCCCTCGTCTTACCAGTAAATTTGCCCCAGATGTCTCTCTCACACATGTACCCTCCGTGTAAACTCCACCTGACCTAGTGTTTACACCCTGTTCCCCATATGTTGGTAGGTGCTTCTAATATTCACATTACATTGTCCTAGTTTTTATACTTGTCTTTTTTTTCTTCTTCACTATAATTCATCTTGGTTGCTACACAATTGATTACGGCGGTCTCACTGCAGGCCCCTTGTGGACTACGTTTTGGATGTCTGTATTTTTTCTTGCATTTCAACACTCCATCAAAATATTTATGTCCAACTTCATGTCTTGATGTTCACCATGGTTAAATACTTTTTGTCTTCTTACCATCTTCGCTATCTTTACCAGTGTTTTTTCTTTCCTTTTCCCATTTCCCATATTTTCCTCTCCTTGTTCTTCTTTACTATTCTTCTATCATTTGGCTCCATTAAGACTTACTTGCTCACTATTAAATTGGTTGTGTTACTGGTTGTGTTTAGTTCGCGTAAATACTTTCATTACACATGATTACAAAGGTCTGCGTAATCCCATCAAGAAGCGGAGAGTGTTTACTCATTTATCTTGACAAAAATGTAAAATAGCTCTGTTACAAGAAACTCACATCTTAGATAAGCACATTCATTAATTGCAGAAGAATTGGGTGGGTCATGTATTCTGTTCTCCTGCGAGTAAAAACAAGAATGGGGTTGCTGTATTGTTTCATAAATTGCTCTCTCTGGTGGTTGAGAAGGAAGAAAGACATGAAGAGGGAAGATGGCATCTCCTTCATCTCACTATACATCACACACCAATTTCCATTCCTAACATTTATGGCCCTACCGTGTTGATGTTCAATTTTGGGAACAAATGTCAACCACAATACGATCCTGATCCAACAAAAATTTTATAGTTGGTGTGGACTGTAATCAAGTTTTTGACCCCTTCACTGACAGGACATCCCTAGTCAAATATGTCCCTAAAAAATGAATAAAAAATCTAAACAATCCCTTCACTCTAGATGACTGGCATATGCTTGGAGGGTTTACAACCCAGACACTCTGAAATATACATTTTACTCTCCCGCCAATCAATCCTACTCTAAACTAGATTACATTTTCCTCACGCCTCATTTAATCTCTACATTAACCAATGCTGAAATTGGTTCTATACTAATTTTGGATAATGCACCAGTCATAAGAGATGTAGAGTGGTTGCCTGATTCTTTCAGGTGTAGTAGATGGCGTGTCAATAACAGTTTACTTAAAGATAATGTCTTTGCGGAAAACTTTGAACTTTTCTGTAAGGACTTCTCTGCTTCTGATATTACTCCTGATCTTCCTTTTTGCTCCTTCTGGGATGTTTTTAAAGTAACTGCTAGAGGATGCATAACTGACTATGTTGTGGTTAAAAAGAAAAATCCCTTAAAGACTCCTCACTTTTACTCACTTCTGTTAAACAAATCGAACACAAATATTACTCATCTAATGATAAGACTACACTGAAGCGCCTCATTCAGGCCAATTTAGACTAAAATAAGAGATCGACAGAGTGGTGTACTATTAAAGGTTAATTCTAAATTTAAATTTAAAATTTAAATTCTAAAATTCTAAATTTTATGGAGGGTTTAATAAGGCTGGCAAACTGCTTGCTAAATACTTGAAAGTCGATTCACACAAGTCCAAACTTGTTAACATTACTAATGACAATGGTATCACACATTTCAAGGATTCTGAAATCTTAAAATGTTTCACTGATTTTTATCAAACTGTATACACATCTGATCACTCCCCTTCTGATGAGGCCCTTGCTTCTTTCTTTAATTCTCTTCCATTACGCCAAAATCAACCACAGGATTTTTCTCCCTTAGACAGGATATTTCAGAATTAAAGATAGCCGTTGCTAAATTACCCAAAGACAAAGCCCCTGGACCAGATGGTTTCTTTGTTGAATTCTACTCGCGTTTCTCACATATTGTGCTCCCACATTTGCTTTCTTTGTATCAATATTTTCTCTCTCACAATGAGTCTTGAGGTACGTTTTTAGAAGCTATGATATGGTTAATCCCTAATAAATACAGAGATCTTTCCTCTTGCACCAACTACAGACACATTTCTCTCATTAATTTGGATTGCAAGATTTTTGCAAAACTTCTATCTCTTCGAATCACTCAATTTATCCTAGATCTAATTGGTCTAGAACAAACAGAATTTGTGAAGGGCAGATATATGGCTGATAATTTCAGAGCTTTTTTGGACATTTCCACCTCGCTTCAAAGAGTACTATACCCATGGCTGCCATTACGCTTGAAGCCGAAAAGGCTTTTGATCGTGTTCACTCGAGATTTATGATGTATGCTCTCGAATGGCAGGGTTTCAGCCCAGCTTTTTACAATACATCAGACTGCTTTATTCTGCCTTGAAACCTCTGTATTTGTCAATGGCATTCAGTCCCCTTAAATCAAAGTAAATATGGCCTCTTCTCAGCTTCCCTTCTAAAATATGAATCTGTGAGGATTGTTCTTATACAATCCATATCTACACTTACACAAGTAACTCTCTCACTCCTCCGCTCTCCGAACAACTTAATCTTTCTATAGATGTCAAAGCATCTTACATGCACAAATACCTTCACTACTCACTTCCGCACTCATTCTAAATCTAACATTGAGTTACTGTGGGAATCAGAACTAAAATGTCCATTTCCCTTAAAAACCTGGAATGTAATTTGGTACAAAAAACATCACACCTCTTATACGGCCAGCACTACGCAAATCCTATATTACGTCTATAATATGTTGTTTTTAACTCCAAATTCTCTTCACACATACAATCCAACCACACCAAATACATATTGGACATGTAAAACAACACCTGGCACATATATGCATATGTTTATTCATTGTCCATCAAACCTTTTGGATAGAGGTATGTAAAACAATCTCAGCAATTTGTTCAATTACTTTCTCTTTTCATAATCAACTTATTTTTTTGGGAAGCTCTTCTCATTTTTGGACTAATACTCACAAACTAGGTAAATTTGTTGACTTACGTGTCACCATTGCCTTCCAAATAATAACTTCTAACTGGAAACATGCTACTGTGATTACTTCAAACGGATGGTGGAACTTACTCTGTTATCATCCCAGACTAAACAGAGCATCTGCTATGTCTACGCAGCATCTTAATAAAAAGGATCTATTTTGGTCACCTCTTATCTCATATTTAAACAGAAAGTCTGGTCAGATCCAGGGCAATACTTTTCCATTCCAGCCTCCATGAATTTCTTCTATTTTGTGTTCACAATTGCAATTCTGTTATTTGTATTACCTATTTTTCAACCACACTAATAACTAGTTACACGTAAGGTTGTGTGATTTTAATGCTTTTTTTTCATTTTCTCCTTATTGCGTTTTCTATCTTCTTTCTTTTTCTTTTTCTTTTTCCTTTCCTACCCCCTAGAGAATATACAATATAAAATATTACATCGTTAAGGTACTGCTTAGTATATTTTTACTATCTGTCTATAGCTTTACAATGCATTATTTTCTAATTTCTCATTGCTCTTTGATAAATATTGTTTTATTACCTTGCATTCCTATATAATATTGTCTAAATTGATAGATATGTTTAATATGTACTTCTTGTTAAAATACTCAAATAAATCTTTCTGAAACATAAAAAAGTCTACTAAAGCAGCCCGCACACTTGCAGGCTTTTAAGGTTGAGCCCAGAATTAGTTTAATACGCAGGCAGGACTTATTAAATTCAGGTAGTGTATTTAGGTACCCCCAAGACGAGTTGCAGGAAAGAAAAAAGAAAGACTATTTTATTTGGTGATTTACACAGCAATAATTACACAGCAAGTTTGAGGTGTCATGTTAGCACATAACTGGATATGGCAAGTGGGAGCAGGTTCCATAGCTTCTGCATTCCTTGATTGTAAAGTAGATTTTAAATTGGAACCCTTTCTCAATGAGGTTGAGTCCCTTTTAGCTAAGTCATTATATTTGAAATTCACTTATGGGACTTTTCCTCTATGATCCTTACTTCCAAATGGCAGTGAGCAAATAGGAATCTGGAAGGAACTTGCCCTTTTTGTGCCAGACCCAATGAGACTATTGAACATGTTTTGCTCTTTTGCCCAGCTTACCTAGGATGTCAGAAAAAATGGGTACTTCTATTATGTCAGCTTTTGGGCATACGAGACTACAGAATAGTAATAAGGATATTGAGAAGCGATACAAGGCAATCCATAGTGTTTGCAGTCTTACGATTTCTGCTCTGTATGTGGAGACTAAGGTTCAAATTGTTGGAGTCCACTGAACCTGCTTTTATTATTGGTTGATTTGTACATATTTTGTATGTTAATTTATTGCTAAATTGTATTGCTGGAATGGTTTTATCACTTTATTCATTTATGTACTATAACAATTGATTTTATCAAATCATAGGTTTTTATGTATTTTTATGGCCTTGTGCGGAATAAAGAAACTTATGGTTATGGATAGGATGAGGAGACTAAAAATACTGGTCAGAAAGAAAGCAGCAGGCATTGGCAAATCTTGCTGGAGATTACACATCAGAAAGATTCCATATATGACTGATGTACTAATATTTGCATTTTCTCTACCCTCAGTAAAAGATCTTGCTTGTACACAATGTGACAGAGACTTAGAAGTACAAAAGTACCAACCTACAATTATCACACGAGTGAACGGATATATCCTTTAACAAAGTAGGACATGTCTTTAATTGAAATTCATATAAGTGAAGATAAGAAGACATATTATTGCTCTCAAGTCAAAGTGAATAAAAATTAATATAATGTTATCTGTGGTAGGACAGGTGAGGCAAGAGCTACACTACATATCTTGACTCTATGCCATGTTCCAGATCCCCTTGCACACATTACCCTTTCTAATACCATTCCACTCACTTGACCACACTGAACCTCTAGTGTTAAACAGTAGTAGAGTTAGTGCTGTAGAAATGTGGGATTCATGTAGAGAATGACTCCTGGGAAATCGGAGCTGAGGAAAGGTCCTGGAAGAACAGAACATTGATCTATGAACAAGGAAATCTTGAAACGTGTGCCTGACATAATTTTACAAGAATTAGGGGAATACCATGGGAAGCAGTGGGCGATAACATCCAGGAGTATGTTGCAAACCTCTCGCATGACATCCAAAGCATTTTTGGAAGAGCCACTTGTTAAAGTAGACAACACGCACAGAGTCAATGAAATTGGGTCACGCAAAGACTTGCCATCTGACATCCTAATGAGTGTGCTTTTTTTAAATGAAAGGAACAGATAATGAAACACATGAGGTGAAGCAAAGCAATCATCTACAAGAGGCACAAAATCCAGCAATGTCACGATCTTTCAGTGACAACACTCCGAAAGCAGAAAGACTTTCGCCTGGCAAACGAATGTCTCCAAAGTCAGCGAAGCCCTTCCATATAGTCAGGTCAGTCAAGTCAATGTTTATTGAAATTGATTAATTAAAAACTGTTACAAAAACTGAAAAAATATTTTCATAAAATAAGATAGTAGTTCAACAAATTCCTGGGGATAGTTAATAACAATTAAAATACAGGTTTTAAATTAAGTTATATGTAAAAGATTTTTAAAAAACTAATTGTAAAAATGTTGCCTAACAACAAAGTTTGAAGATATCTTTAGTGTTTAAGCAATGGTCTATGGCCAACCTGCAACTTGTCAATTTGTTTTTAAGCATAATCTATTTTATATATATATATTCGTCGTTCGAACTGCACCACAGGGCAGCAGCATAAGATGTGGGACAGGGACTTGTTTTAATAGTCACAAAGCTTTCACCACAGGTGTACAAAAGATTAGGCCTGGGCAGAGCTCGCGGAATTTCACTCTGTGGAATTCCATGGAGCTAGAGAAAAACTCCATCGAATTCCACAGAGTTCTGCGAGCGGGCGGAGATTTGCTCAGCCACCCCTACATATTAAGTTATAACCCTCTCTATTGCCAAGAAGGCATCACAAAACTTCCTCAACAGCCTGCCATGAGAGTAAGAATAAGCTCTTTCCACTTAGGTGCAATAATCTTAATAACAGAGCCGTATTTATTTTATAGAGCTCGTCAGGTCTCCCATGCCGCAGTTCCAAGTAAGAGGGCGCACGCGCCATTTTATGAAATGTTGAAAGAGGCAACCCAGAAGTGGAAAGCATTTATCTATGCGTGCAAAGGTGAAAATATACTCACATTGATTGGGTTGATGCTGACCTGCCAAATAGTCCAGTATGGGTTTCCCTCACAGATTTGGGTTTAGTGGTGCCTCATTCATCGCATTGTTTTAAAAGTGCGCTCCCAATCAGCAGGAAAGTGGCAGTCACAGGATCCGCCTCCACTGGAAGAGCATGGAGTGCTGCGTGTCCATGACAGATGGAGGATTTTCAAGAGCCCAGGAGTTCCTGACCAGCCTGGTCAGTTTCCACTGATCAGAAGAATGTTGCAACATTTCCTCCATCAGTTTCCTGGTTTATTTATTTAATGCATTTTTATATAGCGCAGACTTTACCCGAAGGTGTCAGAGTGCTGTACAATAGAACCAGTTACGTTACATGAGAGAAATGTTACAAAATAGAACGTTACAAAAATAAACAGGATACTAGAAGAGGTAGGGTAAAACCATAGAAGGCAAGAACACAATATCAAACACAGCAAGCAAGGGTGAGGAATGTACAAGAAAATATTACAAATTTACAATGATGAACGAACTTCCTAGAGGGGTCTTAGAATGAAGGTATTAGTTCTGGAAGTGTCTTTGGAAGAGAAGAGATTTGAGTTCAGCTTTGAAGATCCGGATAGAGGTGGTGGCACGGAGCAATGGAGGAAGCGAGTTCCAGATTCTCACTGTATTACCTGAGAACGATTGAGCCATCGATCTTTCCCTTTTGAAGGAGGGGGGCTCAAGCAGAAACTTTTCCGCATTCCGAGAAGGTCTCGAGCCTGCAGACATTTTCAGTTTATTCGCCAGGTAACGAGGGGAGGAAGTGTGCAAGGCTTTGTGTGTGATGCAGGCAGTTTTGTAAATAGATCTTGCCTCGATGGGAAGCCATCGAAGAGAAGACAGGATAGGAGTGATGTGGTCACTTTGTTTGGACCCTGAAATAAAGTGAGCTGCTGAATTGAGGACGGATTTGAGGGGCGAGAGGTGAGATTTGGGTAGGCCAGTCAGAAGAGAGTTGCAGTAATCCAGTCTAGAGAGAACTAGCGATTGGACCAAGGTTTTTAGGTCTTTCTCCGGGAAGAACCGAAGAATCCCCCACAGAAGGCGCAGCTGGTAACGTGCGTTCTTAGCAATGGAGTTGATGTGGGAGATTAGGTTGAGTCTTTTGTCAAGTATGACACCTAGGGATTTAGCGCTGTCAACAATGATGGGTTTATTGTTGAGTAAATTCAGCTGATTCATCCAGGATTGAACAGGAGGGGGGGAGAGAGAGGTAGATAGGAGGAGGAATTCAGTTTTGGAGGGATTGAGAATGAGTTTGTGAACTAACATCCAGTTGTGAATAGAGTTGAGAGTAGAGTTGAGTAGTGAGAGATCGTGTGCGGAAGACACCTTGAGGTAGATTTGAGTGTCATCCGCATAGAGATGGTAGTGGATCCCAGATTTACTTAGGAGGTTCCCTAATGGTTCCAGATAGAGATTAAACAAAGTGGGTGCACGGATAGAACCTTGAGGGACGCCTTGACCTACCGCCAATGGAGACGAAAGACTGTTCGCTATTTTGATCATTTGGGATCTGTCCGAGAGGAATGAGGCAAACCATTTAAGCACTGTGCCTTCCACACCCATTCTCTGTTGAAGAGTGTTAAGGAGGGTGTTGTGATTAACAGTGTCAAAAGCTGCAGAGAGGTCAAGCAGAATCAGAAGGCACGATTCCCCAGAATCGAGTATATGCAGCGCATCATCAATCACTTGCAGCAGGGCTGTTTCAGTGCTGCAATTTTGAATGAAGCCAGACTGGAACACGTCAAGGAGATTATTGTCCATAATATGTAGGGAAAGTTGTTTCGCAACACATTTTTTCGTGATTTTTGAAAAAAAAGGGAGGTTGGTGATGGGGCGAAAGTTGTTGAGGTCGTTCGCATCTGCGGAGGGTTTTTTTAGAAGAGGGGTAACCTGTCCTGTTTTGAGGGCAGCAGGGAGGGAGCCTTGACTGAGGAAGAGATTAACTAGCCTGGTCCAGTAAGAGAGAGTATTGGTGTAGAAATCAATGGCGATGGCACTAGGGATGGGGTCAGAAGAATGGTTGGAGGGTTTAGTTTCAAGGATGCATTTGAGGAGGTCATCTTCCGAGATGGCGGCAAAGTTCTGCCAAGTGACTAAGGATTTTCACTCCTCAATGGGGGTGGGGTGGGTGACCTGATCCACCAGCGATTTGACCTTTTCATCAAAGAATATAGCGAATTCTGCTGCTTTCTTTGAAGAATCCTCAGGCTTGATGGTTTGGGGAGAGCAGTTTGGGTTTTTGATGAGGTCAAAAAGTTTTTGGGGTCTGTTTTTGGCTGAGTCGAGGAGGGATCTGAAATGTGATGCTTTTTCATGGAAGATGTGCTTGTGGTATTTGGATCTTGCCGAACGTAAATGAGAGACATTAGAGGTGGATGGAGATTGTCTCCAATGTTTTTCCAAGCTTCTAAGGTTCTTCCTTTCATCATAGAGAGCTTTATTGAACCAAGGTGCTGAGGGGGTGGGTCTTTTCCTTTTGCTTTGGAGTGGAGCGACATTATAGATTTCGACTGCTAGGACTGAGAGGCAATGGGAGGTGAGATCGTTGACATCCACGTTAGGGTCTAGTCTAGGAAGTGAACGCATAGCAGAATCACACAGAGTGTCAAGATCAATGTTTTTAGTGTTGCAGAACCAGGTAGAAGCCCTTTTAGGTTGGCCGAGAGTTAAAACGTGCGATAGGTGAAAATGGAAGGGAATGAGGAGGTGGTCTGACCAGTCTACATGGATAGGGGGAGCAATAGTAAGCAGGTCTGCTTTAGATATAACAAGGTCCAGAATTGAGCCCTTAGAGTGTGTAATTTCCGAGCAGTGTTGGAAAAGATCATTGGCTGAGAGAAAGGTGGCAAGCTTGTTGGCAATCGAGTCTTCCAAAGAGCCCCAGTGGAGATTGAAGTCACCCAGGAAGATCTGTCTGTCAAAGCCTCAAGCCTTGCTCCCAATCTATTTCTTTCAGAATACAGCACGGACCTCGCAATATTTCTCTATCCTGTGTCATGAGGTTTTGTGCACTTATTTCCTCATTTTCAGTCTAACTCGCTTCCTCTTTACTACTGTGGCCAATCATTGTGCTAGAGGGTGTAGGCGAAGCTTGAATCACACAGACCTTCCACTGGCTAGCTAGCATGCGCACTCTTTATTTCTTTTGTGACGTGGTGGTGGGCTTCCGAGTTCCTACTCACCATGGCGCAGCCGCTGCTCTCCGCAGATTTCCTTGCTTTTGGGGGCCTAACAGGCCCCACAGAGTCTCCTTCCTTCTGCTCCATCACATTGTGAAATCGGTCTTCCGCTCAGTCAATGTTTTGAAGTAGAACTCGAAAGACAGCCACATGGCGCTCAGGCAATGTGAGAACGCGCCTGTAAACTCCGCTCCACCAGCAGTTGGCAGACGTTTTTTGCCAAACTCTGCACTCCAAGCTGAGCGTGGAGTGGCAAAACTCTGCGAACTCCGCCAGCAGAGCAGAGCTTACCGCCCACCCCTACAAAAGATTCCGATTGCCAAGATAATTTGTGTTCTTTGATGGGAAAAGCATGAATCTCATTCTAATTATTTTCTGTCTTATTGCTTTATGTATCTGCCCAAAGAGGTATTATTGAGCATGCAGCGAGTCATAATACCATAATTAAAAAAGACATTTTTCTTTTAGATAGCCCAAGCATATCTTCGACATGACTCAACAAGGCTATTTGAGAATTAACTGCGGATTTTAGGGACAATCTTTTTGGCTTATTTTCCCAAGTGCTGCTCAAATCTAGGGCTTGTTTAGCCTCCTCCAGATAACAAGTCCATGAATTTCTATTGTTAGATTCTCCATCTATAAGTGGCTTACTGACGTGTTTCAAGATGGCCACCATAGAATTGATAATTAAGGGGCTGATTACGATGGCAGTTGGACCGGCTTCCGCGATCCTGTCAGAGGTGGTCAGACCACTGCTGTCCCATCGGAAGTGTTCGCTCCAACTGCCGTATTACAATGCTAGCATATAGAGAGAAATCTGACCACTCTGGTCCTTCTGACTCCCACAGGAAATTTCATCCATGGTGGTGTCGGAAAAGACTAATGGAGCCTGTTGGAGAATGGACAGCCCTACGGACCACCCACCCTATTACGATGCACCTTTCTGATGAGCTAACCGTGGCAGTCTAACCACCTCATCTGAGCTGGCAGAAAGGTAGGAATATAAATCCAACACCCGCATCTACACAGCTTGTCACATCCTGTGCCAACATGGATCCTGTCCTATACATCCTGCCACTGTTGTTCTACTCACTTATGACCAAAATCGAAACCGTCATGGACGCAACCGCTGGTAAGTAACACTCCTACGTGTCTACAGAGAGTCCCCACCAAATTGAGGCACCACCATGGAAAAGCTGGGCCAAACCTTTGTCTGTATGAATGGGGTTGTGTGAGCAACATGTTCCCAAATCAACACGCTGGGACATATAGCCTAAATAAATTCCATGGGAATCTGGACATGAGGGGGACTGAAGGGACCTTGGAAAGAGTGAGTAGTGGCAGTTGTGTTGCAGGGTTTGAAGTGTTCTGTGGTCTGTCGGTGGTTATCACCGGCAGGTCCTAAAACCTAGTGCAGAGAAAGGTCCCAACAGACTCTCCATATTTGCCCCCACCCTCAGAGTGCAAAATATAGTCAACTCTGCAGCAGTACCATCTACCACTGCTGCAGATATAACAGCCAAGAGACCGGTAAAAGTCCATTCCCAGTGTTGTTAGGACAGATCTGAAGCATCACCATAAATTCATGCAATTAAGGGGTCGATTCCGATCTCGGCCGGTAGGGCACCGAATCAGATTCGGCTGAACCGGATCCGATTCGGAGCCCTTTTTCCCGACCGATTCGTACGTGCGTCCGGGCGAGCGAGTACGATGCGAGCGCGTGCGAATTCGCCGACCGACTCGTGCGCGGGTCCCAACCGCTCCGACCGACTCGCACGGATGCGCCTCGCACCGCGCAATGGAGACGTTCCCAGACCGGGCAAGTACGATGCGCGCCGCGAGCAGTCCGACCGACTCGCGCCGTCCGGCTCCAAGAAGCAGTCGGAGCCGTACTTCGGGGGTCCGTGTCGGACCCCCCTGTACGCGTAGCCACGCGAGTCGCACACAGGGGGGACCCATGGGTCCCCCCTACCTGTGCGTGTACGGCGCAAGTCGCTTCGCCGCGTACACGCTGTAGGGGGCGCCCTTGTTCGCCTCGCACCCATTGAGTCAATGGGAGCCCGCGTACGCGTTGTACGACCAGCTCCCATTGACTCCAATGGGAGTCCGACCAAATCGAGTCCGATAGCATGCTTACGCATCGTACTCGTTCAGTCGGGCTGCTAGGGTCCGATTCGGTCGGAAATCTCTCCGGGTCCAGCTCGGTCGGAGAGATTTCCGGCCCGAATCGGAATCAGCCCCTAAGTCTGAGTAGAACCTCCAATATCTACTGCAAGTAACAACTATCGCCAAATCCAACAGTTCTGATTCCTTGTAGAAGCAATGTAACTCATGTTGTCATATACCTTGATGTTGTGCAATGTAAAAAGAAAAAAGATATTGTCTGTGTGGGACAATATGGTAATCACATTTGTACAGCTTACATGCTTGTAAGCCACTCCCTCATGTACGTCAGCCACGCACCTGTAAGAGACCCCCCTCCAACTCTTCCATCCCCTCACCTTTGCCCATCTCTCCATCCTTATGGTGGGATTTGGGTTGACGACTGGTGAGTGGTGACACCCTGAATGCGGCGTTACATAACATTGCTCCCATTTCCACCACACCATACCTCCACTTACCCTGCGTTAGCCCTGGCCTAACTGATACTACGGTCTACTCCTCTCGTCCCTTGGCTAGAGAGGGGTCTTCCCTGAAGTCCGACTCCCCTCTCATGAATGACTCCAACACCCTGTTGTCTCCAGAGCTCCTAGAAGATAAGCTCCATAGCTCTCCCGTGCCCTCCTGCCATCTAAATAACCTTTCCTTCTCAACCAACCATTACCAGGAGCTCTCTGGCCAGCAATTCACAACCGCTTCCATCAGTACTCTGTCTCAGCCTACGGGTTCCCTGACACATTCCTCGGAATCTCATCTACACTCTGTACCTTCTTCCACTCTAGATATTCTCTCTCTTGATATTCAACAACTCAAGGCTAATTTACAAAAGCTCATAATCATCACCACTAAACTGGCTAATGATAGATGGACTGACAGGTCATCAGGGAATTAAAGACACAATCTTACACCTGATTCTTCCCTCCACTCCAAGCTGTCATTCCCCCCTCTATCAATGGTTGTTCTCTGAATTTTGCATCCCTGCATTGGTGAACCATTCCCTTCCCGAACGCTCCTTCTTGACCCTCTAGATCCAAGAATTATTTCATAGTGAATGATATTGATATCCTCCTGCGCTCGTATAACACCTTTCTCCTGGACAAGCCAGATCACCAGGAAAACATTCTAGCCATTCCTCCAAACCCTCTCAGAAGACCCAGTTACAACACTAATGCTATAAATTTCTCTAACCTCAAGCAAATTCCTATCTCACAGCCCACTTCTTCTGTCACCACTCTACATCTGAAGTGCATGCTCATCAATTGTAGATCAGTCGTGAAACATGCCACAGACATTGCTGACCTCATCCTGGCTAAGGATCTTGACATGCTCATACTTACAGAAATCTGGCTAAGGGAGAACTCTGGTCCGATCCTTGACATACTAGTCCCCCTGAACCATAACATCATTAGGCTGGACAGAGCAGACAGACCTGGTGGTGGGATCGCTTGTATATACCAGAATAGTCTCATTGTAAAACAATCACACATAGATGCTGTCTCCTCCTGTGAATACCTTTGCATTGACATCACCAGCAACAGCAGGCCATTATGCAAATTGCACATGTATTACCATCCACCGGGTGACAACCTCCCCTTCATTAAAGATATCATGGAAATCATCTAATCAAATGTGGGGCATCAATTTCCACAAATCTTTCTCGGAGACTTCAACCTACACTGGAATGACTTGAAAGGCCCAGTAGCGACCACTCTCAAAACCTTCCTTGTGGACCTCAGCCTAGTTCAAATATGTGATAGTCCCACCCACATTTTGGGCTTGATCCTGGACCTTATTATAGCTAAACCCAATGCTATTCAATTGGTCTCGATTGCCCCGTGTGACTGGTCTGATCATCATTATATCTCCTTCCACATCATTGAACCCTGGTCCAAGAAAAGATCACAAGACAAGATTCCCAGGCTCTGGAAATGATATCTCCAAAACTCAAACATGAATGACCTGATCTCCCTCAGCAAGAACACCTTGTTGCCCCCAATTGACATGTCCGAGGTACAGGACCTCGCGGAACATTACAACAGCTCTATATTGAGTATTTTAGACTCCGTTGTCCCCTTACAACTTAAAAGAAATTCCTCCAAAGACTCCAAACATTGGTTCAACGATCATTTATATTTAGAGAGACATAATTTGAGACTTGCCGAACGTTCCTGGAGAGGCCCCCGTCCCCAGAACACCTCTTGCTCCTGAGATCTAGAAAAAGCTCTTCCAACAAACATATCATGAGGGCGAAATCGAACTTCTTCAGAAGCCAACTAGATAATGCCAGAAACAGACCTAAAAAACTTTTTGAATTGATTAAACTCCAATCCAACCATCTACCCACCCTCCTGCCATCACAGGCCATTGCCTCTTTCTTCCTTGAAAAGACTATTACGATTGAAAATGATCTACGAGCTCTACAAGGCAACCAATCGACTGTCCTTTGCCCGATTAACCCTACATCCCAACCACCACCTCAACCTCTGCCTGCAATAGGTCTCTCACCCAAAAATAACTCCTGCTGGAGCCAACTCGCTCCATCTCAGCCTCTGCCTGACATAGGTCTCTCATCCAAAAATAACGCCTGCTGGAGCCAATTCACTCCCTGTGGCAAATTATCTATTCTCAACCTGCTTACTACTTTGAAACCCTCAAACCACTTCAGTGACCCTTTACCCTCAAGTTTCTTCAATGAGATGAAAGGGTCCTTAGTCCCTCTCCGGACCAAAATAGTAAATGCCTCCCTACGTCAAGGTGTGATCCCTGACTGTCTAAAGTCAGGGCAGGTTACGCCCATTCTCAAAAAACCCACTGCGGACCAAGAGGACCTTAATAACTTTCGTCCTATCACTAGCACTCCAACTCTAGCGAAGCTCCTTGAGAAATGTGTTCTTGTCCAACTATGTGGTCACATTGATCAATTCCAGCTTTTAAATCAATTCCAATCAATTTTTTCACCAGGGCCATAGTACTGAAATGGCTATTACACACATAGTCGTTGACGCCCTAAAAATGCTCGATCGGAATGAAGCCTGCCTTCTAATCCTCCGTGACTTATCTTCAGCGTTTGATACGGTCAAGCATCACAACCTCCTGGATTTACTGGAATGAAGGATGGGTCTCTCTGCCCGGTATTAAACTGGTTTGCCTCCTTTCTTAACAGAATGCAAAGATTTAAAGTCAATCATTCCCTTACTACCTCTATGCCATCCACTCTGGGGGTCCCTCAGGGATCTGCACTCTCTCCCATGCTCTTCAACTTGTTCATGGAGCCTCTAACGGAATTACTCAATACATCCAACATTCACTATCACATGTATGCAGATGACACCCCACTGTACCTGAAAATCTCCTCCCCAGATGACATCAGATCACTCAACTCAACCCTATTCAAAACTCAACACTGGCTGACTTCCCAACATCTTAAGCTCAATTCCTCCAAAACTAAATTCCTCCTAATCGCGCCAACCAAACAGACTACCATCATCACTGAGTACTTGAACCACCTAACAGCTCTCAACTGTACCCCACGCATCATCGACTCTGTAAGGTCTCTTGAAATTATACTTGACAAGTCATTGAGCATGCAGGAACACATTAGCTCAGCCACCAAAGGTGTCAACTACTACATGAGTATTCTAAGAAAGATAAAACCCTTCCTCTCCCGGACGACTTCAAGTCTGCTGTTCAAGCTCTAGTAATTTCCAGGCTAGATTATGGCTGCACAACACTCTGTGGGCTACCCAGCCATGAGTTGGCATTACTCAGGGCTTCTCTGAATTCAGCAGCAAGGCTCATTACGGATTCCAGAAGAAATAGTCACATCACACCGATCCAGAAATACTTAAACTGGCTTCCTTTGGAGGCTAGGATTCATCTTAAGTTTGCGTGCATGACTCACAAGGCCCTTCACTTTAACACCCCTCCATACCTAGCCCGAAAACTGGAGCTTTCTGGTGGGAGCCGATCTTCTAGGAGTTCCAGCACCCAGCTCCTGAAACCTCAAAAATTCCATAAAAAGAAAACCTATAATCGGGCGTTCTCGGGTATTGCCCCAAGAATCTGGAACTCCCTGCCTCCGCACATCAGACTGACTCCCTCTACAGCATCTTTTAAAAAAGAAGTGAAAGTTCTATGGATGAACACCCTTGTTTGACGGCACCTACCCCCACCAGGTACCACTACTGGTTGGTTCCGCTACTTGCGGGCTTTTCTCCTTCTCCACGGACTGCCTCGCCCTGATTAACGCTACTACATAGTTGTTGTTTTTTTTTTTCTACACAGGGTTCCTATTTCCTATGCTTTTGACTATGTCTGTGACTTTGGTTTGTGCTCAACCCCTATATTTGTGTGTTGCACTTATATGCTCTTCTATTTCCTTTTGCGTTGGCATTTTATATTGCTCCTCTATCTATTCCAGTATCTTGCTTCTCACTGTTGTTGTTTTTTTACCTGCAACTTTGTACCTTGATCTTCTGTAAAGTGCTCTGATACCAGCTTGGGTCACGTCCACGCTATATAAAACTTTATATAAATAAATACATACACCGCCCCTTGATACACAACACCATGGATAAGGCTAGAGGCGTTGTATCCCTGGTCTAAACATATCTAGTGGGTCCCTGCATGCAACAACATTGAATGCATGTTCCCATCACATCTAAATGGTTACACTTATGTCCAGATCAGTGAGAATATATAGGCACACAGTCACAAAATCTACATGTGTGGCCATCTCAGAGGCTGGTGTAGAAGAATGCAAAAAACAGTGTCACAAAACAGCACCTCGTCACGAATGACATAGATATCATGTTCTGTGACCCCCTCACATTGTTCATAAGCTAGCTCCTGTTGCGACATTGAAAATACAACTGTATGGATGTCTCAGGCAAAAAATAAACAACTCCACTGCAAAAGCACTGTACTGGCCCTTCCCACATCACACACATGAAAAAGAAAAGTCAGGTAAATGGGATTCCCCAAAACTATGGTTTCAGTTATGTAAAGGCCACACTGTAAAGACTCCCTGCAGATGTGCGTATCCAAACCAGGGGGCTCCTGGAAGGCAATGGGCCAAGGGCAAAGTTCAGATTGCACCTGCATCAATGTCACCATGTGCAGAGGACCTGTGGCATTGTGTATAATACAGACAACCAATATTGTCACAAAGTGGCATACTCATGTGGTTGATGTGTCAGTGCAAGTCCTAAAAACAACACTACAGCAACAGCAGTAGTCGGACATTTATGAGAAGTATGTGTGGACTAACAAATACCTACTTAGCACATATGAACACATATTCCCCTACATCTCAGGTATTACTGCAAGCCTGAAAACGTCGACATTGGGCATGCAATACTTACCATCACAGATAACACACAAAGCAATGCATGCCCCAATTGGAACTCATCCCACTCATAAAACCATTGAACATTGACTCTGGCGCTCTGTCATTCTATAACTTGCCAAAAGGTTTGACTAGACGTACCTCTGCAAATGGATCAGCTATATGGGGAAACAAACCCATCAGTTGTCACACATCCCAAAATGTTCAATTACAACAAATAGCATCAGTAGCAAAGACAGCACAAAGGTCAACATAAACTACAAAGTCTTTATTAAGACAAATCATCAATGTTCAGAAACAAAGGCCAATGGCCAGTCCCAAAATAGGGATGTGGTCCAGCACACTGCTGTGCCACATAACTTTCCAACCAGATCATTGCCACGGAAACCTCCCCAGGAAAAGGGCATCCAATGGGCAGTCCAGGCACCTCTGAGAATTTATTCGGTGGGCTGGGATTTGGATGGGGGACTGGGTTTGTCCTTGGGATGGCTGGCCTCTGGATTGGGAGTGCTGGGTTGGATCATGTGGGGTATCATGTAGACTTTTAAGGTCATGATGGGTATTGGGAGGGAAGGAACAGGTTTAGCACTCTCCTTAGGCTTAGAAAGTCTGGGGTGGGTTGGTGAAGAGGTCCTTTGGGTTTTGGGAGGGGTGGGTCAGTATCAGGATGGGTGGGTTTTTGCTTCTTACCCCCTTTGGTGGAAGGATTGACCTGGAAGGGTATGGGTGGGAAAACCAGACCTTTTGTGTTTGGGAGGGGGCAGCTGTGGCAGGGAAGAAATCAAGGGCAAACAGGGTAAGTTCTTTGGGAACTTGGGGAGGAGGAATGGCAAGGCGTTGGGTGTTGGATGTAGAGGGATGTGAGCTCTGAGCTGTAGATGTGTGCTGTGCATGCATGTCTCTGTGTATCTGATGTCTGTTTGGCTGTAAAATGTTTGTGGTGCTTGGAAATGTGTAATGTGTCTGTGGCTGGTGGTGTGGGTGTGGTGTCTGGCTGTGTGACATCAGTAGTGGCTAGTGGTGTGGGTGTGGTGTCTGGCTGTGTGACATCAGTAGTGGCTGTGGCTGGTGGCGTGGTTGTGGTGTCTGGGTGTGTGACGTCAGTAGTGGCTGTGGCTGGTGGCGTGGTGTCTGGGTATGTGATGTCAGAAGTAGCTGTGGCAAGCTCTGGTGGAGTTGTGTCTGGGTGTATGTCAGTGGATGTGCTGGTGAGGGCGGAGAATGCCTGGTGAGTGGGTGTGCTGCCTTTTTGCTTTGTATGTTTATCTTTGCATGTGCTTCGTGTGGCTGTTGAGGTGGATGCATGATGATGTGCGCATGTGCTTTGGGCAGGTATGGGGATAGGGATAGTGGATGGAGAAGAGGCGTGAGGTGGGGTGGAAAGCTAGAAATGTTGGAAGGCTGCTGTGAGTGTGGAAGCCAGAGACTGAAAAGATCTCTGTAGGCCAGCCATGTCAGTATGAATGCCTTCCAGGTATGACACCATCAGATTAATCTGGGGTGTTTGTACCTGGAGGGCATTCAGCACTGTTGTCTGACCCACATAGATCTGCCTCAGGAGGTCAATAGCCTTCACACTCAGGGCAGCAAGGGAGACAGGGGCAGGGGGTGAGGTGCCTGGTAGGAAGGAGACTCTCCCCTATTTAGGGGAGCGGGCCTGGACAGCTGGTTAGGGAGCAGCAGGGAAGGTAGGGATGGAAGGGGGGTGGTGGACATAGATGTATCGGGTGCAGGTCCAGCTGGGTCTACCACCAGGGAGTTTCCACTGGAGCTTGACGATGATTATGATGATGATGATGACTCATCGTGTTGCTTGTCCCATGGCACTCCCACTACCCTCTGGGACACTGGCTCCCTCTGTGCCACTGCGGTGAAGGGGACCACTGTGGCCAGCTGCTTCCCCAATGGTGTCAGCGCTGTCTCCTTCACTACCCTGGGTATATGCTGAAATAAGAGGAGTAATATGTTAATTACAATTGCCTTAACACCCTAGGCAAGCATATCATAACACAACACATAGCAGAATAGCACAGATCCCAAATTGTTCAAGGATAGCTAAATTGACTCCAACACTGGCATGAGAACATGCATGAATGGTACATGACCTGTGCACAGTCACACATAATTTTGTCATTACCACAGTCTGCTCCAACTGCATGTTTGAACATATCCCAAATCTACTCTCACGTGTGTATCAGGTGATGTCATCACCCTGTCAACCTAGGTCCTTGGATCATACCATAGTTACCTGATGCCATCAAATGGGATATCCACATGGAATGTATTACTACCCTTCCACAAAAGGCCCTGCAATTCACAAATCGTCAGGTTTCTGAAACCTACTACATGTAATACTGCTGGGCACCTGCCTTCCAAGTGACACTTAAACTTCTGTCCACTGCCAGATGATGCAGTTAATAGATGTAGTGTGAGATTGCAGCACAAATGACCGTTTGACATGGGTCTGCCTAGGAACATCCCCTGCCTAGACTGTCTCATGTGAGCACACCTTTTTTAAATAGAAAATCTCAATGCCATCAGAACACTGAAAGTACATGAGGCATAGGAAATTTCCAGACCACAAAGAGGTCTGACTCATGTCCACAGGGGAAGTGGATTCACTGTAAGTTCCATGTTTTGCTATCACAAATACCGATAGTACTGAATGTTGAAACACACATATGACCCCCAACATGTCAGCATATCACGAACTGATGTAAATCACCATCCACAGAATGACCATACACAGATGTAGATATGCCTCCCAAAAGAAACAATTGATGGACGGAATGCTGGACAATGCAAACATTCACCCCCAGTCACAAGGATCTGGGTTTAATCCATCATTCTTTTGCTCACCACACCACGCCAGTTTGGACCCAGCCATATGCAAATCAGTCTTGACCCTGTTCCTTGTGGGAACAGTCCAGCCCGAACTGCCAAGCCAGGTCCTCCCTGGACCGGAAACAAGCATCCTGGGACCGGTTTCTGGGCATCACCCTTCATCAGCCAGGCTAGCTTGAATCCAGTGGTGTAGTGAGCACGGGACGTCTGGGCATACCCTTCCCACTTAGGGCGACATATGCAAAAGAAACAATTGATGGACGGAATGCTGGACAATGCAAACATTCACCCCCAGTCACAAGGATCTGGGTTTAATCCATCATTCTTTTGCTCACCACACCACCCCAGTTTGGACCCAGCCATATGCAAATCAGTCTTGACCCTGTTCTTTGTGGGAACAGTCCAGCCTGAACTGCCAGCCAGGTCCTCCCTGGACCGGAAGCAAGCATCCTGGGACCCATTTCTGGGACGGTCCAAACTGGAATGGCATGGTGAGCAAAAAAACGATGGATTTAGGCCCAGATCTCTGTACTGGGTTGAATGTATGACATTGTTCTGCATTCTGTCCATCAACTGTTCTTTTGCATTTGTCACCCGAGTGGGACGGGTATGCCCAGACGTGGGTCCCGTGCTCTCCATGCCACTGGAGTCAAGCTATCCTGGCTGATGAGGGCTGAAAGCCCGAAACCGGTCCTAGGATGCTTGTTTCCAGTCCAGAGAGGTCCTGGCCTGGCAGTTCGGGCTGGACTGTTCCCATTGGGCGCAGGGTCAAGACTGATTTGCATATGGCTGGGTCCAAACTGGAATGGCATGGTGAGCAAAAAAACGATGGATTTAGGCCCAGATCTCTGTACTGGGGTGAATGTATGACATTGTTCTGCATTCTGTCCATCAACTGTTCTTTTTGCGTAGATATGCCTCCCACCTGTCTGAATACACCCTTGAAAATGGCATGGAATAGAACATTGCCAGAAAGTACTGGAAGGGTTCCAACCATGTGTGTCATTGCCTCAACAATTTTACCTGGCTAATGACATCCATAAATGTTATTGGGTATGTGTGACTCACCCACCCATGGCTAAATACCACTGCATTTGGTTACAACAACTCTGTATATCCAGCACTGATTTGCATTGTGATGTACACATTGGCCAACATAGAAAAAATATTAAGGATTCTGAGCCAGATGTACGACGGTTTTTGCAAAAACCTATAGGGGTATGTAACATTCCAAAATAGCGAGTCGCAATTTATTTGCGACTCGCTATTTTGGAATTGCGAGTTGCTATTAGGAAGGGGCGAGCGCAACCCCATGTACAACTAATAGGGCGTGTACAAACCCTATTTAGCGAGTTGCAATTTATTTGCAACTCGCTAAATAGGATTTGCGACACACAATTAGGAAGGGGCATTCCTAGGGCGTCCCTTCCTAATTGCGACTCGCTACCCTATGTAAGAATGTTTTGCGACCCCAATTGCGGTCGCAAAACACTCGCAAATTACCACCCTCTTCAAGAGGGTGGTAATGCACTCGCAAAAGGGAAGGTGTCCCCAGGGGACCCCTTCTCCTTTTCAAATGGAGGGGAAAATATTTTTTAAGGGCAGGCAGGGGTCCCAGGGGCCACTACCTGCCCTTAAAAAATGAAACGAAAACGTTTCATTTTTTTTTTTTTTAAATGCATCCCGTTTTCCTTTATTTAACAGCAGTCCCAGACATGGTGGTCTGCTGAGCCCAGCAGGCCACCATACCTGGGAGGGCCTGCCATTCCCAATGGGGTCACAAATTGCGAGAGGCTCATTAATATTCATGAGCCTCTCAATTTGCGACCCCATTGGGAATCGCTAACAGTGTGAACAACACTGTTGTACATTGGAAATAGCGCCTCGCAAATTGCGAGTCGCAAAAAACTCGCAATTTGCGAGGCACTATTTCCACGGTCGTATATCTGGCCCTCTGTTTGAAAAACTTCCAGATCCTCATGATCATGTTTGGAACAGATGTACATGTGACAGTACAACACATAAAGGTACACATGACAGCATGTAGGCAACAAAATATATGGCACCAGTGGTGTTCGCAACCTCATGCTACTCTACATTCCCCTCTTAGCAAGGGGATGTAGTGCTCCATGTCTGCATCCAGAGTGCATTGTGTCACATGCCATAAGTAAGCGGTCCACCATCAAATGAGACACAGTAGTAAGCGAGCATCAATGCAGACACAAGGCTGACAAGTGGCCTGTTTGAGATCACTGTCAGACATGACTTCAAAAGATGATGTAGGTCATCGGAGCTAATAGTCAGACAAGTGGCTGCTCAACAATGGAAACACTTGTTTGGCTTAAGCATGCTTAGTTCCTGGTCACATGTGCAATAGTCAAAGGTGAACACCTTGCTCCTACTCCCAGACCTACACATGCAACAACGCTTCCATTGTGTGGAACATGAGTCACCTGCAATTTTGGAGGGGTAACAAAAGATAGATGGTCATGCATAATGAATCACTCAGGGCAATACTCACCCCCTCCTAGGTGCTGTTGTGTTCTGAACTGGCCATCAAGGTCCGGTATGCCACTGTCAGTATGCGGGCCATGGGGGGGGGTCAGGGTTTGGCGAGTGCCTCTTCTGCTTGGGAAGGACTTCCCCAGCTGGACCTCCAAGATCTTTCGGGTCCAGCATCTCAGGTCCTATCACCTTTTTCTGCAGTGAACACTGCACTGACAAGCAATCCCTAGGGTTCTCACCTTCCGGGCGATGGCTTTCCACATGGACACCTTCTGATGGGCGTTGACCTGTATGGACCCAATAGATGAAGAGACTGAGTGGACATGCAAGATATAGGTTATCAGCTAGGGTGACACTGAAGTATTAGACAGATAGCATAGACATCTAACAACATTGCACACATTAAATTTCTGAAGCGCACAAGCTAAGCACCAGCAAATCCATTACTACACAATTTCAATGTCCTCTGAGTACTACCCTCAATCCTGATAATGCCTATACTCACTAAGCCAGACCCCTGACATCACAGACCCCTCGGCCACACCACATGTGCTCTGAAGGATTTTACCATGTAACACAAAACACCAATGTATCCTCCTGAAGGCTGCAGTAGTATTGCAGCTATGGACAGACACCTGAATAGTCTGGACAAATGACTTGAATGAAACTGGCAAAAACATCACTTGCAATGAGTACATGCCAAGTTTGGGATCAGAAAAAAGGGCCTGCCATGCATGTAAATGATAATTCCCATTCTGTGGATCAGTGGACATGTTGATTACTAATTTGGACGTCATACTACATCTGCATGTGTCTGTGTGGAAAGTCCCAACATCACGGAACACACCATATGCCATATGTGGCAGTGCGTATGGGACAACATCAACATACTATTTTACAAAAGGCATGATTGTGCACTATTACACAGCAGGCGATGCACTTCGGAACTGCACTGCAGATGTAACAAACTATCTGCAGTGAACATTTTTCTCATGAACAATCTTTCTGTTCAATGGCAGCATCACTCATATGACAGTAAAATCCAAGGCATGTGGGAGTAAGTGGCCTCTGCTAAGGCAATGACACACAGTGACAGAATGGGTCCATGGACAGAAGTCTTGGGTCTGGGACTCTCATCTTGCACCATACCAAATCAAGTATCACTAAGTGCATTTAGGCCAACTCATGGTCCTCTTATACTGATTCAGGCCACATCTGCGGATCTGCATATCTATAGGCGGGTTTACTCTGTGCATCTGTTCCATTGGGTAATACACTCTGCGCCAGCCTGGGCCATGGAGCATACAAGGTACAAATCATTGTCAGTGTTTGATCTCTGCATGCTAACCACCTTGTTCCCACATGACCATCACATGACCACATCTGCAATACCTAACAGTACATCTAGTGGCCATCCTATAAATCACATTAGCATTGAGGGTCTCTGTGAAGGGGTGTGTGAGGTCTTGGTACCTCCCTGATGACATGTTGGTGATGCCTCATCTGTGCTGAGCGACTGGTGGGACTGTACAGATAGTTCACATAACCTATACTTCCCACCCCAGCAGATTAAACAGAAATTAGAAAAGTCTCCTACAACACCTAAAGATAATGAGATTGCCAGGAGAAGTATGTCAAGGAAGTAATTTGGGGGATTTCCCTCCTGACAAATAAAATGAACTATAAACATAAAAGAGAGAAACGTCAAATGAAGATATGATACAGTCAAAGTGCCTGGGTTTGAACGAGGCTGAGGGGGGGTGAAAGGTAGGACTGAAGTGACAGACATTAGAGACACTCAAACAGAGTGCACATAAGGTATTATTTTTCTCTTATTTTTCTCTTTTTGTCTCTTGAAAGAGGAGGTGAAGTCAATGCTGATTCACATGTGGGGGAAAAGCAGACCAGTTATAACAGAAGTAATTGTTGGGCCCTGTTAGCCCTAGTTGCAATTTTGTAAGAAGAAGAATATGGGAGTCCCTGGACACCAAAGGAGGGGTAGAAGACACTACAGGCCAAGATAACCAAAAGTGAATCACCACTATCAAAGTACCACTCAAACTCTTTTCTCTAAATATAAAGAGACTAAGCTCCACAAATAGGAGACAACAGTTATGGAGTTACTTAAACAAGCATGAACCTGACATTGTCTTCAAGCAGGAGACACATGTGGTGCAAAAAGACAAATTCTATATAAAGTATAAAAAGCCACATACATCAGTACTTGGCATCAAGCAAGACAGTGGGGTAGCTGTTCTTTGTAAAACATCAAATAGGCAGGGACGGGACTAAGGTTAAAAGAGACAAAGAAGGACCCTACTTCAAAACACATTTAACATACCATAGATAAACCTATGTTATAGTAAAACTATAATCGCCTGATACTTCACAGAAGTTGTCCCTGGTAGGACTACTGGAAACTATAGTCACGAATATGGAGAGGCATTAGATGGTGAGGAAACTTCAAACTTAGTATGGGACTCAGACCTAGAGAGGTCACACAGACTCATCCCCAGTGTGGAAGCCAAGTCCCTGACATTAAAAACTAAAATCTCAGATCTGGGGTTTGTACATGCTTGGAGATACTATCATTGACAAGTTTGCAACTATTCCATATACTCCCATGTGCAGTACACTTATTCCTGTATCAACTATCTCTTTAGGAACCTACCATGTTTAGACACAATTACATAAGTACAGATTTCAGAGATACCCCTTCCAACCATGCACACATACAGATGAATTGGGGAGGATGGGAAGAAAAACAGCAAGGAAGGCAATGGAGGGTGAGGGCCAGTATGTTTAGGGACCAGCTCCTCAAAGCAGAAATGGCCCAAAAAAAACATGGAATACTTTTACCGCTTAACTGCTGAAACCCCCCCTTCCCCGCCTCCAGGCTCTAAACCCTAGTGATGTGCCATTGTTTTGAAGTTTGTGGTACTTCATGCTTAAGCCTCTATTATTTTATTTTCACAAAAGGTTTCCAGGTCAACTTTATGTCCTTTTTAGCCACCTAATGAGTATTGTAAAGGTACCAAGGGTTTGTGGATTTCCCTTGAAGGAATTGAGAAAAAAGCTGAATAGCAAAATATTGCTATGGGTTTTTTTTAAAACAGCTTCTGCAAAAGGTTTACTTTGCAAGATCACCACTTCACAGCTATTAGGAATAGGTAGAGGTTTAAAACAATTATTATTTTCCATAGTTGTTGCATTTTGGGAACTGGTAGTCAAGAATTCCTATTATTGTGATTTCTACTGACTTCAAGATTGTGGTTGGAACAGGCTTTATATTGTCATGTTATATTGATATGTATAGTGCACCAATCACCCGAGAGGGTTTTCAGGTGCTTGGGCAGGTGTGTAGGTTTGTCATCCCCAAGGTGCTTATACGAAGAGCCAAGCCTTCAACTTCTTACGGAACTCAAGAAGTGAGAAGGAGGCTCTGATGTGTTGATTGAGGTCGTTCCAATTCTTGGGTGCGATGTAGGGGAATGAGCGACCTCCAGCTTTGCTTGAAATCCTTGGAAGAGCTATGTGTGAGGAATACATTTTTTAAAAAGCAGACAAAATTAATTATTCAGAAACTAATCTTTTGTGTAGACCATGCATGGTTTTCCAAATGAAACTAATTAGTGAATTCAAACAACAATGAATATCAGAATCTGAGGTTGCAATTTAAACTTCCAAACATTTAGAGAAAAATATGGCAAACCTTCTTTGAAAAATGGGCAAGTTAAAATATTTTTTATTCTTTTGAGACCCCTCAAAGTTTTGTTTTCAGTTTGATTTTATTGAAATGGGTTTCCTGCAGAAGGATTGTAAAAAGGTATGGTTCAGAATCCACACCTCAATTGCTTTGTGCTTATGCCGTTGTTTAAGCAAGTGCATTAAATGACTATATGTTAAGGATGAGTCATTTGTCATAAGAAAGAAAACTAAGTGCTTCTAGCTTGAGGGTTATCATAGAGTTCTGTTATGAGAATGTTGAAAAAACTGAACTCTCATGCCTTTTTCATTGAACAACCAACCCCCCTTAGGCACCCTATACACCTGTGCTCTTCTGCTCCCATCTCTACCTTTGCACTGTCCCCAACTCCAAACTTCCATTCTTCCCTCCACCCTTTTTAGGGTCCTAGCCTACCTTTGACCCCTCCCGGGCTTTTCTCCCACTTTCTTATGCTGACCTGGTTTGCACCTTGATGCTCAATACTTTCATAGGGTGAAAAAAAGATTTTATCCAATTTGTCTTTATGACAGAAATAATCATACTTAATACTTTACTCCTTTAATCTTCATTTAGGATCTGTTCTTCCTTTTTCAATATCAATACTAATATAGCCCTGCCATCGATGATCAATCTTACCTTTACATGTAGAAGTAGGCTTGAATCCTGGCTGCTCGTAATTTTGGAGTCATCTGCTTCACCTCTCACCTTCTGCTCCCTATATCTGCTAATATGTCTGACATTACTGGAAAGACATTCCATGTTCTACTTTGTAGGCTTTATACTGAATTGCATGTTTAAGTACTTTGGGGCAGATTTACAAGCCCCTTGCGCCACCCGTACGTCACTTTTCCCATGTTAAAAATGACGCAAAAGTGGCACAAGGGGCTTGTAAATCTTCCCCTTTGTCTTTAATCTTATAATCCGAAATTCTCGAAAATGGTTTGATGAGAAAAAGATCACTTGCACAGCAAAAAAGGAACTCAATGATGACTGGTGATTATCAGATCTCCTTTGAATTCGGGAGAAATATACTTCTTGACCTGATACCCACTTATGGATATTTATACCCAGACCACATGATTCGGAAATCCCAATAAATCTTAGACTGGATATTGCACTACTTCTTCCTGTTTGCTTTTAACACAAAAGATGTCTTTCTTGAGAATTGAAACTGAGGAGAGAGGATGGTTTAGCAACAAGAACTCTTTGATGAAAAATTAGAGCACTTCATTGGCAGAGTCATTTTTAAAACAAGATATCAAGGTTGCAAAAGCAGATACTACTTCTCTCGTGAATCGCCAAAATAAGGTTTAGAATTTGCGACAACATATCATGACCTTCCTATTTATGGCTGAGCTGATATGTTGCTGTGGCAGCTCTTCTCCTTTGTCACACTGCTCTCTTTTTGTCTTCTATACTGACTTTTGAAAGATGCTGGTGAATCTATGATACCTGAGCAAATATAGAGCTCTGCTCTTTTTCAGTTGTGATTACTTGCTCTGGCTCAGTCTCATCTCCTGTAAATTCGATTCAACAGAGGGTGCTGAAGTCTTTCCTGCATAGTTGTTGCTGCTGAGCTAAATTATGCTGTTCCAGTTTCTCTGGACCTTTATCTGACATCCATCTTGGTTTTCAAAATGCCAGGGAATCAGCATTTTCTGTTTCTCCTCTAATGCGAATGTTCAACAATATATAAACCCTGTCAGAGCAGCCATCTTCCTCTTTTAAGCTGCTCCGGACTTAAACATCAACTTATTCACATGAACATAACTTCTTCGTGACCTCCTTTACTGGACATCTGAAACAAACAAAAATTCCATAAATTAGCTGATCCTCATAGAGATTCCCTTAATAACCAGAACATACCTTAACAAGTCCACACCCCCACCCAAAATAAAAAATCGGGAGGGTGGGAGGGATAATGCTAGCCTCCGTGTCTTTAATGAAATCCAGATTCTCTCTACACAAACCTGGAGAATCTACATTTCATGACAAGACCGGAGGCTAGCATTATGCATGTTCAAAGCTGTGATAAAACCACAGACAATACATGACATCAGCATTCATCCAATCTGCTGCACACAAAATTTCTCCCAAACGACCTCCTGACAAGAAAACCTTACTTGCCATCGCACCTCTCACCGAATGAGCACCATATTCTTGCAGACTCACACCAGCTTCAAACATACAAAATCTCACCCATCTAGCAATAGTAGCTGTAGTCTCTGGCCTGTAAGGTTTCACATAAGAAATCAACAGCTGACCATCTCCATGCCTTCTGAATTCACTCACCTTACCCTCATACTCTCTCAAGCATCTAACCACACACAACTTAGGATGCTCTACAAATCTTGGATAAAAAATTGTAGAAGACATGCATTTTGTCCTTTTTGTAATTGTAAAAATTACCCAGTCTGGATTGTAACACCTGTTACTAACATCTAACGCTCATACATCAGAAACTCTCCTGAAAGAGATCAGACACAAAAGACTCGCTAGCTTACCAGATAACTGTTTTAGACTCAAATACTTATTAGCAGGCCATCCTTCAAACAAACTAAAAAGCTTGTTAATATCCCACAAACTACTGTATCTTGGCTTAGGGGTCTCCTCAACTTAACGCCTTTCATCACCCTACAAACTAACGGTTCTCTACCTATAGAACAACACCCTACCAAGCCATGCCCTGCAGCCATTGCTGACCTATAACAATTAATAGGTCTGTAACTCAAACCCCTCTCAAATAAAGAAGATAAAAAATTAGACAACTCTATGGCAGATGCCTCCACGGGATCCAAACTCCTTTCCAAGCACCAACCAACCCATTTCCTCCATGCTCCCACATATCGTTTCCTTGTTCCTGGTGCCCAAGACACCCTGAGCAACTCTTGAGCCTGCTCCTAAAGACTTTGAACTGCCTTCCTCTCCTGAAATCCTCCAAACAAGAAGGCTCAAAGTCCCTTCCATAACCAAAGGATGAAAAACGCCTTCTTCCCCTTGAAGCATGTCCTCTGAATGTGGAATCAAAAAAGGTTCCTCTATCGCCATCTCCAAAAGACCTGGAAACCATCCCTGACCAGCCCAAAATGGCGACACTAGCACTAGTTGACATCTCTGCCTCCTCACTACCAACAACACTCACTGTATCAAAGCACATGGGGGAAAAGCATACCCCCGAACTTTCCTCCAATCCTGCTGGAACGTATCCACTTCCTCTGCTAACGGATCAAGTCTCCAACTGTAACAACGTTTCAAATGGAAAGTCAACCTTGACGCAAACAGATCCACCTCTAGTGGACCCAAAACTTGTAAAATTCTCTGGAAGTATAGAACATTCAGCTTCCAATAGCTGTGATACCTGAGATACCTCGAATTCCAGTCTGCAACAACATTGCTCTGACCTGGCAAATACTCTACCAGCAATCAAATTTTCTCCTCTAAACAAAAATTCCAAATCTCTTTGGCCAACTGAGTCAGATTCTTTGATCTGCTTCCACCTAAGTGGTTTATATATCGAACCGCTGAATCATTGTCCATTTTCAACAAAACATTGAAACTTCGCAATTTCCTTCTAAAGCTCCTCAATGCATAAAGACCTGCCCTCATCTCCAAACCATTCATATGCTCTGACCTCTCCTACAAGGACCATTTCCCACCTGTCTCCTGATTCTCCAAACATGCTCCCCAGCCAAAGAGGCTCGCGTCTGTCTCCAACACATAATCTGTGCATATTCCAAATATTGCTCGGTCATTCCACGCCTCCAGATTCTCCAACCACCAAACTAACTCCTCTCGAGCCTCTGCTGAGATAAAGACCTGATCTCCATACCAGAACCCCTTCCTGAGAGCCTCTGCTTTCAATCTCTGCAAAGCCCTGTAATGAAGTGGCCCTGGAAACACAGCCTGAATAGATGAGGAAAACAAACCAATCACTCTTACCAAATATCTCAGGATGACTTGTTCCTTTCACAACAACCCTTTCACTTCTGACCTTCTCTTCTTTACCTTTTTCTCTGGTAAGCTCAGAGTCTTCTCCACAGTGTTTACCACAAAACCTAAAAACTTCAAACATTGACCAGGAACTAATACTGATTTCTCTTTGTTTACTAAGAAACCCAAATCTTCTAATAGATGAATAGTCAGATGTAACTGCTTCTTCAACTCTTCCTGACACTGAGACATTATCAAAAATGTCTCAGTAAAATACATAATCATCCGCACTCTCTCTGAGATACTTTGCTACAGGTCTCAGCACCTTTGTGAAATACCATGGTGCCGAAGCCAGACAAAATGGAAGGGATATAAACTGATACAATTGACACATCCACCTGAACTGCAGAAACCTGCGACTCTCTTCCGCTATCGGAATAGTGAAATAAGCATCTTTTAGATCCAACTTCCCCAACCAATCGTCTGCTTGCAGGATACCCCTCAAAAGATGGATACCCTCCATCTTGAAGTGCCTGTAAACCACTTACTGATTCAACCATCTCAAATGTATCACCGGTCTCCAACCTTTTTCTTTCTTTTCCACCAAAAAAATAGTACTCACGTAACCTCGATCTTTCTCTGATACTTGCTCTATTGCCCCTTTTTGCAACATCTCCAAATCCTCTACCCCTACTACTTTCTGTAGTTCTTCTTGAAAAACCAATTGACTTGGCTCCTTCAATTGTATTGGCATCTCTTGGAACTCCAACATATAACCTTTCACAGTGTGAATAACCCAACTGTCCTTTGTTATCTTCTCCCAATTTCCCACAAACCATTTCAACCTTCCCCCTACCCCGTCTGGGGAAGAACCAAAAACAGTCTTCATACTTACCCTGAGTTCCTTGTGCAAACTGCGCTCGTCCCCTTGCTTGACGCATCCTGCCTGCTCTTCCTCTTTAGGGATAAAATCCAGTCTCAGACTGGAAGCCCCTGAAAGCGGCATGTCCATGAGATTGGTATTGTGCCCTTGAGTATGACCGGCCAGGGAAATGGGCCCTTGCCCCGGCCCAGTCACAAACACCTCTTCCAAAGACTCTTTTCAAAGAAGATTGTGCCTTATCCAGAATGGTGAATGAAGACACATACTTCCCTACTCCTTTCACCAGACCTTCACCGAATAAATAACCCTTCGGGTCGTCTGTTGGTTCCTTTTTAGCAAATCTCCTAATTTTGGAATAATCCTCATCAGGATAGCTTTGAGCCTCTCCGTTGACAAAGCTGCATTTGCATTACCTAGCAAGCAAATTGCCCTTTGTGACCAGCCTCACAAAAGGTCATTGTCCACGTGAACACTCTTCATTTTTGCCTCTTCTGCCATGTCCAAAATTCTGGCCAACTACCCCAAAACATCCAACAATCTATCTTGACACTGTTTGAGAGCTCTCTCTAAACTTTATCTAGGGTCACGTCCCAATTTAGATAAAAAACTTATCAAATCAGGATCAAGATCTGGAGTCATGCAACATTTCCCCTCAACTACAGCACAAAAACATTCAGCTCTCATGACCTCTCTGGCCTCCTTCTCCAATGGCCTCCTTATCCAAAGCTTCACAAATTCTGCCACATGAGGCAACGGCCACCAGTCTGCGCTCCTTGGATGCCCTATCAACTCTGGACTAAACATGTCCTCACCCTGAGGATCATTAAATAAACCCTTCTCCTTTCTTTCCTTCTCCACCTTATCCTTATCCATATCCCATCCATCATCATAGTAATCATCTAATATGAACTCATCTGCCTCATTTTCACTTTAATGCTCCAAGAATTCCTCTTGTGCACTTTCAAGATCTTTCGTGCCTCACAGGACACCTTCTTTCGTGCCGCGAAGGACATCTTCTCCTTTTGTGGCGCTAGGCTCACCTTTTTCCTTTTGTTAAAAATTTAACACCCACTTCTATATTCTTTGTTTTTTCGTCCTCTTTCCATATCCTCTCATTTAATTACTTTCTTCATCTTCAATTGACCAATATTTATCCTCTGAACACACTTCCGCTCTCCTTTTTCTCCTTAGAACACTCTGTAAAACCTCCGTCACTGAACACTTTACCTCCTCCTGCACTATTTTCCATAAATCAGCATCTCCAGAACCTGAAGATTGAGCAACTCAACTACCTCCATACTTCTTCTCATAAACAACTACTATTCCTATATATTAAATTCTTTCGTTATTTTTTTTATCATTATTTACTTCTTCCTTTCCATTTTAACTTTTCTTCTCTTCCTTATTTTACTTTTCATAAATTTCTCAAAATACTTCACCAAACTATCTCTAATACATCCTCCACCTACTTGATAAATGCTTTTCCCACTCGAGCGCGTCACCTTCAAGACTGCCGGCTGACTAAACAGCTGTTTTGGCAGTTGAAACTGTCAACGCTCGAGCGTACTACTACCCGATGCCTGAGCGTTACCTCAGCTCATCGATGAGCAGTCTAGACTTCTTCCAACATGGCTGCGATGCGTCGCCACGCACGTATAAGGGACAACGCCCCTAAGCCTACGGAGTCGCTTCAGGGACATACCAAGCCGCCCTTGAATTACGCAGCTCACACAGAACGTTTCCACCACACCACGAGCTGAATTAAAAGTCACTCGCTCGCGGCGCAACGGAAAATAACCCTCGTCTTTATTTTTACTGTAAAAACCCAGCATAAACTACCGAACGAACTTACCTGATAACCAAACCACCTAAAACCCATAAATTGGGTTCCACATCCAAATTAAAAAACACGAATAAATCACAAATTAAAAAATTTTAAATACCAAATACAGCCAAATCATTAAAACAAATGACTTATCATAATAATATAATATTTCCACATTATTTCATAACACTTAAAAAACTCTAACTTAAAGTCATCTTCCAAAACTAAACACAGAACAGCATACTTATCTTGCAAGGAGCAGCAAATAAAAGAGGAAGATGGCTGCTGTAACAGGGTTTATATATATTTGGACATTCTAAGTTCCAGAGTTTTGATGTTAGTGATGTAAAACTTTGAAGTGCTGCAAGGAGCTGGCAATAAAAGTAATATGCATAATGCTAGCCTCAGGTCTTGTCATGAAATCAACATTTTCTGTTTCTCCTCTAATGCTTGAGCAGAGTGTTTGACGTTACCCTCTCCTTTAGTTTTTGTTTTCTTGTTTTTAGGTCTTGATTTAATCTTAAGGGAGTACTCCTCTTTTCTTGAGCCAAGGGGAAGACTGTGATGGCTTTTAGCAGTGAAAGGATATGACGTTGACATGCTTGATTCTTCTCTCATAGGATAAATATCCTTGGGGACCTCTTTTACAACAACCAAACACATTTGAGCCAATGTTTCTCCATGTTAATCAAGAGAACTACCTGAGTTGAGAACCTCAGTTTTCTGCATAAGCAATTGATTCACAATAAGATTATTCTGATTAGAGCATATTTGGCTTCCATGAGAAGTTAAAAATTGGTGATTCAGTGATCTAATTCTCTAGATTCCCGTCACCCCAAGCTTGGAACCCACGTCTAAGATGATATGACTCAAAGAAGGATGAATACGACAGTTCACAAGCCTGTTTCCCTGGTTTGGGGTCTACTGACAAGCAGCATTCACCATTCATATTACTAGTGGATGCAGTTCTATGAGAATTATGATTCCCACACCTCAGGTCTGTCTGAGTGGTTTTGAAACACATAAACTTGTTATCATAAAAGACTATTCCACTGCTATGGTCTTGAGAAGAACAATAGACTTCTTTTTTCAACTATAGTCTTAAGGAGTATTATGGAGCAACATTTCTGAATGTTTCGTAGAGTCCAATATTTGAACTGTTTCAAACGACCTTCTTAAAAGCTCTAGTTTTGAGCCCGACTTAACTTTAAACATGTGCCAATTTCGGGTATCTCCAGTCAAAACCTTTCCGTTCATTGATAAAATCTGAATAAATATTTGAGGTCTTTGGAGACCTTGTGAAAAATCCATTCAATCAGTTTTAAACATTTATCCATTCATATCTGGTACAGAAGACAAAGCTAATTTGTGCCCTCAGTCTAATAAAAAATAACTTGCCAATATTTGCATCCCAAAATGCTCCCAATGCGGAAGCACTAGGGCACGGAGCTCACTAATCTCTGCTCACTGGGCTGCACACAGTTCCCTGAGTGGGGGCTCTCAGGCGGAACACTGGAGATTGATTGTAAAATGCCAGCACGTTTGCTGAGAAATCGATACTCAGTGTCTCCATGATACTCCTTGGCTGCTTCAGTCGGCCGTTCAAGTTCACTTCTTGAAGACAGTGCCTATGTGGTGCTCTCAGCAGTTTTCTCGGCAGCATCTATATTTGCTTTGATTGCATGAGGCGTGGTCTGCCCCTGTGCAAGGTCTGTCTCACCGGTGCAGAGACAAGAACCAACAGGCCTCACAGCCTCTCATCCTCCCAATGTTTAAGCTTTTTGTATATATTGTGCTAGAAGTATTTAGGAAAAAAGTTGCTTAAGAAGTTGGTGACTTTTAAAATCAATTAAAAACATATAGGAAGGTTTAATATTCTTGGACGCTTATGTTTAACTGTGATAAAGAGTAGTTAAGTTAAGGTGACCAGATTTTGAAAACTAAAAACTGGGACATTTAGCAAACATAGAGGAAGGATTACACTTTTACAACAGCTGAGGGACATAAAATACCTTAAATGACTGTGCGCATCAACATAGAAACACAGACAACGATGCACTAAGGAACTAAATTAAAAGCAACTTTTATGGAATTAAATTAAAAACAACTTTTAAATCAAGCCTCATGGGTGTTAATTACATTCTGTTTTGATGAGAGCTGCTAACTCATCCTGCTGCCTTCAAGCACATAAAAACCTGCCTCTCTGTTTTAAGTTGATCCTCTCTAAAAACCTGGGCATGAGCTACATTTTTTAAAAATCTTCCAGGACAGATCGTGAAAAACCAGGACTGTCCCGGCAAATCCGGGAATCCTTGCCAAGGTAGAATAGTTCCTGAACTGATGATTTGTTCATTGTTTTGCATCCTTGTAAGAGATGAACTTTTAAGATGGATTGATGTCATAGAATATCCCAATCTTTAATGAAATCCTTGAATGATGAAAATGTTAACACATACAAATGAGAATAAAATGCATGTATTCATCTGCTGTAACGGTTTTGTTTTTCATTGCAGGTAGTTTCCTGACTTAATGAAGGAAAAAAACATTTTTAGAGACGTTCCGGTGGATTTACAAGGATGTCTACATCTGAGGCAGCACCAAAAATGAACGCAAATGCAATAGCAGGCGTTAAAATGGTGCAGCGAGGAGAAATACCTTTATTTCTCCTCGGTTTTGCATTCTGCAGCACACGTAGAAAGAGCAAAACGCCATTAATGATTGTTTATGTGCAGGAAGGTGCCCCTTCCTGCACATAAACAGTCATTAAATAATGACAATTTGCTACTTCTATGTGTGCTGCAGAATACAGCACACGTAGAAGTAACAAATCACCATTATTGGAAACCTTTCTGCACACAAACATTCATTACATGCAATGCAGGCACCCTTGCACTATGGTGCACGGCTGTCTGTGTTGATGCTAGGCAGCTATTTTTAGCGCTAGGGAAAACATAGGGGTGCACTGTATTGTTGTAAATATGGCACATCCCTGTGTTTTGGAAATGGCGGAGTGTGGCGCTGTTTAATTTTCCGCAGCACCGAGCTCCACCATTTCCTTGTAAGTATCCCGATACTTTGCATGTGCAGGGAATAAAACTCCTAAACGCTCACCATAAATGTAAGGTTGAATATATTCAAGATATTTTTTTTAAACTTCTGTCAAATTTATCAATACACAAGAAATAATACAAAAGTAAAATCCCTTGCTCAAAAACATTCAGGTTTATCAAGTTGTCTGCTCCAACAATCTACCTAAATGGTAATATAGTACGGTATTTCAGTTACATTATTAACATTATCTTAACGGCTATTTTCATGGATTGCACTGGTAACTGGGCAGTTTTCCATGGGTTGGTCAGTTAAATTTCTGGCACCAAAAAAAAAAAAACACATTAACGCTTGACCAATCATTGCAAGAACAAAAAGAGCAATACACCAAAAGAGAATGGGGGTGATTTTGACTTTGGCGGATGGAGGGTACTTTATTAGAATGGTGAAGGACATTGCTCTTGCTATCCTGAGGGACTTCCATCTGTCAAATCTAGTGTTTTCCGCCAGCAGCACAGAAGGCTATTAACATTGACTGCACTACCATCATGGCAGTTCCTGTCAATGTTATAAAAGTTTGACAGACGGCTTCAACAAAAAGGATGGCTGCCCATCAAACTTTTAAACAATCAATCAATCAATCAATCAGGGAATTATAAGCGCGCTACTCACCCGTGAGGGTCTCAAGGAGCTGAGGGGGGGTGGGGGGGGGGGCGCAGATCTGTTTAGCCGAAGATCCAGGTCTTGAGGGTCTTCCTGAAGGTGTTCAGGGAGGGGGCGCGTCTGATGTCTGCCGATAACTCGTTCCAGGTCTTGGCTGCAATGTGAGAGAAGGATCTTCCGCCTGCTCTGGCTCTGTGGATGCGCGGGGTTTCGGCCAGTGCGAGGTTGGAAGATCGGAGGTTTCTTTTGGGTACGTGGAAGTTGATTCTGTCGTTGAGGTATTTGGGTCCGTTGTTGTGTAGGCATTTGTAGGCGTGAGTGAGGATTTTGAAAGTGACTCTTTTCTCCACGGGGAGCCAGTGGAGACTTCGTAGGTGTTGGCTGATGTGCTTGTGTCGGGGGATGCCGAGGACGAGTCTGGCGGCGGTGTTCTGTATTGTCTGGAGTTTGTAGAGTAGGGACTTGTTTTCAAAAACAGACTCCCAAACCAGGAGTTTGTTTTTGAAAAATGAAAAACTAATGATCCCCATGCCATAGGAGTCTCCTCCCATGGTGTGGGTGTATAGTTATTTTTTTACTGTGACTGAAACCTGGCAGTGATGTACAGCACGAAAAATCCATCCGATCATTCACTCTAAATTGAGAGGGGGGTTCGAAGGCTATACTCCAACGGCCCATACCCAGTCAAGGAGTTTGTCAGTGACAGAGCCAGAATAGGCTCTGTTCTCTACAACTTTGGTCTGCCACCTCTAAATAGGGCAGGCAGACCTTGAGTTTGGCAGAGAGGATACTCTGTCACCATTGCGATGGAGTACTTTCTCCACCAAACTTCAAATCAGCCCCAAGGTCTTTTTGCACTGATTGGTCAGTACAAATGCCTTGCCAAAATTTCCAGGTTACTAATGCAAAATTGCTCAGGCTCAATTGCAGCATTTAACCAGGCCCCAGCTTGTTTATTATTAATTTATGAGTTTATTGGGTAAAAGAGTGTGGAAAATGTGTTCAGGCTTTCCTAGTATTCTGTAAACGCTTTCAAAACTATTACTTAAAAGGGTAAAATATGAAGAATGAAATCATTAAATGAGGCTAAGCTGATAATTAGCATACAATCTCCCACTTTGGTACCTTTACTACAAAAGTGTGACTTGTATTTTATCAGACAGATGAAACAGTTATCTTTCAAGATATGAAGTTTCTCTGATGATAATGATTAATAAGCTCACTAACAAGCATTTAAATTGCATTACTCTTTCATTGGAAGTGAAATGGGAAAATGTTGCGTGTTCTGAGATGATAAACTCTGTACCACATAATCATCACAAGAAAAAGCTTTAATTGATTTACAAAAGAGGTTATATTTCTTTCGAAATGTAAATGAAATTTCTAAAAAATGAGAGGGTTCCATGTTAAATTAATTACTATTGATGCAGATATTTTTTAAGAGGAATGTTAGATTTTGTGCTGGTAAATATACAGAAACATTTATGAAAACATGTTTAATGTTCATGCCTATAGCATACATAGCTTGCCAGATGCTGCAGTAAGTACATTTAGTACACATCTGAGGAGGTGAGGCAAACAACTGGGAGGAAATGATCACACCACTCCGCTTACTTTAAGTGCAAAAGGCTGCTTTATTTAGAACTGGCAAGCAGGGTACTTAACCCTTCGACTGAGCCGTACAATCTACCCAGTCAACTTGTCTAACACGAGGTTCTAGCGAGCCTACCTCCCCTAAGTAACTACTACCCCCAACATCCAAATCCACAAGCACTTCTGAACTGCACATAACCTTTGAATTGTCACAAGTCCTTGTGCTCTTTGCACCGGACCCCATATTAACTACCTTGTCGGATTGCACCAGAACCCATATTAGCCACCTTGTGGTCCCTGCACCAAAACCTATATTGACCATCTTGTTGAGCCTGCAGGCTCATTGGACAAGCCCTTGTCCTTCCCCCAAATCTTGACTCCATTCTTGTTTGCTCATTACTACACTCCCTCATGTTTTCTCAAATCAGCTGAAGAGCATGCCTTCCTCCGCCACCAGGAAGATCGTCCCCATGGTGTAATTTCTGCCCCCGCCCCAACTCAGAGCTTCTTTCGGTCATTCACTCACCCTACCAAGGCCCTTGTCAACTCTTCCAAATATTGATTATTGCCCTGCTCAGACAAATACACCCCATTATGTCTGAACAGGTATGGTGGCTCAAAAAGAAAGTCCTGGTGCTCTATCACCTGCACCCCTTTCACCTTGCAGAACCAGCCATCTCCCTATTCAGCTCCTTCCTGGCTCAGTTTATCGCAGCCAGCTGCTGCACACCCCTCCAAGGCAACAGCCTAGTCCAAAATATCTGTGGAACCCCTGTTGACCTTTAGCATTTCCCAGTCCTGTTTCATCTTCAGCAGTTTCAACCCAGTGGATTGCAACAAGTCATTGTCTCCTAGGTGAATGATTAACACATCTGGCTTGCCCCACTTTGCCTTGTACTCCCACAAGGTTGGCACCAGTTACCCTCAACCCATCCCACCAAGACCAAACCAATGGACTTTGGCACAATCATTTTCCAGCCCCAGCTGGGTTCCTCCAAATTGTCTCTTGGCCTTCACTGTGGCTCCCTTCATCAAGGAATGTCCACAGATCCATATATCCCACCGTTGAGATTCTGCACAAGGAGTACCTGCCAATAAAGCAAACAGCCCATTAGTTCAGGTCTTGCTGAAAATACCTCCACACACAATTGTTCCTCCACCTCCCCAAACCCTTCAGTCTGTCCTCCTCTATCCCCAGCTGGAATCCCTCTGTTGCTGAACCTAACTGAAACAACAAAGTCCCATGCCAGCATGCCCAAAGCCCGTAAGCACCTTCTCAACACTCCCAGTACTTGCCCTGAGCTTACTGGGGTGCTGAACTCATGCAGGAAAATGAGGCCAACACACCAGCACCTTAAATCTAAAAAGGCCGTAACTGCAACCAAAGGCATGTCCATGCCTCACCCAAACAATGTAGGCATACTACTTCCCCCTTTCCCTTCTTGTCAGTCTTAGACCTTCTCAAATGTACCTCCAAAGCCTTTTCCCTTCACACCAGGTTGGCCTGCCTTTCTCACCTACCAACTCTGAAACCCTAAAAGCTTCAAAGAACATCATACTGAATATTGATCTGAAGAGATGTGTCACCCAGGCAGAAGTGTTTGCGACTCTTATCTGCTCCACTACTGTCCTCAGGTCCCCGATCTAAATTGGGCGCCTTACCCAGGGCATCTTGCCATGCAGTCGGGATCAGCCGTATATCATTCTCTGACCCAGCTTTCCACCACGTGGGTCACACCCCCATAACATCTTCCGATAGAATGCAATCAATACCTGCCAGCTTGTCCCCTATGGTAATCCCAGATAACCCCATATGTATGTGCCCCAAAATAAATTCCAGCATTTCCTTGCACCTCAACCAAAACCTCATCCTGTCGTTGTCATGCTGTTTGGCACCCAATGCTATGAATTCCCTCCAACCTTGTTGATACATTCTCCTCATTGAGTCCACCAGCGAATATTCCACTAGTATGTACTCTTTCATAGCCCGATGTTCAACAAGTCTTCCGGATCCCCAAACCCTTCCTTTACCCCATACTGGGCCAAATCACAGAACCTCTTCCACTGTGAACAAGAAATCGCATCAGCCACTCCATTGTCCAGACAACAATGTGCGTAGCTCGAAACAAAATGTTGATCTCCATGCATAGCAGGACAGTTTTTTCAGAACCCCCAAGCCTCAGAAGCAGTCATCCTGTTCACCACCGGTACCACTGCTGCGTTATTAGACACATATGTCACCCTCCTGTTCCTCTGCTTATTATTCCCCAGACGAACTGCCAGGAGTAACTGAAAACATTTCAGAAAGTCCACACTGTGCCTCTTGTCTCTCCAAGCCTGGGACCACCTCTCTGCACAGCAGCCCCCCCCTCCCAGAACACCCCACACGCTCTGCTCCTGAGGCATCTGAAAAAATCTTCTCCTTCCTTGTCATTGGGCCATTTTACAGACACTTCGTCACTCCGCCATATGCCCCTAAAAACTGCTTCCTTCCATATCATGCCTACCATTTACCTTGTTTGATCCATTCCTGTAGTGGCACTAGGCCCAGCCACACAAATGGGGCAGTGTTTTTATATGTGCAAGTGGATTAACGCTGGGTGGAATTCTGTGGATTCCTGTTGATTACAGAAGTTTCCATACCAGAAATGTAAGGAACATGGGTGATTTTAGGCAAAGCTTGAGGTTTTCAGGGCACTCTGGGTATGGAACCCTCATGGGATCCACGCACAACACACCACCCTGGAATCCCCTGGTTGTCTTGTTTGAAAAAATGTCTATCGTTCATAGGTTTGCATGGGTGGCACCACAGCACGTCCCTAAAGTGTCACCTGCCCCTATCGCTTATCTCCCAACATAGCACTTTAGGGCCTTTTGTGTCGTGGTCTCTTAGCCCACCAACACAAGTGGGGTGCCGTTCCTATCAGGGTGGTAGGAAATACGTGGCTCCCTGCAGATTTCAGACAAGCCTAAAATCCACAGCTCTCCACATTGGGAAAAGAGTGATTTTCAGTGGAAAAATGTGAGGTTTCCATGTTGCATTTTTAGCAGTTTCCAAACATGGGCACTAGGGCCACCCACAAAAATGTATTTCTATTTTGAGGTGGAGACATTTGGAAACACTGGGTGGTTGTGCAATTTGTGGATTGCAACATATTTCAGAAATATGCATTACAAAATGTAAATAAAGCAGTGATCTTAGCCATTTACACAATCTCTCAAGTTTTGCAGGGCATTGTGGGAAAGAGAGTGGGATCAAAGCAAGTTATACCACCCTGGACACCTGCAGCTGTTCAGTTAAAAAAAATGAGGGGTTGTTACTGAGCTTTCAAAATAAAAGCACCACTCATACGGGTTGGTTTTGACACCTTCAGAAGTGCTAATTTGAAAGAAGAGATATTAAATTAATCACATTATCAGAATATTGAAACCAAGACTACTGAAGGTGAGTGATAAAGCCACAACAAGGCACCAACCACTTTATTGACCATTCATACACCATTCAATCAATGAATCAGGATATGCAGAGCATGGCTGCATACCTGTCAGTGTCTCGAGGCGCTGCCTGATAAACTGTCTGTTCTCCTATTGGTTGAACATCCATGTCTTGAGGTCTTTACTGAATTGCTGGAACAATGGTAAGGCTCTGAGGTGCAGGGGGTGGTCATTCCAGTTCTTGGCCACCAGATGGGTGGCGGAGCTGCCTCCGCTGTTTGCTCGGCGGATGCGACGGGTGGCAGCTAGGGCGAGGGATCCAGATCTGAGTTTGCTGGTGGCCTGGTGAAAGGTCAAGCATTGGTTGAGGTATGCAGGTCCTTCGTTGTGTAATGCCTTGTATGCATAGCTGAGTAGCCTGTACTGGCATCTCTTCATGACTGGTAGCCAGTGGAGTTTCCTGAGGTGAGGGGTTATGTGTCTGTCTGGGGAGGTCCAGGATGAGCCTGGCCGCTGTGTTCTGGATTGTCTGGAGCTTCTTCATGAGTTGGGCTGTTATTCCTACCTAGAGGTAGTTTCCATAGTCAAGTCTGCTGGTGACGAGAACCTGCCTGACCGTTCACCTGGTTTTGGTTGTAAGCCATCTGAACACCTCCCTGAGTATACGGAGCATGAGGAAGCAGGGGGATGAGACAGCGCTGACTTGCTTTTTCATGGATAGCTGGCGGTCGAGGATGATGCCAAGGTTGTTGGTGTGTTCAGTGGGTATCAGTGTTGGGCCCAGCTCCGGGGGCCACCACTCATTGTTCCAGTGTGTGTCCTTGCTTTTCCCGAAGATGAGTACTCCTGCCTTGTCGGTGTTGAGTTTTAGACAGTTGATGTTCATCCAATCAGCAACATCTTTCATCCATCTTTGGAACTTGTCTTTGATGGTTCTTGGATTGTTAGTTCGAGAGAGGATGAGTTGGGTGTCATCGGTGTAGGAGATGATGTTGAGTCTGTGGCTTTTGATGGTTTGATGATGTTGGCCAGGGGGGCCGTGTATGTGTTGAAGATGGTTGGGCTGAGGAATGAGCCTTGAGGTACCCCGCAGGTGATGTTTTTAGGAAGTGAGGAGTTGGGAGGGCAGATGATTTACTGCATTCTTCCTGTGATGTATGATGCGATCCACTTGAGGGCTGCCTCTTGGATTTCTATCTGATGGAGCCTGTTGATAAGTGTGTGGTGGGATATGGTCTTGAATGCTGCTGAGAGGTCGAGGAGGATGAGGGCCACTTTTTCTCCCTGGTCTAGAAGCATTCAGATGTCACCTGTGGCTGCGACTAGAGCTGTCTCGGTGCTGTGGTTTTCTCTGAAGATAGATTGGGAGGGGTCCAGGATGTCGTCGTTCTCCAGATGTCTGGTGAGCTGGATGTTGATTGCCTTCTCGATGACCTTGGCTGGGAAGGGGAGCAGAGAGATGGGATGGTAGTTCTTCAGTTCTCCTGGGTCCACGGATTGCTTCTTCAGCAAAGGCTTCACGTCGGTGTGTTTCCAATTCTGGGTAAAGTGGGCTGTGGTGATCGAGGAGTTTAGGACATGGTGAGTTCTTTGCTGATAAGTTGATTGGCAAGGTTGAAAGCGTGGTGGGGGCAGGGGTCTGCAGGGACTCCGGACTGGACAGATTTCATGATGATAGCTGTTTCCTTTTCGGTGAGGCGGTTCCACAACGTGAGCTGGTGTGGGTGGGCGACGGTCGGCTTGAGGAAGTTAAAGCTGTCTGAGCAAGGGGTTGGGACGCGAAGTCTTGGCAGATGGTATCAATTTTGTTGTGGAAGAAATCCGCCAGGGCACCGCAGAGATATCGCGATGGTATGATGTTGTTTTCTGGTGCTGAATGGATGGTGAAGTCCTTGACTATGTTGAAGAGTTCCTTGGTGCTGTCATTGATGTGAGTGGCTAGGGCAGTCTTCTTGGTGTTTTTCAGGAGGTGGTGATAGCAGTGAAGGCAGCATTGAAGCATATTCAGTCCTCAAAGGTGCGCCATCTCCTTTCAGTTTGTCTTCAGTTGCATTTCTGTGGTTTTAGTTCTTACATCAGCCAATAGGGCCTTCAACCAGTAAGAGGTTTTTTCGGGGCGACTTCATCAGCGCTTGCTGTGATCCAGTTTGTGAAGTGGTCCACTGCTTGTCCTGTGCCCTCGGTGGTGGTGGGTAGGTGGGAGTTGAGGGCATTGGTCCAGCATTGTTCTTATACCTTGCGCCAGCTGTGCCGTGTTTCACTGGTGGTGGAGGTGGGAGTGTTGAGGGGTTCCAAGATGACGAAGTGAAAGCAGTGGTGGGCAGTCCAGGTGAGCTCTTCAATGTGGATGTATTTTACTCTGTTGCTATCTGCAAAGATAGGGTTGAGAGTGTGTCCTACAATGTGGGTGGGGTCGGTGACCAGTTTCTTGAGTCCGAGGATGGCCATACTTTCTTGGAAGTTAGTCATGTTGGTGTTGTCAGTGTTCTCAAGTGGAAATTTGGGGTCTCCTAGGAAGATGTACAGATTTGAGTTGATGGTGATAGGAGCAATGAAGTCGGGATGGTGTTGCAGATGGGAGGAGGGTGTCCTGGAGGCCTGTAGGCACAGGTGCCTCGGATTGTGGTCTTGCTGTTTGTTTGGAGTTGAGGTACTCCATGGAGGGGGTGGTGTCATCTGTGGTGTTTGCCCATTTGAGGGTCTCTTTGTACATTTTGCCGCCACTTCTCGGTGCACGATCTTGTATTCGGCCGGGGTGTCTGTGGCGATGACTGGTGTTGATGCGGAGTTCAGCCAGGTCTCTGTGATGAAGATGGCTTCTGGGGCGTGGGTAGTGATAGTGTCCCATATTTCAATGGTGTGTTTTCCAAGTGAGCGTGCGTTGATAAGCAGACAGTTGATCTCTCCGGAGGTGTTGACGTCGGCCTTGCTGCTGGGTGTGAGTGATGTGGTGTGGGTGATGGATGTGGCGTCAGTTGTTTCCCTTTTGATGCAGGTAGAGTGGCAGTTCCGGCAGGAGATGGGGCCTTCGGTGGTCCTGGGGGAGGCCTGGGTACAGCTGTTGTTCTGGCAGCCAGGGTCCACGGCTGTAAGATCATCTGAACTGAAGGAAAGGCTGTCCATGGTGGTTGGAGTCCTGGCACAGAGCGAGGGACGTGCATGTGCACGGCGTGCCCTCTGTGCGCGTCAGGTGCATAAGTGTGCTGTGTTCTCCATACCGGAGTGCAGACTGGGTCGCTGGGGGGTGGTAGTGGTCTCCGTAGAGGAAGATACCAGACATGACAGGGAGCAACGTGGGGGGTTGAGGCTCAGGGAAGCAGCAGGCCTGCGGAAGCAGAAGGGAGGCCTCAGCAGAGATGCAAGACAAGGGACAGGTCAGGGGGGCTCCAGCAAGCAGGGCAAGTAGGGAGAGGGTAAAAAGGGAAAGAAGCCAAAGTGCAAGGGCAGTTGTAGCTGGACAATGCTGCCAGGGGCAGCGCCGCTGGGCGGTCAGCTACTGGGAGCCTGGTGCAGGTCGAGCCGAGGGGCTGCGCTGGGCACAGTGTCAGGAGGCACAAGGTTGCACAGTACAGTAGCTGAAACCGTGGGCAAAAGATTGGTGGCCCAGCCTCCACCAAACCCTGATGGGCCCGCCCTTGGCCCGGGCTTTGCCTCGGTGCCGCCCGCGCACATCCGGCAAGGCGGGAGCCGCAGGAGGTTTAAATCAGCACCATGAAAATGGGCTAAGCCCGCCTCCTGGTGGCTGATGGGAACTGTAGTTCCCTGGCGGCAATGGCGGTGCTGGAGCTGGTGCCCAAGTGGAGAAGGGGGACCAGCAGGCAGGCATCAAAGGTGAGAGCAGCAGGGTGAGACAGCAGGCACTGTAGAGTCCCATGAGGCGGAAGCCGCAGGAGGCTTAAATCAGCACCGGAAGGCACGAAAACGGGCTAAGCCTGCCTCACGGGGGCTGATGGAAACTGTAGTTCCCTGCCGGCGATGGCGGTGCTGGCTCCTGAGTGGAGAAGGGGGACCAGCAAGCAGGAATCTGAGGTGAGAGCAGCAGGGAGGGATGGGAGGCACCACTCACAAAAATGTCATACTCCCTGTCACTGGCTCAGTCCAACACAGTAGTGCACTCACATCTACATAACACCACCATTTCAGGGCCCATCACATTCATTTTCCACAGGTCTGAAGCCCCAATCAAACCATCTCTCACCTAGTCATCAACCAACTTGAATGCACACACACGAAAAGCAACCCTTTACACACATATGCCTATATAAGTTGACATTTGGTGCGTCAACAACCTTCACAAACAAAAAAAGGTTTGACTACATTATTACTACCTGCCAAGTATCTACATCCGTCAACATTCTGAGCATTACGAAACATCTGCCTAGTGAACCTTTACTAACGGCTCCTATGAGAGTCACATGAGGCCCATGAAGATGTGTCTTTCATTCGCCTTAAGTGCACTCACTATGCTAAATCCAACTCCTTCCAGTTTGTGGATGTAAGTTGGGGGTTGTCCGAGAGTGCCTTTTGAGGCCCACATTCCTCAAACTGAGTGATCATATCTACCTTGGACACTAAGGCAAAAATGCTGGGGAGGACCGTCCTAAGTTCCCTAAGGAGCACATCCTAACCTACAAAGAATGCTAGTTGTTGACACACAGAGTAGTTAGTGAGAATGTGGCATATGTCCCATCCACCAATATATATGCAGTGCTGTGACTGTAATGCACTTGTCATATGGAAAATTGAACATCTACTATGTTCTGATGGAGGACGAACATGGCAATCATTATAAATATATTACCCATACGTTTAGCGTTGGGTGCAGAGTTCTCTGTAATGTCATGATTTTTTGTAAAGCGCACTATCACCTGGGAGGATATCCTGCCGCCGACACAGGAGCAGTCAGGAATGATCTATGGATTCACCTAGTTAAAGAGCCAAGTCTTCAGCTTTATGTGTAATGCAATCATTTTAAAGGCAGTGCGGATGTACAGGTGAGTCCAGTTTTCTGAGTAAGGTAGAAGAAGTAATTACTGGCTGTTCTGGTGCTGTGTATGCATTGGAATGTATGCAAGTATGAGTCTGGCTGAGCATAAGTGTCTGGTAGGTTTCTGATATCTGAAGTATGTTGCGGTATGCTGGGCCAGTGTTTTGTAAGGCTTTGAATGTTTGATGCAGGAATTTGAAGAGCGCTGTGGATTGGGAACCAGTGAAGTTCCTTGAGGTGCAGGGTGTGTGCATGGTGGGAGGCTGGCTGCTGCGTTGTCTAAAGTTTGCAGTCATCTGCTCCGTTGACTGGGGAATTAATTGAGTATTGCGGTGAGAGTGGCACCAATGGAGTTGAGTCCTTTGGTGAATATGAAGTGACAGCATGTTTATCTCTACTACCTTGCCTATCTGCCTTCCACCTATGTGATATTCCTGTGAAAGCACACATAACCTAAGCTTTTCTGATGAATCCCCCAAGTGAACCTTTACTAATGTCTTCCATTGCTAGCTTAGTAAAGCTCAGGAAAACGTGTTTTTTATGCACCTTAAGCGCACTTGCGGTGCTAATTGCAATGCCTTCCAGATTGTGGATGGAAGTTTTGGGGTCCGAGACTGCCTTTCAAGGCCCACATTCTTCGAACTGAGTGAGCATTTTTACCTTTGAAACTAAGGCAAACATGCTGGGGAAGACTGTCTAAGTTCCCTAAAGAGGACCTCAAAACCTACTCAGACTTTAGGTTTTTGCCACACAGGGTACTCCGTGACAACGTGGCTTACGTTCCATCCACCGTTATGTGCAGTGTGGTAACTGTAATGCACTTTTCATGCAGTATACAGAACACCTAATACATTTTGACCATGGATAAAGGTGTTGAGCAGGCCATTAGCAAGTCCATGATTTCTTCAAGTAGAGGAAAATAATTTGTATGGCTGCTTGCCTAGTTAAGTAGTGGCCCATGGAAGGTATGCATCCATGCACAGCCATTGAAAGGCATATATTACAGCTGCTCCACCTCAGTAAATTTCCCAATACTTTTTTAAGGTACACCATAATGCAAGTAGGTAAACATAGGGCTGGCTGAGATGAACACTGGAACAGTGACAATGAGTCTCCTGCCTCTTTCCTTGATTAAAGCAGACTCTGTAATGACAATGTGGTTGAGTCTTTCTATTGTTGCAGGAATGCGGTGGGCAAAATGTCGATCCTGCAGCTTTCCAGGTCCTCCACAGCATATGAAGTGGAGGCTGGTGCTTCTGTAGCAGTAAGACTTTCAATGACGGTCAACTGAAAGTAAAGGAAAGATATGTGTCTTCTCCTGCTGGTCTGATGATAAATAACATAGGTATTGTATGTTGTCATCTGGAGCAAGTGGGTAAACAGCTGCTTATACCAAGTGTGAGTTTTACGACTCACATTGTATGGCTCCAGAAGCTGGTCATTCTTATCCACTCCGTCCATGAACTTGCTGCAATGAAGTATACCAGTGGGCTTGTGAATTCGGCCAACTAACCCATAATCGTGACGGGGTAATGCTCTCATCATGGATTATTGTGAGCACATACACATCATGCCTATCAGAGAAATTTACTGCGAGCTGTTCATTGGAACGCAGTGCAGTGCTCTAGGATTTATGGAACTTCTTACAAACAAGCTCCTGCAGGACTGCTTTGCAGTGACATCGAACTGTACCACATGCCACTGAACAGCTGTACTCCAGTACAGAAGTTGTCTCTGAAGGTTATAACCTTTATGAAGATGGGGCTGGATAAGCTGCCATACAATCTTTGCCATGACTCCTAGTGTGGAAGGGCTCTTTACAAGGTTTAGAATGGAGTCCTATTCTGTATACACTCCAAAGCTGTATACATAGCCACGGTCCTTCTCCCCAGATTATCACGCAAGATACTGCCAGAGAAGATCTTGACTGCCAGAGATGCTGCCGTATAGCAGTTTCTACTGATAGCTGATGTTGATTCTGAGCATGATAGGAGCTAGTGCTGATGCAACGTGTGTTTGTCTTTCACAGGGAATCCCTGACTACTGATAATTACAGTGCTTGGCTGTAAACAGGTATGCAGTGTGCTGAGTCTCCCTAAGAAAATGTAGATACAAGTTATAATACTCCATGCTCTACTAGCGTAGCACATAGAAGTAGGTTTTAGGGTGCTCTGTTTTTAGAGGACATTTTAACCATGGTAGAAATGTTAATTTTATTCTCGTTGTTCACAACATTTGTGATGCTTCAATTATATTCGGTATGGTTTTTTTCAATGTGCTAAGCAACAGGGTGCACCTGTTGAAATAAGCATGCTTTTTAGTTAAAGTGCCTTTTTCTTAATGCAGTTTGTGTGTGTGGTATTGAGAAAAATGAAATAGGTTTGTTTCCAATCACTAAGATGTCCCTGGGTCCCAGTTTAGTGACTGTTAGCAACTCAAAAGCATTAACTCTATTTCAACTATTTATTGGGTGGTGTTCTGTGGGGCTACAAAAGCCTGTCTTTCACATTGAAGCATTGGTGCATTGAGCTAGGTTCACTTATGTCACTCGTGGGTGTTAAATCAAACCTTGCAGAGCTGAGCCAGAGACTCAGTTTATGCACCACGCTGCATATGCGTACTCTCTGGGGTGATCTACCCTGCTTAGGTCACTCCACTGCAGACAGTGACTGCCTTGACCATGTTTCTCAGAATCGCTAGAAGACGAGTCATCCGATGGAACTCCACGGACAGAAAATCACTTTCAGATTCTGTTCCATTCTCCTCTCCCTCTGATGTTGTCTCAACATCTGATCCTGCCTCAGAGCTTTCCTCCATTACTCGAGTTAGGGTCTGGGCAGCAGTCATCCACCACTGACCTCTAAAATACTGTGTCCTACAGAGAAGGTAGAAGTATGGCGCGAAATCAGTGGGTGAATGTGTGTGTCTGTAAGATCTGTATGACAAAGTGTAAAAGGAAAAAAGGACTAAGCTTGTCAATGCTGTGATGCGATGAGCTCTTCTAAACAACTCCTTCAAAGACACTTAAAAAAAACAAAAATACAAAGTATTACTTTCAGGGCCACATATGAAATATCACAACATACTTCATGGCAGAAGTGTTCCAATGCAGAGAGCAAAGTTGCTGCACTGTGTCATCTGGGGAGAGCAAAACTGTGCCACCTCTTCTAAGACATAGCAGAGTTCTGCTTTCTCCATGCGCTGGCACACGATGTGTGCTGCCTTGTGCCAACGGAGGCAACTTTTTGCCATAGGGCAATGATGTCTGCATTGTGGTCAGGATAGTTTCTGTGCAGGAAGCAGTGCCTCCCTGCCATTAGAGGCTTTTCCTCTATCTATGTGTACTGCAAAAGGCAGCACACATGCAAACAGAAAATAATGAACAGTAAATATTATTCAATGTAACACCAGCCTCAGGCAGGCACAAGGTTTTGGTGCAAGTCCATGTCTACAAGTCTTTGTAGACATGAATTTGCGTCAAAAATCAAAGGTGGATTCACAGGACAACCCATGCACCACCAAACAAATGCCTCCCCTAAGGCAAAGTTACATAAGGCAGTGCAATGTGCTGCATTGGGTTTTTTCTACAAAGCAATGCAAATAGCCACTTGTGCAGCTTTGCAAATCCCATCATGGATTTTGCATCAGGTCTGAGTGAAAAACTCACACCAACCTGGTGCAAAATCTGTGGGTCATTTTTTAATTTTCCCCTAGTTGCAATAGTGCCCCCCCCAACCCCCAGGGAAAACAGTTTAAAATATTGTTTTGCCCTCATTGGGGGTCAGCCCATATGCAACAAGAGCTGGCCTTAAAACAAAATGGCCACCATTTAATTTCCCCTGGGGGTGCAATTGTACTCCCCCAGTGGCGCAATCGCAGCCCCCAGATAAAAAAACACATGTAGAAAATAAATATGCACCCCCACTGGGGGCCAGCCCGTACATCAGAAGGGCCAACCCCCACACAAAATGACAGCCATTTGTTTTCCCTTGGGGAGCACACTCACATTGCTCCCCCTGGGGAAAAACACATGTAAATATAACATGTGTATTTGTAAAGCGCACGTTCACCACTACGGGTATCTTGGCGCTGAATAACAGATGTTTGTTGTTACCCAACTTAATGGTACTCATTTTATCGACCTCAGATGGATGATAGGCTGAGTGGACCTGCTGGGATTTGAACCTGTGACCATGAGGTTGAACACAGGCCCCTGCAGTAGACGCATTAGTCCACTGAGCCACCAGACCCGGCGACATGTAAATATATACATGCCCTCATTTGCGCTGACCCATCCACCTCAAACTTTCACATTCCCTGGTTGTCTAGTGGTTCTGCTCATCGATCACAGTGTGGAGAAGGAGAAATAAAGAGCTTTCTCCTTGAATAGGTAGACTTAGGTATGTGCACCATTTTGGATTCATTTGTAATCTTGATATTATATTGTTAGGGTTCCCTATTGCTTGCTAGCCAATATATAGAGATTTATAAAAAAGTTCTAAACACATGCATTGCACATGATCTTGCAACACACGGAAGACCCAGCAATGAGGCATGCAGTAATATTGCAAATTGAATGACATCTTTCAACTGTAACGCCACAAACATACAAGATAAAATATGAATTTCTAAGACGAGTCAAGAAGAACATATTCAAAATATCACTTATCAATGCAATGAGAAATAGTGAGAAGCACATCCTCAGTTTCACCACCAAAATACAAAACTAAAAGTTGTACAGCAAACATCAAGTATATGTGTCAAATCTTTGCAAGCATAATATGCAACCAAGTTCAACATGCATTTATTCATTTTGCTTTGCATAGTGTTCAACATTGCCCATTGCTTGATTTAGTGTACTTTGAAATTAAGTGGACTGGTTGAGGCTGCAGTGAGAGATTGTCAAAGAATGCAGATTTACAATTATAAGTGGCATAAGGCTGATTCAATTCCAGATACTTACGAGGTAATGTGGGTTTTCAGACCTTTTTTGGTGCTTCCTTGTGGCAATGGACCACTAAATTATAGAAAATTGCATAAAAAATGAGACACTCTCTATCAGCACCCCCTCTTATCTTGCAGACAAGAGCACCATTCTGGTGGTTCTCGAAACACTCACAGTCAGGACACCAACAGAGTGCATATTAAAAAGTGTAAACAAGAAACAACAAGACAACAGACCTTTTCCATCTATGCACCTAGCATCTGGAAGAACAACCCCTTATCCATCAGAACCCCAACGCTGATTCAGTTTATGAAAGATATGAAGAGTCACCTCTTCATAAACACTACATCATGATGCATTAACCGTCCACAACTCAGGTTCCTTTATTATTACTTGCTGACTTTAAGCGCCCTTTGGACATGTACAGTGCTTTGTTTCCCTTTGGCTTGATTTGTGCTATAGAAATACCATATGCATTCATAAATAATTGTCAGCTCACCAGACCAGTATATCTAGATCCAAGTGTAGGAAAGCGGATTGTTTGATGGTGGGGGTATTCGCGTTCAGCTAGTAATGATACCACAATCACTAATCCAGTCAAGGCTCAAAAATGATTCCTTGCTCAACCCTTGGTAGTTTGGCAAACGAGCAGTCAGGCTTAAATTAGGAGAGAGGTATGTGTAAATAATGTAATATCAATAAAACAGAAAATAAGTAAAAGACACAACTTAATAAGAATCCAACACCAAATTATACAACTTGAGAATATTTGTATCTTTAAAATGACACCAAAATGACAAAAATCTAATGTAGGGAACGAGAAATATGAATTTTTAAAGATTAAATAAAAAATTGTACATTCTAGTGCCAGAAAGCATAAAGCACTGCACGTGGCTATCTGTTCGCGCTGGACTGCGACAAAGTAAAAGTTTTAGGCCGACCGCGATGGAGCGCAGGACGGATAGGGGCATACACTGCTAGGTCCTGGTTAAACCTTTGATGGTCTTCGGCTGGGACCGCCAACGCCAGAGTCCCAGTGAGACCGCCATGGTCATGGTGAGCCCGCCCAATGTATTACGACATTAATCCAGGGTGGGGGTGCTGCAGCGGTCCCCCGGCAGTGGTATGTTAGGCTCACAGGAAAACCTTACAAGTATATTGCAGCAGTGGACGAGCCTGCAGCACGTTCCTGCATGGTGTGGCATGCACTATGTCGTGCATGCCACAACGTACAGTAACAAGGGTACAATTCCAGGGGGGCAGAACATGTGCCCCCCTCATGTATCCCCAGGCCCTGAATCAGCTGAAAAGGGCAGTGGATATGCAGGTCGTAATATGCTCTGCAGTGCCGACTTTGGCACTGCCGAGCATATTCAGGCCCTTTGAAGACCGCTGCTGTGGCGGCGGTCCCAGCACCACACACGTAATAGGGTGGGCAGGTGGTGGTGGTTGGACCCCCACCGCGAGTACAGTGGTCCCAGGACCGCCGTACTCGTAATAAGGCCCTAAGTCTTTTTCTTGTAGCTTTTCTTTCATCGTCGGCGGGTCTTTGGGCTTCTCGGATTTGAAGTTTGATTCGACTACGGCGGCCTGCTGAAGTGTGATGCCTCAGTGAATCTCTCTAAGTCTTTTCCCTTGACGTCAATAGCAAGGAGCTCTGGAGCTTTCAGCGGGATAAACTAGCATGGTCAGTCCGATTTTGCAAGTCGACACGGCAGCTTGTAACTTGATATTTAGCCAGTCTCCGCTGGGAGCTTTTCAGCAAACTTTTGCGGAAAGTTTCTTTCTTTGCAGATCTTTTAGTTTCTTGGTTTCTTTGGGGAAAATAAGTGTCCACTAGCCCAGAGCTCCATCCAAGGGTTCAGAGACTCTGGATTGCCCATTGAGGGCTAGGACTCAATTTCCCACAATGCACAGTTCAGGAATAATCCAGTGGCCACTGGCCAGCTGGGGTGATCCTCTCTTTGGCCTTGCAGGTGACTTCTTCCAGCTCTGCTGTACCTATTGCTGATCAGGTAGTCCACTCCTTTTCCTTTGACTCAGGCACAGGCCTTTGTTTTGTGGAGCCTTGAGAGTGCAGCAGGTGCAGTCCATCTTTCTGAGTGTAAGCCGTCTGTGGTGCAGACCAAGGGTCCAACAGGGCAGTTCTTTCTTCTTTTGTTCCAGGAAGTGCTCTGAGAAGCTCCTGCAGCTCTCCCATATTTATCCTCCATTCTGGGCTGACAAGAAGGGGGACACCCCAACAAATAGTGGTAAAGTTAACTCCCTCTGCCATACCCACTTCCTGCAGAGAATATCTTTGCCCCAGGATGTACTGTTTTCACAAAAATCAAATTGGAGAAAATATCTCCTTGGTGTGTGTGTGTCTTTGTAGACCAACCCAACCCCTTCTCCTTATTTAATTAGGGGGGACTCTTTTTTGCCTGGGGATCAAGGAAGTGGAGGCTGGGCTGAGATATGTTCTCCTGCCTTTGAAGTCCAACTTATCCCCCTAGCCTCTTTCTTCTCCCTAGCATCTCCATAGCTTCAGCCCCAGGCCTCTTCACACCCACTCAGAGAGCAGTTTGGCTCAGCCTGTCAAAGGTTGACCAATCAGACGAAGCTGATACAGGGCTCTTTTAGGTAACCTCAGTATAGTAGGCTCTAAAACTATTTTCCTCTAATAGTCATAATAAATCCGACCTTGGCAAGTTATTGGATTTATTTTAACCATTAATTTTGATACTTTGAATGAGATTGCTAACTAGCTCCCAAGCATAGATATACTTTATCAAGTTTAATAAAGCCTTCCCATGGTAGCCCATGTGGATGGTAGGACTACAATAGGGAAAAACAGCTTTGGCTGTTTTAACTACCAGGTCAAAGAAAACATTGTTTATGCACTCTACCCTTGGGGCACCTAGGGCAGACCTTAGGGGTGAAATATAAAGAATAAAAGGTAGTTCTGGGCTTTTGAAGTACTTTGAATTTCAAAATCAAATTTGGACATAATTTTTTTTTTAAACCAGCCTGCAAGGCAGGCCTAGCTTTAAAATCATACCATACACCACAGACGTGCACACTTGAGTGCATTAAGTCCACTGGGGTCTCTAAACCTTCATGCCCTACCATATACTAGGGACTTACAGGTAGGTTGTCTTTGCCAATTAGAATTATACCAATTACCATATACCTTTTAGAGAACAGGGCACCGGCCCTGGGCCTGGTTAGCATAGCCCAGGGCACTTTCAGAGTCAATAACCACCAGCAACAGTCAAAACATGGGGGTGATCAGGACAAAAAGGATGTGACTTAGAGGCAATGTGTAAGATGTTAATGCAGCACACAAACAGTTATAAAATGTAAACACATCATGAGAAAAATATCTAATCAGTTTAGAAAAATTGAGTATAATAGGATAAATAAAGTGAGACCAGTATGACATAAACACAATCAGTGGAAGTAGAGACATGCAATTTCAGGGTTTTATGTAGATATAGTGCACAAAAGCACAAACCACCACTCGGAGTAATCTGGTCATGCTAGACCAAGGGAAATGGACAAGTTCATGCTGATCACGATGGAGTGCAGGCTGGATACAAGGATCAGTTTAGCTCTGCAGAAAGTCCAGCACGAAGAGTTGTGTTCAAGGTGGAGGAGGCCGCAAAGAGTAGTGAGAGCATTGTGGGTGGTCATAATTGTAGTGCAAAGAGCCGGTTGGGCAACGTGGATGGTTGTTTCCAGAGCTTCACGTTAGTGGCCACTGCAGGCTGTTGTTGTCGTAGTGCAAAGTGTAGATCTCGCGTTGCCGTTTGTTGCTGGCGGGCTCTCCGGCACTTTGGGTTGGTGGTTATCGTGGGGCACAGAGTCTTGGTGCAAAGTGGCCCATCACGAAGATCCCAAAAATTCAGGATTTCATCTTTCTTCACAAAAGGACCACAACCAGGATCAGGGGAGGCAACTCTTGGGGATCTGTAAGTCACTCCAGCAGAGGTCAGCAGAGCTCAGACGGGCACAGGATGGTCTTTGTAGCTTGTGTGTCCCTGTAGCTTAGACAGGATGTCAGCCAACTGACCCTTGGGGTCACTCAGGTTAGACTGTGATGAAGGAAGCAGGTCCAGTCTTCCTTCTCAGAGAGCAAGGAAGTCCTCAAGCAGCATGGCAGTCTTCTGATGGCAGCATGGCAGTCCTTCTTCTATAATGTCCACAGGTCCAGGAGTGTACTGGTGAGTGGCTCAGGGAGTCCAATATTTATACCTGGTGCCAACCATTGTGTGTAGGGGAACACCCCGTCCAACCCTACATCTGTTTATGGAAAGTAGTTCCCTTTCCCTGTCAAGGCTCCAAGAAGTCTGGGGTGACAAAAGGCTAGTGCCAGGTTCCCTTGTGTGTACTGAAGGCAAGTCTTTTGAAGTGTAAATGGGGCAAGGCACAGTTCTATTCGAGCCATCCTGGCAGGATGTCCCATCCTGATGACACCCAGTCCCATTTGTGTCACTACCTAGGGGGAAAACACAAACCCCAGCAGCAGAACTATTCACAGCCATGTGACCCAGGACACTGGCAGAAGGCACAAATGGTTAGGAGAAGAAAATGGCAACTTTCTAAAAGCGGAAAATTCAGTATTGTGACTTAAAACCCAACTTTTCCATTGAAGAGGATTTTAAATTACAATTCATTTGAGTGTAAACACCATATCTCTATCTGCTCCCAATCAAAGGTTATCAATTACTAAATATAATAAGTTACCCCAGTATTAGTCAATGGGAAAGCTAGGCCTTATAACAGTGAAAAACGACTTTAGGAGTTTTTCACTGCTAGGACATGTAAAACATAACCCCAAATGTCCTACGTTTTGAATTCATTCCACTCTGCCCTTTTAGCCTTTAGGGTCAATGCTAGGGGTGACTTATATGTATAAAAAAGGAAGGTTTAGACCTGGCAGAAATGTCTGACTTCGAAGCAAGGTTTGACAGAAATTACTTAGGGCCCGATTTATATGTTGGTGGCAAGCATACTCCACCATAATGACGACGGAGTATGAGTACCACCAACATAATGGTCCGCTTGCCGAATTTAGATGCAGTTGGACCAAAGTCTGGCAATGGCTGAGATTACTATTTCTACACTGTGGGCAAAATTCTCTGTCAGAGCAGTTTTGATGGGTGGGTATATAAATGTTTTTACTGACCGTCACCACCAGGAAAACCCTAGCAGTAAGGGGCAGTAAAAAAAAATGGGAGATGACTCTGATGGCGAAGGGGCCATTGTTTTTTTTATTTAAAAAAGAAAATCCCCCAAAATAAAAAAAACAACAAAAAATGGGAGTTGAGGGAGGGGTTTTATGGTCAGATTTATTTGGGGGGGCCTTAGTTTCTGCCATGCCGAGCGTGCTGAACCATTGAAGCAGGGTCAAGACTGATTTGCATATTGCTGGGACCAAACTGAGGAGGCACGATGTGCAAAATAGTGATGGACTGGGATATGGCCATGCATTCTGCATCACAAGTAGAAAAAGGAAAATGCCTTTAAGGATTACTTTTTTGCAGGAAGGTGTCCCTTCCTTTACAAAACAATCCTGCTTATAATTCAGGCACCCTTGCACGGGTGCCTTCTTTGGCACTAGGTGGCACCCAGTGCACCAGAGCAAAAAAGCAGCAGAAATACACCATATCTTTATAAATATGATGCATATCTGAAGTCTACCTTTCACACAATGTAGCACAGCAAGTTGCCTTGCTGTGCTGTTTTGCATGAAATATTAGTAAATCTACCCTTCCGTAGGAGTGGGTGGAACTTGTGGAATTTAGCATAAAAACTCAGTGAGATTTCGCAGAGTTCTGCCACTGGGTGGAAATAGACACGTCGTGCTGCTTGCACTGTGATTTAGGACTGGGAGCGTGTTCCATGCTGAACAATAAGCCCAAATGGCACCACGCAGCATGCCAGAGAGAGCAGCTACTCGAGTTGATTTTGCTGCCACTCGAGTAGATTTTCTACTCGAGTGGCAGCCTTCTCACTGTGAACAGTCGTGACCGCCCACATTAAAAAAATCTTGCCGGATGACCTCCTAACGCCCAGAAATCATGCTAGGGGATGCCAAATCTCACTTGTGCTCACCAACTTACTGTCTTGGAGCCGCATGAGAAAAAACTTAGCCATGCAGCAATTGGTGGAATTTGGCTGGAACTCCGATTACAAGAGTAATGTGGAGTCACTAAAAGTCTGCCAATTCTGCCAGCAGAATGGAATAATATACCTACTTCTACCCTTTAGTCTATGAAATGGAATTAGAAAATCTTCAGTAGGGCAAGGCTGCATGCTGTGGCGGAGGATGGCTTATAGAGATTGGTAAGCCCTCAGACAAGGTCCCGGTGAAGCCATTAACTTTTGACAGCAAAGCCCTGGGCAGGAGAAATTCAAATTTCATGCCCGAGACAGGTCCCTCAGTGGGCGAATACTTTTGGCAACTTCACCAGGTCAAGATTTCTTAATTCGCTCTTAGCCACTGCTTTGGAGCTTGGATTCCTTTAGCGGGGCAAAGATGCAGGCTACAGCTGAAGAAGGCTCCAAGAGGCTGGATACTTTCTCCTCGATGTCCTGCTGAATCCTATTTGCTGTTGTGGAAAAGCTCAGACTGGGAAAAATCTGAATCTCTAGCTCAGAGGCGAAGCACGCCGGAATGATCAGCTGGGCAAGATTGTACCAGTCTTCTGGAGGTCTTTGGCACCATAAAAAGTTTCTAAGTCCCAGGTTTTTCGGGATGTTAGGAGGAATTCCCTTTAAAACAGCCTAGGGTTCCAGGTCCTCAGGAACAGCTCTTGCGGGTCAAGACTCAGTTCAGCAGATACCACCAGCAGGGTACAGGGCAAGTCCAATTGGAATTGGTCAGCTGGGCAGTTGAAGGAAAGGCCTAGTCAGGAGTTTAGCCTTATGACCCTTTGGGTCCACTTCTATGTCATGGGTACAAGCAGGAGAGCAGGTCTAGTCCTTCAGAAATCTTCTCAGGTCTCAGAAAGCAGGTTTAATCCTCTTCTGATTTCCATCAGGCCCAGTAGTGTTCTGAGGAGGGTACTGGGGGTGCCTTATTTCTGGGGAGAACAGAAACACAAAAGGGGAAGGGGGGTCCGTGGGAAATTTAAAGACCGGCGAGGACAGATTCTCCAAACATTAATGCAAAACATGAAGAATCCGCGGGTCTAGAGTGCTAGAATAGCACCAGAAGAGACAACAGCAGAGATATTTTGTCACTAGTGGGGGAGTCCTTTAATTAGGACGAAATCCCATCACCTACCAAGGTAGCATGCTTCATCATCTGGGATTCTCCTCTTGGCGGAGACTCCTAGCCCTGCCGAGGGCTACAACCCCCTCACTGTGAGGGAGGAGCTCAGGGATGTCTTAGGATTCCTACTCTACGAAGGATATACTAAAATCCTCGAGATGTGAAACATAAAACTGATTGGGTAACGGGCACAGTGCAGAGAAAAGAATCTCAAAGTGTGAGGTAAGTGATGCTAAAACGAACTACTGGGAGCGAGAAAAAAACTTTATTGGCTCACTCCTAGTGTCAGGATTAAAAACAGTGCACCTGCAGTATGGAAAGATAGTTACTGCATGTGACAGATGAACCAGGTCTACATGTTTCGGCCAAATCGACCCATAAAGGTGTCACACCCTTCTTCACGACCTTTAAACAAAGTGCTACTGCTTTGGACTATGTGAAACAGTGAAAGGTAATAAAAGTGAAAGGTAGTAAAAATAGATACAAAAGCACAAAACCAGTAATCCCACTTTTGGTGAACATGATTTACTGGTTTTACCCATTGGTAATGGATAAGAGGCCTCACCTCAGCCTGGCAACAGCTCAGGGGAGAGGCACCGCTCTGTCCGTCGGTACCCCGGGCGGTAAATGAGCTGCAAGGTGCCTTATTTATGCCTGTTACCAGCTTGTAGGTGTGGGTGCCTCCTTGCCCCTCCCTAAACTATAGGGTAAAGGTACCTAGGGGTAACCCTACACATTTTTGTAGCAGTTTCTGTGCACCCTAAAGCATACATTAAAAGTATGAAGTTATTTTGGCACACCTCTGGTAATCCTAATGTTGATAGTGTCAAACAATCTTTTTGGAGCTGATTCAGGCAGGCTTTCTGTCCAACTGCCCTCAAATATATATCATAGCATCATATCTCAAATACAATATAATCCCTGGTCATACAGAATGCTTCTGGTAAAAACCTTTCAAAATAGTAAACACTTGCTGCTGAAATCAGTTAGTTCATGATTCAATTTATTTTTTAAATGTTTATTTCTCATTTTTTTAATGAAATGATATCCCAACCTTTACTATGTAAACATAATGAGTTTGCTTTCCTTTAATATACATGGAATCAATGCTGAATGCATTTTGGAGTGATAGTCCTTCTTCAGGGGATTTACATCAAATATAAAAGCAAACAATATCTGTTGAGACAGAAACGTCCTCTTCATTGTAATGGACATGTACCCCTTCCCTGAGTGCCCAAATGTACTGTTGTCAGGATCCCAAATGCTGATTGTTGTTGTCATTGGCAAACACAAATTGTGCGTGTTTGCCATGACATAGGTCTGTCTCACAGATTGTGGTCTTGTTGGAAGGCAATGGGCTCCCACAGCATTACCCTCATAGTGGTGCAAGGCTACTGCCTTCACCAGACGTTAAGTAGCATGAGTGAGATGGTGGTAGAATATTGTGTAGTGATCAGTAGGAGTGAACAGGTCATCTTTAAACCCTGTCACTAGAGTGAGGCCTGCAGGCTCATTCACCTTTTTAAAATTCCACTGCTGTGTGCTTAACTCACCAGTGGCCAACATCAGTTAATTGTGAAGTGACGTGCAGTGCAGGAGTGGTGACTCTGCACTGGGTCTATGTGTGCCTGTGAAGGGTACAGTACAGGGTTAGAACAGTCCTGTGCGGCTGGGGCACGGTGAGTGCATCTACTGGGTATATGTGTTCCTGCATGAAGTACCTTACATGAGAGATATAGTGCTATGTAGTATGTGTATGATGAGTGCATGTACTGGCTAAATGTGTACCTGCGAGGAGTACAATACCTGAAGGGTGTAGTGTTGTGCAGCATGCGCAAAGTGAATGTGTATGCTGGCTGTATGCGTGCCTACACGTGACCCAGTACAGAAAGGCTACAGTACTGATCATTGCGCACAGGTTGAATGTGTGTGCTGAATGTTCGTGCCTGGGATGGCACAATGCATGAGGTAACTTTGCTGTGCAGTGTGTGTGCTGTGTGCATACACTGAGTGCAAGTATGCCTATAATAGTAGATTACATGGAGGGCCCTGAGTTTGATTTGAGGCGGTACAGCAATCCCCCCAGACAGATTTGTGTATTGCTGTCTTCCTGTCAGCTGGGTGGGACATACTGGAGAAGAGCGAGAGAGACTCCCCCTGTATACTTAAAAAGGAGCTCTTTGATTCAGTGGGAGAGAGTTAGGAAGGCTCCTGGGCACATCTCAGTAAGGAGATAGGGCTGATAAGGGAATCATACAGAGTAGGGATGGGAGCCATGGATTAACCTTTTGATGCATATATCACTGTAGCTGAAATCCAGGTGTGAACTCTAGTCACTCCCATGGCCTGTGGTGTGGGATTACCAGCTTTGGAGTATTTCCTGGTGTGACAGATGGCCTTTCAAGAGGAAGAAGGAAAGGAGAAGTGTGCACTTCAAAAGAAGCAAAACGGGGGCGTGGCCAACCATCATGGCCGACCGGACGTAACTCCGATCGGCTCCGCGCCAGGCCCAGACACATTCACGGCTTGCGAGGCACTTACATCCCCCACACCGGGTCGCCCGATTCCTTGGGATGCCTGGAGGTGCGGGGGCTCTCCGGCAGTGAGTTAGGAGCCCCTGGTGATGCATGCGGGGTAAGAACATTCCTGCCGCCAGAGCCCACGGCGCAATCCAAGATGGAGGTTATCACTGAGCTCTGTCACCGACACGAACGCTGCGGCCCCGGGACCAGAGAGGGGCTGCACGGATGCTGAGGCGGATGCGGGCACCGGTGACTCCGTCCAGTTAGCCCCGAGAGCCATTTCCATTCCAGAGAGGACAGCGCTCTGCATATCGGCACCCGCAGCGGAAGGTTCGATCTCCACGCTGCGACCCCCGTTGGCGGAGGGGAGCCCACAGTGGAGCGAAAGTTCATGAGGGCCTATCTTGACAACAACGCCAGGTACGGAGGAGAGCAGAGGGGCGCCCCCTCTACTAAAGTGGGCCTCCAGGAGTGATCATGCTTGAACGGTGCCTGACCTGAAGATGGCAGGCACCTTCACACAGCCTCGTGGGGAGGCCCCGACTGATGGTAACCTGCCCCTTATGGTGCCCCCATCCCCAGAGCCCTCTCAGCGTGTTTGGGGAGGTCCTGAGCCCAACAGCAACCCACCACATGGTCTCTCTTCGGGGGTGGTCCCAGGCGAGGTGGGCTCCCTGACACCAGGAAAGAGAGGAGTTGAGGCGCCGAAAGGAGGGGTCCCCATGAAGCCCTGGGTTGTGATGCGGCCCAGGTGAAAATGACCTACAGTTAGTGACCGGATGTAGCGCTGAGCGAGAGGTTGGACGGCGAGGGGCTCCATTATTTCGGTGAGCAGCGAGGGGCTGATGGAAGAGTCCCTGGGCCCCGTGGGACCAGTCCTAGGAGCAGAGCATCCCTGACAGCGGTTAGCCCCCTCAGGCAGTGATCCCCGGCTGACAGTCACAAGTGATTGCGGGGTACCCGCACCGAGCGTCCGACTCGACAGTAAGGTGATCTTAGAACCCAGCGGTGCCTTGCTCCAACGCCACTGAGCACCCCTCACCTCACTCAGGACGGTCCTTCCACCAAATCAGGGGCGCAAAGTCGGGGTGCGGGGCAGTTTCCAGTCCCCCCCGATTTTGTTTTTTCTGTTGCGGAGCGCCCCGACCAAGCGGTGGGCGCAGGTCCCTATGCCACCCAAAAAGGCGCAGCCCACCAAAGTCTCCAGCTTCTTCACCCACGCTACCAAGGGGACAGTCAGTGAAGAGACAGCGCGGTCAGACGGCACTTTGGCGCTCAATCGAGAAGACCTGATGGCCGCACTCCGTGAATTTAAACAAGAACTCAGAGACAATATCAAGGCTGATATGGGGGCCTCTTTTGATGCGTTTAAGGCCAAAATGTGAGGCTGGCTGGTGGCCCTGCAATCAGATGTTGACTCAATTGTGGCCCGCGCTCTCGATCTTGAGGCAAAATACCAGGAGCTGGAAGATCGCGTGCGGCGTTTAGAGGCCCAATCTAGTGACCTACGTGCTCAACTAAAAGCCACGGTGCTCAGATGCGAAGATCTCGAGAATCGCTCACGCTGGGATAACATTCGTGTGAGGGGCCTGGAAGAAGGATGTGAAGGCCCAGACCTAGAGGCTTTTATGGCGGGCTTTTATCAATGGTGCTGGGAGACTTTGAACCGGAGGTTCGTCTGGAGCGGGTTCACAGGGTGGGGCCTCACGCTCCAGGGGATTCCAGGAAACCCAGGGATTGTGCTGGCAAAATTCAGCTCTTTTAAAACCAAGGAGTTGGTCCTCCAGAAGGCGCAAGCCCTTGACAAAGTGTCCTTCCAGAACGCAACATGCTCTCTATACGAAGATGTAGCCCAAGCCACACTTGTTCGACGCCAACTGTTCCGGCCAGTCACGACAGCCTTAAGAGACCGCAAGGTGAAATACAGATGGACTTACCCCTTTGGTCTAGCTTTCTCACTTGACAACAAGAACTACCATTGCACAGACTTGGTATCGAGGTGCCTGCCCTGGTGCAGGTGGCGGATTCGAGAGTTGTGGAGGCTGCAGCTGGCTCGAAGAAGCAGGGGGGGGCCTTGGCTACAGCAGCGGAGAGCAGGCAAGAACACTACGGGATGATGGGGTCTTCGTTCTTTGTCATCCGCAAGCTGTGTTTCCTCTGAGGACTCCGGTCAGTCTTGTGGTTTGCAAGCCTTTGCAGGGGCCTTAGGAACATGCCAATCAGACATCGACCACGCTGACTCTAAAGATGAGGCTGAGAGGGGGGAAAGGTTTGAAGTTTTCATGCCGTCAATAACACTTAAAGTCAGCGTTAGCTAATATCTTATTTGTGCCTAAATAGCAGTTCTATTGGACTTGGAGGCGGAATTTGGACCGCCCCAGATAATGCTCGAAATGAGGTTCTCCTCTGTGATTGAGAACCCCCGAGCTCAAAGTTATGGTTTGTATTTGTTAATGTTTACTTTGTTTTGGTGTCACAGTACTTTCTGCTCTTATTTTACGTTGCTTTGGTGAGATGGGGGGACGGGGGAGTGGTGCTGAGGGTAATGCTCCCGGGAGCGCACTTGGAGAGACATGCTGGCAGGTTTTATGATGTCTGATGGGGGTTAATTGCTTAACCTGGAACGTAAAAGGTCTTAACTCCCCTAACAAGAGGCACCGGGTCTGGAAATTCCTAATGACCACCAGATTAAAGTAGCTGCCTTGCAAGAGACACACCTCCCACGCAAAGAGGAACAACAATTGAAACATAGGGCCTACCCACAGATCTTTCCCTCCTCGGCACACACTAAACACAATGGGGTGGCGCTTCTCTTTCACGCATCAATTCCTTTTCTCCACCATGATACTAAAACGGACAAAGAGGGGAGGTTCTTGATGGTTAGGGGTGAAATACGGGGTAGATCATGCACTATTGCCACGATTTATGCACCGAACACAGGGCAACATGATTTCTTGAGCTCTTTCCTAGCCGCGCTACAGGGATTCGCAAGGGGCAACATCTTATTGCTCGGAGACTTCAATCTGATATGGGACTCAGTCCTTGACACTACACACTCCCATAGGGCAGCGGGGGGGTGTTTAGCAAACCACTTAAAGCTGCTTCGCAGGGGCTGGGGCAACTAGATGCTTGGAGGGTTGCCCATCCCGCGACCCGGGATTACTCCTTCTTCTCACATTCGCATAGGACATACTCCAGGATCGATCATGCATTCATTAGTCAGTCCCGTCTCCATACATTAGAGGGTTCCCAGTTCCACCCGATTTGCTTATCTGACCACGCTCTCCTAGAGCTGGTTCTTGATTGGCCCGCCCCGCGCTCTAAGCTTGTCAGGTGGTATTTTCCCAACTTCCTTTGTAGAGATCGACTTCTGAGAGATGAGTTAAGAAAGGCAATCAAAGAATTTTTTTACCTTAACGACCTGGCGCAAACCTCCCTAGCCAACAACTGGGATGCCTTCAAGGCAGTTATTCGGGGGAAGTGTATCGAGCTAGATGCCACCCTCAAAACACAACGCAAGGGGGAACGCCTTCTCCTCAAGGGGGAGCTCCGAAAGGCCGAGAATGACCACAAGTCTAATCCCTTGATCCCATCCCTCCATAAGGCTATGCAGGTTAAGGGGAAGCTTCAAGCTATTTACACTAATGGGGCTGAAAAGACCCTCCTACGCTTTCAGGCCCGCAGTCACGAGGGAAGAAACAAGGTGGGATCCCTATTGGCACGCCAACTGCAAGTGAGACAGGAAAAGGAGTACATTAATCACATAATCGATGGGAAGGGGGTCTCCCACCAAAGCGAAGTAGGGAAAGCCAAGGCTTTTGGGGAATACTTTCGCTCCTTGTATACCACAGATCAGTTAGACACACAAGTTCAGGACCAATAACTGGAGGCTCTGGACCTACCCCAGGTCCCGGCCTCCACAAATGAAGACTTAAGTAGACCCATTTCTGCAAAAGAGGTCCAAAAGGCAATAGACTCTCTTAAGCTCCAAAATGCCCCCGGCCCTGATGGTCTCAATGCCCACTTCTATTGTACCTTTGCGCCAGAATTGGTCCCCCGTCTAGTGACGCTCTTCAACGATATCGCTGACACGCAAAAGGTGACCCCTTCTATGGGTGAGGCTCTGATCTCCGTCATCCCCAAACCGGGGAAAGACCCCACTAGCTGCGCCTCTTACAGGCCTATAGCGCTCCTGAATTTGGACGCCAAGTTATATTCTAAAATATTGGCCTCGCGCCTGGAGCACGTTATGCTGTTGCTTGTGCAGCCAGAGCAGGCGGGCTTCATCAAAGGAAGGCAAACTCATGATAACATCCGGAGAGTAGTCCACATTATTGAGAAAGCACAGAGGAAGGCCATACCTACGGTTCTTCTCTCGCTAGATGCGGAGAAGGCCTTTGACCGGGTTGACTGACACTTCTTGACCCGTACACTACAACGGTTTGGTTTTACTGAGACCTTCATTGGAATGGTGCGGGCAAACTACTTTGCGTCGAGATCCAGGGTCTTGGTAAATGGGGTTGCTTTGGAACCTTTTAACCTCTCCATGGGAACCAGGCAGGGGTGCCCTTTGTCCCCCCTGCTATTCGCACTCAGCATCGAACCTCTCGCGGAGCGCATTCAGTCCAATCCAGACATAGGGGGGGTCCTGTTTGGCACGGACGAACACAAGATTTCCCTGTTCGCAGACGATGTGCTACTTCCAGTCACGAGGCCGCAATCTTCTCTCCCAGCGATTCAATCTGAGCTTGCCTCCTATGAACAGGCCTCGGGATTTAAGGTGAATCTCTCGAAATCCTTCCTTCTTAACTTAACTGTGCCTAGGGAGTCCATACGGCTCATTGAAGGAGCGTCCCCTTTCCAGAGCCCGCACAAAGACATCACATATCTCGGCATCAAACTCACCCCCAAGCTTGAACACGTTTACGGAGCTAACTACCCTCCCTTGCTGCGCCAGCTTAAAGCTGATCTGTCTAGATGGAGGACGGCCTATCTCTCCTGGATAGGGCGAGTCAATGCCATCAAAATGAACGTTCTCCCGCGCTTACTGTATCTCTTTCAGGGTCTTCCTATCCCAGTAAATCGGACGCTTTTTCCTGAGCTGAAAACAATGATTACCAAGTTTATATGGCTGGGGCAGAGAGCGCGGCTTTCCAACCGCGTGTTAACTAGGTCGAGAGAGGAGGGGGTTTGGCCCTGCCGAACTTCTTGGGGTACTATAGAGCAGCTCAACTTAGAGTGATTAAGGAATGGTTCCTCTGAGAATTGGAAAAACTTTGGCTCCACATGGACCGACAAATAGTGGGGAAGACGATCTGGGACCTCCTGTGGAAACAGAAACACAATCTACCATGCAATGCCTATATCAGTACCCCTATGGCGACCACCTTAAGGGTTTGGGACAAGCTAACTAGATCCTCTCCCCTTACCACCTTCCCTTCCCCCTACATGCCCATCCACTTCAACCCTGAGTTTCCTCCGGCGCAGCGGGAGGGGCCATTTGAGGCTTGGCGGGAGGGTGGCTGTCTCATGCTCTCTCATCTGTTTGAACAGGGGAAATTGATGACCTTTGCGGAATATGTCAGAGCCTTTCACCTTCAGCCCTCTGAAGAATATCGCTACATGCAACTTAAGCATTGGGCCCTACAACCGCAGATACGGCAAGCTGCCACTAGGGATTTACTACCAATTGAGAAATTTGCGCAGTCAGGAGCCTCTGCGAGGGGGACCATCTCTTTCCTTTATTCACTCATACGGTCTTTGGGATCCCACCACTCCCCTAGACACCAAAGGTTCTGGGACTTAATCTTAGCCACCCTGTTGGAGAAGAAACAATGGACTTCACTATATAGGGATATTCCGAAGTTTAATCGCTCCATGTTTTTAAGGGAGGCTTATTATAAAATTATGTACGAATGGTACCTGCACCCCCAGAAACTACACACTATCTTCCCTAACTCTTCCGATAGGTGCTGGAGGGGCTGCAGGCTACTGGGAGACTTCAGACATATCTGGTGGGACTGTCCAAGCATCAAGCCCTTTTGGAAGGAGGTACTTTCCCAAATCAAATTGATTCTGGGCTATCCGATTCCGGACACACTAGAACACACTCTCCTGGGGATCCGGGATCCCAACTTGAAGCGCCAAATGCAGGGGGATCGGTCCGTGATGTGGCTGTGCCTCTGGGCCGCTAAGATGGCTGTGGCAGCTGCATGGAAGAAAATAGAGGCCCCCTCCCTCACCCAATGGCACTCCAGGTTATGGGGCGCACTAGCGATGGAGAGAATGGCAGACATTGTGGAAGACTCCAGGAAGGGGTTCGACTATGTTTGGGCTCCCCTGGTCGAATATCTATCGGAGGGGCTGCCTCTGTTTGCATGTGGGCCACGGCTGCGAGCTCTCCATCTCTTTCATATCTAGAGCATCCGTTGGCTCCCCTGATTTGCTGGGGGGGCTCCTGGGGGCGTGGGGACCCCCTCTCCCTGTAGTCCTGCCTTCACCTGCAACCACATTTGAACTTTCTTTGATCGTGACATCATAGTTTGTATTTTTGTGTTTATTGTTTATGAGTTATGGGGGGGGGAGGAGGGAGGAAGGGAAGGATGAACGCCAAGGACTTTTCTGACCTCCCACGAGAACTTGTTGACTTGTGCAATGTGCGGGGTCCGTCAGAGACCTGGGAGGTATACGCTGAGCATATTAAGGGCTTGCCGAGTTCTAGTACACAAACTGTATATGATAATCTAGCTTTCTGTAACTCTCGACATATACGATGCATTGAGTTCTCCTTCTTCAGCTTGGTTTTCTGTGTACTGTTTTATCTTTGAATCCAATAAAAAATATCTTTGATACAAAAGAAGCAAAACTCCAATATAAAACATCAAATACCCAGATTCTAAATCACAATTGGTGTACGGAAATGAACTATGAGAAGGGGAGGTTGAAACTCCAAAAATGATCATTTTCCAAGCAGCCAGACAGGCTGTGCGAAGAGGGGAAGCTCTGCAAATCTTCTGCCTGTGACCAGGACTGGGGGCCAAGGACTGCTAGTCTCCCTGCTGGGTGAGGGGAGATCACCCGGTGAAAACAAGACAACTTGCTCTGGAGTCTGGAGCACCAGCGCCTGCTTGCCAAGACCAGTGTGCCCATTGAGGAAGAGGAGAGTGTTGGAGGGAGCGAGATCATGTTGGGAGCCCTGTCGAGAGGACTCCTGGTACAAGGTGTGAGGAGACCGCTACTACATTGTCCTGGTTGTTGCCCATGTGCAGATCTAAGTCAGGGACCCCCTATGTAAACAGAGGGTCCGCATTTGCCAGCATAGAAGTTATTGCTGCCAACGAGGGCTGAAGCCTGTGCTGGACCTTAGCAGTGACCCCATAGGTTTGATGGGGCTGCTGTGGTACAGTCTGCCATGCGATGAAGGTCAGCGCCTTGTTTGGAAGTGTTGCGGCAACCCCGTATGCCAGGAGACGCTGCAGGTATTAAATGTGCTATGAGGATTGGGCTGCTTCCCGAGAACTGTAAAGCCGTGTGACCCGTGGGTCAAAGAAAAAATTAAGGATTGCACCCGCCCTGCCTTATGGACTAAGGAGGATGTCAAGGGTACATCGCCACATTGCTGGGATGCAAATCGAAAGTATCAGAATCAATCCATTGGGAGAGCAGGAGAGGCAGTGGAGAGTCACCAATTGCTGCTTGAGCCAACCGCATAAGCTCATGGAGATCCTGCGCTTGCTGCGTGCTGGCGCTCCTCCCACATGCAGACTGACTCACTAAGCAGAACTGGAGCTTTGCAAATAACTGCATTGACGGGGCACCCGCTGAGATGCTGAATGCTTCCTCACCGCTGGAGAGGCTAAGACTGGTTTTGGGCCTAGCAGGGCCTGGGGGGACTCACTGGTAAAGGCACTGCTGAGCCAAAGACACTTTTGACTATTTTCTAAGAGTCCAAGTGGACTGATGAGTTGAGACCTACTATTGAGAATTCCCTGGATGTGGCCACCTTTGAATGGGTAATAATCCCAACCACATTACGAGAAGCGGGTGCGACAGGGACTTGCCAGTGAAATACTAGAGTTCTGAACTCAAAGGGAATTATGCTATTGGTTAAGAATGTCATATTTCTTTTTGAATGCGTAGAGTTAGAAATGCAGTACTTCTTTTTTTAATAAAAATAAGTACTTGACTGGACATTGCTTTATTGATACTGTGGTGCGCTCTTTGAGTTATGAGTTGTGTTCACCAATTTGTATCCACACTTCCCCCCGAAGGAACCTTTGACAACTCGTTCACCGCTACCATTGCAGAAGGGATACTAGGTCCACTTGCTCAGGCTCCATAGTTGACTGGGCCCATGGACATAAGGAGTAAAAGGCCTCAGCCACCATGATTGGGACAATACCCAAAGCAAATATCTCATAATTAGCAATTTATAAATGCCTAAATACATTGTCATGCATTGGTCGTGAAGCCCTCAGAGAGTAACCATGCTCGCATAAAAAATTGTGAGGTACGCTCCCAATGAGGTGAAAACATTCTCTGAACAAAAATTGCCAACATGCATATTAGTGTGCATGAATGTGGTATGTGAGTCAAATGAATCAGGTGGCAACACTTTATCCAATAGCAGAATCAAGTAAAACCATCACTGACGTGTGAATCCAATAGAAGCTATCACCGATGTGTATCCATACTATTACTAATCCTGGCGTACAAGGCTGTGCTGTGAGATTAACAAAACTTGCGGGAAAGGAATGAAACAACCGCATTTCATGTTATACTTACCCTTGTGGAGCTAAACCCAAATAATTTACTGAACCTCAATATTGTATACACCCCTGATATTTAATCAGGTAGTTTGGCTCTGCGATTCTTGTTGATCTAGCCTCAAGAGACACCACCCTCCCTAACATTAAACTCCCCATTTAGCAGAACTAAATTTAAATAGGAACGGGGACTACTCAATGACTGAGTTCTAGATCAAGAATAAGTTTAAAAGATTTACAAGAGAATTCTTAATATAAACGATACAGAAAAATGCATACATTGCCATGAAGGCTTAGATACAGAATAGAGACTCATAAAATCATAGTAAAAATCCCTATTTAAGCAGTTAAATCTAACCAGATTCTAAGTGTCAAACTCAAAAAGAGTACTGACAGCATTCTATGGGGGAAGGAGAAAGTCTCAATATAATTGGACAGGGACTCGGGAGGAAAATGAGAAGTCACCCCAAACCATCAAAACTAGGGGTTTTCATTAGGCCTGGGCGGTTCGCGGAGTTTTCTGTACTCTGCGCTCCGCGGAGCTCGCAGAGTGCAGAAAACTCCACTCCGCGTAGTGCAGCTCAGTTTTTTACCCGCTCGCGCTAGCGAACGGTAAGTAGGTGAGCGTGAGCTGCCGCTCGGGTAGAATTTCTACCCGAGCAGCAGGAATTTCAGTGTGAACGGCAGTTCGCACTGCAATCCGCCACTTGCGGAAATCTGCAGAGTTTTTTTGCCACTTAGCGTAGGTCTGAGTAGTGAAACTACGCCCAGGCCTGGTTTTCATATGCATTTCATGCATAAACAATATGCAAAACAGCAGATTCAGCATTACATGATCATAGTTAGGTCACATTGGCAAATCAAAAGCAGCCTTGTAATAATTAAAACTATTAGCACTAACCCATTTCTTAAGATAAAAGAAAATCTTCTGCTTGCTTCCTCATCAACTGCACTCCGAAGATATACAATATAATATGAAACATTTCTTAAACAAAAGCTCACAGAATTGTGTTCTTCTCCAGGCCTACATCGGAACTTCCAACGGAAATTCTTAAAAATTATCCATTGGCTACACAGGTAAAAAGTTTCATTCACAATACTCACTTTCTAAGACAATCAGCATTTACGTCATAGTAACCTGTGTTTCATGGAAACTGTGAGGAGAGAAGACTCACAGCAGGTCTGACTGGGAGAAGGAATGATGAGAAAAACATTAGAAACTTCATCCCTTCTATTAAAATGGAATCTTGCATGAAAATGTAGCATTACTGTATTGCCTTATTTATTTATTTTTTAAATATGTTTATTTTTTTTTAATAATTTGAGCTTACAATCAAAAAAATCATGAGTGCACGATACAGACTGGTAGTTGGGCAATCGCAGTTGGCATAGGGCAAAACGTATATCAACATTTCCTCTGAAAGAGAGCACGAGGTTAGATTTCAACACAGTACATATACATACGCTAAGGGTCAGATCTAACTGAATCCCCGTCATCAAGGATAAGTCCGGTCTCACAATCATCAAGACTCTTTCCCCGCTCCACCCATTGGTAAGGGCAATTCCCCTCTTCGTCACCCAGTTCTAACCCATAGTATTTTATCCACGGCGCCCATATCTTTCGGAACTTCCGGGGGCAGCCCCTCGCCCTATAAGTCACTCTCTCCACAACCATATATACTGTATTGCATTATTAATCACACTTCTTACCCACCTTACTAAGTTGCTTAAGGTGCATCATCATTAGGTCATCAGTTGTGACCTTATGAATCATTAAAATCACCATTCCGCACAAATAATTTGTCACCCTAATTTGCACATAAGAAAAACCCTTAACACCCTTAAACTGCAGAAAATCTCCTGGTATTCTACAGACCGTTGAAAAGGGCATGGTGTGAAATGTGTCCAAGTACATTTAGCTTACGCAAAAAAATCGTGGTGGCCATATTGCAAGAGTGCGGAAAAAACAAAAAAACTTCTCTTGTTGAGCAAGGTCCCATGCTACTTGCCCCTTGTGTGTGTCTATTCACTGTGAGTAATGACACAATTAAACTATGCAAAAGTGCAGGTGACTTAGTTGACAGTGTAGCAATCACGTTGAAATGAAAGAAAAGTGAAGTCCTCTGTGTGATAAAAAATTAAAACTCATGGTGGCCACATTTATGCGAGGTAGATGCAGCAAATGACGTGATAAGGTGACATTGTGGAGTTAAATGTATGATCAAGCACAGAGCAAGTCATGACCTCCATTGTGTACAAGTATACAGCAACCATGGAAGAAAAATATTAGACATTTCATGTTTTTTTCAATCCCCTTGACCATTATGTTCTGACAGTAAATCATCTATCAATTAAAGAAGTTTAAACATAATGTAATATTGTCTCAGCAGCCTCTTCACCCCAAATTGATATCATAATTTATAGATGTTATGAAAAACTAACAATCTATATCATTCTTCCTGAACATAGTAATTTTGTTTTACTTTTAAATACCATGCACCCTTTCCTATGAGCAATAATTACTTATTAGTATTTAAAAGGAAGGTTTAGACCTGCCAAAGGTGTTTATGTTGGCATGTCGAATAGCAGTTGAAAAGCTGTTTTAGTCAGGCTGCAATGACCTGAAGCCATGTTTTACAATGTCACTGTAGTGGATGGCACAATAGGTGCAGAAGTCTACTAGTAAGTTTACTACTAGTAAACTTACTAGTAGTAGCTTTGCTACTAGTAACTTTACTACTAGTAAATTTACTAGTAGTAAAGTTACCAGTAGTAACTTACTTTTGTGAATACCAAAAAGTAGTAAACTTAGACTTAAGTCTAAGTTTACCTTTGTGAATCGGGCCCTAATTCTCATGTGTCACTGAATTCATAACTTCAGCATATCTTTCAATATTTTTTAAAGCACTCTGAGCTGAAGCTCTATGCTTTTCAGCTGGAGTGCAGGGACCCCTTGAGGTTGGTTCTATGGCTGCACTTTGTGGCCTGAAAAATGTTTTTAAAAAAAGGCTCAAAGACATTTTTTATGTTTTTTTAAATGCTTTATTGAAAATATTTTGTGACAATCACTGTTATTAATTATTACAATATGTGAATTTATAAAAATACATATTTACTTATAGTTGTTGGTGATTTTGTGACATAGCCAATAGGTCTGTTTTATATATATTGATGTGCTGACCCCCTGATACAGCCAATAGGCCCATTGCTTTTTATATTCTGACCCTTTGACAAAGCAAGTAGGTCTGCCTCACTTCAAATCAAATCAAAATTTTATTTGATTCAGACCTCGTCTGAGGTCAACAAATGCAAGTACATAATATTAAGGAGTTGTATTTATACTTTTAAAACTTTCTTTAAGACACGTTATAGACATAGTAAATTAAAATTGACGAATACATATACATGATTTATGGTTATTAGATTTATACCATTTTTTAATACAACTTTAAAAAACTCTTTAAGAACTTAAACAAGTTATATAGCAAATAAATTCATTTGGAGGAGACGTGCACAATGTAATTAAATCTTGTGTTAAAATAGCATTATATCTAAGGTGGATGGGTTTTATAAAACGTTGTTGAGCTTCTATTAGAGTCGAATTTGGGCAAATTAAAAGTACATGGCGAAGGTCTTGTATTCCATCGTTACACAAGTCACAGATACCTGAATAATATTCAGGAGAATTCCATCTGGAAGAGTAAACTCTTAAAGGGAGTATTCCTAGTCGCAAGAGAAGAATACAGCGCCATACTCTGTGTTCAAGCTGAGGTTTAAATAGTGGTCGGGAGTTTTATATACTATATTATCTGCAAATTTGTTGTAATGCTTTAGTTGAGTACAATACTTCTTGTCTGAAACAAAGCTTATTCTTGGCATCATATGTTTTAAAAAGAGCTTCAGATGGGCTGGGGACCAAGCCTGCAAAAGTTCTATAGTGCATTGTGATGCCTTGAGGGCTACTTTAAGAATCCTATTAAAAGTATGCAATGCTGATTCTTCTCTGAATGTCTCTGATTTTAATATTTGTCTTAGGGAACCGGGAGCCGCATGTAAGAGGTTAAATGCCCACTGTATAATGTCGGAAATGGCTCGAGTATATGTTCTTGTTAAGAAAAGGTTGAGGCGTAAGGCTTGTACGGGGACTGATTGGGAGACTTCCAGCAGTTTCCTTAAAATAATCCCTTCTTTGACTATTATTGGTTGCCAGGTTTTAATCTGTATATATTCCAGAGCGTAGGATAAAATAGGTGAAATTTTCATACTGTAAACCTCTAGCAGGGATTTAAAATGTCTCTTCCTCGTTGAGGAATAAAATCTCTGTAATGCCCCAACATATGAGTCAGCCTTTCGCCCCGGTGCTGAAAATGAGAAGCATTTTTAAGGTTATGGGTGAATATTCGGTCCAAGTAAACGTACTCCTTCACTATCTCAATTAATTTACCTCCCAGAAACCAAGTAAAAGGCGGAAATTTCCTTCTCCCTCTAAAGGGTAATATTTTAGTTTTAGAGATATTAGGGATCAGGAAGCTTTCTTTTGCATATCTGTTTACTTTAATTAAGTTTCTTTGTAGGCCAATTGGGGTGCGATCGAATATAATAGTGTCATCTGCATACATTAGGCTATGGATATCACTTTGCACAAGTTTTGGGGGAAAATTATTAATTTGGGAAAAGTACCCCGGTAGATCGCTTATATAAATGGAGAATAACAAGGGGGCAAGAAGGCACCCTTGTTTCAAACCATTCATTGTGGGGATTGGACTGGTTAAGCCCCTGTCTCCCCCCATTTTCACTCCACACCATGTTGCTGCATGCAAAGATATGATTATTGTGAGTAGATCATGGGGATCCCTAAACTCTCTAGCTTTTCCTATAGCCTTGGCCTATCCACGCTATCAAATGCGGTTGAAAAATCAATAAAAGTGCAGTAGACTATTTGTGACTTTTGCACTACATACTTATCGAGAACAGTCTGTAGGATAGTGATGTTGTCCGTAGCTGAATGTTTTGGATGGAACCCAACCTGTGTCTATAGGAATCACATTGTTCGAAAATGCCCAGTATTTTAGGTGGTCCAATACGCATGCTGCGATGATCTTTCCAGTGGCGTCTAAAAGGGCAATTTGTCTATACTTAGTTGGGTTTGATCTAGAGCCTTTTTTTAGAAAGGGGACAACAATGCTTCCTTGCCAGGATTTTGATATATGCTCAGTGTCGAAGCAGTGCTGAAAAAGAGTAATTAAGAATTTGCTCCAGTCCTCTGAGTTTGATTGAAGAACTTTGATCGGAATGTTATCTGGGCCCATAGCTGCAGGTGATCTGGCAGATTTACTAAAAGCAGCGATCTGTGTAGCTGAAATGGTTAACATGCCCTGGTCAGATTGACCCGTTCAATCGGGGCACTGACTAGAAGAGGCTTGTATTTGACTGTTAGATTTATATAGTTTTAGGATATGTTTCTCCCATTCATATGGTGGAACTGGTGATGCTTGAATTGACTTTCTTATCCCCATTTGTGTAGATACTATGTTCCAGAATGCCTTATGGTTTCCACTTTTTACTGCGATATGGATGTCTGCCCAGTTTTTGTCCTTTTGGGCTTGCTTTTCTTTTGTTTTATTTCGTTGACGGAGTTTTTTCAACTTTCTAATTTCTTTTTGTCTTATGGTGCAGAAAAATAGGAATTGTATTCTGGTTAGTTTATTTAAGTGTACTGACTGGTTGTCTGTTCGCTTTCCATTGTGGGCTGTTTTGCCTTTATTTTTGCCAGTTGTATTTGCCTGAAGTGTGGCTACAATTGATTGCACTGTATTTTCGTATCTGCTTATGAGGTCGTCTTTTCCACTTATAAAGTTTGGCATAAAGGAAGAGATTGCAATGTTAATTTTATTAATTGCTTTCGAATTCCAGTGAATCCTGCCTGATTTTTGGTTTACCACTTAAAAATTTTAGAGACCATGGAGACGAAAATTGCGTTCAAATTTCAATTCCCATAGTCAAATATGCATTGTCGCTTACATACGTGTGCTGAATAGTTAATGACCGAACTTTCATGAACAGATCTATACTGCAGATTACGTAGTCTAAAATAGAAGGACTACGATTATCCATTCTAGTAAATGCCGCAGGGATATCTCCTTCTACTCTTCCTTTGAGGACAATGCCATTAATTCCTGTGATGTGGGATAGTAGCTGTTTCCCCGTTTATCTGCTCTTATCTTGGCTGGGAATATGGGCATTGGAATTGAATATACTACCTCTTGTGCTGACATCCCCCCGTTGTTCAATAATGCATTCAAAATGTTCCCATTGAAGTCCCCGGTGATAATTGTAGGTTGGAACCCCCTGGACTCCAAAGTTTGGTCGACTTTCGCGAAAGATTTTTCCAATAGGGGGTCGTTTGAGGGGCCGGGTGGAATGTATATGTTGAAGAGTAATAGATCTGAGGCAGACTCTGTACTTTCAATTCGATACTTAAAATGACACACTTTATAATGTTACATAACATAGTCAGCCATGCATGGCTGGAGACGAAGGTCGTGTGTGGCTGGAAGTAGAGCATCCAACCATATGATGCAAAACGGTGATGGACATCTTAATTTGCATTGAAAAAACATAGACATTCACTAAAAAAACAAATGTTAAAGTGTTAAAGTGACTTTATAGTTTGGAATTGTAATAATATCTTTAAATTTGAAAAAACTTTGAAATTCACAAAAAAAGCCAAAGGTTAAATGGGCATTATATTTAGGTGAAAATGTTACTTAAAACATAACATTTTAAATGAACAAAACCATTTGAATTCACCAGCCTTTGACCATGCATAGCGGTGGTGGGATGCAACACTTGGCCTTCTGCCAAACCCGGAGCATAACCCACCAAGGGATACCATCTCCATTTGCATATGCACTCCGGCCACGCACAGCTAAGGTTGCCCATAAGAGGACCAGGCCCTACGTCCATCTTTAAGCATGGGGCCAACACACACTATGCAACACCTTTGGTTGTGCACAGAAGGGGTTGACAACATACCTGCAGCATGAGTCCAATGATGATCACTTGTAGGCACTTGCCAAGTGCAGCAGTTGTGCAATGAATCATTTTTGCCCATTTTTTTAGATGTTTTGTGATTCTATTTCTGGAATCATGAATCCACAATCAGATTTGTGAATTCCGTGCCAAACAAATATTTTTTACTATGTGTTTTATATCTGCAGGTGTTGCGTAAACTGAGTCTCTGGCTCAGCTCTACAAGGATTGCTTTCCCACCCACGGGTGACATGAGTGAACTTAGTTCAATGCCCCAACTCTTGAATGTGGAAGATAGGTTTTTGTAGCCCCGAAGAACGCCACCCAATAAATAGTTGAAGCGACGTCAATGCTTTGGGTTTCTAACAGTCCCTAAACAGGGATCCAGGGAAGATCAGAAACAAACCTTTTTCGTTCTCTCAATCACACACAAACAATATGCGCTGAGAAAAAGACACATTAACTAAAAATTGTGTTTATTTCACAGGTGCACCATGTTGCTTAACACATCTAAAGCAACCACTCAGAATACGATTAAAACAGCACAAATGCATGTTGCAAACAACAAGAATAAAATGAACATTTCTAATATGCTTAAAAAGTCATTTAAAATAGCTTACACCCTAAAACCTACTTTTATACGCTGTGCTAGGAGAGCATGGAGAGTAGAATAACTTGCATCTAGATTTTCTTAAAGCGGGTGAGCGCACTGCATACATTATTTACAGCAATATGCTGTAATTATCAGGAGTCAAGGAGGCCGTGTTGCCTACAAAAGGCAAACATGCGTTCAGCATCTGCTCCTCTAGGGCTCAGTCTCGATATCAGCTTTCAGTAGAAAGTGCGATACGACTTCATCTCTGACAGACAGGATCATCTTTGCTCTGGCAGTATCATGCACATGATAATCTGGGGTGAAGGACATCTCCTAACCGGTGGACAAGTACCAGTCCTTTATACTTTATCTTATTTATGATGGAATTTTCAATATTACCTTAGGAATGTTTGACATAACCAATGAGCATCAAGATGTTAGTCTAAGATGCATTGCTTTAAACATAAATGGTAAAAATACAACAATTCAGAGTACACTATTTTGGCTATTGTTCTTTGTTTGCCTTGGAATTGAGATACCAAGCTACTTATTCCCCACTGATGTTTCCTCAGGTGTTTTGCTGATGCCAATATCTATATGACTTGACACTTTCACGGTTCTTGGAAAGGCAAGGACAGACACATCTGCATTAAAGGCAGGCATGCTGATGATTCTGCACAAATACAGAAAATGAAGTCGGGGTCTACTTAAAATGCAGCTTGCCTTATGTCTTTACGTGATGGGTTCCTTTTGGGTTTCTCAACATGGGCCTGGGAGGCGGGGTAGGTTCACCCTGCTACCTTATGTCTTCTTTGTTTGATTTTTCCCAACACGGTGCTTGGTGCACCATGCTGTGTAATTGATGCCACAACAAAAAATATTCTGTGATCTCCTATCAATCAGGACATGGCAGATTTACGAATCTGCAGCCAGATTTGTGAATCTGCATGCACAAAGAGAGAAAAAGTTCCTTGTCCAAATGTGTACCTTTTTGTTGAATTGGATTCATTAATCCTCCGTGGGTTGGTACATTGACAGAGGATCCACGAATTAACGGTCAAGATACCCTCTTCTTGCCCGGACTGGAACATTTTTTAAACATAATTATTCATCTCACAAAATACTGAACAAATTTACACCAAACTAAGGAAGGACAAAGCCTTCATTAATATTATATTTACATGACAAGTTCGCTGTAATTACGTTCAACCTGTTTTTTCTGTAGCAAGTAGCAAATAATCAAATGTTAGTTAACATAACAAATGTCACTTTTGGGATCTCTCCTCTATTTTCAGGCCAATGCTTAATGGATTTCCATGAATTATTCCAGGAAAACCCTAAAGTCATCAAACAGCTCTAAAGCTATTAAGAATTTTTTTAAAAGAGTTTTTCTTTGACCTAACCACAACTATACAGGCACCGCCTCTTTAATATGTATAGTTTCAGGAGTGCACTGATTCACTGTTCGGCCACCTGAATATAAATATGGTTTCAGGGGTAAACTGAATCGATGTTCATCCATCTGAAAAATATAAGGTAACAGGCGTTCACATCTTCGCTCTCGCTGGTGGAAGAACTTTGTGATATGATACAGGAGCTTGGGTCTGCAGACAAACACCCACCCCATTTGAGGTGCTGACGTCCCCCAAACAAGCTGTTTCTTAGCTTTTCTTTTACCTTTGTAGGCAGAATGATGGCCCCGGGGGAAGCATAGATGCAGACCAGTCTTCCCCTGGGGTGCTTCATGTAGAACAGGATATGGGCATAGATAGGTTGTTTTGAGGGCAGGATAGTTAGGTTCAATATAAGAATCAGGAAGGGCGTGTCTGGCCCTTTCTGACTCTGAGCGCCGACGGGAGGAGTAGCCGTGCGAGGAAGTTTATGTTCCACCCACCCTCTGGGAGGGGGAACAATAGCGGCACAGGTGGCAAAAGACTTCGTTGAGCAGGAAAAGAGTTTCAGTGGAGGAGTTCGGTAAGAAAATGAAGGAGAGTCTGGATATGTGAGGAGCTCAGTGAGTGGAAGTATGAGATAAGGTATGAGGGCTTGGGGATGCAAGTTGGTGTTAGGTGTGAGGGGTTATAGGAGGTGTGAGAATGTCGTATTTCCAAAGTATTGATGTTATTGTTAAAATGTGTATTAAAGTTCAAGTTAAGTGTTTGCAACCATGTTCTAATAAATGGCCTTTTTCGCTTGTCTTATTACACGATGTACCATGTTTAATCCACATGTGCCCACATGTGGATTTACGTTTTCAGATAAAATATTGCATAGCCATGCACTTACACGTTTGTGTAACCTTACGCTTTTCGAGTACTTACAAAACTGCATTTTTATTAGTAAGTTTACGAGTGTGGAGACCCATAGTCGGGGGGTGGGGGGGGGGATAACTCCGCACATAAAAAGATAGGACTATCCTATCTTTTTATGTGCAGAGTTCTCGGCCTCGACTACGGATTCTCCGCATTCCTAAACTTACTATTACAATGCAGTTTTGTGAATACTGAAAAGGCGTAACGTTACACTAATGTGTAAATTTACCTTTGAGCATCAGGTTCAATATGCTTGAAAACTGCACTAAGCTTGACAGTTTCAGGTTTCTAACTTTTATGTGTGGAGTTCATAATTTCAAAGTCGATAACAATGCAGAGTTTCAGTTCGCATGCCTAGAAAAGTAAGCTTTTGATAACCTGTTTTTGCAAACTATTCTGTCATGCTTCCTAAAATGATAAAATAACCTCAAGAAATCCAAAATATCTTCAAATATGCTTTTTAACAATGTACCCTCCAATATCAGTAAATATCTACGATCAAACATTTCGGCATTTTTACTTCGTAACATAAGTAAAGACTGATTTAAACACAGTTGTATTAAGATCATCGTTGATGCTGACACTGGAAAGAAAAAAGAAAAATACATCTTTTTTTTTTAATAAACAAGTACAATTTAAGAAACAACTGCAAATGGGTGAGGCTGTTGGTTTGTTGCCTGCATATTATTATATTTGATGAAAACCGTAGCTAGAAGCCTTGCTTTTTCCTGTGAGTAATTGACCACTAGCAAACCCATCAAAACTTCCTTGGACACTGCATGGAGAGATTGATGATTTATACAAAAGACTCTGATTTATTCCTTGACCTTCACGTCTAATCTCACATTCAATATGATGCTAAAAGAATCAATTATACCATGCAAGCACATAGCATGCAAAATTGAACCTCTGTATCTGTGTGCCAAACTAGGGGAAGGTTTCAGACTACCAATAATATTGTGAAAAGGTAAACTATTGTTATCGGAATACACCAGAACCATATTTTAGGGGCCAAATTTGAATTTGTTTTTTGGGGAAGTGGTCACCAGGAATTATTTGCACAAGCAATTTGTGCATTCACAAACTTCACCATAGCTTTGTTAACTAAAATTCACTTTTTATTTCCCCTTCCCCGTTAATGTCATCAAATTGTACCAGAACCAAACATGCCTTTTATTCCTTCGTTCATTTCCCTGGTGTATTCGAGACAATGCAGGCCGGTTTTGTAAGCCCATGACTGTCATTTCCCCAATCTCCCTGAAGTTAATTGCAGCAGGCGCAAGGGGGGTGGGGGATTTAAAGAGAGAGAAGCAGTGGCGGTGCGTCCCTTAGGACGTTAGGACTTAGGACGTTAGCCCCACTAATATTTTTGGCCCCCTGGCTCCTCCTATAAAACATGAAAAAGTTCCTAAATTTGCAAATAACATTCATGTACTTTTTATTAATCTGCCCGCGGCAGTCAGCTTTCAGCCACGGGCTGGGTTGCCGAGTCAGGAAGCCTGTGTACGATGATGCGGGCCTGAGGTGGGTGGGGCTTAATTATATTGACAGCAGCACAGCAGACAATGCTCAGGGCACCTGGGCCAAAAGTGCGCATGTCGGGTTGGACGGCTGCCTTTCTTCGGCCAGCGCGACACGCGCACTAGAGCCCTCTCCAGCAGCACAATTAGTGAGCCCGGGGAAACATAACCGCAATCCCCCGGTCTCCTATTGAGCGTTGAGGTTCCCTGTCCGAACTAATCCTGACACTGCTCTCATGCTATTTTGGTAGCATGACAGCATGGGAGCAGCCTATGGATTGGCTCAAGAGAGAAGAGAGGCGGTAACTAGGTCTCTGGTGCAGTCTGCACGTGAGGCAGCGCGGGGTGGGAGGATCCTGTCCATGGAGCTTGACCAATTAGCATATGGCTTTATTGTTAAGCCATGCAGTGATTGGCCATTTATGCCCTGCTGCTTAGTCGGTCTCCCGCTTCTCTTTGTGCGCATTGCCAGTTACGCCATTGCACACAGGGTTCAGGGAGCGCCGCGGTGCACTTGGTCAGTTAAGTACAAAATTTGGTTTGCCAATGTACCTTGTTGAGCTGCCTGCTCCCCGCTGTGTACTGTCTTTCGCTTACACTAGCAGCCCTTCCAAATGGCTTTGTTACTGTGTTGAGTTGTTGACTCGTTGCTCGGGAGGAGAAAGTCAGAAAGAACAGCCGAGACGTACAATGGGGGATGGGTGGGATGGGGGCCTTGCCGTGAATTCGTAATCCAGTATTCAAACCTGCAGACCGTGCATGTCTTATATTGCCGCTACCTCATGTGACGCAGTTCATTTGAGATTCATAAAATGGTGACACGAGCCTGCACTGTGTAATATTGCCGATGCAGTCTGCAGAAAAGCCAAAGAAGTGACCAACATCCTAATCATCAGTCACAATTTAATTTTGTTAGCATGCATAACAATACCCGTTCCGGCTCCCTGCTCGGAGAGTAGACTGTTTTTGCAATGGGAGAGTGCTCGCCAACATCTGCTGCGCCATTCTTCAGTCATATTTTTGTTTAATTATAGTCCAACTCTTCTGTTCTTCACACTACATATTAACAAAAATAGATGAACTATCCGTGCTCTGTTTTCCTTAGTACAGAAAAACAATGCCATGGTATGTCAAGCTGTTGTATGGATAGAAAGTTTGGGCCTGAGTACTTCTAAATGTGACCCTGGCCATTGTTAGGACGAACGTTAGTTTGTTTTTGCTTACTTTTATCTGTTACATGGCAGACAGACACACAAGTTACAGAGGTTAATTTAGATTATGACAGTTACGGAGGTTAATTTAGATTATGACTAGTATTACTTGTATAGTAGTCATCAATCTGATCGCCACCACTGCACATTTACAAACCGCACTACAGGTCGGAAGGAAGCCACTTAAGGCAGCACTCTCTGAGTTGGAGAAGCGGACACATCGCATGCTGTGTAAAAAAGAATATCACGAGGATGTAAAAATATTGTGTCTATAAAATAATTCAATTTCTTTTCAGTGGCTAATTGATCTAGCATGTGGCGCTGGCGCTACCTGGGTTTTAAAGTCTGTAGCACCAGCAGTACGTAGCTCAGGCACGGGTCCTTGTATTTGCTTCCTTCCATTTACTTAGCCCGATTCACATTACTTGTAGTACTAGCTTTTGATTATGATCACCTCAGCGCAGACCCCATTAGTCTGGAGTTTCAGTGTCTGGGCGCATCTACATGCAACCTGATCCTGTCTAAATCATTTAGACTAAATGGTTAGCAATGGTTTGCTAAGAGGTGTTCAGCCCCTCCTGCCGTGTCTTTCACTTGCAGCCTTTCACAGAACAAAACACTAATCAACACTCCAGGTCTCAGAGAGACAAGGCTGGGCAGTGATGTGGCAGCCTGGCTTTGATGCCGCTAATAAGTTTGTTTTACTACAGTCTTGCTGGAGATAAAAATAACAGCGGAGCAATGGGGTTGGGGGACATCAGAAGAGCAAGAGGCTGAGTGAGTGGGACCTGCCAGGAGTGTTGTCTGCCCTTCCCGTCTTTTACTCCCTGGTTAAGTTTACATCTAACCGCCTCACAGCTTTACCTGCAGCTAATGAAAGCCATAGCGCCTGAAAGTAGCCACTTTCTCAGCCAGGGAGGAGGAAAGACTGGAAAGTGAAAGGAAGTGAACCAAGCCCTAGTAGTAGCCATACAAGCACAAGGCTTAATGATGGTGGGGAATATTTTATGTTGAGCCCCACGAGACAAAATTATGTGGAGGACAGAGTGTTCACAGCCGTACTCAGGCAGTGCAACACAAAAAATAATGCACCCACTACACTTGCAAGAGCACATGCACTCCTCTAGTGCTCTGTACTCAGGACCAGAGACAAACACGTTCCCATCTGACAGGCATCATTGTGCGCTCGTCCAGCAGCCTAGAACACAGGCATGCGCTGCAGGCTCAGGAACAAGTGCACTCAGTAAGAAACATATGTGCACTACACGGTGTACGCACTAGTACACCAAGGAGCACACGCATTCATCCAGCACTTGGGAACCCAGGCACACACTAGCGCGCTCAGGAGAAGGTGAACTCAGGATGGCATGCACTAGCACCCATTAAGCACGGCGGCCACAGCGCGGTGTAAAATTGATAATAATTATAATGAGGCAAAAAATTTATTGGACTTTGCTCTGTGGCTGGCTGATTGTGTTGAACTGCTAGCATGTGTCGCTGCCCAAGTGAAAAAGTAAAAAAAACTGTAGTGGTTCATGCAATAGTACAGGCCCCACTCATTTAGCATGAGTGTAATAAGAGTGCAGTATGTTGTTGGTGGTGCATTGGGTCCACACTTTCACAAATATTGAACTAACAGATGGTGCAATAGCATAGCGCACTGTCATTAACAGATAGCACATTTCCATTATCCATAGCAATAACACCTACATTTGTACAGACAACCATGCAGTAACTTCTAAGTCATCATCATATGAAATATATTTATTGATGTCATAGCTTCAGTAGCACAATTGCTTTATTAATCTTCTTGCTTTCTTAAATTTGCATGAAAATGCACCATTTGCCGACTCTCTTTTAAACATTTTCACAGGGGGAGAAACACCCATCCCTCCCACCCAAACCCCTCTTTTGATGGTCGGACTCGCTCGATATGCTCGCTCGCCACAGGGGACTCATCGCGAAAATGTATGCCTCACCACTTTCAAATGTCACCAGCCGCCACTGGAGAGAAGGATGGAGGGAGGTGCAGAGAAATAAATCAGAGGGAGAAGAGAGAAGGAGTGCAAAAGAATGGACAAAAAGAGAGAGTGACAGCGTGGACAGGAAGGGAGCAGGCCTGGTTTGACCATTTTTGCAAGTTTTGCTCTTAGTTCCCCACTCCGGTCCTGAATTGTACCCCTGGACATTGTGAGAAGTTGGCCTGGCATATGCTGTCCACTAGTTCTAGTGGGCACCTTGCAACAGTCCAAACAACCTCTTATGGAGGTAGGTTAAAGACAACCTTTATTGAAAGCTATCCTAGTGGTAGCTATGGAGAGCAGCCTTCAGGCTAAGTCTTGAAGGAATGTAAAGCAGCTTGTTTTACCAGTCTATAATCTCTTGAGTGACTAAATGAAAAAGGACCACACCAGGTATATATATAAAATATATTTATTTAGTCTTAAACACACCCCTCTAGTCTCTTTATGAGGCTAGAGTTCGAAGTACATAAGTTACAAGTCAAATATCAGCAGTATTTAGCACAATACACGTTTGAGCCCTAGGGGCGTACCAAACCATATACAAAAATAGTGGTATAAGAACCACGACTGAACTAGACACAAGGCCTAGAGCCTGTAGAAGTGCTTGGACCCCAAGGAACCACCCAAGGTAGTGACACAGGGGACCCATGGGGACGCGTGCAGTGTGAGAACACAGCCGCGAGCCACCGTTGACTTCTATGGGGAAAGTCGCGGTTGGATTTTTAAAGAAAAGGGACACTTCGGAGAGGACTTCAAGTTAACCCCTTAAAACTTAAGAGTTTCTAGGGCCCACACCCACGTGAGTACCGAAATAATCGAGTTACCTCACCCAGGGAAGCCGGGTGCATACGTGTTAAAAGGTGTCGGGAATCGTCGTCGTTTTCAATGGCGGCCGCTGGAAAAGTGCTGCTGCCGTGGTGAAGAAGAGTGTCCGGAGCGATCCAAGCCTGTATTGAGGAAAAGGAAGACCTGAAAGCAGAGGGGATAGAGTCTGGGTCACTAGCCAGTGACCAGGGGCACGATAGTCGAATGCCCTCAGATGTCGGGTGCTTTAGGTGAGTTGACGGGCGCCTTGACTCTTCAGCCACGAGGTCCAGGAGGCGTCGACGATAATCAGGAGCTGGATTCGAGCTGTCCCACAAAGTCTGTTGAGTGCTGTGGTGTTGCCGACCGGATTAGACCCAACAAGCATTGGCAACGGCAAGTCAGGGGAAGTGAAGAAAAGGCTGCGGTGCAGACCAGCAAGGTCTGAGGGACTCACCCAGCAAGGGTAAGTCAGGGCAAGTCTGGAGCAACCAGAAAAGCCCAAGCAGTTAAAGAGATGCCTTCGTGGGGACCCACTAGCCAATGGACTAGAGATCGCAAAGGAGCCTCGAGCGGTAGCACTTGGAGCTGGCCCATGGGACACTCGTGGAGGGTAGGCCAGTGATCTTCGATGCAGTTGGAGCTCGGGGCTAGGGCTACTCGGAACCCAAAGCACAGTTTCGAGAGATGTCAGAAAGTTGATGCACTTGCAAATGTGCTCGGTGTCCAGGGGTCACGGTTCCACATTACCCACGACAGCTACGGGCCTCAGCTTTGCTGGGGACTCAGGGCAGCCTCAGAAAAGTCTGGAAATCTACCTCTGGTGATGCAAAGACTTCGGCGTCCAGCGGGAGCTTCAGCGATGCAGACCGGACAGATGCTTCGTTGGTGCCTGCCAAGCAGGGGAGTCACTCCTTGACCCCAAGGGAGATTATTCAGTCCTCTAATCTTGATGTAGAGCGTCGAAGGTCCAGGATTCAGCTTCAGAGTTTCGTCCAGGGATATCTAAAGTCCTAAGGACTGGGGTCCCATACTTATACTAAGTTAGGGGGTTGGACATACTCTGGGGACCCACCTATGGGAGGGTCAGGGAAGAGGGGTGGTTACACCCATTCCCTTTGTCCAGTTTCGCACCAGAGCAGGGGCAGGTAGCCCCTGCAACCGGTTTGAACTGGACTATGCACAGGGACACCAAATGTGCCCCCGGTGCAGGACTTCAAACCACCAGAGAGTGCTCCCGCCCAGCCCCAATACACACTATCCTGTCTGGGGAGGTGTTTACACCTCCCTTCGACAGGAAACCTATTGTCCAGGCCTCCCCTGCCAGAGTTTCGGTCAGCAGCAGGAGGCCAGACCCGTGTCTGTGGCAGTGGCATCCATTTTGTGATGCCAAGGCTCTGAAAAGTTAATACCGGGTATGCCGGTGTGTACATGTCTCTCCCTCTAGAAGGGTGGAATGCTACCCCCGCCGCCAGAACTGGCGTGGGGTAGTATTCCAAGATGTTTGACACCAAACACGACATGTTTCCGTGCAGCCATCCCAAAGTTAGCATTTAACGCGAGGTTATAATGCACTTAAGAGTATATGGTCAGGCTGCACCACAAACAGCACCAGAGGATTGACTCCGAACGCTGCAGAGGGGCTCTGCTCATGCAGGGGCACCCTCTCACATAAAAACCAAGCACTCTGCCTTCAGGATTGTGAAGGCCTGCCATAGGAGTGACTTATAGGTTTATATGTGTGTGCAATGGTAGTGATATAGGTAGCCTATACCACATTATCGGTGCATGCACCACCTTACCCAGGCTGCAGTAGCAGACCTGTGGTGTCATTTTGGAGGGCCTTCCAAGGGTGGCACAATACATGCTTCAGCCCCTGGTAGGCCTCTGGGGTGTCTATGCCCTTGGTACATAGTATACCATATACTAGGGACTTATAAGGGCACCCCAGAATCCAATCTGGGATGTACCTAAAGTACATGGAATCATTTTACAAGAGAAAGCAAATAGGCTGGGGACCTGAATAGCAGGTTCCCAGCCAAACTAAGTCAAAAACCACCAAAACACCAGGAAAAAAGTGGGGGCAACCATGCAGTCAGATTCCACCTTCCTACATAACCCCCCCCCCAAATGAAAGGAGATAAGGCTAACCTTGCCCAGTTGAGCCTTTATTGACTAAGTGGCCATATAAGGAAGTACCTGCACTAGCATGGTTACCCCCTGTCTTATGGTCCACTAAGTTATCCCTCACCCTAAGGGTATGAGAGGGTCTCCACCATGGAATCACTACCTGTGGTGTGTTTTGGTAAAGACAAAGGCTGGTGAGGTATCTGAGTAGGGAAGAGAGGCCCTAATAAAGTTGGCCTCAGCTTCCTCAGATCACTGGTCACCATGTATGCCTCTCTTTCCATGACTGAGTTGCACTTTGCTCTAAGGGTCAGCCTTTGGCTGCCTACAGCTGGGGGTTGGATCCCTTTGGGTGGAACACTGGAGGGACATGGCAGGTTTGGAACCTTTTGGTCCCAGGTTTGCCATTGCCTAACAGAGTCCTTCTGGGGGAGGTCCCTACACAAAGGTATGGGGGATCCCTCAGTGTGTTGAGGAATTTTCACCTGGCTAGGGCTACTAGACTGGGTGCCCCTAATCTGCTAATGGGGGGGTTCCTCTGGACAGGGGGCCCTGTGGGGTCCACTGACCTTCCTGACCTCTGCAGGCCTGGGCTGACTGAGGCAGGGTAGAGAGGGGCAGGTTTCCTGCTCCAGACTGGGTACCACCTTGGAAGGGTCCTCTGCCATCAGGGGTGTGACCAGGCCAGGCCTGACTACCTCTGGGGCAGTTCCTTCACTAGGGGTAGGATCAGTTCCCTGAGGAGGCTGACCCTTTCCTACTGTCTGGGGGGAGGAAGACTTTTATTCAACCCTTGTGCTCTCTTTTGGGGGAGAGTGGGCTATTCTTCCAGGCTCCATCTCTCCAAAATTTCCCTGGGCTTGGGCTGTGGCCATCACAGCCCCACTAACTCTTTCAGGGACACCCAGCATTCTCAGATGGGCTTGGTGTTCAACTTCAGCCCAGGCTGAAAGTTCCAAATCATTGCCCATCAGGCAATCTACAGGCAAGTTGGGGGACACTGCCACTCTTTTTGGGCCTGTGACCCCTTCCCAGCTGAGATTGACTATGGCCATGGGGTGATCTGTTCTGACACCATCAATGTTGGTCACCTGGTATTTAAACTCAGGTAAAAGCTGGTGAGGGGGGACTAGTTTCCCTGCCACCATGGTGACACTAGCCCCTGTGTCCCTGAATGCCACAGCTTTCTGACCATTAATCATTGGCTCCAGTCTGTACCTGCCCAATGCATTGGGACCCATGGTAAAGGCGGCAAATCCTATACCACCATCAGAGTCAGAGGAGTCTGTTGAGGGGTCCTGTCTAAACTAGGGCCCACCTCTGTTCCACTTGCAAAAGCACCTAACTTTTGGGTGCACTACTCCCAACTGGAGGATTACTACTGGTAGTACCAGGAGGGGTGGTAGTATTTGTTGGAGGAACATTTTCTTTATTGCCAATCCTGGGGCAACTGGGATCAGTTTTCCAGTGTCCAGGCTTTTTACAGACATGGCAATATGGTTTCTTTTCAGGAGAGGAAGGAGTTTGGGGCCCACCCCCAGAAGAGGACTTTTGGGGCCCTGTAGTGGATTTATCCTTATATTTATCACCACCTTTCTCTTGGGACTTGGTAGAATCTTTCTTCTGGTCACCACCCTGATTCTTAGTCTTTACTCTGGTTCTGACCCATTTGTCTGCCTTCTTTCCCAATTCTTGGGGAGAGGTCAGATCAGAGTCCACCAGGTACTGGTGTAAAAGCTGGTTTTGACAATTATTAAGGATCTGCTCCCTCATAATCAAATTGTACAATCCTAAAAAGTCATGCACCTTGTTGCCATGTATCCAACCTTCCAGAGCCTTAGTAGCACAATCTACAAAGTCAACCCAGTCTTGAGTCTGAGCCTTTTGGGTCTCTCTGAACTTCAACCTATACTGTTCAGTGGTTAGGCCAAACCCATCTATCAGAGCACTCTTCAAGACTTTGTAATTGTCAGCATCCTCTTCTCTTACAGTGAGGAGCTTATCTCTACCTTTGTCTGCAAAGGAGAGCCATAAGATTGCTGCCCACTGCTCCTGGGGGACCCTCTGAACTTTACAGGCCCTCTCCAGTGCATTAATCCATTTGTGGATGTCATCCCCACTCTGGTAGGGAGGGACAATCTTGTTTAGGTTTCTATGGTCATAAGACCTTTCCCTACCACTAGGGAAGTTGCTGCCACCATGGGACTCTAGTCCCAACTTTCTTCTTTGTCTATGAAGCTCTAGGGACTCCCTGTCTATAGCCAACTGCTCTCTTCTGATCCTAAGCTGAGCTTCTTCATACTGGAGCAGTCTCTTTTTCCTCTCATTAGAGGATTCCCTCCTATGAGAAGAAACAGAGGTCCCTACTGAGGTGTCAGAATGGTTAGACTCCTGAGAAGGAGATCTGGACCTTCTGGGCACACTCACAACTCTTCCTGGTGGGACAAAGGGGAGGTCATTCTGATCCTCCTCCTCATCTGCAGGAGGAGCTGCATTTTCCAGGGCAAGGTCATTGTCACCTTCCTTGCCAGTTTCAGAGGTCAGGTCCTGGGTATTTTCACCCCTGGTCCCTTCCTCATCTTCTGCCCCACCCTCTCTGCCTACCCTTGCAGACCCTATAGGTCTTCTGAGGTCATCTAGCAGAAGCATCTCCATGAGACGTTGGGTGTTGGCACTTTTGCCTGTCTTCAGCTTCCTAATCTTGCATAACTCTCTCAATTCCAAGAATGGGAGGTTGTCATATTTGGATGGCAGGAGCCCACTGGTTCCTGGCAGTGAAGACATTACTAGTCTTCACATTGACAGAGGATCCACGAATTAACGGTCAAGATACCCTCTTCTTGCCCGGACTGGAACATTTTTTAAACATAATTATTCATCTCACAAAATACTGAACAAATTTACACCAAACTAAGGAAGGACAAAGCCTTCATTAATATTATATTTACATGACAAGTTCGCTGTAATTACGTTCAACCTGTTTTTTCTGTAGCAAGTAGCAAATAATCAAATGTTAGTTAACATAACAAATGTCACTTTTGGGATCTCTCCTCTATTTTCAGGCCAATGCTTAATGGATTTCCATGAATTATTCCAGGAAAACCCTAAAGTCATCAAACAGCTCTAAAGCTATTAAGAATTTTTTTTTAAAAAGAGTTTTTCTTTGACCTAACCACAACTATACAGGCACCGCCTCTTTAATATGTATAGTTTCAGGAGTGCACTGATTCACTGTTCGGCCACCTGAATATAAATATGGTTTCAGGGGTAAACTGAATCGATGTTCATCCATCTGAAAAATATAAGGTAACAGGCGTTCACATCTTCGCTCTCGCTGGTGGAAGAACTTTGTGATATGATACAGGAGCTTGGGTCTGCAGACAAACACCCACCCCATTTGAGGTGCTGACGTCCCCCAAACAAGCTGTTTCTTAGCTTTTCTTTTACCTTTGTAGGCAGAATGATGGCCCCGGGGAAGCATAGATGCAGACCAGTCTTCCCCTGGGGTGCTTCATGTAGAACAGGATATGGGCATAGATAGGTTGTTTTGAGGGCAGGATAGTTAGGTTCAATATAAGAATCAGGAAGGGCGTGTCTGGCCCTTTCTGACTCTGAGCGCCGACGGGAGGAGTAGCCGTGCGAGGAAGTTTATGTTCCACCCACCCTCTGGGAGGGGGAACAATAGCGGCACAGGTGGCAAAAGACTTCGTTGAGCAGGAAAAGAGTTTCAGTGGAGGAGTTCGGTAAGAAAATGAAGGAGAGTCTGGATATGTGAGGAGCTCAGTGAGTGGAAGTATGAGATAAGGTATGAGGGCTTGGGGATGCAAGTTGGTGTTAGGTGTGAGGGGTTATAGGAGGTGTGAGAATGTCGTATTTCCAAAGTATTGATGTTATTGTTAAAATGTGTATTAAAGTTCAAGTTAAGTGTTTGCAACCATGTTCTAATAAATGGCCTTTTTCGCTTGTCTTATTACACGATGTACCATGTTTAATCCACATGTGCCCACATGTGGATTTACGTTTTCAGATAAAATATTGCATAGCCATGCACTTACACGTTTGTGTAACCTTACGCTTTTCGAGTACTTACAAAACTGCATTTTTATTAGTAAGTTTACGAGTGTGGAGACCCATAGTCGGGGGGTGGGGGGGATAACTCCGCACATAAAAGATAGGACTATCCTATCTTTTTATGTGCAGAGTTCTCGGCCTCGACTACGGATTCTCCGCATTCCTAAACTTACTATTACAATGCAGTTTTGTGAATACTGAAAAGGCGTAACGTTACACTAATGTGTAAATTTACCTTTGAGCATCAGGTTCAATATGCTTGAAAACTGCACTAAGCTTGACAGTTTCAGGTTTCTAACTTTTATGTGTGGAGTTCATAATTTCAAAGTCGATAACAATGCAGAGTTTCAGTTCGCATGCCTAGAAAAGTAAGCTTTTGATAACCTGTTTTTGCAAACTATTCTGTCATGCTTCCTAAAATGATAAAATAACCTCAAGAAATCCAAAATATCTTCAAATATGCTTTTTAACAATGTACCCTCCAATATCAGTAAATATCTACGATCAAACATTTCGGCATTTTTACTTCGTAACATAAGTAAAGACTGATTTAAACACAGTTGTATTAAGATCATCGTTGATGCTGACACTGGAAAGAAAAAAGAAAAATACATCTTTTTTTTTTAATAAACAAGTACAATTTAAGAAACAACTGCAAATGGGTGAGGCTGTTGGTTTGTTGCCTGCATATTATTATATTTGATGAAAACCGTAGCTAGAAGCCTTGCTTTTTCCTGTGAGTAATTGACCACTAGCAAACCCATCAAAACTTCCTTGGACACTGCATGGAGAGATTGATGATTTATACAAAAGACTCTGATTTATTCCTTGACCTTCACGTCTAATCTCACATTCAATATGATGCTAAAAGAATCAATTATACCATGCAAGCACATAGCATGCAAAATTGAACCTCTGTATCTGTGTGCCAAACTAGGGGAAGGTTTCAGACTACCAATAATATTGTGAAAAGGTAAACTATTGTTATCGGAATACACCAGAACCATATTTTAGGGGCCAAATTTGAATTTGTTTTTTGGGGAAGTGGTCACCAGGAATTATTTGCACAAGCAATTTGTGCATTCACAAACTTCACCATAGCTTTGTTAACTAAAATTCACTTTTTTATTTCCCCCTTCCCCGTTAATGTCATCAAATTGTACCAGAACCAAACATGCCTTTTATTCCTTCGTTCATTTCCCTGGTGTATTCGAGACAATGCAGGCCGGTTTTGTAAGCCCATGACTGTCATTTCCCCAATCTCCCTGAAGTTAATTGCAGCAGGCGCAAGGGGGTGGGGGATTTAAGAGAGAGAAGCAGTGGCGGTGCGTCCCTTAGGACGTTAGGACTTAGGACGTTAGCCCCACTAATATTTTTGGCCCCCTGGCTCCTCCTATAAAACATGAAAAAGTTCCTAAATTTGCAAATAACATTCATGTACTTTTTATTAATCTGCCCGCGGCAGTCAGCTTTCAGCCACGGGCTGGGTTGCCGAGTCAGGAAGCCTGTGTACGATGATGCGGGCCTGAGGTGGGTGGGGCTTAATTATATTGACAGCAGCACAGCAGACAATGCTCAGGGCACCTGGGCCAAAAGTGCGCATGTCGGGTTGGACGGCTGCCTTTCTTCGGCCAGCGCGACACGCGCACTAGAGCCCTCTCCAGCAGCACAATTAGTGAGCCCGGGGAAACATAACCGCAATCCCCCGGTCTCCTATTGAGCGTTGAGGTTCCCTGTCCGAACTAATCCTGACACTGCTCTCATGCTATTTTGGTAGCATGACAGCATGGGAGCAGCCTATGGATTGGCTCAAGAGAGAAGAGAGGCGGTAACTAGGTCTCTGGTGCAGTCTGCACGTGAGGCAGCGCGGGGTGGGAGGATCCTGTCCATGGAGCTTGACCAATTAGCATATGGCTTTATTGTTAAGCCATGCAGTGATTGGCCATTTATGCCCTGCTGCTTAGTCGGTCTCCCGCTTCTCTTTGTGCGCATTGCCAGTTACGCCATTGCACACAGGGTTCAGGGAGCGCCGCGGTGCACTTGGTCAGTTAAGTACAAAATTTGGTTTGCCAATGTACCTTGTTGAGCTGCCTGCTCCCCGCTGTGTACTGTCTTTCGCTTACACTAGCAGCCCTTCCAAATGGCTTTGTTACTGTGTTGAGTTGTTGACTCGTTGCTCGGGAGGAGAAAGTCAGAAAGAACAGCCGAGACGTACAATGGGGGATGGGTGGGATGGGGGCCTTGCCGTGAATTCGTAATCCAGTATTCAAACCTGCAGACCGTGCATGTCTTATATTGCCGCTACCTCATGTGACGCAGTTCATTTGAGATTCATAAAATGGTGACACGAGCCTGCACTGTGTAATATTGCCGATGCAGTCTGCAGAAAAGCCAAAGAAGTGACCAACATCCTAATCATCAGTCACAATTTAATTTTGTTAGCATGCATAACAATACCCGTTCCGGCTCCCTGCTCGGAGAGTAGACTGTTTTTGCAATGGGAGAGTGCTCGCCAACATCTGCTGCGCCATTCTTCAGTCATATTTTTGTTTAATTATAGTCCAACTCTTCTGTTCTTCACACTACATATTAACAAAAATAGATGAACTATCCGTGCTCTGTTTTCCTTAGTACAGAAAAACAATGCCATGGTATGTCAAGCTGTTGTATGGATAGAAAGTTTGGGCCTGAGTACTTCTAAATGTGACCCTGGCCATTGTTAGGACGAACGTTAGTTTGTTTTTGCTTACTTTTATCTGTTACATGGCAGACAGACACACAAGTTACAGAGGTTAATTTAGATTATGACAGTTACGGAGGTTAATTTAGATTATGACTAGTATTACTTGTATAGTAGTCATCAATCTGATCGCCACCACTGCACATTTACAAACCGCACTACAGGTCGGAAGGAAGCCACTTAAGGCAGCACTCTCTGAGTTGGAGAAGCGGACACATCGCATGCTGTGTAAAAAAGAATATCACGAGGATGTAAAAATATTGTGTCTATAAAATAATTCAATTTCTTTTCAGTGGCTAATTGATCTAGCATGTGGCGCTGGCGCTACCTGGGTTTTAAAGTCTGTAGCACCAGCAGTACGTAGCTCAGGCACGGGTCCTTGTATTTGCTTCCTTCCATTTACTTAGCCCGATTCACATTACTTGTAGTACTAGCTTTTGATTATGATCACCTCAGCGCAGACCCCATTAGTCTGGAGTTTCAGTGTCTGGGCGCATCTACATGCAACCTGATCCTGTCTAAATCATTTAGACTAAATGGTTAGCAATGGTTTGCTAAGAGGTGTTCAGCCCCTCCTGCCGTGTCTTTCACTTGCAGCCTTTCACAGAACAAAACACTAATCAACACTCCAGGTCTCAGAGAGACAAGGCTGGGCAGTGATGTGGCAGCCTGGCTTTGATGCCGCTAATAAGTTTGTTTTACTACAGTCTTGCTGGAGATAAAAATAACAGCGGAGCAATGGGGTTGGGGGACATCAGAAGAGCAAGAGGCTGAGTGAGTGGGACCTGCCAGGAGTGTTGTCTGCCCTTCCCGTCTTTTACTCCCTGGTTAAGTTTACATCTAACCGCCTCACAGCTTTACCTGCAGCTAATGAAAGCCATAGCGCCTGAAAGTAGCCACTTTCTCAGCCAGGGAGGAGGAAAGACTGGAAAGTGAAAGGAAGTGAACCAAGCCCTAGTAGTAGCCATACAAGCACAAGGCTTAATGATGGTGGGGAATATTTTATGTTGAGCCCCACGAGACAAAATTATGTGGAGGACAGAGTGTTCACAGCCGTACTCAGGCAGTGCAACACAAAAATAATGCACCCACTACACTTGCAAGAGCACATGCACTCCTCTAGTGCTCTGTACTCAGGACCAGAGACAAACACGTTCCCATCTGACAGGCATCATTGTGCGCTCGTCCAGCAGCCTAGAACACAGGCATGCGCTGCAGGCTCAGGAACAAGTGCACTCAGTAAGAAACATATGTGCACTACACGGTGTACGCACTAGTACACCAAGGAGCACACGCATTCATCCAGCACTTGGGAACCCAGGCACACACTAGCGCGCTCAGGAGAAGGTGAACTCAGGATGGCATGCACTAGCACCCATTAAGCACGGCGGCCACAGCGCGGTGTAAAATTGATAATAATTATAATGAGGCAAAAAATTTATTGGACTTTGCTCTGTGGCTGGCTGATTGTGTTGAACTGCTAGCATGTGTCGCTGCCCAAGTGAAAAAGTAAAAAAAACTGTAGTGGTTCATGCAATAGTACAGGCCCCACTCATTTAGCATGAGTGTAATAAGAGTGCAGTATGTTGTTGGTGGTGCATTGGGTCCACACTTTCACAAATATTGTACTAACAGATGGTGCAATAGCATAGCGCACTGTCATTAACAGATAGCACATTTCCATTATCCATAGCAATAACACCTACATTTGTACAGACAACCATGCAGTAACTTCTAAGTCATCATCATATGAAATATATTTATTGATGTCATAGCTTCAGTAGCACAATTGCTTTATTAATCTTCTTGCTTTCTTAAATTTGCATGAAAATGCACCATTTGCCGACTCTCTTTTAAACATTTTCACAGGGGAGAAACACCCATCCCTCCCACCCAAACCCCTCTTTTGATGGTCGGACTCGCTCGATATGCTCGCTCGCCACAGGGGACTCATCGCGAAAATGTATGCCTCACCACTTTCAAATGTCACCAGCCGCCACTGGAGAGAAGGATGGAGGGAGGTGCAGAGAAATAAATCAGAGGGAGAAGAGAGAAGGAGTGCAAAAGAATGGACAAAAGAGAGAGTGACAGCGTGGACAGGAAGGGAGCAGGCCTGGTTTGACCATTTTTGCAAGTTTTGCTCTTAGTTCCCCACTCCGGTCCTGAATTGTACCCCTGGACATTGTGAGAAGTTGGCCTGGCATATGCTGTCCACTAGTTCTAGTGGGCACCTTGCAACAGTCCAAACAACCTCTTATGGAGGTAGGTTAAAGACAACCTTTATTGAAAGCTATCCTAGTGGTAGCTATGGAGAGCAGCCTTCAGGCTAAGTCTTGAAGGAATGTAAAGCAGCTTGTTTTACCAGTCTATAATCTCTTGAGTGACTAAATGAAAAAGGACCACACCAGGTATATATATAAAATATATTTATTTAGTCTTAAACACACCCCTCTAGTCTCTTTATGAGGCTAGAGTTCGAAGTACATAAGTTACAAGTCAAATATCAGCAGTATTTAGCACAATACACGTTTGAGCCCTAGGGGCGTACCAAACCATATACAAAAATAGTGGTATAAGAACCACGACTGAACTAGACACAAGGCCTAGAGCCTGTAGAAGTGCTTGGACCCCAAGGAACCACCCAAGGTAGTGACACAGGGGACCCATGGGGGACGCGTGCAGTGTGAGAACACAGCCGCGAGCCACCGTTGACTTCTATGGGGAAAGTCGCGGTTGGATTTTTAAAGAAAAGGGACACTTCGGAGAGGACTTCAAGTTAACCCCTTAAAACTTAAGAGTTTCTAGGGCCCACACCCACGTGAGTACCGAAATAATCGAGTTACCTCACCCAGGGAAGCCGGGTGCATACGTGTTAAAAGGTGTCGGGAATCGTCGTCGTTTTCAATGGCGGCCGCTGGAAAAGTGCTGCTGCCGTGGTGAAGAAGAGTGTCCGGAGCGATCCAAGCCTGTATTGAGGAAAAGGAAGACCTGAAAGCAGAGGGGATAGAGTCTGGGTCACTAGCCAGTGACCAGGGGCACGATAGTCGAATGCCCTCAGATGTCGGGTGCTTTAGGTGAGTTGACGGGCGCCTTGACTCTTCAGCCACGAGGTCCAGGAGGCGTCGACGATAATCAGGAGCTGGATTCGAGCTGTCCCACAAAGTCTGTTGAGTGCTGTGGTGTTGCCGACCGGATTAGACCCAACAAGCATTGGCAACGGCAAGTCAGGGGAAGTGAAGAAAAGGCTGCGGTGCAGACCAGCAAGGTCTGAGGGACTCACCCAGCAAGGGTAAGTCAGGGCAAGTCTGGAGCAACCAGAAAAGCCCAAGCAGTTAAAGAGATGCCTTCGTGGGGACCCACTAGCCAATGGACTAGAGATCGCAAAGGAGCCTCGAGCGGTAGCACTTGGAGCTGGCCCATGGGACACTCGTGGAGGGTAGGCCAGTGATCTTCGATGCAGTTGGAGCTCGGGGCTAGGGCTACTCGGAACCCAAAGCACAGTTTCGAGAGATGTCAGAAAGTTGATGCACTTGCAAATGTGCTCGGTGTCCAGGGGTCACGGTTCCACATTACCCACGACAGCTACGGGCCTCAGCTTTGCTGGGGACTCAGGGCAGCCTCGGAAAAGTCTGGAAATCTACCTCTGGTGATGCAAAGACTTCGGCGTCCAGCGGGAGCTTCAGCGATGCAGACCGGACAGATGCTTCGTTGGTGCCTGCCAAGCAGGGGAGTCACTCCTTGACCCCAAGGGAGATTATTCAGTCCTCTAATCTTGATGTAGAGCGTCGAAGGTCCAGGATTCAGCTTCAGAGTTTCGTCCAGGGATATCTAAAGTCCTAAGGACTGGGGTCCCATACTTATACTAAGTTAGGGGGTTGGACATACTCTGGGGACCCACCTATGGGAGGGTCAGGGAAGAGGGGTGGTTACACCCATTCCCTTTGTCCAGTTTCGCACCAGAGCAGGGGCAGGTAGCCCCTGCAACCGGTTTGAACTGGACTATGCACAGGGACACCAAATGTGCCCCCGGTGCAGGACTTCAAACCACCAGAGAGTGCTCCCGCCCAGCCCCAATACACACTATCCTGTCTGGGGAGGTGTTTACACCTCCCTTCGACAGGAAACCTGTTGTCCAGGCCTCCCCTGCCAGAGTTTCGGTCAGCAGCAGGAGGCCAGACCCGTGTCTGTGGCAGTGGCATCCATTTTGTGATGCCAAGGCTCTGAAAAGTTAATACCGGGTATGCCGGTGTGTACATGTCTCTCCCTCTAGAAGGGTGGAATGCTACCCCCGCCGCCAGAACTGGCGTGGGGTAGTATTCCAAGATGTTTGACACCAAACACGACATGTTTCCGTGCAGCCATCCCAAAGTTAGCATTTAACGCGAGGTTATAATGCACTTAAGAGTATATGGTCAGGCTGCACCACAAACAGCACCAGAGGATTGACTCCGAACGCTGCAGAGGGGCTCTGCTCATGCAGGGGCACCCTCTCACATAAAAACCAAGCACTCTGCCTTCAGGATTGTGAAGGCCTGCCATAGGAGTGACTTATAGGTTTATATGTGTGTGCAATGGTAGTGATATAGGTAGCCTATACCACATTATCGGTGCATGCACCACCTTACCCAGGCTGCAGTAGCAGACCTGTGGTGTCATTTTGGAGGGCCTTCCAAGGGTGGCACAATACATGCTTCAGCCCCTGGTAGGCCTCTGGGGTGTCTATGCCCTTGGTACATAGTATACCATATACTAGGGACTTATAAGGGCACCCCAGAATCCAATCTGGGATGTACCTAAAGTACATGGAATCATTTTACAAGAGAAAGCAAATAGGCTGGGGACCTGAATAGCAGGTTCCCAGCCAAACTAAGTCAAAAACCACCAAAACACCAGGAAAAAAGTGGGGGCAACCATGCAGTCAGATTCCACCTTCCTACATAACCCCCCAAATGAAAGGAGATAAGGCTAACCTTGCCCAGTTGAGCCTTTATTGACTAAGTGGCCATATAAGGAAGTACCTGCACTAGCATGGTTACCCCCTGTCTTATGGTCCACTAAGTTATCCCTCACCCTAAGGGTATGAGAGGGTCTCCACCATGGAATCACTACCTGTGGTGTGTTTTGGTAAAGACAAAGGCTGGTGAGGTATCTGAGTAGGGAAGAGAGGCCCTAATAAAGTTGGCCTCAGCTTCCTCAGATCACTGGTCACCATGTATGCCTCTCTTTCCATGACTGAGTTGCACTTTGCTCTAAGGGTCAGCCTTTGGCTGCCTACAGCTGGGGGTTGGATCCCTTTGGGTGGAACACTGGAGGGACATGGCAGGTTTGGAACCTTTTGGTCCCAGGTTTGCCATTGCCTAACAGAGTCCTTCTGGGGGAGGTCCCTACACAAAGGTATGGGGGATCCCTCAGTGTGTTGAGGAATTTTCACCTGGCTAGGGCTACTAGACTGGGTGCCCCTAATCTGCTAATGGGGGTTCCTCTGGACAGGGGGCCCTGTGGGGTCCACTGACCTTCCTGACCTCTGCAGGCCTGGGCTGACTGAGGCAGGGTAGAGAGGGGCAGGTTTCCTGCTCCAGACTGGGTACCACCTTGGAAGGGTCCTCTGCCATCAGGGGTGTGACCAGGCCAGGCCTGACTACCTCTGGGGCAGTTCCTTCACTAGGGGTAGGATCAGTTCCCTGAGGAGGCTGACCCTTTCCTACTGTCTGGGGGAGGAAGACTTTTATTCAACCCTTGTGCTCTCTTTTGGGGAGAGTGGGCTATTCTTCCAGGCTCCATCTCTCCAAAATTTCCCTGGGCTTGGGCTGTGGCCATCACAGCCCCACTAACTCTTTCAGGGACACCCAGCATTCTCAGATGGGCTTGGTGTTCAACTTCAGCCCAGGCTGAAAGTTCCAAATCATTGCCCATCAGGCAATCTACAGGCAAGTTGGGGGACACTGCCACTCTTTTTGGGCCTGTGACCCCTTCCCAGCTGAGATTGACTATGGCCATGGGGTGATCTGTTCTGACACCATCAATGTTGGTCACCTGGTATTTAAACTCAGGTAAAAGCTGGTGAGGGGGACTAGTTTCCCTGCCACCATGGTGACACTAGCCCCTGTGTCCCTGAATGCCACAGCTTTCTGACCATTAATCATTGGCTCCAGTCTGTACCTGCCCAATGCATTGGGACCCATGGTAAAGGTGGCAAATCCTATACCACCATCAGAGTCAGAGGAGTCTGTTGAGGGGTCCTGTCTAAACTAGGGCCCACCTCTGTTCCACTTGCAAAAGCACCTAACTTTTTGGGTGCACTACTCCCAACTGGAGGATTACTACTGGTAGTACCAGGAGGGGTGGTAGTATTTGTTGGAGGAACATTTTCTTTATTGCCAATCCTGGGGCAACTGGGATCAGTTTTCCAGTGTCCAGGCTTTTTACAGACATGGCAATATGGTTTCTTTTCAGGAGAGGAAGGAGTTTGGGGCCCACCCCCAGAAGAGGACTTTTGGGGCCCTGTAGTGGATTTATCCTTATATTTATCACCACCTTTCTCTTGGGACTTGGTAGAATCTTTCTTCTGGTCACCACCCTGATTCTTAGTCTTTACTCTGGTTCTGACCCATTTGTCTGCCTTCTTTCCCAATTCTTGGGGAGAGGTCAGATCAGAGTCCACCAGGTACTGGTGTAAAAGCTGGTTTTGACAATTATTAAGGATCTGCTCCCTCATAATCAAATTGTACAATCCTAAAAAGTCATGCACCTTGTTGCCATGTATCCAACCTTCCAGAGCCTTAGTAGCACAATCTACAAAGTCAACCCAGTCTTGAGTCTGAGCCTTTTGGGTCTCTCTGAACTTCAACCTATACTGTTCAGTGGTTAGGCCAAACCCATCTATCAGAGCACTCTTCAAGACTTTGTAATTGTCAGCATCCTCTTCTCTTACAGTGAGGAGCTTATCTCTACCTTTGTCTGCAAAGGAGAGCCATAAGATTGCTGCCCACTGCTCCTGGGGGACCCTCTGAACTTTACAGGCCCTCTCCAGTGCATTAATCCATTTGTGGATGTCATCCCCACTCTGGTAGGGAGGGACAATCTTGTTTAGGTTTCTATGGTCATAAGACCTTTCCCTACCACTAGGGAAGTTGCTGCCACCATGGGACTCTAGTCCCAACTTTCTTCTTTGTCTATGAAGCTCTAGGGACTCCTGTCTATAGCCAACTGCTCTCTTCTGATCCTAAGCTGAGCTTCTTCATACTGGAGCAGTCTCTTTTTCCTCTCATTAGAGGATTCCCTCCTATGAGAAGAAACAGAGGTCCCTACTGAGGTGTCAGAATGGTTAGACTCCTGAGAAGGAGATCTGGACCTTCTGGGCACACTCACAACTCTTCCTGGTGGGACAAAGGGGAGGTCATTCTGATCCTCCTCCTCATCTGCAGGAGGAGCTGCATTTTCCAGGGCAAGGTCATTGTCACCTTCCTTGCCAGTTTCAGAGAGTCAGGTCCTGGGTATTTTCACCCCTGGTCCCTTCCTCATCTTCTGCCCCACCCTCTCTGCCTACCCTTGCAGACCCTATAGGTCTTCTGAGGTCATCTAGCAGAAGCATCTCCATGAGACGTTGGGTGTTGGCACTTTTGCCTGTCTTCAGCTTCCTAATCTTGCATAACTCTCTCAATTCCAAGAATGGGAGGTTGTCATATTTGGATGGCAGGAGCCCACTGGTTCCTGGCAGTGAAGACATTACTAGTGAGGTGTGGTGTATGCACTACCTACTCTAGTGTGGCCTACTAAACTCTCTTGAGTTGAAGAAAGGGTGTGCTAAGCCCTTGACACAGAACTCTAAGTTCAGTAGAACTTACTGTATTTCTAAGCTTGAATTTATATGTACCTTGGGTACCCTTAGTGGTTTTCAGTTGATCAATTCAATTGAGATTATCTGGTAAAACAATAGCAAGCTGGAATCCAGCTAAAACTGAACACGGAGAAGACAGAGGTCCTCATCCTCGGCTCCAACCCCTCAGCCTGGGACGACTCCTGGTGGCCAACGACGCTGGGAGCAGCCCCGACACCCACCGAACACGCACGCAACCTGGGAGTCATCCTCGACTCAACGCTCTCCATGGCCAAGCAAGTCAACGCAGTCTCATCCTCCTGCTTCAAAACCCTCCGCATGCTTCGCAAGATCTACAGGTGGATCCCGACAGACACAAGAAGAACAGTCACCCAGGCCCTCGTCAGTAGCAGACTTGACTATGGGAACGCCCTCTAAGCGGGAGCCCCGGCCAAGCTCATCAAGCGACTGCAACGCATACAAAACGCTTCCGCACGCCTGATCCTCAATGTACCACGCCACAGCCACATCACCCCCTACCTGAGGAACCTGCACTGGCTCCCCGTCGACAGGAGAATCTCCTTCAAACTCCTCATCCACGCACACAAGGCACTCCACAAGACTGGCCCAGCCTACCTCAACAGACGACTCCTCTTCTACGTCCCCAACCGCCAACTCCGCTCCGCCGACCTCTCCCTCGCCACCGTCCCTCGCATTCGAAGAACTACCACCGGCGGCAGATCCTTCTCCCACCTCGCCGCCAAGACCTGGAACACCCTTCCACTAAGCCTACGACAGACCCAAGACCTGCTGACCTTCAGGAGGCTACTCAAGACCTGGTTGTTCGACCAGTAGCAGCACCCCCTCTTTTTTTCCCCAGCGCCTTGAGACCCTCGCGGGTAAGTAGTGCGCTTTACAAATTCTGTGATTGATTGATCCCACACGCTGCACACCAATGTGAGAAGTTGGCCTGGCATATGCTGTCCACTAGTTCTAGTGGGCACCTTGCACCAGTCCAAACAACCCCTTATGGAGATAGGTTAAAGACAACCTTTATTGAAAGCTATCCTAGTGGTAGCTATGGAGAGCAGCCTTCAGGCTAAGTCTTGAAGGAATATAAAGCAGCTTGTTTTACCAGTCTATAATCTCTTGAGTGACCAAATGAAAGAGGACCACACCAGGTATATATATAAAATATAGGTATTTAGTCTTAAACACACCCCTCTAGTCTCTTTATGAGGCTAGAGTTCGAAGTACATAAGTTACAAGTCAAATATGAGCAGTATTTAGCACAATACACGTTTGAGCCCTAGGGGCGTACCAAACCATATACAAAAATAGTGGTATAAGAACCACGACTGAACTAGACACAAGGCCTAGAGCCTGTAGAAGTGCTTGGACCCCAAGGAACCACCCAAGGTAGTGACACAGGGGACCCACGGGAGACGCGTGCAGTGTGAGAACACAGCCGCGAGCCACCGTTGACTTCTATGGGGAAAGTCGCGGTTGGATTTTTAAAGAAAAGGGACACTTCGGAGAGGACTTCCAGTTAACCCCTTAAAACTTAAGAGTTTCTAGGGCCCACACCCACGTGAGTACTGAAATACTCGAGTTACCTCACCCAGGGAAGCCGGGTGCATACGTGTTAAAAGGTGTCGGGAATCGTCGTCGTTTTCAATGGCGACCGCTGGAAAAGTGCTGCTGCCGTGGAGAAGAAGAGTGTCCGGAGCGATCCAAGCCTGGATCGAGGAAAAGGAAGACCTGAAAGCAGCGGGGACAGAGTCTGGGTCACTAGCCAGTGACCAGGGGCACGATAGTCGAATGCCCTCAGATGTCGAGTGCTTCAGGTGAGTTGACAGGTGCATTGACTCTTCAGCCACGAAGTCCAGGAGGCGTCGACGACAACCAGGAGCTGGATTTGATCTGTCCCACAAAGTTTGTCGAGTGCTGTGGTGTTGGCGACCGGATTGGACCCAACAAGCCTTGGCAACGGCAAGTCACGGGGAAGTAAAGAAAAGACTGCGGTGCAGACCAGCAAGGTCTGAAGGACTCACCCATAAGGGTAAGTCAGGGCAAGTCTGGAGCAACCAGAAAAGCTCAAGCAGTTAAAGAGTTGCCTTCGTGGGGACCCACTAGCCAATGGACTAGAGATCGCGAAGGAGCCTTGAGCAGTCGCACTTGGAGCTGGCCCACGGGACACTCGTGGAGGGTAGGCCAGTGATCTTCGCTGCAGTTGGAGCTCGGGGCTAGGGCTACTCGAAACCTAAAGCACAGCTTCGAGAGATGTCAGGAAGTTGATGCACTTGCAAATGTGCTTGGTGTCCAGGGGTCACGGTTCCACATTACCCACGACAGCTACGGGCCTCAGCTTTGCTGGGGACTCAGGGCAGCCTCAGCAAAGTCTGGAAATCTACCTCTGGTGATGCAAAGACTTCGGCGTCCGGCGGGAGCTTCAGCGATGCTGACCGGACAGATGCTTCGTTGGTGCCTGCCAAGCAGGGGAGTCACTCCTTGACCCCAAGGAAGATTCTTCAGTCCTCTAATCTTGATGTAGAGCGTCGAAGGTCCAGGATTCAGCTTCAGAGTTTCGTCCAGGGACATATAAAGTCCTAAGGACTGTGGTCCCATACTTATACTAAGTTAGGGGGTTGGACATACTCTGGGGACCCACCTATGGGAGGGTCAGGGAAGAGGGGTGGTTACACCCATTCCCTTTGTCCAGTTTCGTGCCAGAGCAGGGGCAGGTAGCCCCTGCAACCAGTTTGAACTGGACTATGCACAGGGATACCAAATGTGCCCCCAGTGCAGGACTTCAAAGCACCAGAGAGTGCTCCCGCCCAGCCCCAATACACACTATCCTGTCTGGGGAGGTGGTTACACCTCCCTTCGACAGGAAACCTATTGTCCAGGCCTCCCCTGCCAGAGTTTCGGTCAGCAGCAGGAGGCCAGAACCGTGTCTGTGGCAGCGGCATCCATTTTGTGATGCCAGGGCTCTGAAAAGTTAATACCGGGTATGCCGGTGTGTACATGTCTCTCCCTCTAGAAGGGTGGGATGCTACCCCCGCCGCCAGAACTGGCGGGGGGTAGTATTTCAAGATGTTTGACACCAAACACGACATGTTTCCGTGCAGCCATCCCAAAGTTAGCATTTAACGCGAGGTTATAATGCACTTAAGAGTATATGGTCAGGCTGCACCACAAACAGCACCAGAGGATTGACTCCGAACGCTGCAGAGGGGCTCTGCTCATGCAGGGGCACCCTCTCACATACAAACCAAGCACTCTGCCTTCAGGATTGTTAAGGCCTGCCATAGGAGTGACTTATAGGTTTATATGTGTGTGCAATGGTAGTGATATAGGTAGCCTATACCACAGTAAGGGGTGCATGCACCACCTTACCCAGGCTGCAGTAGCAGACCTGTGGTGTCATTTTGGAGGGCCTTCCAGGGGTGGCACAATACATGCTTCAGCCCCTGGTAGGCCTCTGGGGTGTCTATGCCCTTGGTACATAGTATACCATATACTAGGGACTTATAAGGGCACCCCAGAATCCAATCTGGGATGTACATGTAATCATTTTACAAGAGAAAGCAGATAGGCTGGGGACCTGAATAGCAGGTTCCCAGCCAAACTAAGTCAAAAACCATCAAAACACCAGGAAAAAAGTGGGGGCAACCATGCAGTCAGATTCCACCTTCCTACAGACATCACCCAGTGGTTCTTAGATTTGTTGCTTACTAGTTAGGTTCACGTTATAAATTTACCTTTATGCAAAATATGTGCTTGGAGCCATTTGTGACATGTGCATTGCCAGGTTCCTCTATCCTTCATAGACTGATGTACTATACTCTGGCCTAGCCTTGGGCCTTCTTTTCTCTTTCTCAGTCCAGATGTGGAGCAATCCTCCGGTAGGGTAAAGCACACCAGAGAACTGACTGATATACCTAGTTAGATAATGCAAACATGATCCCAAAATCATTGACGTTGTCCAGGACTACATTTTTGTCCCATCCAATCCTTCATGTCTCACTGGAAAGCACAATTAAGGGACTTTAAGGCCTGGCTATCGATATGTATATTGATGATCTCATTGGTAGTGGGACCTACTTATGTCAATAAGCCTCCGTCACTCCACCTATATGGCTCATGGCCGCCAAAGAATATAAAAACAGTTGCGCAAGTCCACTGCCTGCTCTAGTTTTCATTTAAAGGGGGAGCAAGAAGTTGCTTTCCACTTTCAACAACACCAGGGGCCAAATTTATCAAGGTTTTTCATCATTCTTGCACCACACGGGGGGGGCACAAAGGTGACGCAAAATCTAAGTAACATTTATCAAGCCATGCACAATAAATCTATAGTAATGCAACGCAGCACAAATCTCTACGTTGTGTTACTCTGCACCACGGAGGCATTCCATGGGTGGAGCGTGGGTGTTCCCACACATCCACCCATGGATTTGGGCGCATTCCCAGATTTACCATAAAGTGGTACACCTCAGAATGCATCAAAATGTTACACCTCCCCAAGTGAGGGTTAACAAGAAGAAATATATTTATTTCTCCTTGTTTTTCCCCCCTCTCTCCCCCCTGCATTCTGCAGCACACAAAGAAAGAGGAAAACCTCTCTGAGAATTGTTTTTCTGCAGGAAGGTGTCCCTACTGCACAAAAACAATCCTGCCTGCAATGCAGGCACCCTTGCATCATGGCACAAGGGTGCCTGAGTTGAAGCTAGGTAGCACATTGTGTGCCAGTGCAGGGAAATGACAGGAATGCGCTGTATAATGTTAAATACTGCACATTTCTGCACTTTCACGCAGTGCAGCAAGGTTGCTTGCTGTGCTGCGTGAAATATTAATAAATCTGCCTCAGACTCTCTCTCTACTCGCAAGTCCGATTCTATGTTTAGGACAAGTGCATGTACACCTTTATGATGCACAAAATATCTTTCACACTTTTGAAAGTCACTCTTCATAAATTAAGCCCTATATGTTGATAAGAGCCATGGCACTGGAAATAATTTGAGTTTTCTGTGTCGTAACTGTGAAGCTGATTGTGTTACATCTTATTACAGTCAAATACAAGTTACAACATAGTTCATACTGAATTCAGATTTATTTTTAACAAAGCAATAATATTGCATGCCTGTCGTAATGTGAAGTTGAAGGTGTTTCCAAAGTGTCTCTGCAATGATTGAAACAAATACATACTAGCACTGTGAACTACGGAAATACATTTAGAATGTTTACTGCGGGTTTGTGATTAACTTATATAACTTATAGGTTATCAATCGTTCACTGCTAAAGCATTACATGTTTCTAAACTAGGTACAAGAGATAAACTTAACAGGCAGGCAGCATCAAGGTCAGCGTGCACCAGACAGCTGAGAAATAAACACACTTCTTTCAGGACATTTATCTAGCGGCCATGAAATGTCAGCCTGACATTGATGTTACTGTAGTGCACCTCTCTCTAAAGCTTATTTCTCTCTATGGATGTGTCACTTGCTGTCAGAAGGTTTCAGAAATACCCACGCAAACAATCTTGTATTATTTTTCATGTTGGCTGTTGATGTGAACATTCGAGGTTGTGGGGAAACGAACCCATTCCTTTGCTGGCAAATGTAATGTAAACATTGACAGTGTGTTGGTACTTATGATGCAATCTCTTATTAAAGTTGTCAAAGATTTTTCCACATTGGTCATATGGACCTTTTTTGGTTGACTTGAAGCACTGTAAGTGAAAAGACATCAACCATACATTTCTAGCTTGTGAAGCCACTGTGACTTCACAATAAGGACTAATAATCAGCAATTATGGCTATAAGAATCTTATTTTGGATTACCAATCAATCCAGTATATAAACAATAAAATAATAAGTTCAAAAGGTTCACTAGAAGCTTCAAAAAGGGAAATAGGTCTGTAGCATAAAGCTTCACACTTGCAAGAAAAAGGCAAGCAGAGAGGTCTGTACCTCTCGAAGTCTAAAGAGAATCTCTGCCTTCCAACTTTGAGAACACCAATTTAAAAGTAATAGGAGATTCAGAAACATCCTTATCTCCTTTTACTCCACCAGGAACCAACCACTTGTTACTCGAGAAAACATATGCAACATCGTTTCAGTCTCCAATCAATTTGAAATTTGAGCTGTAGTTCTCAACCTTGAACATCTCTCTGTCCTGGTATATGATGAACAGGAGGCCTCTTTTGAACATTAATTCCCCACGTTCACTGCCAAGTTCATCCCTGCAGGCCTCAATATCAGCAGTCTAATACAAACAATAAGCCTTTCTTTAACTAATGAGAATCATGATAATAGACTTACAATGAAAGAGAGAACATGCCGGAAAACCAAAATGCATTTCAATTGAAGCCTCTAGTCAGGCTAAGTTTAGCTGAGCATTTAATATGCACTTCGAATACATGGTTATACATACATAAGTGTAATCTTAAAGTATAAATGTAAAACCTGAACAAAAGAGTACAAGTTTATGCGTTTCAACTGAAAATTAGTGTACATGTGTATCAATGTCTAATCCCTACGATGATTGCATTTCATTAATCCATTTAAATGTTTCACACATGGTAATGATGTTTAGGCACACAGTGAACATAATGTCAAATACTAGTATATAATTGCATAAATGTGACGTATAAGAGTGGAGTTTAAATTGGCCTGCTCCAATTCCCCCTCTGATGGCTATGTTAGCCATCACAATCAACACATGAGTCTTATCAGATGACAACAGCTCAAAACCGTGATTTTTTCAACATTTTTCATCTAGAGTTTTCCAGATGTTTCATCTCATCATGAAATCTACACTGACTCTCCTCTAGTTCCACATCTTTTCTCTTTCTTCTTATTCCCCTCCTTTCCTGCTCTTTTCTTTTCACTTTGATACACTTGTACCCTTTAAAGATTGCAAACAAACAAATTGCACTAAGGGCAATTATCCCAAGGGGTCTCAAAATGGAGCCCACTAGCTCACTTCAAACCACTTGCCTACTGTAGCAAACCCATTTCCAATCACTTCCCAAGCACCTGCAGCTACCAAATCTTTTAAAATTTATTTTAAACCGATAATATTCTTAATCTATCTCTTCAGCTCCTAACTGTTATCGGGAATATAGGTGCAGCATTGCTCAACCTTTAACATCTTACAGACTCCACCCTCCTTTGTGAGATGGAAGTCTAACACAAAGCAATTCTGCATTACCATAGACCTTATAGGTATCTGTTAAACCTGGCATTTTTTGGTGTGATTTCCCCTGATTTTTTGCTTTCTGAACTCCGGTTTTTGACTTTGTTTTTGCTGGCTTTAGGACTCTGAGCACTTTACCACTCCTGACCAGTTCTAAAGTGCATGTGCTCTTATTTAAAATGTGATGACAACTGGTTTATCCATGTTTGGTATATTTGGGTCACTTATAAGTCCCTAGTAAAGTGGTATACCATATACCTAGGGCCTGTAAACCAAATGCTACTAGACTAGTGGCCCTGCAGCACTGATTGTGCCACCCACAGAAGTAGCCTTTCAAACCTGACTCAGGCCTGCCAATGCAGGGCCTGTGGGTGAAGTTTACTGCCACCTTGACTTGGCTTTTCCAACAACCTGCCATGCCTTAAACTCCCCTTTTATTACATATCAGTCACTTCTAAGGTAGGCCCTAGGTAGCCCTAGGGGCAGGGTGCTGTGTAAGTAAAAGGTACAATATGTACCTTTTTGTTTTACATATCCTGGTAGTGACAAGCACCCAAGTTCGTTTTTACTACTGTGAGGCCTGCTCCTCTCATAGGTTAACATTGAGAATTGAGTTCCAAAAAAGAAAGAGAGCAGCCGGGTCATAGAAGACTGCACAACCTGGATTAGTCACAAAGTATAATGATACTGCCCACCTCAAATGATCAGCTGCCCCTTGATCATAAACATAAATACATATACTGATTGGATGAGAGGCAATATAGTTGAGAGACAAATTACACAATTAAGCACAAAAAGAAAGGTCGTCAGCATGGAGTATTTTTCGTTGTTTTATTCTCAGATGTGCTTGGTATGTGATCAATTGGACCAGCCAATGCGTTTCGCCCAAACATGGGCTTCTTCAGGGCAAAGAGAGATAAAAGTTCTGTTGTGTCCTCGGTACACAAGGCCAAGAGAATGGCAGTATAAGAGCCTGTGGGGTTCGTTGATTATATTCAATTCAGGGGAAGATCCACACTCAGTAGTGAGGTATACTTCAAGCGGTATTCACCGTGTGTGCGATACGGAGCCGTGTCCGGATAACGTCCTGGCGTCTTCAGGTCGAAGTCAGACCTGACTTCGACCTGAAGACGCCAGGACGTTATCCGGACACGGCTCCGTATCGCACACACGGTGAATACCGCTTAACATACCTCACTACTGAGTGTGGTTCTTCCCTGGATTGAATATAATCAACGAACCGCACAGGCTCTTATACTGCCATTCTCTTGGCCTTGTGTACCGAGCACAACATAACTTTTATCTCTCTTTGCCCTGAAGAAGCCCATGTTTGGGCGAAACGCGTGGCTGGTCCAATTGATCACATACCAAGCACATCTGAGAATAAAACAACGAAAAATACTCCATGCTGACGACCTTTCTTTTTGTGCTTAATTGTGTAATTTGTCTCTCAACTATATTGCCTCTCATCCAATCAGTATATGTAACATTGAGAATTCCTTAACTACCATTTTTAAGTGTAATTCCTGATGATTTATATAACTGGATTGGCAATGACACATACTCTTTAGTGGTAAAGTTGGCTCTGATATTACTAGTTTAGAAATGCCACTTTTAGAAAGTGGACATTTCTCTGCTCTTAACTCTCTTATTTACCTTAGAGCCTGTCTTTAATGCACATCTGTGGTGGGTTGACAGCTACACTTTGTGCATTCCGTCTACACAGCCACAAGTACAGGATACTCAGCTGCATGTGCATTCATCTGTATACTGATGGGTCTTTCTGGGCAAGAGGGCGGGGAGGAGCTGACATGTACACCTGAATAGGTAGTGGCCTGGCCTCACACAAAACATTGATTTACCCTCTACAGATAGGCTGGCAGACAGAGCTTCGCTGAAAGCAGACTTGTGCACTATTAAAGCTTTGCTTTGTAGTCACCTCCACATCAAGGACACATTTGGGTGTATGACCCCCTCTGACTAATTCACTTTTGGGTCCGAGAGACGCTGCCAAGTAGAGGAGCTGTGCTATAAGAGGATCTGCCACTTTGCTAACTGCTTTGCTGTATCGGCCTGCTGCCTGCTGATTGCTGGGCTACAGGAGGGACTGCCACTTTGCTACCTGCTCTGCTCTATTGGCCTGCTACCTGCTGCCTCTGACCTATGTGGTGAGAAGGACTGGATCTGTTCTCTACAACCTTTTTCAACCTAAGTAACTCCAAGGGCTAGCTGGATTGCCCCCGAAGTGTTTTGAATGTAGTTAGGAAGGGCACTTAAAGGGCGATGCCAAGGGTCCTAAGTGGGCATAGTCACTGGGGTTGGCTAGTATAGCGCTTGGGGAGGAGCTGGTCCCAGCTAGTGGTGGGAGATAGTTGAGGTTACCCTAGTGTCCCTGGGTGATAGTGAAATGGTACAGAGAACCTGCATGCCTGACATTTCTAGAAAGTATAGGCAGTGAGTTACCATTAATTGGCAAAGGGTGAAGACTCTGAGAGACACAGGAGCCAGCCTGACTATCGTCCGGTGCCATCTGGTGCCTTCAGAGCAGGTAGTCACTAATGTGTTCCACAAAGTTGTTGCTGCTGACAATCATGATAGTCACTATGTAATGGCTCTAGTACCCTTTAAATGGGTGTGTCTCAGGTTCCTTGAGGGTAGCTGTGAGCCCATCCATGCCTGTGGAATGTCTGTTGGGCAATGACCTGGAGCATACCGCCTGGAAGAAGGTAGAGCTCAGGTCACACTTGGAGATGTTTAGGTTTCCTGAATGGGTGTGCCTGACCACACGGTCCATGGCAGCACGTGAGGGTGTTTAGAAGACCCTGGAGCCTGAAATAGTGGCCCAAGGATCAGTCAAAAAGAGAAAGGGCACTTACATTGGACTCAAATGAGGAAGGCCTCAGATGAGTTCTGTAGATCTTGTCCTACCTGCCATGCAAGTGGTAAGATTGGGGGGTGCAAAGCTCCCCTGCAAACCTTTTCCAGTCGTTAACTCCCCTTTCGAGCGGGTTGGCATTAACATTGTGGGGCCTCTAGATCCCAAGACAGCGATGAGCAACAGATTTGTTCTGGTATTGGTGGAACATGCCACCCGGTACCCGTAAGCTATCCCTCTGAGGACTGTGACTGTCCACTCTGTGGCCTAGGCGCTTATGGGGATTCTTACCCACGTGGCTGTCCCCAAGGAGGTGGTATGTGACTGGGTACCAACTTCATGTCCCTGTACATAAAGGCCATGTTGATAGAGTGCGGGGTAACCTACAAGTTCTCCACTCTTTACCACCCCCAAACCAATGAGTTGGTTGAAAGATTCAACACTGGACCTTTAAAGGCATGATTATGGGTCTACCTGAACCCATGAGGCATAAGTGGGACATCCTCCTGCCATGTCTATAAGGGGGTTTGCTTCATCCCTTTTGAACTTCTGTATGGGCACCCTGTGAGAGGGCCTCTCAGCTTGGTGAAGGAGGGCTGGGAGCTATCTACCAGAAAGTCACCCAAGGATGTAGTGAGCTACATGCTGGCCTTCTGAATCCAGACAGCCCACTTCTGGAAACTTGCACAGGAGAATCTGGAAGCTAGCCAGGAGGACATTAAATGCTGGTACGACCAGAATGTCACTCTGGTTGAATAGTATCCTGGACAAAAAGTGTGGGTAATGGTGCCTGTGGAGCCCCGGGCCCTGCAAGACTGTTGGTCTGGACCTTATGAGGTGGTGGAGTGGAAGAGTGACGTCACCTACCTGGTGGACCTCAAAATTCCAAGGAACCCTTTAACGGCCCTATATGTGAACTGCCTCAAGCCACATTTTGAGAGGTCTGAGTTGACCATGCTCCTGGTGAAGGATGAAGAGGTGGAAGAGGAGAGTGAACCTCCCCTGACCTCCTAGCTTTCAAGGAGTAGGATGGGTCAGTAGAGGGGGTGAGCCTCTCCCCTACTTTGACCCTAAAGCAGCAGGGAAACTTTCGCCAGTTGCTAGGACAGTTTGCCTCCCTGTTCTCACTTACCCCAGGAGTCACCCATTGGTGCACTCATGAAATTGACACTGGGGACAGCCCGCCAGCAAAACACAAGACTTACCAATTGTGTGACAAAATGAGGGCCAGCATCAATGAGGAGGTCTCTGAGATGTTGGTGTTAGGGCTTATCGAGCCCTCAAACACCCCCTGGTCCAACCCTGTAGTGTCCGTCCCAAAGGCTGCCCCAGCAGGTGTCACACCCAAACTCCGGTTCTGTGTGGACTACCATGGGCTCAATGCAGTCACTAGGACTGATGCACACTCCTTCCCCAGAGCTGATGACCTAATTAATCAGCTTGGAGCTGCCAAGTTCCTCAGCACATTTGATCTAACGTCTGGGTACTGGCAGATTGCCTTGACCAAGGGGGCACAACAGAGGTCAGCGTTCTCAATGCCAGAAGGGCACTACCAGTTTTGTGTCATGCCTTTTGCATTAAAGAATGCCCCTGCCACCTTCCAGAGGTTGGTCAACCTGGACCTGGCTGGGTTGGAGAACTTCAGTGCCACCTAGCTTGATGACATTGCAGTCTTTAGCTCCAGTTGGGAGGGCAATTTGCACCAACTCCAGGAAGTGCTGTGGGTGCTGCAGAGTGCAGGCCTAATTATCAAGGTCAGTAAGTGTGAGACAGGGCAGTGTTCTGTGGTTTACTTGGAACACCAAGCAGGGGCTGGCAAGGTGCAGCCCCTACAACCAAAGATTGACACCATGTTGACTTGGGCATTCCCCAAGACCCAGACAGAAGTGAGAGCCTTCTTAGGCCTCACTAGCTATTACAAGAGATTTGTCAACAGGTATGGCACCATTGTTGCTACCTTGACAGAGCTGACTTCCAAGAAGCAGCCACGTCAGGTAAACTGGACAAATGCTTGCCAGAGCTTTTGTCACCCTGAAAGAAGCCATGTGCGCAGCACCCATGCTCAAGGCCCCTGACTCCTACCAAGTACTTGTGGTGCAGACGGACTCCTAAGAGCATTGTATAGGGGCCATACTCACACAGCTAAATGAAGAGGGCCTGGATCAAACTGTAGCCTTTATTAGTAGAAGGTTACCTCCCAGGGAATAGAAAGGGAAGCATTTGCTGTGGTGTGAGTATTGAAGAAGCTAAGACTCTACTTGTTTGGGCCTCACTTACGGGTTCAGACATACCATAGGCTCCTCAGAGGGTTAATGCAGATGAGAGTTGAGAATCAGAAACTGTTGAGGCAGTCCATCTCCCCACAGGGAATTTACTTTATGGTGGAACACCATCCTGGAGTAGAACGCGCCAATGCTGATGGTCTTTCCAGGTTCTTCCGCCTTAGTGAAGAGAACTCCCAAGGGGTTGGGCAGCTCTCCACACTTTTGGCTAGGAAGGACAATTTTTAGACCAGGCATCTTGTGTGTGGTTTACCCTGACTTTTTGCTTTCTGACCTCTGTTGCTCGAATATGAATTTACCTTGAAAAACCAAAAGACAAGAGGCGTTTCGCAAAACAGGAAAAGTTGGTTTAATTAAACATTTTGGCCAAGAGCACAGTTACAGAAGCGGGTCTGAGGACTGTCTCAAAGTGTGGTCAATCTGAGCAAGACTTTATACAGTTTTTGGCTATCATAAAAATCCTTCCAGTGATCCTTGTTTGGTAAAATATTGTGTGCCTTGTCTGTGGAGTCATAAATAAGGCCCCTGGTAACAAATGCAGGTGGGCCTCGACCCTGCGTGGAGACAATGGGAGCCAGTGGGTAACGTGTCCAAATGTATAGCATGAGGGGTGCGCTATCATTGTGTGTACTGTGTGTGCTGTGTCCTGGTTTGCTATGTGTTCCTAACTTCATGTGGTATCTGACTTTATGGTGATTTGGGAATGTGTGCACCCCTCTTACCATGTGTGCTTTATTGTGGCCAATTTCCCTGGACCATTGTGGTGTCGCTGCACTTATCTGGGGGATGGACCTGAGTTTCCTGTTCGCACATTTATCTGCTGGCTATGTGCCACCCCACCTGTGATCTGTTAATCAGTAACCTCAGGCCTAAGTCGAAGAGTCTGCCTGACCGTGTATTTCTGAGTCGGGGTTGATGGAGACCTCTGACGGATGAATTTGTTAATAGTGATGCGATTTCGCTCGTGTATGTTAGTGTATCATTATAAGCATTGGCATCAATTTTATCAATATCAACACCTCCTGTTTTGACTTAATTTTTGCTGGCTTTAGGACTGGAGTAATTTACCACTGCTCATCAGTACTAAAGATCATGTTCTCTTATCTAAAATGTGATGACAATTGGTTTATCTATGATTGGTATATTTGGTTCTCATATAAGTCCCTAGAAAAGTGGTATACCATATATCGAGGCCCTGTAAAACAAATGCCACAGAAGTAGCCTTTAAAACCTGACTTAGGCCTTCCACTGCAGGGCCCTTCCATCTTCTTGCCAAGCCTTAAACTCCCCTTTTATTATATATCAGTCACCCATAAGGCAGGCCCTAGGTAGCCCTAATGGCAGGGTGCTGTGTAAGTAAAGGGTAGGACATGTACCTTTTTGTTTTACATGTCCTCCTGGTAATGACAACCAGCCAAGTTTATTTTCACTACTGTGAGGGCTGCTCCTCTCATAGGTTAACATTGGGAATTCCTTAAATACCATTTAATGTTTTTGTGTCATTCCTTATTGCAGAGGAGTAGCTCCTTTATATCATTGGATTGGTAATGACAAATCCTCTTTAGTGGTAAAGTTGTACTTGATATTACTAGTTTAGAAATGCCACTTTTAGAAAGTGGACACTTCTCTGCTCTCAGCTCTAATGTTTACCTTACAGCCTGTCTCTAATACACATCTGGGGTGGGATAACAGCTCCACTTTGTGCATTCCCTCAAGACAGCGACAAATACAGGAAACTTAGCTGCATCTGCATTCATCTGCATACTGATGGGTCTTCCAGGGCAAGAGGGAGGGGAGGAGCTGACAGCTACACCTGAATAGTTAGTGGCCTGGCCTCACACAAAACACTGGTTATCCCCACACCGATAGGCCAGCAGACAGAGATGGGCTGAAATGAGACTTGTGCACCACAAAGGCTTTACTTTGTAGTCACCTCGACTTCAAGGACATATTTGGGTTTAAGTATTAGGTCTATGCCCCCCTTTGACTAGTTAACTCTGGGGTCCTAAGGAGACTCTGCCTAGAAGAGGAACTGTGCTACTGGAGGGACTGCCACTTTGTTTTGCTGTGTTGGCCTGCTGACTGCTGATTGCTGGGCTACAGGAGGGACTGCCACCTTACTACCTGCTCTGCTGTGTTGACCTGCTGTCTGCTACCTGCTGCTTCTGACCTGGGTGGTGAGAAGGACTGGACCTGTTCTCTACAACCTTTTGAAACCTAAGTAACTCCAAGGGCTTGTTGGCTTGCTCCCTGTTCAGGAAATCTCAGGGCCATTAAAGATTTCATTTCCACAAATGATCCCTGCTAGGCTCTGCTAATCCGGAGTCTGACTCTGCATGACTCTCCCTCAACCAGTCATAAGCCTTCGCAGAGTGTCGGAAGCCACTTTTGGGCACCCACATGCATCAGTGCAGTGCATCGATCAAGAACTATTTTGTCTGCCTGCTCGAGCGCAGACCATCATGTTTGTTGACTTCACCAAGATGCAACGCCCGAAGGTAGTCCAGCGTGGCCCAGTGCACTCTGCACTCATCAAGGAAAGACGGGCGTCTGCCCTCCGTGACTCCAATCACCACATCGGATCCAGAAAGTGGTAATTCCAGCAACACAGGTCCTGATCCCGAGGCCTAAGGCACCGCTAAAATCACCCGAGAAAGGTACTGTGCACTCCGGGACCTGTGAGGTCACTGCCTCCCACCAGCACTTTCACCGAAGGCCCCGAACGGAGCAGGTAGATCAGTCTCCCACAAACTTGACATTTCATTTGAACTGAAATAACTTTGGAAGCATTGTTTCATGCTGACTCAGGGAGAAAGTCTGTCCTGATCCAGGGCATGGGTCTCTGTCATTTCCCCTGTGTAACCGTAAAGAAACTACTGAAAGCGGAAGGGCTCTTTCAGCATTGAACATTCTTGAAGTTTTCGTAACTTGAGATGCTTTCATTGGATTTTTATTGTTTTTATCTTGCTTTAAAGAATGAAAGAGATAATATTTTTAAACCTCATTGTGGAGTCTTTTTTGTGGTGCACAGACAGAATATTGAGTTTTAAATGTCGACATACACAAATATCGAGTTGGAAATATCGTGATACAGAAATATTGACAGCAAGAATATTGTGGTCTAGAATATCGACTTTAAGGTAAGAAATATTGTTTTTAAAATATCGAAGTCATTAATATCGTTTGCAAAAATATAGTTGTTTAAAATATCGATATTTTAATTAGTGTTATGTATTTTAGTATGTATTTTATAAGTATGTGATCTATTTTTTTGTATAAGTATTGCTTTTCATTTTTAATATTTGTGTTACATTTTTAGTAGTTATACATTTTTTGTTAATTACATTTAGCATTTGTTAGTTCTGTAGCGGGTTGTGGGTTTATAGGGAATATGGTGGGAAGTAATTTAATTATAATACATTAATTATTATTTTTTATTTATTAGTATTTATTTAATGTATATTTTATACTGTTAATTGTGGGAATTAATTTATTATTCATTATTTATTAATTGGTTGTTAATTATTATTAATTAATTGGTAATTGTGTTAATTGTGTCATTTATTTAGGAGCGGGTTGTGGGTTTATAGGGAATAGGGTGGGAAGTAATTTAATTTTAATACATTTATTAATATTTTTTATATATTAATATTTATTTAATTTAGATTTTATAGTGTTGATTGTGGGAACTAATGTATTAATAATTATTTAACAATTGCTTGTTAATTATTATTAATTAATTAATTGGTAATTAATTATGTTAATTGTGTCATTTTTTTAGGAATGGGTGGTGGGGTTTATAGGGGAATATGGTGGGAAGTAATTTGTTTATAATAAGTAATGATTATTTGTTAAATAATGCTAATTAATTCATTACAATTTAAATATGGCAATTGTGTAATTAATTTGAGATGTGAGTTAAGGGGTTTATAGTGGTAAAGGGTGGGAAGTAAATTCTTTTAAATTAATTAGTAAGTTGTTGTTAATTGATATTAATTTATTAATGTAAAATTAGTTATGAAAATTGTGTAATGATTTTTAGGTGTGTGTTGTGGTGTTTATTGGGGTAGAGGGTGGAAAGTAATTTAGGTTTAATTAATTATTAATTAGTTGATCATTAATATTAATTTATTAATTGATAAATATTTATGGTAATTGTTTATTTTTATTTTGTGTGTGGATTTTTTATAGGGGTAACGTTTGGTGAGTAAATTAATTTTTATCTGTTTTAATTTGTTTTTTAATTAATAATATTTGTTTAATTGATAATTAATTATGTTAATTATGGAGCTACACTTTTTAAAAAATGTAGATGTGTGTTGGGAATTGTGTGGTGTTATAGGGTAGGAAATAAAAAAGATTAAATTTATGTAACAACTAATGTTTTCGATTATAATTAATTTCTATTAAAAATAGTTGTTTGTAACGTATTTTTAAATTTTTAAAAATAATCTTTGTAGGTGATTTTTAGATTTTAACATTATAATATGTTTCTATCTTTTGTAATGTTTAATATTTTTATATATGTTTTCTTTTTTCGTTTTTAACATCTTTTGTGTTGTAGTTGATATTTTGTTTTGGATTGACTTCAATGGGAATATGAATTTTTACCCCTCTGCTATCCAACACTTTCCCTATTGTTGCACTAACCTGAGTGGGAATAGTATTTTTACCCCTCCGCTATCCAACACTTTCCCTATTGTTGCACTCACTGGAGTGTGAATAGTATTTTTTACCCCTCCGCTATCCAACACTTTCCCTACTGTTGCACTCACTGAAGTGGGAATAGTAATTTTTACCCCTCCGCTATCCAACACTCCCTACTATTGCACTCACTGGAGTGGGAATAGTGATTTTTACCCCTCCGCTTTCAAACATTTTCCCTACTGTTGCACTCACTGGAGTGGGAATATTAAGTTTTACCCCTCCGCTATCCAACACTTTCCCTACTGTTGCACTCACTGGAGTGGGAATAGTAATTTTTACCCCTCCGCTATCCAACACTTTCCCTACTGTTGCACTCACTGCAGTGGGAATAGTAATTGTTTCCCCTCCGCTATCCAACACTTGCCCTACTGTTGCACTCACTGGAGTGGGAATTGTAAATTTTTCCTCTCCGCTATCCAACACTTTCCCTACTGTTGCACTCACTGGAGTGGGAATAGTATTTTTTACCCCTCCGCTATCCAACACTTTCCATACTGTTGCACTCACTGGAGTGGGAATAGTAATTTGTTCCCCTCCACTATCCAAAAATTTCCCTACTGTTGCACTCACTGGAGTGGGAATAGTAATTTTTTCCCCTCCGCTATCCAACACTTGCCCTACTGTTGCACTCACTGGAGTGGGAATTGTAAATTTTACCTCTCCGCTATCCAACACTTTCCCTACTGTTGCAGTCATTGGAGTGGGAATAGTAATTTTTACCCCTCCGCTATCCAACACTTTCCCTACTGTTGCACTCACTGGAGTGGGAATAGTAATTTTGACCTCTCAGCTATCCAACACTTTCCCTACTGTTGCACTCACTGGAGTGGGAATAGTAATTGTTACCCCACCGCTATCCAACACTTTCCCTACTGTTGCACTCACTGGAGTGGGAATAGTAATTTTTTCCCCTCCGCTATCCAACACTTTCCCTAATGTTGCACTCACTGGTGTGGGAATAGCAATTTTTACCCCTCCGCTATCCAACACTTTCCCTACTATTGCAATGATTAGAGTGGGAATAGTAATTTTTACCCCTCCGCTATCCAATACTTTCCCTACTGTTGCACTCACTGGAGAGGGAATAGTAATTTTTACCTCTCCGCTATTCAACACTTTCCCTACTGTTGCAGTCATTGGAGTGGGAATGGTAATTTTTACCCCTCCGCTATCCAACACTTTCCCTACTGTTGCACTCACTGGAGTGGGAATAGTAATTTTTTCCCCTCTGCTATCCAACACTTTCCCTACTGTTGCACTCACTGCAGTGGGAATTGTAAATTTTACCTCTCCGCTAATCAACACTTTCCCTACTGTTGCATTCACTGGAGTGGGAATAGCAATTTTTACCCCTCCGCTATCCAACACTTTCCCTACTATTGCAGTCATTGGAGTGGAAATAGTAATTTTTACCCCTCCGCTATCCAACACTTTCCATACCGTTGCACTCACTAGAGCGGGAATAGTAATTTTTACCTCTCCGCTATCCAACACTTTCCCGACTGTTGCACTGACTGGAGTGGGAATAGTAATTTTTACCCCTCCGCTATCCAACACTTTCCCTACTGTTGCACTCATTGGAGTGGGAATAGTAATTTTTACCTATCCGCTATCCAACACTTTCCCTACTGTTGCACTCATTGGAGTGGGAATAGTAATTTTTACCCCTCCGCTATCCAATACTTTCCCTACTGTTGCACTCACTGGACAGGGAATAGTAATTTTTACCTCTCTGCTATTCAACACTTTCCCTACTGTTGCACTCAATGGAATGCAAAATGTTACTTTAAAAACTATTAAATATTTTAATGTTTTGATTTATAATATAACGTTTTTTATTTGTTTTTATGTTATAGGTGTAAGTATATATATTTAGTTGTAATTTTTTATATATGTATAACATTTTAAAATAAATTAAAAATATTAGGGGCACATTACGATGGCGGGCGGAAGCACCACCGCCATGCTGGCGGATGCAAAAACCACCAGTTACCGCCGGCACGCAGCAGTCCACACGCCCGCCCAATTACGATGCGAAAAGTAGGCCAAACACCGCCGGCAAGCCAGCAACACCGTCCGCCATCAAAGTGCGCCCGTACATGTAGCGGCGCAGCTAACTGACACACACCGTCCGACCAAACACGTCCCGCCCGGCGCATAAATTACGATGCCGCAAACAAACGGCTCCCACGGCCAAGAGATACCGTACGACAAACCGAAGCGGTAACACGGACGCCGAGCACGGACAACGAAGAAGCGGCTCCCCGAGCATGAATCCAGCACTGCAGGCCGTCCCCATGCTCCTGCTGATGCACCACCAAGGACGCAACGTACCGCGGAGACGCAGGTAGGCACACACACAACAAGTGCACGCAAACAGCGCACACAGTGCAAGGGCGGAAAAAGCGGACAACCCCCCACCAGCGCGTGTACACTACACATCCACCATCGCATCCACATATGACACACAGGCCAAATCGTAACATCGCAGAACACATGTGTACACACCACCTGGGACTAGGAACCAACCACCCCGTCACGGCCCCAAAGCGCCGATGACGCCGCCACACATGCGCACAACGCAGAGGCCAACCGCAGCGCCATGCATGCGTCGCACACAGACACAGGGACACAACCAAGCAGCACACACATCAGCCCCACCCCGAACGCACATGACACGTGACAGGCCGGCCACAGACATGTCCTCAACGCCCAATTCACGGACAACACCCAACGCCACACAACCGACGCACACATATCAGTGAAGACACACAACAGCAGGACACACCCCAGTGTAACAAACATGGCGTAGCACACAGCGGCGGCAACACCAACTAGGAGAAGCAGGGCCCCTTCGGGAAGAGGAACGCCAGTACCACACAGAAACACCCATACCACCCTGCACATATGAACAAGACATATAAAACGGAACACCAAAGAGCCCGGGGACCGACAACAGGTGGCCCAAGAATAACATTCACACACAAGGCCCAACGCAGAGCGGAAGGCAGCCTGCCGCCCACACAAGGGAGAGCAGACAGCACTGAATGACCTTCCATTCCAACTCCGAAACCACAGCCCTACGACAGAAGCCGGTGAATACAGCCATTGTCCAAGAATAGACCAACACAGGCATGCAGAGGAGACCGACCACAGGGCAGATAGCGCATATCACAGAAGCACACAACGGACGGGGAAGAAAGAAGAAAACACTCCCCCATGTCGGCCACATGCAAGTTAATTGGAAGGAGTCACACAGCACTGACCTTGAACTGTCTGAGAAGCATGTGGGAAGAGGGCCCGTGTCCTCCAAACAAGCCAACAGAACACAAGTCCTGTCTCCCTACGACTACACAGAGCTCACAGCAACCCCAGAGCGTGCACATTGCAGACTGCACACACAGCCGGAGCACGCCACCTCAATGAACCGCTGCGAAATGGCAACCGCAACACACCTACCCAACTACGCCGAACAGCTCAAGCTGTACAAAACCAACCTGTGCCATACATTGGGATGCGATCTCCTGTCCCTGCTGAACGTAAGTTACCGACTGACTTACCGCATCACATTGTTCAGCTGCGTCATGCCCGTCTTCTACTGTCGGAGGTGTCCCTACCAGCATCCCGTCGAGATATGCCTCTCCAACCCGGCATGTCTGAAGGCGGACCTGCTACCACTACTCCTCCCTCTGGACGCACACGACAGGGCCTGCTCTGCCTATGGGGGCATGGCGTATGTGGCCAACATCGCACCCGCACTGAAATGGGACCACTGTGCCTCCACACGACGGATCATCGATAACAGCTACATCGAATGTCACCCAGCATGCCCCATCATGGTCCTCCAAGGGACAACCTACGAACAACACCTTGACAGCCACCATCCGCTTCATTGGCTGGCAAACATGTACACCACCAATGACATGGAAGCCCTGCTGGGCGGCATCGCATACCTGACAACCTGTAAATACGTCGGACCACAACGCAGGTTCCCCGAGTGACCTATGATGTCCAACCCCGCACCCATGCTTAGCTTCCGCACGGATCTGGCCAGTCACCACCACAACAGCCATACCAAACGACCGGCAACTGTAACCACACCATCAACGACATCGCCATGACATCGGATATGACCGGGACATGCACACTGTTCCCCATCACATCCAGGAACACCGCATGCATCGTGGGAGGCAGTGGCATGGGCTCTGTGTATCGCACCCACATGGACGGAACTGCACGAACAACCAGGACACGACATGGATCCAGCGCCCATGGACACACACACCGCTCAGTGGACATGAATAGGTCGCCTGGAGTCTGTGGGTGCTGCACCCCTCCACCCCCGCCCCGGGAATCCCATACCAGGACCTTTGCATGGACGACAAGTGCATACAACAACAACACGACCCCAGTGACTGTGACATGTCCAGTAACCACCACAGTGCAACAACAAGTGGCACGCCGCTGCATGCACGCAAGCACATGCCCTGATGTCATCTCACATGCACGCGTGCATGAGGAACAACCGCAGCAAACCTGTCACATGGAACTGAGATGGACTGTGCCCATGATGCCAAGCGGTCTGGTAGGCTACATGTATACCGTCTGTGTCAAAGTCCGCAGCTCCGCAGCTATACGTAAATGTACATTAGCACAGCCTTGGCCAAGCAGATGTCACTCTGAAGCCCACATCCCACATGCAACAGCCAATCACATGTAACCCCACACCCTATCCCATTTGTAATCATGCTCAGTATATCCTCAACATGTATCCCGCTGCCAGTAGTGTCCACTATACTGCATCACAGAGGACAGAAGACTCAATATAATGTTTGAAACCAAAACTGTCTCCGCTGACTCATTTCACAAGTACGAATGAGAGAGGATGAGAGTATGTGAAGTACACGGCAGTCGTGACATGACCATGTAGTCCACTGGTATTGGATGTCAACGCAAATGAGTAGCACTACTGTGGAAGACACACATGTGTCGTGTGAAGTCGTATGGACGCAGTGCTCAGGTGGGTGGGTGCGACGGGTAGATGCGCACATGCCAAGTTGGAGCACGCCGTGTTGGGAGGGGTCATGAACAGTACACCACCGCTTCCCTGGGCATTGTGAGAGGACACCTGTCAGGGGGAGTGAACACGTGTGTGCACAGCAGCCGGGCAGACGTGCAAAGCGGTACCAGGCGCACCTCAGCCCACCCTCTGTGGACAAGCTGGATCCTGTTGTGCGCCCGCCATGCCCCTGACAAGGCACACACAGCCCCAGTCGACCAGGTGTAACCCCAACATAGTCAATCCGCACAGGCGATACAGGGCACGGGATGGCAGTGGAGCATGGTGTGTGAGAGGTCTCCTCGCGCTCCTCCTGGTCATATCACGCAGGCAATAGAACCTCAACGTCTAGCATGGCACAAGTCAGATGGAAGTGTAGGGGGACGCACCACAGCACGAGCAGCACTGACGTCACGGGAGGTGGCTCGCACCATCCCATCCATTGCCCATCATACCAACCACGCCACATGCCATTGCGACTAAGTGCAAGCGCGTGCGCCACCACCCCCGAGCCCCAGAGAGGCCAAAGAGTGAATGTGTGGGCCATCAGCCACAGACGGACGCGGCCTGGCCGCAAGGGCAGCCACAGCCACTGGGTGTCGCAGGTGGCGGATCCGGAAGGCGAAGACTGTGATGCATAGTCCATGCAGGCCGGGTCACCATTTGGGGCACCACGCAGGTGGACGGCGTCCCGCGACACATCATACCCTGAGACAGCCCACTCGTGCAACTGGACCCACACATACACTCCTTGCCCTCTCTGGTCCGAGCTTGGGGCTGCCTGTGCAAGCGCTAGCCTCGCAGGTGAGCGTGCATATTGGGGGAGCGAGGGGAGGACATGAGGGCTGGGGCGAAGATGACTGTATCACTGTCAGTTAGTACAAGGGATGACCCAGATGTGGAAAGGAAGAGACGTGTCCCGTGTGTACTGCAACTAGTCGCCAATACAACTACCCCCATGTCCGGAATGTAAGCCCGCACCTAGGCCCGCCCATCCGCCACATCGAACATACCACCAGCACGACAACCTTCCCATTCGAAACACTGACTGGGGGTGGCGACCAGTGTACAATCATGTGTAGCCTACCCACGCGTACATGTGGGCCCTCCATGATCCATGTCACCTGCGGCAAAGTCATGACATGCGCAATGAGGGAAGTGAGGAGAGCTGCCCGCCCCACGCGCAGAAGGTGCATCAGCTCCACAGACCCAGCAGCGAGTCCAGCAGGGGTCACATGTGCAGGGGCAGCTGTGCCTGGTGTGAAGGCACATGCATATAGACAGCACATCGACCAATGTGTAGTCTGCCCACATCTACAGTCCATCATCATGCGGACATAGGAATTGAACACAGGGCAACACATCTTAGTGGGTGCACCCACCGTGACCAACAATGCGCAATCATCGACGTACCCGCCCTGTGCATGGCCCCCCACCCAACGGCGGCACATCCAGTGCCACCATCCCACACACACAAGCCTTCCACGGAACATGCTGTGTCCAATGGTCAGTACAGAGTCAGCGCCCATCTGGTGGATCCTGAACAGGAGACACATGCACACACATGCCAGCTCCCACTATGTACGACTGCCACCTGGCACGTGCAATGTAACCTCTCACCTGTGACGTGTGACTGCAAGCACACAGCCGTCTTGGCATGGGGCTGTCAATGTGGACACCTGTCAATGTTTCGGGAGGTGTGATCCGTACAGTGCTGTACATAGGGTGCAGTGCTGACACCTACTACTGTCTCATATCCCCTCGTGCCACAGGTCCCACTTGTTTTGGCCGCTCAGCCTGTGCCCACATCGTCGTCGTCGTGTGCCATACTCATCCAGCCGCGGAAGCAGTTCCATGCTCAGCAGACATTCATGTTGCCGTGGCGTTGCCGCTTGACGGATATGCAGTCAGTCCCCATCAGCACGCCCCGCAAGTCATTGGGGCCTGGATCCCCATGTGCATGCACATGGCAGTGGTTTGTATCACTAGCCATTGCCATTGTTGGGAGACCTGTGTAAGTGTATTGTGGCCGTGCCGTCCCAGCTTGACAGCTGGGCTGTGGCTCCTGTGCTTACTCAGTCATGTCAGTGATGTGTATGCGAAATTGCTATGTGTCGTGTTGCTTTGACATGTGTCCTCTGCCATTGTCCCTAGGCGGAGACCGAACATTGACCGCCCATACCAATTGCTGGCGGACATGGACGATACAGAGGTTATTAGGAAGTTTCGGCTGGACAGGCCAACCCTGCATCGACTGTGTGCCATGTTAGAACCCCATCTCCGTCCCCGCAGGGTGTATCCGACTGCTGTCACCCCCACGGCTAAGGTGATGGCCGCCATGCATTTCTTTGCCACTGGGTCATTCCAGCACACAGTGGGCATTGGAGGAGGGATGTCCCAGCCCATGTTCAGCAAGGTGCTGAGGGATGTACTGGCAGCCATGATGCTGTACCGGAACAGGTACATCCGCTTCCCCAGGGCTCGTGAATTGGCGGCAGTGAAGGGTGCATTCTATGCCCTTGGCAGAATCCCACACGTCGTTGGAGCCATTGACTGCACACATGTCGGCCTTGTTCCACCACAGGCCACTGAGCACCTGTACCGCAACAGGAACCACACGCACTCCCTGAATGTGCAAGTGGTGTGCCTTGCGGACATGGTGATCATCCACGTGTGTGCAAAGTTCCCAGGCTCGGCCCATGACGCACACATAATGCGCAACAGCATCTTGCCACGACTGATGTCCAATATGCAACAGGATCGTGCCTGTATTGTCGGTGAGTATGTGGAGTGGTGTAGCGTGCTGGCTGTGCGATGCTGTCCCCTGTCCAGTTGGATTAGCAACGGTTCTCTGTGTCCCTCACACCCAGGTGACTCTGCGTATCCGAATGGGGCATGGCTGCTCAGTCCATTGAGGAATCCTCGCACCCCAGCAGACGATCGCTACAATGAGGCACATGGGAGGACCAGACGTGTGGTCGAGCGTACCTTTGGCCTCCTCAAGTCCAGGTTCAGGTGCCTGGACCGCACCGAGGGTGCGCTGGCGTACTCCCCACAGAAGGTGTGCCGGATAGTGGTGGCGTGCTGCATGCTGCACAATCTGGCCATTCGGAAGCAGATCCCCCTCATCGTGGATGACGGAGATCAACCAGGGCCCCAGCCCGCAGACCAGGACAGCTCGAGTGAGGAGGACAGCGGAGAGGAGGAAGCTGGTAATGTGCGGCAGCAGCTCATCGCCCGCTACTTCACTTGACGGTGAGTGTCCATGTACGACGGCTGATGTGGCTGTATCTGTGCAGGTGTGTGTGTGCTGTGTCAGGGTGGCCGTTTGTTCACTGCGTGCTGTGTGTCAACGCTCCATGGCCAGGGTAGTATGCCACTGTTGGTGGCTGTGGCATTGTGCCCTATTGCTCTGTGCGATGTGTGTACATTGCTTGTAGTTGTTGACATGTACTGTGTGATGGGTGTGTGACACACTCATTGAATGTGCTCCTGTTCTGTCTCCCACCCCTAGGTCCCTACAGCCCTCCGGATTCAAATGCCATGCCACGCATCAGGTGCCTTTCCGCCCAAGGTGGCCGTTGTATTCCGTACAAATAAGACACAGGGCACAAACAGCAGTTAGTGAAAAAGGTGCATTTATTACAAACTGTGACATGTGATTGTGTGTAAGGTGATGACAAAAGTGGTGCGTGCAGTGACAATGAGCTGTCGGTCATGGCTGCGTGATGATCAGGGTGTACCCACTGGTTCTATGTCCATAGTCCAACACACACATGCCATCCAGATGGCTGTGTGGAGTGGGATCGTAGTCCAAGTCAATGCAGTGGCTGGTCAAGGAAGGCTGGCGGAAGGCTGGCTGGCTGCCTCACTTGCGACTGGAGCGTGCGAAGTCCTCCCGGGAGATCTGTTTCCTCTTCGGACGGCCCCTTCCACGTTTGCGAGGGGGTGCCTGCTTGCGACATGCTGGTGGTTGAGGTGTGATCACTGGCTGTGGACGCAGGGGAACTGGACACTGCTGCTCCACCCTGCGCCCCGGCAGGTGGTGGCGGAGGGGAGCTGCTGTCCCTGGCTGTGACCTCACCGCCACCACCAGCTGTCCCATGAGGTCCACGATTTGGCCCATACGGGCGTCCATGGACCTCAGCACCCCCAGCACCTCACGCGTGTCTGAAGCAGACCGGACCCATTGTCCTTGGGCCTCTTCATAGGCCCCAAGGACTCTGGCCATGTGAGGCAGGGCATGGCTCCCAGGGGAGGCTGGCGTTTCCCTGACCCTGCTCCTCCTACCAGTCCTGCTGCCACCGGCCTGCCCACTAGCCACATTGCTCACCACGGTCCTCGCTGTGGCTCCCAGGGTGGATCCAGTCGTCCGGGCCACCACCTGCGCTGGGGCTGGTGCCAGCGAAGACGTGGCGGTGGTGGCGGCGGTGGTGGTCGGTGCGGCGATGGTGGCGGTTGCGGCAGTGGTAGTGGCCACAATGACCGTGGGTGTGGCCGCAACGACAGTGGCAGCAGGGGGCTGTGAATGTTCAGCAGCCCTGGATGATGGGTTGGTGGGTAGGAGGGGTCCTGGGGAGCGGCTGGGCCCTGCCACACCAGATGGGCCTGCTTGGTTGTCCGTGTCCGAAGAGGAGGACAGATCCTCCCGATCCGTGTGTCCTCGTTGGGGGCTTGTAGGCTGGCTGTGCTGGCTGCTGGCTCCATCCCCAGCATCCAGCAGTTCGTCACCTGTGGAGAGAATGAGATTTGTTATTGTGTTGCACCTGGCGAAGTATGTATTTGTCGTCTGACATTGACAGTTCGTGCAATCTCGTACATGGGTTTCCCGGAGGCGTGTGTGTGGCTGTAGCATCTGTAGTTGTGTGTGCTTGGCAATGGGACTGTGTGCTGTGCACATGTGGCATGGGACGGATTGGCCATGCCGATGGGTGTGTTGCTGTGCCCCTACTTATTGTGACTCTGGTGTATGCGGGCTCCTGGCCCATCCTGGGTCTGGTTTGTACTTTGCTTTTGGGGTTCAAATGGAACGCTCAGGAACGCATATGGCAACATGGGGGCCATGCCCCAGATTCGCATTTGGGAGGGGATATGCTTTTGGGGTTCAAATGGAACGCTTAGGAACGCATATGGCAACATGGGGGCCATGCCCCAGATTCGCATTTGGGAGGGGATATGCTTTTGGGGTTCAAATGGAAGGCTTAGGAACGCATATGGCAACATGGGGGCCATGCCCCAGATTCGCATTTGGGATGGAATATCCTTTTGGGGTTCAAATGGAACGCTTAGGAACGCATATGGCAACATGGGGGCCATGCCCCAGATTCGCATTTGGGATGGAATATGCTTTTGGGGTTCAAATGGAACGCTTAGGAACGCATATGGCAACATGGGGGCCATGCCCCAGATTCGCATTTGGGAGGGGATATGCTTTTGGGGTTCAAATGGAGCAGCTTAGGAACGCATATGGCAACATGGGGGCCATGCCCCAGATTCGCATTTGGGAGGGAATATGCTTTTGGGGTACATGCTGTGAGCCATGGGTGCCGAACGTGACATGTGTTGTGGCAGCATGACAGTGCATGGTTTGAGGTGTGTGCATGCTTGACATGGCCTGCATATTTGCTGTCTGTTGTGATTACTGGACATGGCATTGGACGCATCGTTATGAGTGAGTGATGGTTGTGTGCCAGCCAACGTATTGCAGTTGTCCCATCTCCTTGGTGTGCGTGCTGCCCTGTGCCATGTGCATCACTGCAGTGCTCGGGGGGTGTGGCCCATGTTGTGTGTTGTTGCTCACAGTGTGTCGTGCACTTCATTGACTTCTGGCACATGGTTGGTCATGGGCATGTATCTTAGCGTGACTGCTGTATGTGTGGCAGCTGTGCGGATGACATGCCTTTCATTAGACTGGGGCTGACGGATGGGATGGATGGTATGTTGTTTGTGCATGGTGTGTCTGTGTGTTTGATGGGTTCAGTGGTGTTCGTGTGCATTTATGTTGTTCCGCTCTGTTGCGTCTAGTGTTGTTTGTCTTACATAGGCGAAGTTGTGGGGTGTGTGGTTGACAGGCAGTAGGGGCTACATGGACAGGACTTCAATGGTGTTTCGGTTGTGTGTGATGAGTTGCACAGTGGCTGCTGTGTGGGACTATATTCAGTGTGGCTCGTGCATGCAGACGTGGCTCCTTGGGTGTTGCTATGTCTGTGATGGGTCATGTGGGGTGTGAGTCTGTTGTTCATGTCCGTGTGCACATTGTTCACTTGTTCGTGACGGTGGGCGGTGCTGCGTGTTCGTCTGCTACGTGACATGTCCCATGTGTTGGTCGTGTTATGGTCCTCATGCCTCCAGTAATCCAGCCCTGTCCAGTTTCCCACCTGCAAGTTGTTCGTGCGTGCACTGTACTGGATGCCACATGGCTCTAAGCGGGGGGTGCTCCATGTTGCAGGTCTGTGGGGGTGGGAGGGTGTTGTGGGTCGTGGGGGTGGCTGGACACCCACTGACACCGATTGCTGTGGACCGTGATGTCTGCCTTTCGGCTGTCGTTGTGCACTGCGGTGGCTGACACGTGGCTGTGGGGTGTGGGGGATGCTCCTCCTTGCTGTGCTGTGGGACTGGGGCATGGTGTGTGTTGTACTTGGGCTGTCCACCGTCCCACCCACTGCACTTTGTGTTCCTGCCACTTACCTGTTACTTGTCGGTTAGTGCAGCTGTGGCGGACACATGGGTGTGGTGGGTGCTCGTTGTGGCGCTTCTGGCATATTTGGGGACCTGTTGGTGGTTACGTGGCTGGCTTAGTGTACACATGTCCCCACGCACCTTACAGTTGTTCTGTTTGGGCTGTGTGTGGTAGTGTCTGTTGCATGTGTGTGTGATGTGTTGTGTATTGTGTGCTGGACATGGGGGTGTTTGTCCCTGGGAGCTGTGGCATGGTGGTAGTGCATGTGAGTACATAGCGGTGTGCTGGTATACATTAGTTTGTACTTACCAGCCTCCACTCCCCCTGCTAATCCGGCGAGGATCTCCGGATGGATTACGACTCGCACCTTCTCCTCCCACGCTTTGAAGGTCTTAAAGAGCGCGGGATTCCCTCCGCCAGTGACGGCAGCCAGCTCTCTGTTTTTGCCCTCCTTCTTATTGACCAGGCTCTTTACGTCATTCCAACGTTTGTTAATCTCGACTCTATTCCTGGGCAGGGTCCCGACTGCATTGACCTGGTCTACGATCCGGTTCCACATTCTGTTTCTGGTGGCTAGTGGTGTGTGCTGGACCATGTTCCCATAGATTTGTGGGTACACCTTGATGATCTCGTCGACCATGACCGTCAGCTCCATGGGCGTGAACTTGGGCATTCTTTGTGGTGCCATGATGTTTGTGGTGCTGGTGCGGTGTGTGTTGTGTAATGTGCAGGGGGTTTGTGGTGCCGGTGTTTGGTGGTGGTGGTGGTGGTGGTGGTGGTGGTGGTGGTGGTGGTGGTGTTTGGTGGTGGTGGTGGTGGTAGTGATGTGTGCGTTTCTGTGGTGTGCTGCTGTCCTTGCTGTGTCACTGTGTCCTCTCCTCTCCTCTCTGGTTTGCAATGTAGCAAGGGGTTGTGGTCTGTGGGAGTGCTGCTTTTGTACTCACCTATGTGGGTGTGTCCTCATGGTCTGTTGTTTTCAGGTGTGTTGTGTCTGGGGTTCTGGCCTTTGTATTTTTTGTTTGTCCGGGGGGGTGTTTTCGGGATGTGTACTGTGCTTGTGTATTTGTGCGTGCCTTGCTGTGTGGACTTGTTGGCCATGTTGTGTGCTATTGGTTTTGTGTGCGGATGGTTTCTGTGCAGGTACGTTGGCTGCCGTGTCGATTCTCATCGGCGTTGTTTGCGCTGGCGGGCGGTATATTTGTGGTTTTTCCGCGCTCATGTCGGTGCAATCGTAATTTCACGTGCGGTGTGTCGGCCGTGAGGGCGGGCGGTTTTGTGTTGTCGTGCGTGTTTCCGTCCGTGGCGGGCGGTTTGTCTCCGACTCGGACGTTGGCGGGCGGTATTTTGTGTGCTTTTTCCGCCGATGGCGGTATTCGGTTTGTGTAATCGTAATGGCGTGGTCGGTGTTCAGGCGGTGTGTGCGGGCGGATTTTTGCCGCTTCCATGCCTGGCGGAATTATTTACGCCGGGTATCGTAATGGGCCCCTTAGTTTATTAATTGTTTTAAAGTATATATATATATATATATATATATATATATATGTATATATATATTACATTTTATATATGTATGTTTACATTATTTTAAATTACATTTATTCCTTATATTTGTTAAAATGTACATTAAATCTAAATATTTTTTTAAAGTTAATTTTATTATTTAATATATTTAACATTATTTTTCTATATATAAAAAACGATACTTTGTACATCGATATTTTTAAATTGATATTTTGTTTCTCAATATTTTTATACTTGCCATTATAAATATAGGATGTCGATATTTTTGACATCGATATTTATGACTTGATATTTGTGTATGGGGATATTTAGGGCGTCGATATTCTATCAGTGAACCCTTTTTTGTAGTGTTTTCACTGTGTTACTGTAGCAACTAATGCACAACTGCTTTACACATTGCCTCTTATGTTAAGCCTGACTGCTCTGTGCCAATTTACTAGAAGGTGAGCTCGGACTGATTTAAGTGTGTCACTGACTTACCCTGACTAGAATTGCGGTCCCTACTTGGACAGAGTGCATACCTCTGCCAACTAGAGACCCAATTTCTAACAGTATCAGTTCAATGTCCATGGTCAACAATAAACTTGCAGAACTAGTAGCTAACTTATCAACTATAATGTACAACTTTTTCATCATGAGATCACTCAGAACCACTCCTACAGACGGAATCAATGCACCAAATTTATCTCCAACTATTTCAGAACCACTGCTGCTTCCGTTAGTTCTAACTTGTGATCCCCGCACTGGATTATCTAGATGCTCTACATGATAAATCTTCGGGAAGAGTATAGCCAGATAACGTCTACCATACCACCCTCTGGGCAATGTGAAATATGTGTGTTTTGCACAAACATATTAAACTCCAGAAATAACAGGATCCTGACCTCCCATGACCAAAGGCCGATTTCCTCCATATTAAAAAATCGGATCATAATCTCTCTTTCCTGTAGATTTTGTGTGAACTACGGATTTACCTCTTAGCACACATACTTTTCCTTGTATTTCCAATATAAAGTTATGTCAGGGATAACTCCTGACTCTTGATGTTCTAATTCTTCTTTAGCCTACTGATTTCTATACTTTTGTTCCTACCCTGTTCTCCATTTAGCATCCACTGCCATCTTTCTGTCTTCCACCAAATCAACAAATTTCTTTTCAACACCAGTTAAGGAACAAGTCAAATTATGTCTATGAGCATAAGCAGTATCTAACATTGCTATGGTTTAAAGAAACAATCAAGTGTATCCATCTCTTTGCCATTGGGATGATGATTCAAATGCTTGAACATGGGAACTTCAGAAAGCACAAAATCATAATTCGAGAAATAATACTGAACATAATCTTTTCCAAATAAGAGACTCATTAAAAGGCTACATATAACACCATATGCAAGAGGAATGTGATGATAGGTAATCCCTTCAGCAGCTGATACAATTACATGCGTATGTAGCAGTCCTAGTCATCCATAGTATCAATATATTCATAAAGCAACTTAAAATAGGTGTTAGTGTAGAAGTCTCCTTTCAATGATTCTACATGCAATATAATGTCTTGAAATTAAATATATGCAAACTACTGTCAGTAGGAATCGAGGCTCTAGGGGCAGTCTTAGATCTAACCTCAACTAAATTGTGAAGCGTGGGTGAATGTAATCCTGAAAGCAAAACAATTAGTCCTACAATTATAGCTATTAATACGCCAACTAATATACGCCTATGTCTACTAGTATTAACAGGTTCCACAACTTCACAAAAATCAGACCACTGAGTAGAAAATAGCAGCAAACAGATTTTCTCTGTACGTTTCTACTTGTGCAAATGGGAAAAACAAAATCCATGAATTGTATGATGAAATTATTTGCGAATATTTTGTGAGTCTTCCCTAACCCTACTCTGTCTTCTTCTAAATGACACCCTTACGCTCCTTCTGCATCCTCTGGCCTAGGGAATCTTCTTAATTAGTTTTAAACAAAGTTCATTAACTGTCTCTAATGAAAGCAGAGATCAAATGTCTATTCAGAGATCTTGTCAATGACAATTCGGGTCAGTCTATTCAATGGCAACACAAGTTCAAAGCACAGTTCCGCCACAAGCTCAGATTCATGGAGGTTCAATTGGAATCTCACTGTTATCCTTCAAATCACAAGCTCCCGTCTCGCTGTCATTTGCCATAAAGTATGTTAGTTCAAGGGATGACTACCTCCGACAGGGTACCCTCGCTCTTTTTGATCTCCTGGGTGCTTATCGTTCATCCTCACTGTAACTCGGACCAGAATCCTCAGTATTCTCAGGGGTAGTACATGGCACGCGTGCTGCAGGCAGAATTAGTCTCTCTTCATCTTGCCTTCTCGGCCAGCCGCCTCCATCTTTTTCTAAGTTTGACACAGCACTAGGCCCTTCATCAGGGTCAGAATCTGGCACAACCAGCGCTTTAGGCCATGATTTTCCTGTCTCAACACAAGATGTCGACTCATTAAGAACCCCCTCAGGATGAGGATGTGCTGTTTTGGATTCTCATTGATTTTCTGTAGTTTCTTCACCAAGACTCAGTCGGCAGGACTGAGGTTGTGGTACTCCTCCTGATGGGATAGGGCAGTAGCAGCCCCAACCTGTTGAGACACAGAATGCACAACATCAGCTATTCCCTTGCAGTAATGAAGAATAATTTCATCTGTAATGTTCACAAGCACATTTGCAGGCACTGCTGGCAGTCTCATTGCTTGACCCATGATGATTTCATGTGGGGACAGTCCTGTCCTCCAATCAGGAATGCTGCAAGGACTCATTAACACAAGAGACAAAGCATCAAGCCACTTCAGAGACGTTGACACACACACCTTGGCCAAACCTGGATTTCAATGTGCCATTCACCTGTTCCACAGAGCCTTAAGCCTCAGTCTGATAACTGCAATGAGGTCTTTGATCCACTTGTAATGCTGCACATAACACTTTCAGGACCTCGTTACTGAAATGAGTTACTCAGCCTGACCTCAGCGAGGTTGGGATACCGAACCTGCGGATCGATTCCCTCAACAACAACTTAGCTACTGTGAGGCTATCGTTCTTCATTGTTGGGGATGTTTCAACCTCACGCGAGAAAATACACACAATACGAGGACATAGCTCAGCTGTTTGCACACAGGCATTTCGATGAAGTCCAGCTGCATCCTGTTGAATGGCCCTCCTGATCTTCCTGTATGGCTTAATGTCACTGTGGTTATTTTCCCTATGTTCATCTGCTGCCACACAACACATCTGTGACACAATCCTTCAGCGATCAATCTGAATCAGAGGTTACAGGTCTTCCATCTACTGAAACTCAAATGTCATCCTCTCTTGTAACATAACCTGCTCTGACCCAACCCTGCTGTTCTGCCTCTAGTACTTCCTCCTGCAACCTTTTCACTTCCTCCCAAGTGTCAGCTGTTGTTAACAAAAGGTTGCAATTGGTCTCATCTCCAGATCAATTTACATATTCTCCATTAAATGTCCGGGACCCATGAGCACAATATCATGCAACCTCATCAGCATATCGGTTGCCAACTGTGACATAGTCATCTCTGCTCCCTTTTGGCAAGCAACTGCAATGCCTCCAACAATCTCATGACATGTTCTCCATTTCGGATGGGGGATCCTGATGACGTCATGTATCCCTTCCGTGACCATAACTGCCCGAAGTCATGAACACCACCAAAGTCATACTGTTAGTATAAATTTACACTCTCAGCTGTTCAGAAACACAGCAAGCCCTGGTAAGAGAAATCAATTCAGCCACTTGTGCAGAAGACACCCCTCAGAGCTAGGTGGCTTCCACTATCCCGTGACTGTACAGGCTGCATATTCGCTCTTAGGATTCCCCCATTGTCCCTCAGGCAGGAACCATCGACAAACAGTATGTAATCAGACTCTGCCAGTGATCCATCTTGTATATCTGGTCTTGGTGCATAGTTCTGTGACATCGATACAATCGTGCTCTACTTCCTCATCATCATTTTCATTTTCAGGCAAAGGTAACAGTGTAGCAGGACTCAAAGAAGCACATCTCTTTAGAGTGATGTTTTCCTCTGCGAATATAATCTGCATATATTTAGTCAATTGACTGTTGGTCAAGTGTTGAGTGCGAAAGCGTGTACAAATTCCACAGAATAGGGCACTAACACAGTAAGATGGTGTTTCATGACAATACTTTCACATCTTTCAATCCTTACAGCTACTGCCATTGCAGCTTTAAAGCATCCGGCCAGACCTGCGGCTACAGGATCAAGAGTAGCAAAAAATAACCCACAGGTCTCCTTGCATTTTCATGCATCTGTGTAAGCACTTTCGATTTTTGGAATGGTACACCATTAAGCTTCTTGTCCACAACCAATAAGAGTATACGTGAAGACAGGTATTTCTTTTGATTCTTTCTTTATTCAATTCAGGTTCTTTACATCTACGCACAACATCCAGCCAACGTGTTTCGTTCAGTTAAAACTTGAACTTCATCAGGGCTTTTCAATATTGATTCACCGGATTGTCCAGTTAGTCCCAAGACACCTCCTGTGGAAAATATGGCATTTGTTTATTCCCAATGCATTGTTCCTTCACGCCCAGCGCAGTCAAACTTCAAAGGAACATGGCCCAATAATAGGACCACGGGCTTGATAGCCCGTCAAGTGTGCCGTAGGATTGCGGCAATCCTTCACCTCGCCAGCCAGGTAGAAATCTGTGAAAGCACTGAGACAACACAGCCCTCTACCCCAATGCAGAAAAGTATAAAAGCTGTGTTGTAATCAGGCTATCCCAGTGCTGGGACATGACAGAGACTTCTCTCAGCTCTATGAAGTAAGCAAGCAGTTGTTATCCCATGGTATCGGATCCAACACATCCTTGTGTGTCAGCCTCTGCAAAGGCTTGACCACGAGGAAAAAGTTGGGTATCTGCTGTCGACAGTAGCCCACCATGCCCAGAAACATCCTGGGTTCTCTTTGAGTGGTTGGCGGACTCATTTTCGGAATCACTGAGATTCTTTCTTGTGACACCTTCCTCGCACCCTTCTCAATGTGATGTCCGAGATACAGAACTTCTCTTTGACAATACAGCAGCTTGCTTTTTTTAAAAATTATTATTTTATTATTGCGTGGGATACTGTACAGCCCATTTTCTTTTAGCATTCAGACTCTCTGCATTATCATGCCATAAAAACCATAGATATAACAGAAACCAAATTGATATACACAGTGCAACAAACCACTAATCAACAAATAAAGTGACTGCAACTTACTTGTGGACACTTCATGTCCATACTCAGCCAAATGGTTTAACAATGCAATGGTGTCTTGTCTACATGCTTCCTGTGTATCTGATGTCACTAATAGGTGAGTGTTATACTGAACAAAGACAGAGTTACAGGACATTATTAGGGATTCCAGGTTATTTTTTAGGATCTCATTAAAAATCGAGGGACTCTGTATACCCCAGTGGGACTCAGTACCATACCAAAACACAGTTCTGGAACCAGAAGGTGAAAAGGTATTGACTGTGCTCATGCAAGGGTATAGAGAAGAATGCCTGGCACAAATCCATCACGGTAAACCACTCAGCCTCACATGGAATCTGAAATAAAGCCACAGCTGGATTCGGCACCACAGGACAACAGGGAACAACAATGTTATTAATCTTTCTCCCGGGAGAGAGTGGGGCGTATCATGCAGAAATTTCTGTCAAACTACAAATTGGCATCAGCTCAAGGGGAGACCGCAGAAAACGAGAAAGAACGGTCTTTTCCCCCGACTTGCAAAGGCCAATCAACTATTGATTATGTCTTTCTTTCTGAGTGCCTGGCCATGCAGCTGGCAAACTTTGAAATTGCAGAAAGGCCAGAAAGTGATCCTAATGCACTAAAGCGTATCTTGAATATTCTAGCACAACCCTATGTGGAGAGCAGACATGTGGGCATGTCAAAAGGTGAAGAAAAAATGAATCTAATTAAAGAATAAAGTGGAGATCAGAGCATATAGCAACAGTTTCTACCTGGCTATGTAAACATGAGCTTGTAGCAAATTCAAGGCAACAGGTCTCTGCCCTCCAGTGGTGGGAGAAATCCATGGATGACCTTATATCTCTCCTGATGGGAGACAGAGCCAGGCCCAATGCGTAACAACCTGGTGGGGGCAGGACCCAGTACGACAAAGCCATTATTGCCTCAAGAAGAGCCCTTAATAAAGCCCAGCGCACTCACAAACAAAACCTTCAATAACCACAGCGGTGGAGGTCAAATGTATGAGACTAACCCATAAATAAACAGTCTGGGAACATAAGGAGGAAGGGAAACAAAAGGAATGGGCCACCATATTTCAGCTGTTAAAAGTTCCAAAGCATGCACACTTCTGGGAGAATGTTAATAAACAAAAGAACACTGAAGAATGAAGGGAGAATGGCATCTCAGAATCAGCTCGGGTTATGCATATTACAGAGTTATACACAGACAATCAGGCAGCAAGGGACTATAAACAAATCCCCTTTATGGATGTTCCTGTTGGGGAGCCAGCCCCCCGGCCGCTGAACAGAGCTATCTTAGGGCATGAACTATCATCTCAATCAAACGAGGTCCAGAGCATAGTAGTCAAACAAACAAGCAGCCAAAAATAATGAACAAATTGTGGCCTCAAGCAGGGATGTGTCTTGGCACCCCTGCTGTTTAATCTGTACACAGCCGATTTAGGAAAAAACTTGGAGTCCTGCTGCAAGGCCTCTCCCAAGCTAGGAAACACCAAGTTGCAAATAATCCAATATGCGGATGACATAGTCATTGTGGATCACACCAAAACTGGTTTACAGCGGGCATTCAATGCTCCAAATACATTCAACCTGGCCAATCACCTCCAGGTAAGCCAGGATAAAACAAAAGATCTAATATTTGGAAGATATAGGAACAAAAGGAACATCTCCTGGTGACTGGGCTGCAATATATTCAGTGCAGCAAGGAAGTATAATAACCTTGGCCTGTTGTTCAGCAAAACAGTACATCAGTGGCACAGGTAAATGCTATTAAAAAAAAATTGCAGGAATTATGTATGGAAACGGTCAACTGAATCAGCTCCTAAGCAGCGCCTCAGCGGCCCCAATATTAAGGGTAATAAAGGTGGCATTTCTACCAGCCTTATAGTATAGCCTTCTCGCTTACCCAGGAGCCCTAGATTTAGCCTTGGAACAATTCCACTGTAGAGCATACAAGAAATCTTTCAAAAACCATAGGAAGCTCATCGTTCTAGGTTTAGGGCTGGAACTGGGACTTGTAATTCAAATACTAGATTGTCAAGCCATCATGCTAAAATATTATATCAGGATTAGAAAGGCCCAGACAAAATCATTAAAAGGCATAAAAACTCCAGTTAACCATTGGTTCAATCAAGTAAGAAATGCTTTGAAGACTCTCCAGATTGAAGAAACAGCCCTCCAAGAAGGGGAGGTCCCATATAGCATGTGGAAAAAAACAATCAACCAGCAATTAAAGAGTACCTCAAGGGCACAAGAGCTATTATCTCTAGACAATTTGCTACAGGCACAGTCTCTAAATGACTCTTACCTTGTAGGGAAACCTTATAGGGAAACCGCAACCATGTTTCCAGGGAGCCATAAATTCGGAAACCCGCTGGCAGATATTGTATATGTGACTGTTAGCACTGCCAGTAAGAGATTTTAATCCTGTTTGGGCTGGGCCATGGAGACAAAATGGATTGCAGGTTATGCTCCTACTCATATGAATCATGGTTACATCTGCTTTGCTGTTGCCCTTCTTTAGCTCATCAGAGGAGGCTATTAATTAGACCAGTCTGCCTGGGTGTGAACATGCCAGTAAGCATCTGCAACTTTTTTTTAAAAACACTGCTCCTTGGGCACTAGCTAGATGTGCAAAATTCATCAATACACTCAGACAGCGGCTCTCTTTACCCAGTGTAAGCAATCACGTGCAAGGGCAAAACTAATAACAAAATATGTAGCTTGAGTAGTGCCAGACGAGTGTTAACTGGGGAAGCCAAACCTGAGGCTTTTAATGTGCCAGCCTGACACTTGGAGGCTGGACTCTTAAGCACTTAACACCTAACTATTCTGTAATGCACTGACCGCTTATTTTAATTGTGCATAGTCTTTTGCACCAAGCTCTTTTAGATATTTTTAATAGACAGCTGATTTTATGTGACTGTAATGGTCTTTATTAACTAAACAATAAGGTTTACAACAACATAATCTTTCTCAGGTCCTGCACTATGCGCTACTTACCGCTAGGCTTTTGCAGGCCCTTGATGGGTGATTTTTATGGACTCCCCATTATATCCTTTAAAAGCCTTACTGTATCATTGACTCAGTCACTGTGGTAATCCCAGCTATCATTTCCGGAGTCAAATTGGATTGAGGATTTCTTGGATACTCAACATTAGAATTAACATTTATACGGAATAGCTCAACTCCTTTTTATGAGACCCATGTCCTTTCCTGAGAAGTCCCAGGCTTCAGGCTTCACCGCATCTCTGAGATCCGATGGCAAATCATCATTCTTCATCAAAGGGTACATTCCAATGTTTGGCCTTAGACTTGCCAATTTGAAACCAAGATCTTCGCCATGAGTCTGAAACTCCACACCTTTCAGCATGCAATAAATGGTGCAATTTAGCTTACACAGCAAAGTGTGTCCTAAAAGATTACACACCACTAACCGATGAATTTCTTCAAAGGATCATATTTTAACAGGTACTTTTCATATTACAGGATTTGTCATTTGTTTATTTGTAACTCCTACAACTTGAATTCTTTTTTCTGAGAGGGGTAGCTTTGGAACTTGCTCTGTTCTAACAGTGGAACTGGTAGCACCAGTGTCGATCAAAAATGATACAGGGCGGCCATTCACCTCGCCTTCCATGAATGGACCACTCTGGTCTACCTCTAAGACTGCACCAAGCACACAGTCTTCCTCCCCCCCTCAGGCACCATCATTGTGACAGATCTGAACCATAACCCTCAAGTGTTTCAGACACAGGAAATTGCTGGAACAGATTTTGGTTCTAGAAGGAATTCTGATTAAAACACAGGCCCTGATTGGAATTAAATCTAGGACCAGTTACATTTGCTGAGGAATTGGGGCTTGAGAAACTTGCATCACTGGCACTTGTTGCACAGTAGGACCTTGCGTCCTTGGTCTTGACACATTTTGTGATTGCACACGTTGGTTAACATGCGTCTGTGCAAATCCTGAATTTTGAGCCTGATTCTCATTTATTACTCTATTGGGATTAAGAAGAAATTCAAGCTTCCAATGCCCTAACTTGTTACAATAATGATATGGATTTCATTTCTTCAATGTAGCCATATCAATCCCAGTACTTGGGTAATTCGGGACACCACATTCTCTACCCTGCTGTTGGTAACCATTTCCAACCTGCATCGTGGGAACTCCCTGCTGTGGTTGAGTCTTACTTCCTGTCTGTGCTGCTTTCATCTGAGCCAGCATGAGCTTTTCTTTCAACCACTTCTGTTTCATTTCCAATTGATTACTGCAATATTTTGCATGCTTCAAAATCTCATCAATTGACATATTTTGCCGACAAATTAAATACTGTTGAATCATCATACTAACTTTAGGACTTAATCCTGTCACAAACCGAAACACAAAACCTCCCATGCCTTTAGTTTCAGGATTTTCCATCCCACTGTGCTGCCTAAATACTTGCAACAATCTCTCATACAAAGCATGCGCAGTATCTTTAGGCTCTTGAGTCCTTCTGTCAATCTTAACCCAATTAATGTCCTTCGCCGGCACCTTCCCTTTCAAAAAGATAATCACCTGTTGATGCTTTTTCATCACCAAAGGTGACGGGGAATAAGATATAGGATTTCTCTGTGGTTCCTTCTCTGGTCACTGTATAGCCACTTTACATTCTGCCCACAAGACATGCAGTACCACAGTGTCGAAAAGGATACTCAAATCTATCCACAATACCTGTAAAATCTTCACAAATCGATCAACCTGGGTGTACCACTCCATTGACTTATCTCTCAATTTGGAGAAATTGTTTATGAGTGAGGTAAGATCACTTCTACTCCATGGTACATGAGCATAACCTCCACCAGGCACCTCTCTCAATGGGAAATTAAAACTCCCTCTCAATCTATCAAAGAAAGAGTTAACTCTCCTTTCACTTTCTTCTGATTTTTCTTCTTGGCCCATCTGCCTTCCCACTTGTCCAATTCACTCCATTTCCAGATGCAACCAATTAACTCCCTAATATGCATTTTCATTCCTGACTTCCTCATACTGGTTATATGATTTTCATCAAAGCATACGCAGTAACATTTCTGTAAGGATTTGGTCCTATTTAAATCTACATCAAACACTCAAGCTAATTCAGACAGCATATCATGAACTTGTTGTGCACCCTTAGTAACATTTTTACACATCTATAAAAGTTCACTTTCTTCAAAGGTGTCTAATCGGGGAAGATCAAGATTTCCTAATATCATCTGATCCAATTCTAATTTGTATTCCACTACATCCACTGTTTTCTCCCTTACTGGTGACTCGTGTTCCGGCTAAATCCTGAACCCTCACCTTCTCTTTCGGACCCATTGAAGAATCTAATCAAATCATCCAACTCTCATGAGTTTACACCATTTTGGACTCCAGAAGTATTGGACATTACCCTTCCCAAGGGACTATTGCTTGAAATATACTGAGGAGAATTTCAAATGGACAGGTGAGAATTGTGTGACCTCTGAGTTGGCTCCTCTATAGGGGTGAGTCCTGTCTGATTTATTGCTGATGGTACAGGAGAGATATAAGGTGGAGTCATCTTATTCGGGACCAAAGGAGTTCCTCTTGTCCTTCCTCATCTATAATCAACAGGAACAATAGTTGACGTATTTTCTCCAGTAGGAACTGTCAAGACTTGTGTCACGGTTCCTGATGACTCAGGATTATAAAAAGGAACTGCAAGATCAATGGTAACCGGAATGGTTATTGCATCTGGGGCATTTGAAACAGTAGAATTAGCAGGGGCACAAATCCCCAAATTGTCTCCAATAAGGTTTAGGCTGATATTCACTGGGGCACTCATTCTTTCAGATTGGGCACATTATAAGGCGGTAGATAGGTTGTCAATAACACTTCCAGAAAGTCATCACTAGAATCACTATCACTATCTTTGCCTGAGCACTCTGTACTCTCTACTTTATCCTCCTTTTTCTTTTACTTTTTTTCTTTCTGAGGTTACTCACTCGTCCGGGCAGGGAAAAACATAATTCCCTCAACTATGTCAATTCTCCATTTTTGTTGTTCCGCATTCCACGTAGCCTCAGCACAACTGCTCACTGTCTTTCTTTACATGAGCTGCACGTTTCCAGCAATTAATTAAGTACCTCATATTGTGAGGGTCTATGAAGCGGCTTCAACTCATACAATATTTTCAATAACTCTCAAATTAAATGTGCCATAGTGTGGAAACATCAAAGTACCTTCCTTTTCAGTGATCTTATGACATTGATTCAGCTGAATGCACATATGGTGCCCCACATTTATGGACATATAATGACCTGCCTTGCCTTCTGGTGGTACCTCTTTTCGAATAGAGACTCTCACATTTCCCTAATCAAATCTCGAATAGCCCTGAGAGATTTCATTTTCCAACAATAATATCAACAATCACAAATTGAATTTCCATTCAAACCAGGAAATAATTTCTTGAACCACAGTTCTCAGCATCAACAACCAATATCAGCGCGGCACTCTGTGACGTGATCAATCAATAACAGTGCAGCACTAATGCCAACTGCCCAATCCGAGTATGGCACCCTATGCCATACTTCTTACTTCTCGCATAGGTTCACTCTCCTTTAAAAATTTTACAAGTGCACTCTTTTTTCTCAACTCTCAGCAAGCATAAAACAAAACACTAAGGGGCCGATTAGGTTGGCGGGCGGACTTTAGTCCGCCCGCCATCCCAGTGGTAACGGGACCGGCCGCCAGACATGCGGCGGTCCCGCAGCCCTGATTAGGATGCGACCGCCACCCTGGCGGTCGCATTCCGCATTGTAACATTGACATGTCAAAATGACATGTTGTTCATTTCCATGCACAATGTGGCAGGCCCTGCGCGGTGCCTGCCACCTTGTGCATGGAAATGGAGGGGGGTACCATGGGTACCCCCCAAGTGTACCCCCCACCCCCCCAGGGGCCCACTACGGGCCCCCAGAGCAATTCCCCGCCAGCCTTTCCATGGCGGCATCGCCGCCATGGAAAGGCCAAACACCGCACACATACTAATATGGATGGCGGTGCCTGCTAGGCACCGCCACCATATTAGGGGCCAAGTCCGCCCGGCCGGCAATCGGAACGATTGCCGACCGGTGGAAAAGCGGCGGATGCAGTTTGCGTCCGCCGCAATACCTCCCGCCATTATAATATGGCGGGGGGTATTACTCGTTACAATGGCGTAACGGTCACCACCGCCTGCTCGGCGGTGGCGAACGTTACACCATCCTAATGATCCCCTAAGTGATTTCAACAAATAACTTTTGTCTGCTCCTCTAAAGAATTCAAAGTATTACATCACATAAGAAATGGTCCGGAGTGACACTTTCTGATTTACTCCGACACAGACACACACAAGTGAAACCTCGACCAGCGGGGAATCACCCTGATTAATGCAGTTTCTCCTTTGCGCAATATGACCCACTACACCGCTCACAATTCACTCACACAAAGTTATATGTCCCTATCTCAATTGTGCAGCCGATGGAACCTCTTGACTAACACCACACAACCTAACAGACAAATTACAACACAGTGTATTTACACTTATGTTCCAGAATCTTAGGCTTTGTCCAGCCCGATAACAACTTCAACCGCTCAGAATTAAGCACATTTACATCTATATAACAACTAACACATCATCGCATCACAGCGCACAATCTTTGCAAAATACCGCAAGCTTGACATACACAATTACAACGCATAACCCTATTATTACTAACTGCTTGACCGTTACAACTCTTTTATAAACCACTAAAACTCAACTGATCCTCCAAACTGAGACATTGGCCTTAAAGGGTAGGACTGGGCTTGTGCACGTCTTGAATTTCTACAAGGGTATTGTAGCTCCCTTTGCTTCAGTAACGAACCATCCCATATTGCTACCATTTGATAGCACGTCAGTGTTTGCAACTGAATTGCACCCCACACATTGTCGACTCCACCAAATCCCTTGGTATTACTCTAGACAAAGACCTCACCATGCAAAAACACATCAGCACCATCACTAGAGGAGCTAACAATCAGCTGCATATCCTTAGGAAACTAAAACCTTTCCTCCACATGGCCCACCTTACATCTGCGACTCATGCACTTGTGCTTTCAAAACTAGACTATGGTAGCTCTACCCTAGTAGGTCTCCCGAAAACTTCACTTGCTCCCCTTGAGCCTACACTTAATATGGCAGCCAGGCTCATCACTGGTTCCAAAGAAAGTGCTCACATCACCCCTGACCTTCAAGCTCTGAATTGGCTACCATTCGAGGGCAGGATACATTTCAAAATTGCTTGCCTGACCCATAAAGTGCTGCACCATAATACCCCTTCCTACCTGTCCCAGAAACTGACCATTTCCGGTGGAAACATATCCTCCAGACGTATGAGCACCTTACTTCTCAAGCCACAAAAATTCAAGAAAAAGAAAACCTACAACCGATCCTTCTCTAGAATGGCCCCAAACATTTGGAACTCTCTCCCTACTGAGATCAGATGCAACCCATCTTCAGGAAAGAAGCAAAAATTATTTTCTCCAACACCTACTATCCATACCCTTGCAACTCCCTAATATATCTACCTCAGAACTTTACGTCCTCACATGCCTCTGTCTATCGGATTTTTCTTTCTGATAATGTTGATATATATTTTTATTTATGCTTTATGTAACTCGGGCACTTGCCGCTATTTTGCCTATATATCCCATTGAATACCGTTTGCTCTTTTTTACCATTACTATATTTTTTTACATGTACCTCATGTTACTGTTGTCGTACTTACTCTGTAACACACTCTGATACCTTCGGGTCTAGTTTGCGCTATATAAAAATAAATAAACAATACATTTCTAGCTTGTGAAGCCAATGTGACTTCACAATAAGAACCAATAATCGCAAATGATGGTTCAAAGGATTTTATTTTGGATTACCAATCATTCCAGTAAATAAGCAAACCAATAGGTAGGCACCTGGACACCTAGCTTGCCACGTGCCTGTCACCTCCAATTCCTGCTTGTTCCAGACTGATCCAGTGACACCGCAGCTGACAAGATTTTCCCGCTAGGGTTTTCCCGGCTGGGTCTTTCCACTCACCTTTCTCCAGGCCAACAGAAGCCCCACCCACCCCAGGGCCTACTTTATGCAGGCCTCAGTGCTACCACATCAGTAGGCACTTGGAGACCTAGCTTGCCACTTGCCTGTGACCTTCAGTTCCTGCTTGTTCCAGAGAGATTCAGTGACACAGCAGCTGCCCAGGTTTTCCCGACTGGGTTTTCCACTCACCATTCTTCCCACCAACAGAAAGCCCCTCCCACTCCAGGCCCTAATTAATGCAGGCTGCAGTGTGACCACGCAGCAGACGTGTGCAGCGGGCCCACTGCTGGCACTCCAAAGGCACACCGAAGGCAAACCCATCTGCACCCTTCTGCAGCTGGACCACACCCAGTACCATGGCCCCTGGCTCCCCCACCTCCTGAAGATGCACCATTGCTGAGATCTACACCCTTGACCCTGGACTCCGCAACAAACACTGCCATCGCACTGACCCACGCTCCATGGTAGGACCTTTTACTTGCAACCACTGCAACTTCACCTGCTACTGCACATACACCAGCCCACGGACCAGTCCCACCCCAAACACACAACAGACACCACCTGAACAAAAACACCTACTCGCATGCTCCTTTCTCAACACAAGCTTACTATGCAGCCATTCAACTGAATTTTGAGACCTCATCGCCACCCTCGCACCTGACATTATCTTCCTCACTGAGACCTGGCTCAACTCTACATCTGCCCCAGACATTGCCACAGCGATCCCTGCAAGATATAAAGTCACTCACCAGGACCGCACCAATAATGGATGAGCAATGCCATGTAAAGTCGGGAACTGTTTAACTTGCACCATGCCTCATGCTTTCAACTAAAGTGGGTATGGACGATGCCATAAATAAAGACTCATTGCTGAAACAATTGTAAGGCCTTACCTACATGTCATAGAACATGGGAAGCAGCTTGCACATTCAATACTGAGCCAATACCATAAATTTAACCTGATAAGTTTGTGTTACAACCACTAGTAGTAAATATGTCAAATGATATGCCTTCATTATATATGTGAGTAGTATTGTGTTCTGATGTGCAGTAAATTATTTATTGTTTCACAAAAAGAAGCAGTCGGCTTGACAGTAATTACTAGGGGCCGATTCCGATCTCGGACGGAAATCTCCCCGACCGAGCCGGACCCGGAGAGATTTCCAACCGAATCGGACCCTAGCAGTCCGACCGAACGAGTACGATGCGCACGTATGCAATCGAACTCGATTCGGTCGGACTCCAATTGAAGTCAATGGGAGCCAGTCGTACGACGCGTACACGGGCTCCCATTGACTCAATGGGCACGGCACGCGAACAAGGGCGCCCCCTACAGCGTGTTCGCGTCGATGCGGGTCGCACCGTACATGCACGTGTAGGGGGACCCATGGGTCCCCCTGTGTGCGACTCGCACGCCTACGCTTCCAGGGGGGTCCGACACGGACCCCCAAAGTGCGGCTCCGACAGCTCCTTGGAGCCGGACTGCGCGAGTCGGTCGGAGCGGTCTTGGTGCGCATCGTACTTACCCGGCCGGGGAACGTCTCCATTGCGAGGTGCGCGTCGTCCCCATGCGAGTCGGTCGGAGCGGTCAGGTCCTGCAAACGAGTCGGTCGGAGATTTCGCGAGTGCACGCATCGTACTTGCTCGCCCGGACGCACTTACGACTCGGTCGGGAAATAGGGCTCCGAATCGGATCCGGTTAAGCCGAATCCGATTCGGTGCCCTACTGGCCGAGATCGGAATCGGCCCCTTAAGTCTGTTGAATAACTGTTGACTTCTGAGTCTCTGCCCCCTCGCTACCACCACGGTAAGTCTTGGACTGTTTGCCTTGTCACCACTGAGGGTCAAGTCCTGAAGGCAGTTCAGTTTGCAGGGCTGTAGGAGGTTGGGCCGAGGGACAACAGAGGTAAAAGGCCATAAACTACTTTTATTGGGGCCCAGTAAACCCTGCTTGCCCCATGACTCCTAGCAGGTTCTACAATTTTCCAAAATATTTCAAGGTTCATATCGACTGAAGTCTCTCAGAGCAACCTGCAAGTATCCAAAGTGTGATTTAAAATCTTTATTTCAAGCAAATCCTTGACAGTTGGTCATTGGCTGTTTTTTTAAGTGAACCACTATGACTGCCTTGGCAACTCTGCATTCCTTTAAAGCCAAAGACAACATGTCTATGGCCATTCGCTTTAAAAACGTTTGCTGCCCTAGTTGCTTTCACTGTGTCTAAATGCACTTCATGTTTCATCAGCATAAGATGTATCCCCAAAATGAACTGTAATTTAATTTTAAATGGGTCTTAGGATTTCCCTTCAAATAATATTTTGGTACATTCAGGCACTTTTAATATTCATCCTTCTAGAAATATGAGTGTAGTCCCCTTAATGCACAGCGGCATCCCATCTTGATTTATATTTTTCACATAATCCCATGACGATTGACACACTAATGCTTCATGATCACTTCCAATGCATTGTGTTGCAAATTCAGTGTCCTCAACTAATCATCTATATTTATTACAGCATTACAAAAATATTACTTTTCGATCCCACATGTCTCCTAAAAGTTGGGCTAGGTGGTGAATCTCCTTCAGTATGCCCATTAAAATTACTTTAAGCAGAAAAACAACATGAGCAAACAATTGTGACTTGCGTCTTACGTTCAATCTATAAAATACATCACTTCCAGAATCAATTGTTATTTACTTTCCAGAACAACATAAAAACATCTATGAAGCCCTCACAGATTTCCTATATCTTAGCATTAAATTCACCAGCAAGCAACAGAGATATTTTGTGATTGAGGTGGAAAATTTCCATTTAAAGGGCAATCAGAAATTGATTGGAACAAGTTGTAGCCAATGGGGACCAATAATAATTAACAATGTAGAGGTTTCGACACAGGTGGTGTATATTGAAACTAATAATAAATGATACAATTCAAACTGTGGATTGATTTATATAATCCACCAATAGCACATTATTGTATGGTGCTCAGGCCGTCTAGGGTGCATTCCATTTGTTAGGAAGTTTCTCATTGTTGTACTTGCATGTATCAGTGAATTCACTAACATTTCCAACCATGATACTGATGTCTTGTGTACATAAATTACTGCAGTCAAGATCACCCCCACTACAATTTGATGGATGCAAAGGTTTTTTTGTGTATTGGGACAAGGATTTGATGCACCATTAGTCCTGGCAAGGTGTAATGACTGACGCACAGTGAAGCACAATCATAGAGTGTAGCTAAAAATAAACTGAGTGGCAGACTGAGTGGGGAATAAGAATAAACCCTGATTGTTTGGAGAAGATTAACCTAAAGGTGATGGAGGATCACAAAAGTAGTAGCTAAAAGTGAGATATGGTTTGAAGAAAGGATCGTCAGCTAAACTTTCAAATTGTTCTAAGTTTTGGCAGTGGTACGGAGATCATTTTCAAGTTGTTCATGGCACACATTATAAAGAAGGGGGTGGAGAATGGAGCCTGAGGGAAACCTTTAAAGGATGTAAATATTTTTCGGAGAGTGTTTTAGAGTAATCTGTGAGGGGTGGATGCTCATTATGAAAATACTTCAACTTGGGCTATATGTTTATTTTACACATCCACTGTCAGACCATGAAACATAAATATCATGTAGCTTGTAGCAGACTTATGTCACTTGCAGAGCCATTGGTATGATGAATTGACACTTTCAGAAGTTCTATAAAAAATTGTGACATACTGAATGTGGGCTAAAGGCAGACAGGCTAAATTAACATGCTCAAAATGAAGTCTGGCTTTCGGAGTTAAGACATCCCTGGCTTGTACATCTGAGAATGGTGTAATTCAATTAAATGAATGTAGATGACGTCATTCTAGGTATTTTGTCTCATAAGAATAAATGAATTATGAATAAACTAGATAAAACAATAAGTAAAATCCATGCTCTTGAGATAAGGAAATATAAATCTTGACTTCTAAAATAAACGAAATTCTGAAAATCAGCATAGGTAAATATATGTAAAATAGAATAAAATAATGTAATAAGTTTGTATGAATACTTTTCTGTCAGTCCTTGCATGTTTCACACAGTAATATAACATTTTACATTGTATTAATAGATATCATCATAACAGTGCATCAATTAGGAAGAGATGCTTTTTGATAATTAAGTAGACCAGACATGATATCAAAATTTGCTGTATTGAAAAAGTATGCGGTTTAGGATCTGGTTGTAAGATTTCCATAATATGTACTTAGAATTGCCAGGGATAATCTTATATTCCATGGGTAACTTTTTGAAGGAATATTGAACTCCATCGAAGCTGAAGGTGGTTAGATACTTGCTTTCAGGCACTATGGGGCCCATTCCGATCTCGGCCGGTAGGGCTCCGAATCGGATTCGGCTTAACCGGATCCGATTCGGAGCCCTATTTCCCGACCGATCCGTACGCGCGTCCGGGCGAGCAAGTACGATGCGTATTCGCCGACCGACTCGTCCGGGCGTCCCGACCGCTCCGACCGACTCGATCCCGGGTCGAACTGCACCGACCGACTCACACGGACACGACTCGCACCGCGCAATGGAGATGTTCCCCGGCCGGGTAAGTACGATGCGCGCCGCGAGCAATCCGACCGAGCCGCGCACTCCGGCTCGAAAGAGCTGTTGGAGCCGTACTTTGGGGGTCCGTGTCGGACCCCCCTGTACGCGTAGCCACGCGAGTCGCACACAGGGGGACCCATGGGTCCCCCTACCTGTGCGTGTACGGCGCGAACCGCTTCGCCGCGTACACGCTGTAGAGGGCGCACTTGTCCGCATCGCACCCATTGAGTCAATGGGAGCCCGCGTACGCGTTGTACGACAGGCTCCCATTGACTTCACTGGGAGTCCGATCCGACTCGAGTCCGATGGCATACGTGCGCATCGTACTCGTTCGGTCGGACTGCACGGGTCCGATTCGGTCGGAAATCTCTCCGGGTCCGGCTCGGTCGGGGAGATTTCCGGCCCGAATCAGAATCGGCCCCTATGTTTTGACTTAAAACCCCATTGGAAATGTCCAGAATTGTTTTATTTTTGTTCCATGTTAGGTTGGACATTAAACCCATGTTGTGAGTATTTTGAACTGTGTATGTTTGTGTGTGTGTGTGTTTAGATTTCTATATTCTAAAACTATTCTGTGGGATCCATTTGGTTTTAAAATGGGAAAATTAAGAGTGTTCAAAGGTGAAAGACAAGGAGCTCTGATTTTGTAGTTGGTTTAGTAATGCTTTTATACACACTTTGCTTCTGGATTCATAGAATATTGAGCCTTTACTTGTAGCTTACTACATAAGTGAGTGACATGTGGAATACAGTGTTTGTCCCACCCCGCTTGGTTCCTGTACAAGGCAGGAGTTCGTTTGGCAGCCCGATCTTTTGCAAACATTTCCCTGATATCCTCAGGTAATATTGAGGAAAAGGCTACTTGTATTACCTTGTCTCCTCAGGGTGCTTCCCTAATGAAGACTATGGGCCAATCATCTTCAGCTAGAATTATGTCATAATTTTCAGACAAATTCGGCCAGAAGTCTGCTTTAATTGTGCATGGGATATCCCCTTAATTTGTATATTTACATTTTAAACCCTATCAGGATGATTTAAGTGAATATCTGTAGTCTCAATCTGTATAAAATAATGAGTTGGACTCACCACCAGAAATACCTGGAGAGTCTGATGCTCTATCATGACTTCTGCTGACCAGTCTAGAAGCACTCTCGCCGCAGTTCCATTCCTCGGAAGTATTTGTAGCTGCTGTAGCATTTATCTCAGAAATTCCTGCGACTTTTACTTTTTTTAATTGAGGTGTAGATTCTGAAGCTTTCTCTTTTCACTTTACACTGACCTCAGTTTCTTGTGCTGTCTCACCTTTCTGTTTGCTATATTCTTCTTTTCTTGGTACTAGGTCTGATCTACTCTCTCTGCTTGTTTACCACCAGAGTCCTGTAAAAACGGGAAGAAGGCTAGCAGAATACTAATACCGGTCTGTCTTTTTTTATTTTATTGCTGTCCCTCAAATTATAACCACCCTGTATGGACTCCTGAGTTTCTAAAGACGAGTCCATTTCGCCCCCCAATTCTCTCAAACCTCAGTTAGAGGTTTTTCCTTAGTGGAACATTCTGTGTTGCTTTTATGTTTTAAATGTGGTTTAACGGCTCATGTACCCTGAAGTATCACAGCCCACAGAGGTATAAACTTCAGATATTATTATTGGTATTTCCCATTCACAATCTTGAACAGGAACTGCAGCAAGCCTCTGCTGCATAGACAGAGCTGACACTTTTCCCTTTATGTTGCTTAAGATGTGTTGGAAGCTGGATATTTGTTGCAGTTCCTCCTCTAATTTTAGCCTGTTTTTTGGTGCAACTTTGACTGAAGTGTACTGGGTCCCAGCTAACCAGGTTCCCGGTGCTAGTGTCCTTTCCCTAAAACTGTACCACAATTGGCCCTACTTCAGCAACCCATGTAAGTCCCTAGTAAATGGTACCCCTGCTACCTAGGGCATTGGGACTGAAGAGGGTCCACTGGGGCTGAAGCACAAATTGGGCCAACCTAGGGACCCCTCACCAAGACCACGCAAACTGCCATTGAAGGCTGCGTGTCTTCGTGCAGAGAAAACTGAAGCGTCAACATGGCACACAGTCCTAAGAGACACTACCTTAGAACGAAGTTCTTTGTCTGAGAAATTATATAAAAATCGATGTTATTTTTACTAATTGGTCTCAGATTTATTCTTCAGTGTGTGTATCATTTATTGCCTCTGTGAGCACAACAAATGCTTATGTTATACCTGCTGCTCTGCCAGTGTGAATGTGCTGTGGAATGTTGGTGTGCATGGTGATGTAATGGAATGTGAGGATGCCTGGATGTGGAGTGTCAGTTGGAGTATGGGCTGAGCAGCAGGAAGGCTGCTCCTGGTGGTGCTCTCTTCTTACCATCTTACTTAAATTAATCCTACTTATACAATCTACCTTGGAACTAGATGTCTTCATTCCACTACATATTTTGGCGACAATTTTTAAAAGAACCTGCGTGAGAGGACCCTATGCAACCTGAGACTGAAGAGTGAAGTAACTCCTTGATGAAGACCTTCCTTTAGAAATTAAGTGTAACGTATGTCACAGCTTTCTGGCAGCCCTGAGCCCCACCAGTGACCACAAGATTGGTCGGTCCCAACCCGGGCGTGCCAGATCCTGCTGTGTTTCATCATGGACTTCTTGGAGTGGACCTGCGTTGAATTGTGCTGGTGTGGTGGCGTCCTGTCCCATTTATGACCTTTGGATCGGTCTGCCGCAGACGCAGTGTGGGAGGACCTGCCGTGACATCATTGTCAAGCTGTTTCTTCCCTTGTATTTTGCAGTTACGAGAGATGCCGTGTTTCCAGCTCTATGTGTGGATTTTGGTCACTGGGTTGTGACAAGCGTGCTAACTGTGTTCGCAGCACAAGAATACTAAGCTGCGTGCCGTGGAAGTGAACCGTCTATCCAGCTATTGTTGGGACTTTCTCTGAGTCTGTGTTGTGAAGAGCGACAATGAAAAAGGAGTTGACACCCGCTCATGTGTTTCTTGGACCATCACTGAGCCCTTGCATTTTTTTTTTTTTTTTGCACCGTCAGTGACATATAGAGTCGTGCAGTGTGTGGGGGCTACTGAAGAAATAGATCTTTACTACTGTAGAAACCATTGACGGCTGCACCTGTTTTTTTTTTCAAAAAAATAGTTTTAAGTTTGTTCTCTTACCTGTTTCCGACTGTTTTTGCTAGTGTGTTGAGCCCAGTCTTCAGCGTGGTGAGGAGCCTTAGAACTTGACGCTGAGAAGCACGTACATGCTGGGAGCCATCCAGCACCCTCCTGGTGTGCGTGCTGCCATTTTGTAAGTGATACATGCCTCGATAATTTGCACTCTCCACTGCTCTTTCGCCCGAGTGACCTCCTTCACAAGCGGAGAGACTGAAGCCTGAGAAGTTTCGGTGTTATATGTCTTCCTCAACGTCATCATGGAATCAGTCAGGCTTGCGCATTTGTGTTTGTTTTGGTGAGTGGTGCCATCACGTTTCTGCAAGGAGGAATGCTCCTGTAATATTCGGATGGTTTTGGGTTGACTCGCAAGTCTTTCATGTGGGTTTTCCATGTATTTTGGTTTTTCAATTCAGTACGGGATGGACTTGACTTGAGCGTATGTGGGTGGACTTATATTCTCAATTTTTGGACAAATTGAAACTGCTTCCGGAGGAGAACTAACCTCTGAAACTGGAAATGCAACAGGCTAATTTGGAGCTAATGGGAAAAAACATGTGAACCTCTTTCAGGTTATGTGTTACTCATGCGTGTGTATGTGATAGTTGAAAATATTATTTCTTAAAAGGTGTTGTGACGTTGGGGTTGTTACTCCTCCTTCCCCTTCAAGTGGAGCATTCTTGTTGTTTTATACACCCGGAGTCCCTCTTAGCAAGATGAGGAAAGGAACACTTAAGATTCTTCTATTTCAGCAGATTTTGGAGATTTTGCACAGTGTATTCTAATTGTTTTTTATTTCAGAGAGGGAATCTCGATATTTATATTTCATGATGTTATGCAGGGGGTTGTGTTTTTTTCGTTGTGCTGTGGGATGAGTGCAGTCGTGGAATGGTGCAGGGTTTTATTTTGTGCTGTGGGTTGAGTTGCTGCTGAGTGTAGATGGCCCAACGCGATCCTGAAGTCGTCGGTTAATACGGAGTGGCCGGCTCAATGGCTCATGCTCGAAGGGCAATGGATGGGATCGGAACAGCGCGATCCTGGAGTCGGGGGTGGAGAAACCGAGTGGTCGGCTCAATGGCTGGTAATAGAAGGGCAAGGGAAGAACAAGGTTCTGGTACGCAACCGAGCAATGCGGTCAGGATTATTACGGCTAGCAGGAAACAGGATCCTGTTTCCTGCTAGCCGTAATAATTCTGATGACTTCAGGATCGCGTTGGGCCATCTACACTCAGCAGCTTGTTGCGCAGCAAGCCTACCTCATCGTAGCCTCCCGGCTGGGAGTTGCTACCCGGTTAGAGAGACTGATCCTACCCCACTATTCTAACTGCATGCCTATGACCACGACGAACCCGAGGTTACATTCATGACACATTGTCTGCTGACTGCTCTTGTTGGAATCCTCTGCGCATTGCGGTTCATTCTTGCCGCACATTTGGCAACTTCTCAGGCACCTGCTCTATTTGTTAGTCCTGATGAGATCCCGATACTCCCTCCGGGATTGAAACATCGTCAACACATACATTCTCAACTCTATACCGCTATCTATATTCTACTGTGGAGTATGAGATGTAACTTCAACTGTGACTTTTGTATTTATATTCACACAAATTGTAAAGTCTCTTTTTAAGTCACTTGCCTGGGGTAAGGAAATCGGCTGATTTCCCTCTGCCTTTTCACGGTTGCTCACCTTACTTTTCTCATGTATCAGTTCCTTGTTTTATAGATCTTCGCATTAAAACACCTACCTGTATATTTAAACATTTGTTAATTGCAATTTTTATTATAAAGTTGTGACACTGCTTCTTTACATGAAAATTGTGTGGGACCTCTGTTCTGTAAAACATAACTCAACCCTTGGTCCCCGCTGACTTCTAGGGTCTCCTTGTTCTTTTTGTTATAGGAATGCAAGTGCAACACTGTTGGACCTTCAACATCCTACAGACTCCGCCCTCTTTTGCCAATATCACATCTAGAGCAAGGTGGTCCTGCATCACCTTAGCCCTGATCGAAACCATCTCTCAGTCTACAAGCAGCAATGACTGAGCTGTATTAACCGACAACTTATACACTATGGTAGATAACCGTCTAATCTTGATGTCATTCAATACTACACCCAAACTAGGTATCATCGCTCCAAATATGTCTCCCACAATTTAATACCATACATCAAGAGGAGGTGGTGATACCTGATACCCTCCTCGACCGAAGTGGGCAATTTGCATACACACATAAAAGTCTCTCACACCCATCGTATTCACGTATTCATACAGCAACATTGCATAAGTATTCAGCGTGTAATCACCTTTAGAAAAATCTACATGCAACAAGCGACTAGTTTGCTCTATTAAGCCTCTATCAGATCCAAATGTACCCTCTTTTGAGGGAGTAGTGGTAGGTGTGGATGTCCTATGTACCCCCACTGCCTGTACCTCAGCCTTGTGTGCACTTAAAATGGACTTAGTAATGACTACAGCTATCACTATGATTGCTCCTACAGTAAGTGTACCTATAATACATTTGTGCCTACAAATCGTATTGTAGCTGTGAGAGGATCAACACACATAGTCTCTTTTCTCCACCTCTTATGTACTGGCAACAAAGTCTTTGAGCAACTTCTTCTTGGATCTTAAAACTTCCCCTTTGCAAATGCAGGGAAAAATATTTTTTAAGGGCAGGCAGTGGTCCCAGGGTCACTACCTGCCATTAAAAAATGAAACGAAAATGTTTCATTTTTTTCTTTTTTAAATGCATCCCGTTTTCCTTTAAGGAAAACAGGCTGCATTAAAAAAAAAAACTGCTTTATTTAAAAGCAGTCCCAGGCATGGTGGTCTGCTGAGCCCAGCAGGCCACCATACCTGGGAGGGCCTGCCATTCCCAATGGGGTTGCAAATTGCGAGAGGCTCATTAATATTCATGAGCCTCTCAATTTGCGACCCCATTGGGAATCGCAAACAGTGTGCTACACACTGTTGTACATCCAAAATAGCGCCTCGCAAATTGCGAGTCACAAAAAACTCGCAATTTGTGAGGCGCTATTTTGCGCGTCATACATCTGGCCCTAAGTCTCGGACCTCACTCTCTCCAGCATTTGTAGCTAGGTAAGTCCACTTGGGAGAGGAGTATCCCTGACATGGCACTTTTGTTCTCCTTGATCTCCTCACACTCCCCTGATCTTCTTCAGACTCACTCAGATCAGACTCAGATGATTCACTTATTGGTGCAAGTTCCTTCTCAGATGCAAGTCTCAAGTTTCTTCTTTTCTGTCTCATAGGCCACCTCTTTCTTCCTTGACTGTACATGACCAATTTCCACACCAGTCTCTGCTACTGAGTCAGACTCTATACCACTCGCAAATTTACAGACTCCCTCAGAGTCTCTACCTGGGATGTGTGTAGCTTGACACCCCTCAGCTTGACCTAGTGGGTATCCAGCCTCTTCAGGAACCCCCACAGCTTGGCTTGCCCTCTACGGTGACCTTGCGATCACAGCTGGAATCACTTCTGAGAGAGGAGCTGTTTCATCAGAGTGCCTTGAGACTCGTCGGAGATGTGAAGCATATATCCAGTTAGGTATTCCTCCATACTTCACAGCAGTATTTATCACCAATATAACCTGGTATGGTGCACGCCACCTTGAGTCAAGACAGTTCTCTCTTATGTGCTTTCGGACCAGCACCCAATCTCCAGGGCTCAGGTCATGACATAGGTCTTTTGATGTCGGTGTAGTCGCAGCTCCAACCTGATGAGACACAGAACGAACCACATCAGCCAATCCTCTGCAGTAGTCAAGGATCAAGTCATCTGTGATGTTTATCAAAGCTGTAGACGGCACTGCAGGTAAGTGCAAAACCCTTTCCCATGAAGAGCTTGTGTGGAGATAGCCCAGTTCTTCCATCAGGAATGCTGCGCAAGCTCGTGAGAACCAAGGGCAACACATCAGGCCATTTCAAGATGTCGAAGCACTCGCTTTTGCCAGCCTCACCTTTAGCGTCCCATTGATCTGCTCCACAATGCTTGATGCCTCTGCCCTGTAACTACAATGCAGTCTCTGATCCACACTTAAGGCAGTGCACAGCAGCTTCATGATCTCACTGTGAAAATGTGTTCCTCTATCCGACTCCAATGTAGTTGGAAATCCGAAGCGCGGTATAAGCTCCCTCAACAATAACTTTGCTACTGTGAAACTATCACGCCTTCTAGTTGGATAAGCTTCCACCCAATGAGAAAAGATGCCCAAAACAACCACAATGTATCTCAATCCATTACATACAGGCATTTCAACAAAGTCGAACTGGATCCGGTGTAAAGGACCCCCAATCTCCCAATGTGGCTCAAGGCAATAACAGTTTTCTTTCCAGCATTCATTTGTTGGCACGTACCACACCGATGACACACTGCTTCTGCAATCACACGGAATCTCGGATTAAACCAAGTCTGCCTGAACAATCTCACCATTGCGTCTCTTCCTATATGAGCTGCTCCATGAATCTGTCTTTCTATTAGATTCAGCAAACAATCCGGTAACACTGCCTTACCATCAGTTGAAACCCAAATGTCATTTTCTCCCTTCTCACAATCTGCTCTGATCCAACCCGCTTGTTGCTGATCTGTTGCTTCCAATTGTAACCGCCTAACTTCATCCCATGTGTCTGCAATGGCTAGCATCATGTTAGGTTCGGTCTTCTCTGTACTCTCGCCAACATATTCTCCATTGAAAATGCATGTGTGTGTGGCACAAAAATAAGCAACTTCATCAGCGTATCGGTTCCCTATGGTGACAAAATTGTCCCCCTTCCTGTGTGCAGCACACTTTATAACTGCCATTTCTTTTGGAAACTGCAATGCTTCCAACAACCGTCTCACATTAACTTTATTTCTAATGGGAGACCCTGATGACGTCAGGAACCCTCTCTGCGACCATAGCTGTCCGAAGTCATGAACTACACTGAAACCATACTGGCTATCGGTATAGATGGTGACTCGCATCTGCTCAGAGACAAGGCATGCATTGGTCAAGGCAATAATCTTGGCCACTTGTGTGGAGTGTAATCCCTGTAAACAAGCGGCTTCCACAACTCCAGAGATGGTACAGACAACAAATGTTGCTCTCAGAATACCTTCATTGTCCCTTAGACATGAACCATCAACAAAAAGGACTTGATCGGGATCAGACAATGGTTCATCAACAATGTCAGGTCTCGGTTTGGTGCAAAGCTCAGTAACATCCAGACAGTCATGGTCTTCACAATCTTCCCCATCACCATTTGAAACAGGCAACAAGGTAGCTGGCTTTAGCACAAAACAGCGCATTAAGGTTACATTTTCTGCTGCAAGCAGAATTTGTTCATACCTTGTTAGTCTGCTATTGGTCAAATGCTGTGTGTTGGTACTTGTCATCAGGAGTTCAACTGAGTGTGGTACACATACAGTAAGTGGATGATCCATCACAATGCTTTCACATTGTTTAATACTGACCTGTTACAGCAACAGATTTGAGACATCTGGGCAACGCTGAAGCTACAGGATCTAATGTAGCTGAGAAATAGACCACTGGTCTATGGGCACCTCCATGTGTCTGGGTGAGTACAGAAAGAGCACAACCTTCCCTTTCATGACAGAACAGCGAAAACGCTTTGTTGTGATCCGGCATTCCTAAAGCTAGAGCGCGACAAAGACACTCTCTCAGCTCCAAGAAGGCAAGTAAGCAATCGTTATCCCAAGGTCCCGGATCACTCACATCCTTGTGGGTCAACACCTGTAAAGGCTTTGCCATCAAACAGAAATTCGGGATCCAATGTCGACAGTAGCCAACCATTCCCAAAAAACATGCTGAACTCTTTCTGGGTAGTGGACCGATTCGTTTTCATGATCGCCTCCACTCGCTCTGGTGACACCTTCCTCTTGCCTTTCTCAATTCGATGACCCAAGTACTGAACTTCAGTCAGACAGGACTAAAGTTTGCTCGGAGACACCTTATGCACATTGTCAGCCAGGTGATTCACTATGGCAATAGTGTCGTCCCTGCAAGCCTCTTGTGTTTCTGATACAATAAGAAGGTTGCACATGTGTGGATAGACAGTGGCTAGTGAAGACACCAAATTTCAAAGTATCCGTTTTGTAGCCGCTGCTTGTATTTTTTCCGATATGGGTCCCTCCTACTTGCTCCACATATGTTTACCCTAGACCGGGCCATTCAGGGATCAAATTCCGTTTTATCTTTTCCCGGCACCATGTCTTCTTACTATTATCCAACGGCAGCGACCTCTTTAATCTATGATCATCGCTATTTCTAGAGGGGCTCAACATATCATCTTAGCCATAATGTGGCCACATCCACTTGTCTTTAGATAATGATTTGACGGCTTCCTGATGAAGGCAGTTTTGGCAAAACCCGCGTAGTGTTATTACCCCGTCAGTTACCATATCGTTAAGCCATACACAATATGATTTATGCCTTTGTTTAAGTATGGATTGATTACACATAGTTTTCTGTTTCCAGCTTTGTACAACAAAAGAACTGCTGATTGAACATGTTGTCCCTTTAAACTTCATGTATACTAAATGATTTTATCAAATATTATACTTGTATTGACCCATTAATTTATCAATTTTGAGGACACTCTTTAAACAAATGTCTAACATATTCTCGTGACTTTTTTTTATTCTAATATCTTTCCTTTTTTAACATTGTATGCAAAAAATAAAAAAATGTAAGTATATAAATTTGTAAAAAGAAAAAAAAATCTGGTTATTAGTTCATTTTTGATCTTATTGTCATGCTATATGTTTGTTAGAATTATTGTATGCTTGCAGATTCATGTTAACTGTTCCTTGCCCAAGTATGTTTTCAACTATATAGATGTTTCCCCCTGCTCTTGGCAAGTTATTTGTATGCAGGGGCCCCTTCTTTCCAAAATAATAGTATCGTCCCTGCAAGACTCTTGTGTTTCTGATGCAATAAGGAGGTCATCAATATACTGAAGTAGCACTGAGTTTCGGGGCAAAATCAAGCTCTCGACTTTCTTCTTCAAGACCTGATTGAAGATGGATGGACTTTCAGTATACCCTTGAGGGATACGACACCATGTTAAGACACGATTCTCCAGCCAGAAAGCAAATAAAAATTGGCTTTCCTCATGCAGTGGGATGGAGAAGAATGCCTGGCAAAGGTCAATCACTGTGAACGAGACAGCTTCACAAGGAATCTTGAATAGGATCACGGATGGATTCGGTACCAAAGGATAACATGGAATCACAATGTTATTCACCTTTCTCAGATCCTGAACTATGCAGTACTTTCCGCTCAGTTTCTGCGAACCTATGATGGGCGAATCACACAGACTTCCTATGGTCTCTTTCAGTATGCCCTGCGCGATCATGGAATCAATCACAGGTGTAATCCCTGCCACAGTTTCCGGGATCAGGTTGTACTGAGGTGTTCTCAGAAATTTTGCATTAGGCTTGATCTGTATGCAGACTGGCTCGACTCCTCGAATCAGTCTGATTTCCACCCCTGTGAAGTCCGATATCACTGGAGAGACAGTGTCTCTCAAGTCCAGCTTCATATCCTCCACTGTCAGCAAAGGAAACATGCCTACGCAATGATTTTGATTTGCTAGTTTGAAAGCATTGTCATTGTCATTAGTCTGTAACTAAATTCCTTTCGGACTACAATAGATGGTACAATTCAATATACACAAGAGGTCACGCCCTAATAAACAGGCTGTACTCAAATCACACACCACGAACTGGTGTTCGTCCTGGAAGGTTCTGATTTTCACTGGCACCTCTTCCGTCAAAGGGTTTGCCATTCTTTTTGTTGGCAACTCCTACAACTTGGTTGGTTTGGGACTACTGCAGATCTTACAGTAGAACCGGTAGCACCAGTATCAATCAAGAATGTAATGGGATGACCACATACATTTGCCTCTACATATGGTCCATTCTGGTCTACCTCTAAGACTGAAGAGTACAGTCTTCTTCCCCCCCAGGCACCGTCATTGGGATGGGTCTAGATTAACCCATCTAACGCTTCCATTAAGGGCATCTGATGGTATGTTCAATTGTTCTGTGAGATTCTCGGAGGTTGCGGCACTGGGACTAACTGATTCTGATTCCCTCCTGCATTATGGGATCTTGGCCTTGTCACCGTTGATAACTGATTTACCGCATCTGTCACTTGCATGAGTTCTCCCTCCTGCACCTGATTTGCTGGATTTAAGCAACAGTCGTGCTTCCAATGCCCAAATTTGTGACAAAAATTATAGGCAGTTGTCTTTTTCAGCGTAGCAATATCTATCCCTGTTTTGGGATCTATAGGGACACCTCTCCCTCTTCCTTGTCTGGCTGCATCTGATGTACACTGAACACCTCCATGGACATTTCCTTCATTACGACCTACTGTCCCTTCTGTTGCCTACACCCTTCTGTGCATTTTCCATCCGGACCAGCATTAGCTTTTCCTTTATTCTCCTATGCTTGGAATCCACCTCATCACTGCAATATCTGGCATACCATAGAATTTCGTCCAGCAGATCAAATGTTGCTGCATCATGAAGCTGATTTCCGGTCTCAATCCTGTCACACATTTTGAGACAAATTGTCCCATGTCTTTGGGGTCGAGCGTATCTAATCCACTGTACTGCTTGAAGGCTTCTAAGAGCCTCTTGTGATAGGCATGCTTTGACTCATTAGGCTCCTAGGTTGTTTGAGCTATCTTAACCCAAATGAGGGGCTAGTTTGGACTGCAATCATGTGATCCCCTGATCGTACTTTTTCATAACCAAGGAGGAAGGACCATGTGTTACAGGATCCCTCTCTGGCTCTCTGCAGCAGCCCAATCAGTAAACATTTTATATGCAGACTTTAGATCACTATGAACCACAATTTCAAACAGAGTATTTAAGTCAATCCACAACACATTCGAGATTTTAACAAAGCGATCAACTTGCTTGTACCATTCAACAGATTTCTCCCTTAACCTAGAAAAATCACTTGTAAATGCAGCTAGATCACCTCTACTCCAAGGGACATGCACATACCCTCCACTAGGCACTTCTCGTAGTGGATATGCCTCAACTTCCAGTGTTCCCTCTCCTAAAGGTGGTGTTTCTCCTGTCACTGTTCTAGCATGTTTCTTCTTAGACCACCTTTCCTCCCACTTGTCAAGCATACTCCAAGCCTGTATTCCTATAACCAACTCTCGGATGTGTGTTTTCAATCCCATCACTCTCTTTTCTTCCAGCTCCTGGTCACTATAATTAAGCCAATCATTTCCCTGTGGCAATTTTGTTCAAGACAAGTCTACTTCATACCTCTGAGCTAGTTCTGACAACTTCTCATGTGCTCGTTTTGCTTTGCGAGTGACAACCCTCGCCATAAACAACAGGTCATGTGGCTCAAAGGTCTCTATTCTCTCCAAAGGTAAATTCCCACTGATACGCTCGTCTCCCTCAGCCTTCAACCTCACCACATCGAATAGTTTCACCTTTACTGCAGCCTTGATCGTTCCCTGATTCGATGTACTATTCTGACCTTCCTTACTGTTATTGTGATCTCTTAACCAAGTCTGTAGCATCTAAGACATGCTGATTTCCGGTAGTTCTCTGACTTGTACTTGTTTCTGAAGTCACACCCACTGGTCCCCTCACTGGTGTTTCCCACATCCTTAAATCTGAGCTAGTGCTCGCCATGGGCATGGATCGTATAGTACTGGAACCAATGCATATTCACGAAGGATCAGCAGTGGCTGGCAAAGGGGTACTAGATTCCATAGGCACTAGAGATGGACCATTCCCGATTGTGCTCCCTGAGCTTCCCAATCCCTCTGCCTGAACAGACTGTCGCTGACTAAGGTTTCCCACTGAGCTTGGGTCATACACAGGGACAACAGGACCACTGGTGACCGGTATTGTAAGAGCTTCCGGTAACCGTAAAGCAGCATTGACTCCATTTTGTTCCATACCTCCTAAGGCGGACTTTCCTGCCCCTCCTACTCCTGCAGATATCCATCCCACAACTTCCGTACTAGGACCTGTCTGAGATGCTGACACACTTGCCATGTTTCCTGTATTCTCCAACTCTCACCTTCCCTCCTCTGAGTGTGGATTGTAAGGTGGTGGACACTCCGATAACAACCCATCCAACAACATGTCATCAGTATCACTCCCATCATTTCCATTTTCCCCGTCTAATCCGATTCTGAGAATCTCCCTCTCCTTCCAGCATTGGGTACAGCCTTTCTCCTTCAATAGTATCCATTCTCCATCTCTTAAGCTGTGCATCCCATTGTGCTTCCTGACATGCCCTTAAAGCTTTCCTCATCTTCCCTTGATACATCTCCCTTTTCTTAGCAAGTGCTGCACATATCCACGCGTCTAAAGCCTCAAACTGTGTTGGTCTAGGTAAAGGTCACAGCACAAACATCACTCCTTTCAACTAGTGCAACACGTTCAACCGAAATGAACCAAAACGAAATGACAATTCCCCCTCTTTCTCACTGATTTTGTGTCAATTCTGAAGACAAATTATAGGATGAAGCCCTGCCTCTGTCGCAATATAGTGTGCTGGAGTATCCTCGGGTGGCACTTCTTCGCCCACTCGAGTAACAACTCCCTGATCACCCCTGAAAAGATCCTGCAACACCCTAAAACATCGCATGACTCAATTACAGGTTATCCAATTTTTATGACGAACGATATTTGCCCAACCACAACTTCCTGATGACCACAGACCAATCCCAGAGTGGCGTTACACCAACTGACCTATCGCAGCCTGGCACACTCTGACATCACCTTCACTCCTCACAGCGTCTCACCCTCCTTCACATTCATTCACACAATTGTCTTAAACTCCGTAATTGCCTGCCCTCTAAAAGGATTGACAGAATTCAGTCATCCAAGATCTTTACGCGTGGCAACCCTCGTCCTGCGATGGTCACCTCAATCAGGATAGTTCACCCCTGTAGATAAGGTTTACTAAACGATTCCAATACATCCTATTCACACAAAGTCCCCTGTCTTAGGTGGAACTGGGTTCACTGATAGAATATCGATGCCCACAATATCCCCATACACAAATATCGAGTCATAAATATCGATGTCAAAAATATCGAAATCCTATATTTATAATGGTACGTATAAAAATATTGATGTAAAAAATATCGATGTAAAAAATATCGATGTACATATTATCAATTTTTTTATGTATGTAAAAAATAATGTTAAATATATTAAATAATAAAATTAACTTAAAAAAATTATTTTGATTTAATATACATTTTAACAAATAGAGAAAAATGTAATTTAAAAAAGTTAAACATACATATATAAAATGTAATATATATATATATATTTACTTTAAAACAGATAATAAACTAGTAATTTTAATTTATTTTTAAATTTTATAAATGTATAAAAATTTACAAATAAATATATATATATATATATATATATATATATATATACATACACCTATAATATAAAATCTAATAAAAAAACATTATATTATAAATTAAAACATTAAAATATTCAATAGTCTTTAAACTTAAAATGTGCACTCCATTGAGTGCAACAGTAAGGAAAGTGTTGGATAGCGGAGGGGTGAAAATAACTATTCCCACTCCAGTGAGTGCAACAATAGGGAAAATGTTGGATAGCGAAGGGGTAAAAAATACTATTCCCACTCCAGTGAGTGCAACAGTAGGGAAAGTGTTGGATAGCGGAGGAGTAAAAATTACTATTCCTACTCCAGTGAGTGCAACAGTAGGGAAAGTGTTGGATAGGGGAGGAGTAAAAATTATTACTCCCACTCCAGTGAATGCAACAGTAGGGAAAGTGTTGGATAGCGGAGGGGTAAAACTTAATATTCCCACTCCAGTGAGTGCAACAATAGGGAAAATGTTGGATAGCGGATGGGTAAAAATTACTATTCCGACTCCGGTGAGTGCAACAGTAGGGAAAGTGTTGGATAGCGAAGAGGTAAAACTTACTATTCCCATACCAGTGAGTGCAACAGTAGGGAAAGTGTTGGATAGTTGAGGGGTACAAATTACTATTCCCACTCCAGTGAGTGCAACAGTAGGGAAAGTGTTGGAAAGCGGAGGAGTAAAAATTACTATTCCCACACCAGTGAGTGCATCAGTAGGGAAAGTGTTGGATAGCGGTGGGGTAAAAATTACCATTCCCACTCCAGTGAGTGCAACAGTAGGGAAAGTTCAAAATTAAAAACAAACAAAATATCAACTACAACACAAAATATTTTAAAAAAGAAAAAAGAAAACATATATAAAAATATTAAAAATGTACAAAAGATAAAAATATATTATAATGTTAAAAAGATCTAACTAATATCTAGAAAGATTTTGTTTTAAAAATTTAAAAATAATTTACAAGCAAATTACTCTTTTTAATAGAAATTATTTATTATCCAAAAAACATTAATTATTACATAAATGTAATCTTTTTTATTTCCTACCAAATAACCCCACACAATTCACAACACACATCTAAATTTAAAAAATAGTACCTCCATAATTAAAATAATTAATTATCAATTAAAGAAATATAATTAATTCATTAATTTACTCACCCTTATAAAACCGAAACCCACACACAAAATAAAAATAAACAATTGCCATAAATATTTATGAATTGATGAATTAATATTAATGATCAACTAATTATTAATTAATTAAACATAAATAACTTTCCACCCTCTACCCCAAAAACACCACAACTCAAACCTAAAAATCATTACACAATTTCCATAACTAATTTAACATTAATAAATTAATATCAATTAACAAAAACGTATTAATTAATTTAAAAGATATTACTTCCCACCCTTTACCACTATAAACCCCTCAACTCACATCTAAAATTAATTACACAATTGCCATATTTACATTTTAATCAATTAATTTGAATTAATTAACAAATAATTATTAATTAATTATGAATACATTATTTCCCACCCTATTCCCCTATAAACCCCACCACCCGCTCCTAACAAAATAACACAAGTAACATAATTAATTACCAATTAATTAATTAATAATAATTAACAAGCAATTAATAAATAATCAATAATAAATTCATTCCCACAATTAACAATATAAAATATAAATTAAATAAATATTAATAAATAAAAATATGAATACATTTATTATAATTAAATTACTTCCACCCTATTCCTCTATACACTCACAACCCGCTCCTAAAAAAATGACAAAATTAACATAATTACCAATTAATTAATTACTAATAATAAACATCCAATTAATGAATAATTAATAATAAATTAATTCCCACAATTAACACTACAAAATGTAAATTAAATAAATATTAATGAATAAAACATATTAATTCATTTTTTATAATTAAATTACTTCCCACCCTATTCCCCTATAACCCCACAACCTGCTCCTACAAAATGACACAATTAACATAATTACCAATTAATGAATTAATAATAATTAACAACCAATTAACAATTAATTAATAATAAATTAATTCCCACAATTAACACTATAAAATCTAAATTTAATAAATAAAAAATAATCATTCATTTATTATAATTAAATTACTTCCCACCCTATTCCACTATAAACTCACAACCCACTACAGAACTAAAAAATGCAAAATGTAATTAAAATAGCATTAATAACTACTAAAAATGTAACACATATATTAAAAAACAAAAGCAATACTTATACAAAAAAAAATTCACATACCTTTAAAAAACATAGTAAAATACATAACACTAATTAAAACATCGATATTTTAAGCAAATATATTTTTGCAAACGATATTAATGACTTTGAAATTTTCTAAAACGATATTCCTTACCTCAAAGTCGATATTCTTGACCATGGTATTCTTGCTGTCGATATTTCTGTATCACGATATTTTCAACTCGATATTTGTGTATGTCGACATTTAAAACTCGATGTTCTGTCTGTGCACGTGGAACTGTTGATGACACCTCACGACAACTCCTCAATTCTTCTGTCAGACAATCACAATAACTTGGGGGCCGATTCCGATCTCGGTCGGAGGCGCACCCAATACCATTCGGTCGGGAAAAAAGCCATGCGAAAGCCTGTTTCCCGACCGAACCGTACGCGTGGTCCGGCCGAGCGAGTACGATGCGGGTCGCCGACCGACTCGTCCGGGCGACCCGACCGCTCCGACCGACTCGTACCCGGATCGTACCGCTCCGACCGACTCGGTCGGACCCGATTCGCACCGCGCAATGGAGACGTTTTCCGGCCGGGTAAGTACGATGCGCACCTCGACCGCTCCGACCGACTCGCGCCGTCCGACTCGAACTTCGCTGTCGGAGCCGTACTTTGGGGGTCCGTGTCGGACCCCTGTACGCGTACCCGTGCGAGCGCACACAGGGGGGACCCATGGGTCCCCCTACCTGTGCGTGTACGCCGCGAGCGCTCGCGGCGTACTCGCTGTAGGGGCGCCCTTGTCCGCCTCGCACCCATTGAGGCAATGGGAGCCCGCGTACGCGTTGTACGACCGGCTCCCATTGAGTTCAATGGGAGTCCGACCGACTCGTGTCCGATAACATACGGACGCATCGTACTCGTTCGGTCGGACTGCACGGGTCCGATTCGGTCGGAAATCTCTCCGGGTCCGGCTCGGTCGGAGAGATTTGCGGCCCGAATCGGAATCGACCCCTTGGTGTCTTCTACACCATTTAAAATATCCTGGGATCTTCGGCCTCTTCGGGACCTGAAACTCAAACCTCAATCCTTGGACCTCGTCTGGACCGAAACCACATTCGCTCGACTCTCACACCAACTCCGCCAGACATCAGACAATCAATTAATTCCCGCAACCTAACAAACAGTACATCCCTATTGATACTCACTCCTCTGTTTGCCGCTGATCTCGCCGCACCATCAAACTCCCTCAGTCTTACGCCGAATTCCGCCGCTCTCTGTTTTTCGATCATTGGGCTCTATTTTGGGGCTCTGGGGTTCTAAGTCTCCTCTTTTTCTACACTAAGGGGCTCATTACGATGACGGATGGACTGGAGTCCGTCCGCCATCGTGGTGGTGACCGGGACCATCCGCAATACATGCGGCGGTTCCACACACCACATTAGGATGCGACTGTCACCTTGGCGGTCGCATCTTGCATATTTAACATTGCGGCGGGTGCTGCTGACAGCAGCACCCGCCGCAATGTTAAAAATGCAGGTCCTGCATTTCAGTGCACTACGTGGCAGGCACCACACGGTGCCTGCCACTTGATGCAGTGAAATGTAGGGGGGTACCATGGGTACCCCCCCGTGCACACACCCCCCCAACACTTTTGGGGCCTGCAACGGGCCCCCAAACAGAACCTCTGCCAGCTTTTTCATGACAGTGTCGCCATCATGGAAAGGCTGACTCAAAGGCTGCACCATAATATGGTGGACGGTGCCTGCTAGGCACCGCCACCATTTTATGCCTGCAGGCCGCTCCGCCAGGCAATCGGTCCGATTGCCAGTGGCGGGACCGTGATGGACGGTCTTTCCGTCCGCCACGGTCGCAGTGTGGATCCGCCCGCCATCATAATCGGGCGGGCGGTCACTCCACGTTTGGTGGCGGTCCGTCCGTCATCATAATGACCCCCTAATTCTGGATTCTCCCCTCGCTTCATGTGCGAACCATCCTACACTGCTACCAACTGAAAGGACCGGGCCCATAAGTTCTCGACCTGTTCAAGAACTTCAATCTGATGTTTTTTTTTAGCAACATGTAAGCGTAGAGGGAGACACAACACAATAAATAATGAGTGATTGTCAGTTGCACAACACAGGTTCTTCACATTAGTGTTTTTAGCTAATTACATTTGCATTCTACATCAACTCTTCACATTTACTATTGAATGAGCTAAATACATCACATTTTATGTTATTACATTTCAAGATCCTAACACTTCATGATAACACGACAAAGGATTATATGAGGGTGTGCTGTACATGTGTGATTATAATGCACCCTGTAGGAAAGTAGGATCTGCTTTTATGGTTACCCCCACTTTTTGCTTGATGTAATGCTGTTTCTGACTAGTCTGACTGGGATCCTGCAAATGAGGAACCCAGTCTCTGTGCTTTCTCCCCTAAATTAGAATGGTAAGTACTTAGGTACATCCCAGATTGGACACTGGTGTACCCTTATCAGTCCCTAGTATATGGTACTAAGGTACCCAGGACATAGATACACCAGGGGTCCCCCATGGGCTGAAGCATGTATTATGCCACCCATGGGAGACCACTCAGATTGTAACTACAGGCCTGCCATTGCAGACTGTGTAAGCTGGTGCTAGCACCACTAACTAAAGTTATAGGTTTCCCTATATCTAAGGTCACTGCACTTAAAACATATGTCACCCCCAAAGCAGGCCTTTCAATCCGAAAGGCAGGGTGTTTGGTTCTAAGTGTGAGGGTGCCCCTGCATGAGCAGGACACCCCTACAGTCTATGGAGTCCATTCTCCTAGGTTGTAAGTGCGACAGCCATATAACATATAGAGGGACACAGTGTCATTATGCTATGACCATCTTGAAATCGGCTGGAACAAACGCTATAATGTTTGGTATCAACATGTTTGGTATCAAACATGTTGGATTCATACATTCCACACCGTTTACGGTGTGGGGGTATGATTCCAACATGTTGGATACCAAACATGATAGGGTTCGTTCCAGCCAGTTTCGAGATGGTCATCGCGTAACGACGCGGTGCCCCTCTATATGTTACATGGCTGTCGCACTTACAACCTGGGAGCACTGTACTGCACTGTAAAGCTCCTCCAGGAGGCCCTTAGTGCTCCAGGTACCAGTCTTCTAGACCCGGCAGCACATCATGGATGCTGCCAACCAGAGACACGATTCTGCCCTCATGCTGCTGAGCCAAGCTAGAGCAGGGGAAGGCATAACAATAGGTATCCTGTCACAGGGAGGTGTGACCACTTCCCAGACAGGGTTTAGTGTATTGGGGCCGTGTGGGAGCGCTTGCAAGTGCCACTCAGTCTGCTTGAAGGGCACATTTGGTGCCCTCCTTGCATAGTCCAGTTAAAACCAGTTCAGGCAGCTGTTGGCTCCTGCTCTGGCCCGCAACTGGACAAAGGTCATGGGAGTTTCCTTCCCACTGTCCGACACCTCCCCTGGAAGGAAACCCTGAATCGTCCCAACCCTTTCCTTAGGGTACTTAAGGGCTTACCTGAGGGTGGGTCCCTAGATTTGTCGTGGGACAAGATTCCTTTTGGGACACCACTTCTACTTTGACCGTCTGGGCACTCTGGTCTTCGCTCTGGGCATCAAGGCTGCAACTGGGAAGACAACTGCTGCTCCTGATCTCGTCACCCTGCTCATCTGCTGCAACATCCGTGCCTGTGATCCATACAGAAACCTTCCAAGGCCTGGTGGCATCCAAGATAGCTGAAGGAATCTCCCTTGAAGTGAAGGAGTCACTTCCCCGCATCTGCACGCACCGCAACTAAGCTGACTGGTCTGCTTATCCTGGGTTCCCACGGACTACAAAAGGCTCAGCAACACAGGTTGTGGTTCTGCACATCCCTCGAGGCCTCCCCTGTCCTCTCACCAAGATTGAGGCCAGTATCCCTCATCAGAGCTGCAGGAACTGAACCCCTGTGCACCAGTTGACTTGCTGTAGCAAAGGCTTGTTGGCTTCCTTCCTCCAAGATCTTCAAGCTCCAAGTAGTCCCTTCCTCAAGCATCTCCTGTGACCAAGATCTTCATCCTCACCACATCACTTGCATCAAGGGCCTGCATCTTTGGTGAGCAGCTTGAGGTCCTCTTGCAACTCCAGTGCCTCCGGCCTGGGGTCCTGTTGAGGTTCTACTTTGATTTCTGTGGGCTCCCCTGATTGATCGGGGCCTACCTTGACTCCCCTGGTTGTGGTGAGTCACCTGGACCTTGCTGGTCCTGACACTGCACCTTCTTAGCTTACCACATTGTTTGCAGTTGCCAAGGCTTATTGGTGCTCCCAATGGACACCAACCCCTCAACTCTCGACATCCAACTTAGGACAGCTCGTTAATGGCTCCTGGTATTCCACAGCATCACCTGGTCCTCACAACTGCAGCTCCAAGGTCACCATCATCTCTCCTGCAGCACCCGACATCGGTGGGCATTCGTCTTCCGTGCCTCCTGGTCACTCCTGAGTGGCATAGACTCTGTCCCCTCTGCTTGCAGGTTCTTCACATCTTGAATCCACCTTTGGGTTCCACCGGATACTTGTACCATCTCCAGCAGCAGCAGCATCCTGAAGTCTCTCATTGAGTTCGACTATGGTTTCAAACGGCCACTTCTCACCTATGCACCCGGCTTCCCTGGTATAGGTATCCTGGTTCCTAGGGTATCAACGAGTGGGGTGGCTCTCCAACCGCTTGTCTTTCACTGGGTTTCTTCAGGGTCCACTGGGAAGGGTCCTTCTTCTTTAAAATTGCAACCACGACTTACCCGTTGACTTGTATTAAGAACGCAGTTGTGTCCCCACACTGCACACGACCTCTGTGGGGTTCCTAGATACTCACCTTGGGAGGTTCCTTGGGTCCCTGGCACTTCTACATCTTCTGGGTACAGTCTTGACTCGAGTCGTGGTTTGCATACCACTATTTTAGTATATGGTTTGATCTCCCCCTGGTGACCACTGTGTATTCTGTGCTACTTACCTGTTTCTATTGAAAAGTATTGTGTGATTGTGTATATCTCCGGCTAGAAGATATCTGTACGTGTTAGTGAGTGTCTTATAATAAATACATATTTTTATAAATACACTGTGTGGTTCTTTTTCTCTTAATCTATACCAATAAGATTAAGTTCTGGTGAAACAAGCTGCTTTACACTCTTTCTGGACTAAGCCTGAAGGCTGCTCTCCACAGCTACCACTTAGAGAGCTTTCTAAGGCTGTCTAAGACCACTAAAATCACCATAAGGGTTGTCTGGATTGGTGCAGGGTGCCCACTTACATAAGTGTGCATCATATACCAAGCCAGCCTCTCACACACCCCTATAAATGAAATGAAATTTCCGCTACATCAGTCTCAAACATTGCCACCAGAGGACGCAGCTACTTGGCACCACTCATATAAATGATAGCAGCTCTATGGTGATCCGTTGCAGGAAACTTCAGCAATATAAGTTCTATTTCTACAATCCAAGACTGTCACTTTATTTTTACTATATTTTTAAGAGATTACGGGGTTTGATACAGTAAAAGTGCAACAATCTGTGTGCTTATTGATTTAGTTAATGACTTGTTGGCAGTCAAACCTCAGTGGATTTTACAATGGAAATATTTTTAATATGGTTATAAAAATACGTTATTTTCCCGGAGGCTCTATGCTTTTGGTGATAGCTTTCGTTAAATTAACGTTAGTGATAATTAGAACTTGCCAGTATTTGTGCATGCTTTCTCAGCAGTCCAAAGAACCTCCTTGTCTCACAAACTGTTGAAAATCGTTACACCATTTGCAGGTAACTTGGACCCATATTTTTGAGGTTCACGAAGACGCTTGCACGACGCAAAGTAATTTAGCTTTGCCCATCCCAGCCTTTGAATGGTAAGTAAGTACCCCCAGATTTACCAATGCTTTTAGCTGGATTTCTTCTAAAATGGGGCTCAAACCCGGAGCAAAGTGTTGGAGTCAGATTTATTATACAACACAAACTAGGATTTGCATTGTAAAGTTCCCCGAACTAGCACAAAGATGTGCTGTGTGCTACTTTGCTCTTCTGTGCGGCAGGGTGCCATTCTCCGGGTGGTACATGGCAGTGGCGGATGCTGCCGATACCAAGTGGGGAGGCAGTGTGTGGCAGCAAGGGGAAAAACAATTTAAAAATAAATAAAAGTACACTTACCTTCCTGCAGCCAGCTGCAGCCTCTATGATCCTTGGTACTCTTCTGCTCTAGGAACTGCAGGTCCCATGAGCACAGAATCACAGACTCCCCTACGGCCAATCCCAGCGCATCTCAAGAAGCACTGGGATTGACCTTAGTGGGCTTGTTTTCTGCTCCAAAGGGGACTGGAAACTTGCACCTGCTATTCTCTCCACCCAACAATGCAGTTTGGGTTGGGGAGATGTCAGTGCACATTTCAGTTTGGCCATCCTGAGAAGGGACATGGGACCCTGTACCCACCCCACTATAAAAGGACTTGTTTGGGCTACTCTGAACCTACCCTGCCCTCAGTTGAGGGGAACCTGAGCCACTCCCTTTAGGGTCACTCCCAAGTGCCTTACCAGACCCTACTGTATTCATCCAGAGGTCTGCCTCCTTTGCAATTTCCCTGAGGTCAGAGAACTTACACTCCAATAGGTGTTGGCGTAGCCCTGGAAAACAACAATGGAACATGTGCTCTCGGTTGATGATCAGATTGTATAGCCCTTCAAAAGTGTTTGCTGTGCTACCCTTCACCCATCCATCAAATGCTTTGCAACAATCCTCCACAAACTACCCCCAAGACTGGTGGGACAGTTTCCTACTGCCCCTGAACCTCAACCAAGAAACTTCAGGGGTGAATACATACCTTGCAATCAGGGCGTCCCTCATGGGGGTGTACCTCTGCCTATCTCTTCCTTCTAGGGTCAGTAGGGCATCCCTCCCATCACCAGGAATATAACTCCCCAGGCCAGTTCCCCAATGCTCCTCAGGGATCCTGCACACTGTCAGACTCCTCTCATACTCTTGCAGACACTGAGGTACGTCATCCCCCTCCTTGAAGCTAGGTACCGAGTCTGCGGGAATGTGAGTGGGTGTTTCTAAATTGGAATCAATATTGCTGCCACCACTGGACTCTACCTGCAGCGCGGGTAAGTCCAGAACCCTCAAACTACGCTCATGGGCTTTGATTTCTAGCTCCTTGAGGCTCAATTCCTGAGCCCACAAAGCCTTTTTCTTCTCCAAGACTCTCTCAGCCTCTCTCACTTCTGCAGACGATTGGGCCAGCTGAAACTCCAGGTCCCTCTCCTTCTTTCTATCTCTGAGCTCCTCAGGGGACAGGGTGTGGGAGGTGACACCCTATCACCTCCTACACTAGACCCAGTAAGGGACTCCCTATCTATGGGGTCATCTTTCTCTGCTGGTGTCCCAGCCCAGCCGTTTCCTCCCTCCTCCTCACTCTCTTTATGGGCCCCTGACCTCTGGGGGTTCTGGGTCTGAACCTTCTAGGACGCACCACAGCGTAGGATTCTTAAGAATTCCAAAGGGGTCCTCCTCAGAGTCCTCCCCAGAACTACCACCATCCTTGTCCTCTGTTGACGCTTTCCCCCAGATTGCCTTCGAAAAAGCATACAGGGCTTGATGCAGATTCTACCTTGTAGATCTCTTAGACACCTCTGCTTTCAGAACTCTTTCAGCACATTCCTAGTGTAGTACGCCAAAAGATTGTGATCAAGGATTAACACATCCAATCTGCTAAGGTAATACTGGTGCAACCAACAAGATTCCCAGCTGTAAGAAATGAAGCAGGAGTAAACAATAAAATTGATCAATGAAACAAGCAGGAGGAAAACACGTAATGGTCTAAGTGCAGAGTTGTAGTGCGACAATGAGTTACTGTAGTTTCACACAAACACAAGTCCTATCCTCACCGCTGATCACCAATGTTATAAATGGGATTTCAGGTTGGCTAAGGTATGCACCTAGGCCAGGCAGAACCCACCACTCTAGTCAGGGCAAGTAAGTTGCACACCAAAGATAACCTATGCTCACCCCCTGGTAGCTTGGCACACAGCAGGCAGGCTTATCATCGGAGGCAATATGTAAAGCATTTGCGCAACACACTCACACCAGTAACACAATGAATAGACCACAAAAGAGAATCCACACAAGATTATATAAAAATATAAAGTATATTATACATAAATCATAGACCAAAATGAGATAAATCATAACTTCTGTACATATTACACAGTCCTGAGTCAGTGCTCATCCTGACAATGCAAGGCAAAAAGCACAAAATACATCAGTAAATATTTGGGCATGTAATGCAGCAAAAACTAACCAATGACGTGCATTGCAGTAATGTCGAAATACAGTAGGTATTGCAGAAGTATCATGTCAGCAATTCTATGTATAGCAGTAAGAAACATTTGTTACAGGAAGAAATATAGGGCCCAGGAGCACTTGCACTCTATTAGGCCTTTTACGGTAAGTAAAAGGTTCCCTATGCAAGGCAAGATACTAATATCACTTTAACTGTATGCAACCCCTAAATTCTTTCCCAGGTACATGGTGATGCTTTCAAGGCAAGTAACATCCTAGTATTGAGCCAGGTATGCAGGGTTGAAGTTGTGCTTTAGCTGCCCTGCCCCTCTACCAAATGGGACATAGGAGCACCTGCATTCCTATTAGCCAACATACGATTAGAAGAAGGGAAGGAAACTTCGTTATTGCAAAACCAACAGTCCGTCACCTTGAAGGACTCTCATCTCGGGAGGCGGTTCTATGTTTCTCTCAAGGTCTCACCCCAGAAGGGTTACCCAAAGAATGGCCACAACGTTGGTGAGGAAAGGAGTAGACGCACCCTGTAAACAAGTGGGCGGTTGCACAATTCCCCAGACCCTACTCACTCACATTGCTACTTATGGGGACGGGCCCATCCTCGGGGATCTGTGTCAGGGAAGCGGGCACACTCGCACTGCAGGGAAGGATACCGGCAGGCAAACCTCCGAAAAGGGGCCCAAATCTTGAGCCTCCAGCCTTCCCTTGACTGGTTGCTCAACGCGCTGTTCCAGGGGCGGGGCCTCAGTGATGGCCTTCATGCCTGGCCCTCCACTGACTACTGAATAATACACCAAGGGGAGTGGGGCCCGCCTGCACAGGGTGTCTCTTGGCGATGCTGGGAATGTCGATGGTCTCTGACAGAGGGACCCATGGCGCCCAGATCCAGGCTTCCTCTGGGGGGGGTTCTGGCAATGTTGGTGCTGTAAGGCTTCTGCCTGTTACCTCGGCATGTTTCCCACAGAAAATTAGGCTTGTCGGCTCCTGCCCGCACTGCCTGTGCGGTGCGAGTTGACCTCAGACCTACGCCCATCCCAGTGCAAGGCTAGTGAGCACGCCGGCTCAGAAAACGTGCTCGTTCTATTGGAGGGCCTCTCATGGGGGCGGGAGCCTTCCACAGGGTGTAAACAGCAGGGAAAGTGCAGGGGAAGTGCTGCCATGGAATTTGCAGAGTTCATTGTGAACTTTAGCTTGAGGGACTCCACAGAGATCCCAACTGAGCAGCGAGGGGCGAGCCCACCCATCCCTAGAGAGCACTGGGGCCACGAAGGGCAGGCAGGCAGCAGGCCAGCACACTAGTTTTCGTGAGCAGAGTGGCAGTTTCCCCAGCAGGCAGCATGTCTGCAAAACAAAGCAAATGATCCCAATGGTGGTTCCTCCATGCAGCACAACAGTTCCTCCTGGTAATGTGTAGCATGTAGAGCCCACAAGTCCCACACAGCATCTAAAATCATGGGGTCAGAGCCTCTGTACACTAAAAATATCTTCAATGTAGAGGTGACTTCAAAAGAAACCTTAGAAGTGAACAACACCCCCTTTCAATCCCAGCCCTGGCTCCAGACATCAGCAGGGGGTTAATCAGCACTTTGTGTCAGGGCAGGACACAGCCTATACAAATGTAAGTGCACCCTGCCTCCCTCCCTCCCAGCCCAGAAAGACTATCAGTATGCTGATGTAACCCTGCTACACCCAACCCTTCCTGTGTGATGGCGGTCTAGAAAGTATGCACACAGTGTAGCTGTCAACCAGGCCCAGATGTGGAGTGGAGTTAGGCTGCAAAGCACAAAGTCATAAGCACAGAGAAATAATAGTGGCATTTCTACAGTAGTAATGTAAACTGTACCTAGCTCAGTAAGCAGGATGTATCACTACTATTCCAAACATACCGAACATGGCCACACTACTCCTTTCTGATCAGGAATTACCACTTAAGTACCTGAAAGGGAATTCCCAAGGCTAGCCTATGAGAGGAGTAGGCCTCACAGTAGTGAGAAACCAAATAGAGTGTTTGTCACTACCAAAACATGCCACACAATAAAGGCACATGTCCTACCTTTTACTTACACGGAACCCTGCCCATAGGGCTACCTAGGGCCTTCCTTTGTGGTGACCTATATGTAGTAAAAAGGGAGCATAAGGCTTGGCAAATAGTTTTAAATGCCAAGGTAATGTGTCAGTAAACTGCGCATGCAGGCCCTGCAGTGGCAGGCCTGAGACGGGTTTGAAAGGCTACTTTGGTGATTGGAACAAACAGCGCTGCAGGCCCACTAGTACCATTTAATTTATAGGCCCTGGGTATATGGGATACCACTGTACAAGGGACTTACAAGTAACTTAAATATTCCCAACATGTGTAAACCAATCATACTCTGTTTAAAGGAGAGAATACATGCACTTTAGCACTCATAAGCAGTGGTAAAGTGCCCAGAGTCCTAAAGCCAACAAAAAAGAGGGTCAGAAAAAAAGGAGGAAGTAGGCAAAATGTTTAAGTATAACCCTGCAAAAGGGGTCAGGTCCAACATTATTACTTAAAGTTTCCAAGTGGCAATCATTACCACCAAGGCTCAAAGTAGCACAAATGTACATATTGTGTGAATGTGCTAAATTTATTGCTGCTCGTTAAAAAAAAAAAAAAAATTCCATTTTATATTCACATAAAAAAAATACGAATGCTGGTTTTATTGTTAAAGAGTATTGATCCCAGCAAAAATAAAAGAAGTGAAATAGCACTTCTCTACAGCTGTATCTGTGTGTTATCTTTGCCCGAAGTACAAAGATGTGAATCACTAAGTTGATGCCATTTTCACTGCATGTGTCCACGATTGGCCAAAAAGCCTTGCTACACATGTATACCATTGTAAAATTACTGGTTCATGGTTTTTAACTTTTCAGGCAGTTCAGTTTCCAATTCCACCCATTTTTCTAGTTCAATTATAACTGGCCCAGTAATCAGGGCCGGACTGGCTACCGGGCGTTTTGGCATGCTGCCGAGCTGGGGGCTGATTTCGTTGATGGGGACCTGCGTGTGCTGAACGAAATTCGTTTTGCTTTGTTTATTTCGAAGCACACGCAGGTCTCCATCAACAAAATTAGCCCCCACCGCAGTGACATCAGCCCCCAGCTCGGCAGCATGCCAAAACGCCCGGTAGCCAGTCCGGCCCTGCCAGTAATTGGTGTGATATTTATAACTCTTGATAAAATAAGACTCAGCTGAGGCGAAATTTATCAGATGAAATTAATACCACCAAATTACGCAAATTTGGTGCTTACCAAGTTACCATACCAAATTTTGCATATTCCGGTAAATAGCAGGCATTTTCCCCTAATAAATATGGGTAAGTTTGGCCTGCCAATATTTATCACAAAGCTCATAACTGCAATATCTGCTTATCTGGTGAATCTTTGCAGGACGCTAGGTCCGTTAGTGTTCGTCTTTATTTGATGACCTAACTTTTGTGACTGCTTGCTTTAAAACTTTGGGGAAGATACAGGGGGTTGCATTGTTTGACACTAAAGTGGTACCTATACGGCCAGGAGCTGAACGTACCTTTTTAATGTATGAATTGTTTTTTGACATATGAATTTGAAGTCCTCTGTCCTTTTTAAAAGAAATTCATTTGTTTTTACTGCTTTTAAAATCGCTTGTACTCAGCCTCAGTGAACTTGCACCTCACTGGGCTGGTAACGGGGACGGACGGCGTGGCGTTATTACTTCCGCCTGTCCATTAGGACATTTGCCTGGCCCGGAAGTACGCAGGGCGCCGTCCCGCCCGAGATGCTTTACCGGGGGGATATAAGCATGGCCGCACGGCGGCCACGCAGCGGACGCGCGCAGCGGGCACGCCAAAGGCAAGCCCGTCTGCGCCCGTCCGCGCTCGGACCGTGCCTAGGGCCGGGGATGCTGCCGGTTTTAAGCCCCATCCTGCTTCTATATTCACCTATACTGGGGAACAACTGCGAGCCTTTAATACAAAGGGTAGGTGTGACGTAAAAACTGGTACTAATATCGATCCATGTATGACTCATTTTAAATGTAATGCCTGTGGGTTTTCCTACCATTTATCTGATCTACCCCAGTCATCTCTTAGTGGGAAGCATCTATCCGCTGTAAAAAATGTGACAAAGTCAGTGTCAGGCTGTCTTATCAATGCACGGTCGTTGTGTAAACCCACTCTGCTCATTGAAACACATGGTGTTGATGTGGCTTTTATTACTGAAACCTGGGGAGATAGCTCTGCAGATCCTGACTTGGCAATGGCGACTCCCTCAGGATACACACTATTTAGGCAAGACCGAGTAGGTAAAAGAGGAGGAGGACTGGCTGTCCTGTTTCCAAGTACATGGAAAGGGGTTTTTACCTCTCAGTACAATGGGCCTACCTTAGAATCCTTACTTTTTAAATTAATGATAGGTAACCATTATGCCTTTAATGGTTTGTTATGCTACTGACCCCCAGGTCCCCTGGCTAACTTTCTGATGAATATCGGCACTTCCCTGGATGTTATATCCCAGTCATCGGATTTCACGCTCCTGGGTGACTTCAACGTTCACCTGGAGGATCCACTGGATAGTGATGCTGTACATTTTATTGCAAACAGTATGGGCCTCACTCAGCAGGTGACTGGCAGTACACATTTGGGGGGTCATTTACTGGATGGAATATTTACCAGTAATGACCATCTACAATGCCTTCCTCCACTGCCAATTATATGGTCGGACTACAAAGCTATTATGTTTTCGTTTCCGGTACAAAACCCCCAGACAAAGAAATTGATAAACAGGCAGCGGAAAATGATCCGGCCCTGGAATAAGCTGGCAGTGGGTATGTTTGAATCTGCATTAGCCCATAACTCTCCACCTCCCTTAGAAGACTCAAATGAAGCTGTTGCGGCTTTTGAGGACTGGCTGAGAAAGTCAATAGACCAAGTACTACCAGTTAAATGCATCTCTAGTCATAGGCCCAGACCCACCGAACCTTGGTACTCAGAACAGCTTAGGATACAAAAACAAAAATGTCGCCGTCTGGAAAGGAAGTGGAGATCCTCAGACGAATTGGAGGTTAAAGCTAACTATAAATCAGCCTTGCTTGAGTATAAAAAACTTATCGATAAGGAGAAAACTAGCTATTTTACCACAGCTATACTTTCAGCAAAAAACTCGTCAAAGGAACTTTTTTCGACGGTTAAACGATTAGCCAATTGCTCTGTGGTGGCAGATTCACCTAAAACTCAGGCATTCTGCGACAGGGTGGCTACGTTTTTCCAGGATAAAGTCATTGCGGTCTATAATGGTCTCATCAAGTCCACGGATCAAGGAATGGTTCCTTCCTTAGAGGCTGCTGCTAGACCTGGGATTACCGGTATTATCCCCAGTACCCACGCTGAATACAGGGACCATCCTGAACTATCTGCCTTTCCAATACTGACAGTGGAAGCAACAATTAACTTGTTGAGATCCACTAAATCAGGCTCTCCACTGGACCTATGCCCTCCAAAGATCTTTCATCTTCTACCAGAGATCTTCGCCTCTCATCTGACGCCTATATTTAATCAAATGTTCTCCTCTGGTTTATTCCCCACTAGCTGGAAGTTGGCATCCGTGCTTCCCCTTCTGAAGAAGCCAAATCTTGATGAGACTGACCCCAATAATTACCGCCCAATCTCCAGACTTCCGCTGCCAGCAAAGATGATGGAGAAGGCCATGAATAATACTCTATCAGATTATATTGAAAGGCATGGCCTTCTCGATGACACTCAGTTCGGGTTTCGAAAACATCATAGTACCGAACTGGCGTTGATCACATCATCTGAACTGATTAGGCAGACAGTTGATTCGGGGGGCAGTGCAGCACTTGTGCTGCTTGACCTCTCCGCCGCATTTGACACGGTGAACTATCAGAAACTTTTGGAAGTTCTGAGGGGAATTGGGGTCAAAGGGAATGCACTTTCCCTTCTTGATTCATTCCTGTCTGGCAGGGAACAATTTGTGGCACTAGAAAATTTTAAATCACCCAATTTTATACTTCCATGTGGTGTGCCACAGGGGTCGTCCTTGAGCCCGGCTCTTTTTAATATTTATGTTGCACCGCTGGCGAAGTTAATCAGGTCCCTAGGCTTTTCGGCTATATCCTATGCCGACGATACGCAGATCATCGTCTCAGTGTCAGGTTCCCCCACTAACACTATGAAACAGTTCCATACCTGCCTTCGTCAGGTTGGGGACTGGATGGCTGCCAATTGTCTAAAACTTAACTCTGGTAAGACGGAGGTCTTACTCTTTGGTGCTCACACTGATTTCTGGTCACCTGGTCTCTGGCCCTTGGAGCTTGGGCCATTTCCCACGCCAGTGATCAAGGTTAAGAATCTGGGAGTCATTTTCGATTCCAAACTCTCATTTGAAAACCATGTCAACCAGGTTACCTCTCTTTCTTTCTACACGCTAAAGCTTTTGAGAAAGATCCTCCCATTTATTCCAGCTGAGCTACGTAAACTGGTGGTCTCTGCACTCGTTCTGTCAAGAGCCGACTACTGTAACGGGCTTTTTATCAATCTTCGGAAAAAGTGCCTGTCTAAGCTGCAGGTTGTGCAGAATGCAGCGGCTCGGCTCCTGCTGAACATTCCAAGATACAAATCTGTGTCAAAGGTGCTCAAGGATTTACATTGGCTGCCAATAAAAAGACGTATAGAGTTTAAGGCTCTATGCATTGTTTTTAAGGCCACACAGGACATAGGACCAGGTTTTTTAAAGAGGAACTTGTTACCCTATATTCCAGTCCGTTGTCTCCGCTCATCCTCTGCCCATGATTTGATTGTTCCCAGGGTAAAAAAATGCTCCTGGGGGGGAAGAAGCTTTCTGGTCGGCGCAACTAGGTTATGGAATTCTCTCCCAATAAGATTGAAACAAGAAACACATCTGTTAGCTTTTAGGAAAGCACTAAAGACATGGTTGTTCAATCTTTAAAAATGTCTGCGAACCTCCTAGCTTAAATCCTGTCTCTGATGAGCAAGCGCCTTGACACCCTTGGGTGATTGTTTCGCGCTCTACAAATCTCCATTTCATTTCATTTCATTTCATTCATATGTGCGGCAACATGCACCACACATATCTCAACCAACTGGTCCAATAGTTTACATTGTCTCTTACCTTATATTTAACAGGTCGCATTGTAGAACTATTTCTTTTAGATTTACAATCTTTGAATATAACCGAAACCCTCTACAACACGGAGCAATAATACCAGCAAAAGAGAAAGCACTTATTTGAATAAAGGAATAAATAGGTCCCTGCTGTAAAAACAGCAAACATCAGTGTGTCTATCAGCAACTTACGCCTAGAGATAAGTGCAAAACAGAGCTTTCTGAATCATATCTTTCAGAAGATGTTATTAAACATGAACTATATTGGTTTATGTTCATAATTCCTCATTTTACTGTAGCAAGTAAGGTGGTTACACTGCAATAATTAGACATTTGAAGAATCAATTATTATTGAACCATGGGAATAAACATCCTTGTTGTTATCACTTGCTAGAAAATGTGCTGAAAGTGCTCATTAGATATATCCTGCTTTCGGTATTGATCTCATTTCATATCCAAATGTCAGTGTAAAGTTTGAAATTGACATGGATTTTTTTAATGTGGAAAATGTATGCAGTGAAAGGTGAGGGGGGGTTTCTGAGTTCAAGTTGCTGTTACCCTTTTCGTTTAGATTGCATTATATCTATAACAAACTTCTTATTTCATTTATGTTCAATGTATGTTAACCTCCACTGCCAGTCATGATTTGATGGCAAGACATTTTGGTATAAGCTTCAGTTATAGATTTATGGACTTTTATGTGCAAACATCACCGTATCACACATTTGTTTAAGTGTATTTATACATATCAGAGCGTTTTTTGAAGAAAAAATGTAAGTTCTTAATTAGTAAAGGCAGCATTAGTGACAATCAGAAAAAGTAAAAAAGACCCTTTTGTTTGAAGGGGTTTAATGTACAGCTGTTTCAGGGAAACTGATGTCCGATGGTTTATGATTTGTTGAGACCTGGAACGAAAATGTATTTTTCGGCGGTGCAACGAAGCATTTTCATACATCACTGAACAAAATGTGCATGTTCATACATCAATTAATACAATGAGCATAATGTCCAGTCAATCAACAACGCGGTTTCATATAGCTATGACTAAGGTAACACTTCCTTTCTGTGAATCAGGGTGACCACAACAGCTATTCAAATGAAGCAGTACCAATAACAATATTTTCCCCAAAAAAAAACTCATGCTAAAAATCAGTTTTTATGTGTCTCTATGAAAAATGAAACACTTTATTGTAGTCAAATTTTCATAGAAGTAAAATGGAATCCATTTTAAAATGAATTTTTGCTAACTTAAATCTACCCTCCAAATGATCTTACTTTACGTTCTTTGTCAGTGTTTGTCAAGCCTGACTCTTTATAGCATTGTCTGGCAAATTGAAGACTATTTTATTAATCACAATAATAATAACAGTAGTACAATTTGCTTTCTATAGCCCTTTCACGAGCACCCGTGATAAATTAAATGGTACTCAATATACTAACCTTGAAAAAATATGAAAGATTGTGCTAGCATTGCGGGCGATTAACACTCGTGACCTGCAGGTCACAGATGAATTGAGCAGGGAGTGGCTAGCTCTCTTAGCCATTTCACTTAACTCCAGTGCTGAAAGTTAGTTGCTGTCACCATTTACAGGTACATACTGTTTAATGTAATTATCAGTCCTCGGTGAGCAAGATTCAGGAAGGAAAAATAATTTCTACCCAAATCAGGACTACAAGTTATCAGGGGAAAAACGGTAATATGGCAATTTACCCTTCAACCTTTTCGCGAAAGAAAACCTGGGAAAAGGAAATGGAAAAACAGACAGAAAGAAGCAAAATATATAGAATCAGAGTACATAAGTCAAATTTCCTTAATTTCTCATTCCTAGCATGACGACTTGAAATCATACGGCACCTTCTAAATACTGCACCCTGCGGAATAACTGTGTACAGTACTGAACTGGGAAGGTACTGTGACCATTGCTATACTAGAGTGTCTTTAAAAATAATGATATTGGCATGTTCGCTATAAAATCACGGTGTGAGTTAAGGTTCTGGGCAGATCCCAGCAAAAAAAAAAAAAACATATATTTTTATTGTTATTCTTGAGAGCTGTTCTGTTCGCTCTGCACCTTTAAAATCCGGCCCACTGCTTCCATCGTGCCAAATGAGCACAGGAAAAAATGTTTTTCTCGCTTTTATTTGGATCGTAAATCTGTTTCATTAACATTTTCATCTACTGTAGATTTTCAATTCTCTGAGTGAACACAGTCATCAATCAATTTAAACTCTCTGTTTTATTATCTAAACCTTCTATTGCTATGCGGATTCCGCCCACAAATCATTAATGGGTTCTCGAATGGTGCAAAGGAGAGGCGCACATACTGAACATGCTAAATGACTGCACGATGGACAGCCCTGACCAAGATCAAACAAGTCACAGGAGTCAAACACTTTAAAGAGATGACTTTCCTGAAACTGAAACTGTGTCGATTACATTAATGGAAGGCTTCCTTTATGCAGAGACATTACAATTTCCAAATGCTCATCTGTCTCTGGTATGCGTTATTTCATAATGCATAAATATCTTCATTTTTTAAATGTCGTTAGAAAATACGTCATTTTAATGATAAAAAGGACATTACGAGATGAAACCACACCGAAAAAAACATTATCATGTTTAATATATGTCAGTCTAGAAAACCTGTGTAACAGCTTACAAAATGCCAATGCACAATTCAAGTTTAGACCGTTTTTAAGCAGCATAACAGGTGATTTCAACCACTCAAAGGCCCCCATGAGCTGGCTGGGGCGGTATCTGCGAGGGGATACATCCCTAGACAATTTCAAGTGGCCTGGTGGTCCTGCTCATAGGATTACATGCCGGTGTGGCAACTCTGGATCCGCTCCTGCCCGGTCCAGATCTGCACCCAATAAAACTGGTGGTGAAGAGGGGTAGAGGCTGCGGGCAAAGGTGCAGCCTGGTCCTTTCCCATTGTCTCCAGTACCACAGGGAAAGCAGACAATGCTCTTGCAGAAAGGCCTGTACGTCCCCTCACCCCAGATGTTCTATCCACCACTGCTCAACATCCCTGACCAGCACCGACCTTCCCACCGATATTTCGCACCTGCTCAGAACAGCGGATGTGTCCCCAGAGTGAAAGAAAACATGCAGAAGAGTACCCAGTAATTTCAAGTCCACGTGATCATTTCCCCGTCCAGGGTCAATTTTTCATAATGGCCAGATTTAGCTGCAGGAATACAACCAGGAACCAGAGGTTCTAGGGCCTAATTATTCCTGCACCTCAATCCAGGCAACTCATAAGGAGAACCAAGGTGTGTACACGATCATACAAATCAAAATTCCAAACACTGAGTGGCGAAGAACAGAAGTCATGTAAGTTCTGGAAAAACAATATCCTTATACATTACAGGCACCTTGTTAGGTTGAGTGATCGTAGGTTTGACATTTTGAACTGTGTTTCTTGTTTCCGTTCTGATCCTTCACTAACCCCCATCAAGTACATTTTTGGTCAAACAAGAGGCAAACATTAAACTGGCCAATTTTCTCCCCCACAGCAAATAAGAATGAAAAACAGGCTCCACGATGGCTAGAGTAATCTATTTCCAATGTTGTAGGATATGGGAAACTCCTAAACCTGCACCGCATTTCAAACATGGGGGTGAACCTTCCTTAGCACACAACTTTGCCTCCTTCCTTCTTGCAGTCATCACTCAGCTGCATTCAAGGGGGGAGCAATAGTCATCCTTACCCTGAGTTATCACCCCCAATTTCTCAATACCTGGAATATATGGTCACATTTGCTGGAACCAATAAAATGTTTGTATTAAGTTCAGTTTTACGCCTTAATATACATAGCTTTCCTCTATTGCAGCTTGGTTTCCCACTATCCTAAGCTCTGGGTCCTTAAAGCCCAAGGTGGTATTTTTGAATGATTTACAGATTTGGCCACAATATCTCTTCATCTATCTTGTACTGATTCTACGAATTCCTTTTCTACCTTGTGTAATATACTAGTTAGGTTGTGACAATGTGCATAAGCTGTGTCTAAACTTTGTGCAGGTTTGAAAAATTCTCCCATAATTTCAGCAGTTTTAGTATCAAGTACAGGATTTGAATATTTTCTCAAAAACGACTACAGAAAAGATTAGATCATAGTTAGTGTAGTAACACTGAAATTGTCCTTCACCATAGTATAAACTTTTTAATACACTGCAGGAAATCCCATATGTCACAGGAAGGTGGTGATAACTCAGACCCTCCGATACTGATGTAGGCAGCTGCATTCACACATAACAATAACGAGCATCTATAGTTTCTACATATTCATATAGCTTTTTTGTAAATACATTCATTGAAAAATCACCTGTGGACAGGTCTCCATGTGGCAATGCTTAAAATGTTGTCATCAGACAAAAGTATTCTAGGCACAGAAGTAGGGTTAATTTTTGCCGTGTATATGTGATGTGGCAAAATTTAAACTATAAGAAACATTACAATTATTATAGAAAAAAATAGCAAGTATACATGTGCATATACGTTTGAGTTTCAATGATATCGCATTTGGATCCATTATTTCTTTGGAAACAGACCTCGCAACTCCTGGCAAAATTTGGGTGAGATGTTTAGTAGAGTTTGCAGCACAAGCAAAGTTCAAAACATTTTCTGACAAGGCTTTTCAGTGAAGTCTCTTTATAACACAATTCACGTTTCTTTATAGCCTTGTAAATACATTTCTCAACAATTACACAGTTCTTGTTTGCTGTTGAATATTTCCATCAAAATTTGACTCAGTCTTTTCCTTGGAAATCGATCTCAAAGTTCAATTGAAACACAACTATTCCTCAAGGCGGTTAATACAGAGTTGAATTGTTGTAGCAAAAGGTGTGATGTGTTTTCTCCGAATCATTAATTGCAAAGTAAGTCCATTCATGTTCTGCGTACATTTGACTTGGTTTTCTGGCTCTTTGGACCTTCTCACAGACGGTCCTTCACCATCACTGTCGCTCTGCTCAGACTGACTAAAGATCTCTGTGATTGTCCGTGATTGTCCGTGGTATCTTTGTCTCTGTCAGGATGCGTATCAGCTTTTCTTGTCTTCTGGGCCAAAGCTCTCTGGGTACTACCCGTGTTTCAGGTGTACTGGTCCCTTCGATGGGGTCAAAATCATGCCTAGTCAGCCCTTTCACTTGTGACCCTTCAGTACCTACAAGAGCCGATACTTTCTGACCCCCTTAGGGCCAAGTACGCGGAGTCCCATTAGCTTGTGTGTCCTCAACAGCTTGGCTGACCTGAATTGGTTGCCTCTCTGCAACCACCAGCACATCTGAGACAGGCGTTGTTATCATCAAGAGGGCTTGGGACTCTGCGGGTGTGGGCAGTGTGTAGCCAATTCGGGAGACCACCTTATTTAACAGCAGTTGTGGTTACCAGAATCACCTGGAACGGCACCAACGAGGTTCCAAGCTTGACTTGCGTACTTGCTTCTTCACCAAGACCCAGTCTCTGGGACTTAGAGGACCCAGTCTCTGGGACTTAGAGCATGGCACTGCTCCTGTTGAGGAGAGGTTGCAGCTTCCCCAACCTGCTGAGACACAGAACGCACCACGTCAGCCAGTCCTTTATAGCAATCGAGCACCAAGTCATCTGTTATATTCATTAATTAATTTGCTGGAAAACTGCAGGCTGTCTTATGGCCCTCCCCATGATCACTTTGTGCAGGTAAAGACCCGTCCTCCTGCCCGGGGTACTTCTCAAACTCATCAACACAAGAGGCAATGCATCAGGCCATTTCAGAGAAGTTGAAGCACACACCTTTGCCAACCTGGTTTTTAATGTTCCATTGATTTGTTCCACACTTCCAGAAGCCTTTGTAGGATAAGCACAATGGAGCTTCTGATCAATTTGCAATGCTGCACATAACATCTTCAAGACCTCCTTATTAAAATTAATTCCTCGGTCTGACTCTAAAGAAGTCAGAAATCCAAAACGCGGTATCATCTCCAACATCACACATACATTTTTCTAGATTACGTTAGATTTCATTCATTCTTTACACATATTACTATTTAAATGAGGATGATTAGAATTTCATAACACATGAGTACATCACTTTAACTTTTTAATACACGTTGAAATAACATGTTGAAGCTGACTAATAAGAATATGAACCTATATTATTCTAATGAATATGATATCATCTATTCTACAATTATCTGCATGTTTTTACGATTCAGTAACTAAGGGGCTCATTACGATGGCGGGCAGATTTGATCCGCCCGCCACCGTAGCGGTGATTGGGTCCGACCGCCATGCGTGCGGCGGTCCCGCCTATGCAATTATGATGGGACCGTCACCGCTGCGGTCGGTTTCCGCACCTTTAACATTGCGGCGGAGGGTGCTGACAGCAGCACCGCTGCGATGTGAAAAAGAGCATGTTGTGCATTTCACTGCACTACGTCGCAGGCACTACACTGTGCCTGCCACTTGGTGCAGTGAACTGGTGCAGTGAACCCAGTGCACCCACACCTCCCCCCCAACACAAGGGGGGCCCGCAACGGGCCCCGAAGACATTCTCCGCATGCCTTTCAATGGCGGTTCAACCACCACGGAAAGGGGTATCATAATCGCGCCGGCGGAGCCTGCTACTCACCGCCGCCATTCTGAGCATGCTGACCGCTCTGCCGGGCAATCGGAACGATTGCTACCAGCAAAAAAGCTGCGGACGGACTTTCCATCCGCCGCGGTACCCACCGCCATCGTAATATGGCGGGGGTATTTCACGTTACGATAGCGCAGTGGGCGCCACCGCCGGCACGGCGGTGGCGATCCACCCGCCATCGTAATGAGCCCCTAAGATCTTATACATTTATTTCTCATTTTTCTTTAATGTGTGGTTAGTGCACGTCTATTCATAGGAAACTCAAAACGTCTCATAATCGGTTTATGTGCCAAGCAAAGGTTCTGACAGCTTTTCAGCTGTATCAAGACCAACTAGAATTAAGTTGTAGACCCTATTCTTTAATGACAGCAGAAGCCCAAGATAATTCTAGAACAGCGACCCCATTATCTTATACTGTGTCAGTCACAAATAAATATGCCACAGCATGAAATTATAGATTGAAAAATACCTGAGGTGTTGCCAGAAAGTAGATTTCTTGATGTTTCTAATTCTAACACTTTAAATTCTGATGTTGTCTGGACCCAGTCGATACCACCAAACTCTCTGCATATTGACTCTGATATGGGTACTCTGATCCCGATAACCACATCTATTGAAGTCCTTATGATGAGCCCCCGCCTCTAACATACAAATTTGCCTTATGAAATAGAACAGCGTAGAGTGCTAAATTGAACAATATTGATAGATTAGGATTATATAACCTTGGGCCATGCATCCCAAACATATAAATGGCACTACCTCTTATCATACTCATTCAATTTCAGTAAATACTGGTAAAGCAGTGGGAGAGCTGCTCACACTGGTGTCTGTTACATGTCCAGGGAGAATCACTAGTTCTTTTTGCTACTCACAGCATTGCCAACTTTATTTTTGTCCAAGGATAAATCAAGGGAAATTTTATTGATTGATAATTATAAAAATACATTTCACAATCGCAATGCCATTTTATTGTTTTACTGAGCAGGGAGATTGAACCTTTTTTCAATACTACCAAACGATCTGCCCCAATAGTTTGGATGGGGAACTTTAACATTCGTCATTGTCCAGAATGATGCAGTTCATCCGTAGGGTTTGTGCCTATTCAGGGGAGTTACTGACACATTTTTTTTCCATACTTTCGATAATGAGGCTTTAAACTTGCCTGTTGTGAGGTTCCATCAACAGTTTGCATTGGATACTTTTTACAACTCACCCATTCCCAGACTTTTACTGGTAGGGGTCAATTGAGTGCTACTGATTTAATTTTATTCTTAACTTATTCAATTTGGTGTTTCAATGCCTTTTCTGTTGTTGAAAATGTGCTCAATGATCACAGTAAAATGTCATTTACATACTGTATGGGCTTCCTCCCCATGAACAAACAATTGACTCAAACTCCTCTGATAGCTGAGAGAAATAAGGGTATTCAGATGAAATAGGAGCATGTGGATAAGCCATGCTTTTTGGTTAATCTAGTGCCCTGAAATAATGCAGACTGTGTATGGATGGGAATATCGAGGGAGAGATCTATGCTTTCATATTTGGCTTGATTAAGGAACTTTTGAATGTCCTTTTATGACATCACAGGGTGATACCAGTAAGATGGTTTGATTCACATTGCTCCAAAGCACACTGAAATCTCATTCACACACTTAAATTCACACCAAGGTATAAAGAAGATGTGTGTCTGTGAGGATTGTGGTGTATTATATGGTATGGTTGTGTGACCTTACTGTGTAATAGACCTACAAAACTGTCTTGGGTCCAGTCAGGCTTGTTTGTAAAACCTTTAGCTCAACCCTGGGAAGCTGTGGTTTCGAGCAGCAAAGCTTAAACAAAGGGAGCAGTGTTAAGCATTCAGAAGCACCAAACAACAAAATAAGAAAGTCACACAACATGAAAGAAATCCAACACCAATTTATAAAAATATAGATCGCATTTTTATGAATTTTTAGACAACAAGATGAAAAAAATCCCCCAAAGGGTTATGGAGATAAAGATTTTTATGTGAAATGGAAATCTCAGCTTTTTAGTCCAAAGCGCAGATAAGCTATGGTAACCATAAAGTTTAGAAACTTTAGAAAATTTTGAAAGAGTTGTGTTTGGCTACTCTGGCCCAAGTGGGGAAACCAAATCCAACAGGGAGAAAGTAAGGGGGCACTAAGGAATATTTGGACAGTTACCTGGTCACCAAAGTAGTCTCAAGTCATCCAGTTCCACACTTCACATAAAGGCCTCCATAGACTTCAAGGAAGTGGTCCTGATGTTGGGGTTGGTGTCCTTCTTTGGCAACCAGTCTGGATTCAGGCTACACTTCTGGCTTGAGTAGACTCAGCTACAACTTTTGGCCATCGAGGATCGGTCTCTTGGGTCGCCCAGCGCCAGTAAGGAGCGGTTTGAAGAAGGTGGCTACTGACTTGCTTCTTGGGCTTCTTCGGAAGTGATGATTGAGTCAGATGCTCAGGAAGTTGATAACTGGATTTACACCTCTGTGGAAAAGCTGGCTCCCCTATCGAGACATAAGACAGGGAGAAATAGGATTTTGGTACCATGGTTCAATGATATTTTGAAACAAGAAAAAAACTCTGCAAAAATGTAGAAAGAGCCTGGCATAAAGATAATAGCACAGGAAAGAGTGAAGCACAAACAGGCACTTAACATATATCAGGCAATGGTTAACTCCACTAAGAGGGAATTCTTTGAAGGCAGGATTGAGCGTGTGAATAACAAATGTAGAGACTTTTTTAAAATTGCTAAACAATTCTCAGATCTGGTAGCTTGTCACAGGAGTAAGGAACCCAAGGCAAAGTAGTGCAAACAACTGACCACATTCTTCCATAATAAAATCCAGGATATTTAAACCAGCCTAAATATTATAGGGACTTCTGACATAGGATCTTACACTACAGCCATGAACCCAAATAAGGTGTGTTGCTCCTTATCTTCCTTTAATGTTGTCTCCTTGGAAGATACTAAGGCTGACATCTTAAACCTGAAGTCAGGCACCCCCTTACATCCCTGTCATCCCTTTCTCTTAGCTCTGGGAGTGGACGCCATTAACCCAATGGTTAACACTCTGTTCAATGAGTCTCTGGCAACAGCCATAGTTCCCTCCTTATGAAAACAGGCTAAAATCTTTCCCACCCTCAAAAATCAACTGCTGACCCTAATGTCCCAGGAAACCACAGGCCTATTTCCCTCCTGACAGCGGCGTCCAAATTATTGGAAGAATTTGTACACCGGCAGCTGTAAGACTATATTGAATCTACTGAGCTATTAAACCCCAGCCAATCTGGTTTCAGGCTAAATTTTAGTACAGAGACCACACTCCTGGAAGTTTCAGAACTGATCAGAAATACTTTGGATGCCCAGGGAAAGGCTGTTTTGGTTTTGTTAGACTTGGCATCAGCTTTTGACACAGTCCCCTATTCCAGGCTGCTCTCTTGTCTACAGGATATAGATATCAAGGGCTCTGCATGGATGTGGCTGAAATCCTTCCTGGATGATAGGGGATAGGAAGTCTGGTTGTCTCCTTATTCCTCTGGTATAAAGAGATTCTCAGTAGGAGTGACCCAAGGCTCTTCCCTCTGCCCAACTATGTTCCGTATCTATATGACCCCGCTTGATGCATTGGTTGAGTCTTTCAGGGCCAAGATAATCATCTATGCTGACGGCACTCAGCTTTTCTTTTCATTTAAGAAAGGCGAAGTAATAGCTCCTGATGCTTTCAAACCATGTCTTTCTGCAGTCTTTCAATGGATGCACATCAACCACCTCAAGTGCAATGCAGATAAGACAGAGGTTCTGAGCTTCGAACATAATTTTAACCTGAACTGGAAATCCATTGGCCAGAGGGGGCCTCACTTCCCAATTTGCAAGTCGAGGCCATTAAAAGTCTGGGAGTCAAGGTCAGTAATCAGTTGACCTTCCATAATCAAATAAACATGGTAGTGGGAATATGCTTTGGCCTTGTGCGTACTGCAAAAAAATGTTTGCACTTCCTTTCCGTCCATGCTAGAAAAATGGTGGTATTGAAGTTGGTCATGTCCAGGCTAGACTATGCTAATGTTCTATATGTAGGTCTTCCGCAGTACCTAGTGAGAAACTATAAACAGTTCAAAATGCGGTACACGTCTTACACTCAATCTCCCAAGACGGGTTCATATTTCTGCACACTTAAGGGATCTGCATTAGCTTCCTGTCAACAAGCATATTCTGTTCGGATCCTGCTCTTTATGTATAGAGCGCTGAATCAAACTGGCCTGAGATATCTGTCCACCAGGATACAACGTTACAGACTCAAGAGAAATCTGTGTTCATCTAATGACCACTTAACCACAGGTCCGGGGATTCAACGGCCTTTTGCCTACTTGGGCTCTTGAGCATGGAACAAACTCTCATTGGACCTACATCAAATGGACAGACAGGGACAGTACAGAAGGAAACTTAAGACCTGGCTGTTTGCCCATTAGTGAAAGAGCACCCCTTCTCTTCATTAACTGTGAATAGAGGCAGGGCACTCTTTTTGAGTAGCCTCTTGCTGTATAAATCCCAGTTTCATTTCATTTCATTTGATGGCCATCATGCTGGTTCCAGGGGGTCAGCTGACTGATCCTTGGAGCCACATCTTTGGTCGGCAGGTGCAGTCCAGCAGTTGGTGAAGCCTCTCTTGCCAGGTCCAGGGGTCAGCAGGGCAGTTCTTCTTTGGTCCTTTCTCCAGTTCCATTGTGATCTGAGGTTCAGGGCATCTTTGCCATATTTGTTCCCAGAAAGTGCACTGTAGGGGATAATGTGGTCACTTATCAATGGGCCAGCAGGATCCCTCTCGTCCTGTGAAGATGTCCGGCTATGTGTGGTACCTGGCAATACCAGAGTGCACTATTATGCCCACTCCCAAGATATCTGAACGCTTCCTTGGATGTTAGGAGCTTGGTTGCCCACCCTAGAGGCATGGCTCACTGTGGGCTACACACCCACAGGAAAACTAGTTTGGCCACCAGTTACCCCTCCCTCTTCCCACCGCCAGCCTATGTATCTGAACAAAGGGGCAACCCTTCAGGAGTGTGATCACCATTTGCCCAACAAAAGCGGCTTTGCCTTTGGAGCTCTCCTTCTGGGCCAACAACCTCAGTGGCATCCTAAAAGGGAGAAGTTACACCTTTCCCGGTAGCAGATCTGTATTGTTCCTGGGTCAGGACGTCATTCACACTACTCCCCCGGGAGCACAGAAAACCACTGGACAAACTGGGGAACAGAGTGGCAACTTTCCAAAGGTTGTCTTTACCTAAAATTGACATTAAATTTGACTTAGGCATCAAGTCGGGTTTAATGCCATGAGTATTTTGATACCTTAACGTGCCTACTTTAGTAGTCCCATACAGAAGCTAGATGGACTGAGAGGTCAGCCTGTGTTAGCCCAATGGGGCTACTAACTTTTCCTCAACAAAAATGACAATTTGGAAGCTTTGCTGCTAGAGCATTTTAAAAGCATATGTTGTACTTAATAAAGTACAACTCACTGCCTTAGAGCTCCATAGGCCTTCCATGGGCGAGGCTTATATATATTGCTATGGGAAGTGCAGGCTTTGTCATTGGTTTAAATGACAAATTCGAAATAGCATTTTAAAACTGCTCTTCCAGGCTGCAGTGGCAGGCTGGGAGCCATTTTGTACTTTATTACACCCAGGTGGGCACAACCAGTGCTGCAACCCTGGGGGAACACTCTGTTTTACATGCCATAGGTACCCATGGTACCATATACTAGGGAATTATAAGTAAGTCATCTTATTCCAGTTGGGGAAGCCAATTAAACACATGTTTTGTAAAGGGTTACAACACTGACACTGAGGTCTGGTTAGCAGGCCTCAGTGCACTCTCTGAGTCGAAAAACCAGCAGTATCAGTCCAAAACTTTGGGGGTGATCATGCAAAAGTTGCATTTCCTTACATTGTCTATTCTGAAGGCATACAAAAGGACTATTAAACATAGGAAAAAAACATAAAACATGAATCCTTGTTGGCGGCCAACACCTAATCAGCTAGCAGTGCTTTTTGGCATATTGTTAATTAACCATTCTTCATGGAGTCCACTGATTCTTGCCCAAATACTTTGATTCCTCCTGATAAGTGGGTGAGCCACTTCCCATAGGTATACTCGTGCTCTCTGCCTATTGACAAACCCTTAACGTTGAAAAGGGAGGCTGATAAAGACAATTTTGAATATCTTTCAGAAGCAAGGCTCATGTCCCAGATGGGATCCCAGTTGAACTTTTCAAGGATATTAGTCCTCTCTGGAATTATTTAGTCTCCAATGTTCTAAGGGAGGGCTTACTGCAGTTTTTATTCATGCCACCATTGTCCCAATCTTAAAGATGGGGTACGAATGTGATTCCAAGTGTTATCCACTGACATCTCTTATAGAGTCAATAGCTATAATTGCACTTAGGATTTTGCTGGATGGCCTTAAGGAATGAGCCCATGAAAAACCCATTGTTTCAGATCTTCATTACGGTTTTAATGCTAGTCTCTGTACAATCGAACATTGCCTCAATCTCTACCTTTTAATTAGTATATATTAGAGAGCCAAACATGGTAATTTAAATTTAGTTTTTATAGATTTAAGTTCAGTTTTTGATCATGTAAACTAATCTAAATTGTGGACTATAATGACTAATTTGAAGGTAGGTTAACACATAATTTGCTTTTTGAAGTAACTACACAGCAAGGTGACTCCCAGTATAAAATGTGGTCCTATTCACCATTCCTACTTAACACGGGAGTGAGGCAGGACTCTATGCTTGCCCCTTTTTATTCATGGTTTATAAAAATGGTCTTCAGAAACATTTGGTTGGATCAAGTTGTTGCTCGAATGTGAACTTAGCTTGACAAAACAGAAGACAAGACTCGTTTTGCAAAACAGGAACAGTTGGTTTAATCGAACTCTTTGGCCGATAGAACAGTTACAGAGTTGGGGTCTGAGGACTGTCTCAGAGTACAATTGATATGAGCGCCATTTCCTGGAGCATCATAAAAAATTCCCAGGTCCTTTTTAGGAAGAGGAATGCAGGCCTAGTCATGGAGTCATAAACTACTCCCACCTGATAATAAATGCAGGTGGATCTTGACCTTGCATGGACACAAAGAGGGCCAGTGGGTAATGTGTCCAGATTTCCGGCATGGGGAGTGCTTGATCACTGCGGGTGCTGTGTGGGCTGTGGCCTCATTAGCTGTGTGTTCCTAACTTCATGTGGCATCTAAGTTAATGGTGTTTTGGGAATGCGTGCACCCTTCCAGCCATGTGTGCTTTATTGGGGCCAATCTGCCTGGACCATTGGTGTGTTGAACCTATCTATGGGACTGATCTGGGTTTTTTCTGTTTGCGCATTTGTTCTGCTGACTTCGTGCAACCACACCTGTGATCTGTCAATCAGTTGCCTTAGGCCTAGGTCGCAAGGCCTACCTGACCACGTATTTCTGACACTGGGTTGATGGAGAGTTCATATCAGGTGATTTTGACAACAGTGATACGATCTCATATTTAGATACACATGTATCATTGTGTACATTAACATGAACGTTTTCAATATTAACAAAGTAAATATTTGTCCAGAGTAGGTACTCACCCAATTCTAGCTCTCCTTTATGCCGACGATGGGGTTATTCTGGCAAGGAGACCTAATGAGTTACAGAATCTGTTGCATCAGTTTTTGAGGTTTACGGTTTACTTAGATCTCACTATTATCCAATCCAAAACACATGTTATGGCTTATGGCCCTAAGAGGGTGAAATCTAGGGCCTAGTTTGTTAATAATAGTAGGATTACATTAGTCCCTACTTTCCCTTACTTAGAGATCCTGTTTGATGAAGAATGTAGCTGGAAGGCATCTGAGCGCACTTGGTCGTCTGAGTTTGCTAGGGGCATTGAGGTGTTTACTTTTTCATCTACAAAGAGGATGAAGCCTCTAAAAGAACTTGTAAGAATATATATCGGGAAAAGTCTTTCAAATGCCATGGCTATGGGGAGTGCAGAACTATTGCAATATCCAGAAAATTAGAATGCGTTTCTGAGGATGTTGCTGCCAGTTCCAGCTAATAGTACAACTCATTTTGGCATGGTAAATTGGGGATTGGTTGTACAAGGGGAGGAAGGATAACAAGGAAGAGGTCCAAGGAGATCTGAGAGCAGAGACCCTGTTTTAATAGGGTGATTGGTGCCCCACTAGGTGGGGTGTCGGTTGAGGAGGAGATCCTTTAGCTGTCTCTTGAAACACAGAAATGAGGGGTTCATGCTGATGAGTACTGGTATGGAGTTCCATATTTTAGGGTCATTGCTCAAGAAGGAAAGTGCCAGGATTTTTTGTTTCAATCAAAATCAGCCGGTCGGAATTGGAACCGACGATATCGGTCATAAGACTTCCGACCTGTGGTCGGAGGCCTTTCGACTGACATCGTAATAGGCCCCTCAGATTCCTAAAAGTCAACAAAACAGTTTCAGAAAAAGGAGATGACCCTGCAGAGAGGGCCAAGTCCAACAATCACAAGCAAATTCCCCAAATTTACTATTTTGAAGATCCTTGGGTTGGTAGACTTCACTATTCTGGTCAAGTATAAGATTCCATGGTGGAAATTATAAGACAGCACCAGGGCTCAAGCAGCTAAAACAACAATGACACATCACCTTCCAAAGCATACTAGGCCGAAGTCAATCTAATCTATATCAATTCCTAGAAATATTTTTTTTAAAAGAGCAAAGATACCAGCTGAAACTTGAATTATCCAAACAAACCAGGGACATTTTTCAAAATACTACCCTACAAACATTTGTAAATATCCAAGGCATACCATACCTAGAATCCATAGCAAGAACATTAATCTAAAAAAATCTCAATATTCCAATTACACACAAAATTAAAGTTCAACTAACAAAAATGAGCCATAATAATTTATTTAAAAATATTAATTATTTTTTCTATTGAGTCAAAAATATGCATTTCAATAAAACAGAATGCATTTAAACTTAGAGGCAAATATAAATAAAAGTAATATTATAAAATAGATTGATCTACATTAAAAAACAGAACCTCACAATAACGAAAGACCTGTTACCAAGTAGCAATAACTGAATGCAATATATAGCACTTAATGAAGCATTGGGAAAACAGAATCAACTATAAAGCAAATAAACATTTCCCACCCATTGATAAAGAACATATATAACTTAGAGTTTTGTGCGTTGTTGTCCATGATCTTGAATTAATCTAAAAACAATAAATCCACAAAAAGACATATAAAATCTCAAAAAATGAAAGCGATAAAAAACATATCAACAGAAAAAAAATCACAATTTTCAGATCCCTTGAAAACCTGAAAAACAATGCATCCAAAAATAGGGAAAGTCTTCTAGTCTGATTAAAAACCTGTACAAAAGCACAAAACAAATACCCACAAACATTACTAATAACATAACTGTAACTACAAAAATATACATATAATGCAAAACACAAAATATTACATTAAACCATACATAAACTTACTAAGGAATACCACACTACTCCAAAAGTCTTAAACTATAACCTAACTCTTAAGCATTGCACCAGAACAAAACAGTCACCTTCACTAACTATACTAATGCTTAACACAGCCCCCCAACCACCAAATACACCAAAACCTAAAAGCTTTCTTTGCTGACATGGAGAGCAGCAGCAGGAACGGCAACCAGCTGGAACATTTAATGGCCCAAAGATTAGGTCAGTAGATTAAAGCGGCAAGGTAAAATTGAAGAAATGGCTGCTCAATGAAATTAAAATAAATATTACCTCTCCATCAAAGCCAATTGGGAAAAAATAAAGTGCAAGATTATGGCATGCATAAAAATTGTAAAACATCTTAAAACACGTATTCTAAGTTATGTAAATGTGGTAACCTAAAACATTTACATTTTTGGAAAATAATTGAAAAAGTATATTTTTTTATTTTGCACTACTTAGCAATATATAATAAGCATGTCTACGTTTTCCCCAAAATTGCAAAAATGTTCATGTAAAAAATATAATGTTTGTTCAAAATATTGTTTAAAAAAGTACTTTTTTTTATCATGTACTCGAATGCAAAGCATACAAGTCCAATGTTTTATCAAAATATAAAACTTAAAACATGTTAAAAATATCAAAACAAATGTAATAATTTGTATTTATTACAATGTATATTAAAACAGTGTGTAAAAATTACAAAACATCAAAATATGTTTAAAGTACGTGAAATGTGAACGTAAAAATGTGTTTAATGGTTGAAAGTAAAATTGACGTTAAAATCTAAATGTTTAAACATTAGTTGTAATAATGCAACAAAACTACACACTTTAAAGATGGTTTATTTATTCTTACTCCTTTAAGGCAAGCTACCCTCGGGGAAGGTGTTGGGCATTCAATGGTTACATTTACTATTCCCACTCCAACCTTAGGTACATTGAGAAAGTTGTGGATATTGAAAGGGTTATATTTAGAATTCCCCCTCCAGTCTAAGCTAAACTGGGGAAGGTGTTGGATTTTTAAAGGGCTGGGCTTACTATCTCCACTGTAATCTATGCTACATTATTTAATATTTAAATTAAAGAATTGGACATTGAAAGGGTAAAATTTGCTATTCTTGCTCCGAACTTAGCTAAATTGAAAAAAGTGTTGAGCATTGGAAGGGTTACATTTACTTTTCTAACACCAATCTAAGATTCACTGGGGACAGCCTTGGAAGTTGAAGGGTTAAATATACAATTCTCACTTCAATCTAGGCGTCTTTGGGGACGTTTTGAGAATTGAAGAGGTTAAATTTACTGTTCTCACTTCAGTCTAAGCTACATTAGGGAAAGCATTGGACACTGAAGGGTTAAATTTTCTATTCCAACACCAATCTAAGCTACATTGGGGAAAGCATTGGACTTTGAAAGGGTTACTTTTTGTAATCCTACTTCAATCTAAGCTACATTGAGAAAGGTTTTGGACTTTAAAAGGGGTAGATTTACTATTCCTACTCTAATCTAATTTACATCGGGAAAAGTGTTGGGCATTGGAAGGGTTAAATTTACTGTTCTAACACCAATCTGAGCTTCATTGGGGACAGCCTTGGAAGTTGAAGGGTTAAATATACTATTGTCATTTCAATCTAGGCTACACTGGGGAACGTTTTGGGAATTAAAGGGGTTACATTTACTGTTCTCACTTCAGTCTATGCTACATTAGGGAAATCATTGGACACTGAAGGGTTAAATTTACTATTCCAACACCAATCTCTGCTACATTGAGGAAGGCGTTGGACTTTGAAGGGGTTAATTTTTTTAATCCTATTTCAATTTAAGCTACATTGATGAATGTGTTGGTTATTGAAAGGGTTAAACTTACTATTCCCACTCCAGTCTAAGCTACATTAGAGAAGTTGTTGGACTTTAAACTGGCTTAATTTATTATTCCCAATCTAATCTAAGCTACTCATGGCAAAAACATTTGATATTAAAGGGGTGTAATATGCAATACCAACTCCAATCTAAGGTGCATTGGGAAAAACGTTAGACTTTAAAGCAATAACATTTACTAATCCCACCCCAACCTAAGCAATATTATAGAAAATAGTACAATTTAAATGGAAAACATAAACTATAACTAATTTAAAGAAACAACAATATGAATCAAGTGTTATTCTGAATAAATTAAAAAGTATTATTTAATTATATTGAAAATATGTATGTATTAATTTTAATGAAATTAAAAATATCAAAACATAAATAATTATTTAGTATTAAAGCAATAGTGACATTTTGTACGTGTATAACATTTTTTTAAATATTATAATGCATGTAAAGCCCAGTTTTTACAATATGTTTACCACTAATGTAACTTTTTATATGAAAACAATAACATTACTCCAAAACAAAGGTATATATATTCCTTTTATAATTTTTCAGTTTTTTTGAATATTTAAAATATATTTAAACAGAAATGACAACATAAAAAAATGAAATAAAAACATGAAGTTTGAAATAAAACCAGAAATATTTGTAACACAATATTAAAACTATCAAATAACAAGTAATTTTAAAAATTCTGAAAAAAATATTTTTTATTACAAATGAAATATTTGAAAATAATTCTACAAAAATATTAATACTCTGTAAAACACTCCTTGCTTTTTCCCCATAAATCCTACAACCTGTCACTACAAACATAAAAACAAAACTTTAACCTCAGCACAGTACAATAATATTTTACTATATCCAGAATAAGAGAAACACAGAATAAAAATGATAAAATGTACACATAAAATTCAATATAGAATTTAAGAAATCATAAATACTACCCACCAAATTCCCCTACAAACCCAAAAATCCATCTATAAAATATTTAAACACTTTAACAAAAATATGTTAATATTTATAACACCACAATAATATACACGGAAAATTATATAAAACTGTTTTACAGTCCAACCACAAAATCCCACTCAGCAAGATGCAAGTACACAAGGAACCTCCACATTAAATAAAGTACTACGTATTTACTTTTGTTTTTCATTTAACAGTTTTTCCCAGCACTCTTTCACCAAGATTGATTTCATATAACAAGAAGAAGTATAAAAATAGCTTAACGGATATAGAGGATAATTAAGTCAAAATGAATGAATGAGGTGAAATGATGATTCTGAGAAGATGAGAGGATTAGGTTAGTTTCAATTTCCATCTTGGAAATTGATTTCCAAGATGCAAAATCTTGGTAATCAAGAGCTGGGGTAAACCCCTCCTTCTCTTCACTCCATTAAATAGATGACTCTTGAAAGCAAATGATCCTCAGGAGGTGAGTGGGGCCATGCCTCACTGCTACCTACTGTAAACAGCGGTAACCTCAGCCATAAGAATTTGGGGTAACACAGTGCAAGGAAAGCTTTACAATGCACCTACATTTCTATATCTAAGGAACAGTGAAACATGTGGGAAGACAAAGTACAAGGTGGAAGGGGAAGCTTGATAAATATATTGGACCAGCCATGACCCCACAGGCAAGGGCACAGAGAGTTCAACTAAAACACCAAAATTGGAACAGGCATTCGAGGGAGTTGGGAGTGAAGTTTCACTGTACCGTCAAGATCTGCGTGGTGTAGCTGAACACATGACTGCTGCAGATCAATCAATCAATCAATCAATCAGGGGATTTATAAAGCGTGCTACTCACCCGTGAGGGTCTCAAGGCGCTGGGGGGGTGCAGCTCCAGTTCAGTCGAAGAGCCAGGTCTTGAGGTTCTTCCTGAAGGTGTGGAGGGTGGGAGAGTGTCTGATGTTGACAGGGAGCTCGTTCCAGGCCTTGGCTGCGATGTAGGAGAAAGCTCTTCCACCTGCTCTGGTTCTGCGGATGCGGGGGGTCTCTGCGAGGGCGAGGTCTGCGGAGCGAAGGTTCCTCTTGGGTACGTGGAAGGAGACTCTCTCGTTGAGGTATTTGGGTCCGATGTTGTGGAGGGATTTGTAGGCGTGGGAGAGCAGTTTGAAGGTTACTCTCTTCTCGACGGGGAGCCAGTGGAGGTCTCGTAGGTGTTGGGTCATATGTTCGTGCCGTGGGGTTCCAAGGACGAGTCTGGCTGCGGCGTTCTGGATGGTTTGGAGCTTGTGGAGAAGAGTTCTGTTGATTCCGGCATAGAGAGCGTTTCCGTAATCCAGTCTGCTGGTTACGAGAGCGTGGGTGACGGTCCTTCTGCATTCTGGGGGTATCCATTTGAAGGTCTTGCGGAGGATCCGGAGGCAGTTGAAGCTGGTGGAGGCGATGGAGTTGATCTGGCGGGTCATGTTGAGGGAGGAGTTGAGGATAATGCTGAGGTTCCGTGCATGATCTGTCAGGGTGGGCGGACTCTCGAGGGCTGAGGGCCACCTGGTGTTGTCCCAGGCGGAGGTGGAGGGTCCGAGGATGAGGACCTCGGTCTTCTCTGAGTTGAGCTTTAGGCAGCTGTTTTTCATCCAGGCGGCTACGTCCCTCATTCCTTCCTGGAAGCAGAGTCTGGTGTCTTCGGGGTTTTTCGTGAGGGAGAGGATGAGCTGGGTGTCATCGGCGTAAGATACTATGCTGAGCCCATGTTGTCTGACGATGGTGGCGAGGGGGGCCATGTAGATGTTGAAGAGCGTGGGGCTGAGCGACGATCCTTGGGGGACCCCGCAGTTGATCTGTGTGGGTTCGGAGAGGAATGGTTACATATCGAGAGGAGGAGCTGAAAACCATTCACTCTGAGCTCTGGAAAACATGTGAGATCACACATGACTGGAAAGGAGGGATGAGGATGCAGAGGTGAGATCCCAAAGAAATAATTTGAGACTTGTGGACATTTCTGAAGGCCTTGAGGTCACACAGTTCCTAGCTATGTGACTGAAATTATGGGTCCCTTAAGAAATGTTGTCACTATGCTTTGTGCTCGAAAAAGCCCATAATGCTAAAAACAACTGCTGCCAGGGGCATCTCCATGCTTCCTGATCATCACTCCTGAATTATGCAGAATAAGATGCTATTCCTAGAATAGCACAACAGGAGTCTGGCATCACTTCGGATTCACTAGGGCCTGCCAGGCCCAACTGTGCTTCATACATCCATTCCATTTACAATTATGAAGATACACAGGTATAACTAGATGGCTAGTTCTAGTGGAAGTGAGCAATGTCTGGTGCCTGGGATATCCAGGGAATATGGAATATACACACTCATACTATTCTAGTCCACATCATTCACACCCCCACTTAGATTATTTATTTGTTTCTGCAATAGAACTGGTAGGGATTGATGGATCTCACAGATTACCAAAATGCCTTTCGAACCACTCCCCATTTAAAATGATGCTCAACAGCAGTGGGAGAAGGTTCTGGTGCAAGTGGCATTTAATCTCCTGGTGATTGTTGAGTGAGCATTTCTTAGACTTCTTGCAGGAATAAATTGAGACTTATTTTGAACCAAATTAAAACCAAGTATCCTCTAAACTCACCATTATTGGAGGCGTTTAAGATCAATATACAAGGTAAAGCAAGGGGCTTGGCTAACGGCTGAAGATGGCCATAGCTCCTGGACCCATGACCCGACATCCACTCTTATTTGACAGGCTCAGGAAACCCCTCAGTACTGAATGGAGCATGTGGGGAGAGGCTGCGAGGGCTGAAATGCCCCGGAGGCTGTGCCTCACATTGACTGGGTATACAAAACAGGACACTGATGTCTGCCCTTCCCCCACCTACTTGTTGAGGCTTGTGAAGCCCACATATAACCACTTGAACCAGCAGCAAAATGGAGGTTGGCTACAGAGACAAGGGGGCACAGGATGAGGGGTTGGACTGTAGTGAGAATCTACTGATGAGGGCAGGTTGATGGTGAGCACTGTTTGCGACCCTTAGACAGACTAAAATCCTCCCACTGAGGACATATTTAACAGTAACATAGGCTGACTACCTGAGACACATACAGCATGATGGCCTGTGCCTGGGATTACTGAGGTGGCCGGCGGGGCCTTCGCTGGATGCACAGGCCTGTGATCCCCGGAACTGATCAGATGGCACCCCATGTGGCCTAGGGCGGTGACCATGTGGATCTTGTTGCAGCTCGCCCCAATCGCCACTGCAGTAAATAACTAGTGCACTTCCCCACATTGGTACTCCTAACACACCATATCTGTGGTTCCTAGCCTCCGGATACCCTCCTTGGGGTCCACTCCTCTGGGCTAGAGCTCCCCTGGAAAAGTTCCCAACAGACTGGCCTTCTCTGCCCACTCTATCCCTCTGTGAGGCCATCACTGCTTCTTATCTGGTAAACTATGAGCTGGACCTAGGCTGAGATAATACTTTGACTGCCACTGCACTCCCTGATACAGGATTCAGAGACCACACCCGACTGGCTTCACCTGGTGCTGCCGTGCCTTACCTACTGGCTACTACGGAGTGGCACTATACAAGCATACAGAATTGGCTTGCTCTGAGCTCTATACTCTACCAGTGAAGCAGACTGTGCTGCCCCACGCATAGTACTTCATTGGCAGATCTTCTCTCCCTTACCTAATGACAGTGCATGGTGTGTGACATGGGTCTTACCAGAGCCAAAATCACTGAACCTACTGGCCAATCTCACTCCCAATGCACCCCTTCAGTGCCCGATGACTGCATACCCCCCATCATGGCTGGCCGCCCTTGGTCAAACTAGATGTCATACAACAGGAGGTACATGACACCAGAGTGGCCATTGAGCAATGGTTGGGTGCAATCACTATGGATCCCAGTCTCCTCAAAGATGGCTACTGGAAATTGTTCGACAGAGTCAAAACCAAGGAGATGACCCTCTCCACAAGCAGGCAGGCAGGTGGAACAAACATCCACTGTTGCCCAACTTCATAAGCAAGCTGACCTACTCCAAGAGCGGGTGAGGGATGCTGAGGGGCAGGCTCGCAAAATAATGTCAGAATCATTGGCATTTGAAAGCATGCAGAAGGTCCCAATAACACTCAAAACGTGGAGGTCTGGCTCCATAACACGGTGGCTCTGACTAGATTATCAGACATGTTTACAGTGGAAAGAGTGCACCAGCTGCCGGCAAGGAAGCCCCTTCCTGGTATACTGCCATATCCTTTTGAGGCCTGAATACTAAAATATAAAGACCAGGTTGTGCTCCTCCATACCGCACAAGAAATTGTGCCTATCACAAGGGAAAACACACAAATCTCTCTGCTCCCAGATTACACACTAGCAGTACACCATCAAAGCTCCTCCTTCCATCCAGTCAAGCAGCAACTGCACACAGTAGGGGTCACTTATGCCTTACTACTCCCAGCCAGACTCAACGTGATCCATGAGCAGCAGACCCTCTTTTTCAACACCCAGGAGGCAGTGCAGGATTGAGTGGAACAGCACTTTTGCCAACTCCCAGAGGACAGGGCCCTCGGAGGCACTGACATCCAAGGCTCAAGGCCATCCCGATGGCGATGCGAGGGCCTGGCTCACTGTGGCCAGACTGAGGTGGTTCCATCTCTATAACAAGCTTTGGAGGGCCAGAGAGATGCACTCAAGTCTGCAACCTCTCTGCAAGACACATGACCACACATCAGTACCAGCTCATCTCCAGGCAGTGCCTCGTACTCTGACTCTGCTGGCAGTATGCCACTGTTCCCTTCAGTTAGCCCACAGACTGCTAATGATCTCCTGGGCTGACATTAATGAGTACTGTTGTCTGAGGGGATCTGCCCCTGGTAAGGTATTATACACTTCCAAGATCACCCCCCATGGGGGACTGCCACAGCCATCATTATGTGGGTCTTCTTGTGGGTTGGAGTGCAAAATGACCATTCCTATGGTAGCAGATGAATGTATGCCTCTGCTGTCTCTGCAGTGACACGGATAACAGCAGGGTGATCTGGTGAGGTTGTCACTATCTCAGTATGTTTCCAACTCAATTTGCTGTACCCATTTGCCTTAGGGCTTTCATTCTGGGGCTCCAGGTCTGAGTAGATTCCAGGACCCAGATGGCCTTCCTGTCCCAGCAGGGACATACACACGGGCCCAATGCCACACACAGCAGGAGTGAATGCCCAATGTATTATTTAATTCTCATGTTTTTCTTACAGTTTTGGTCAAGCACATATTGATCGCTGGATGTGGTATTGGGGGTTTGCATATGGTTAAATGACATTGTCACATGCAAATTATGTCCAGGGTATTATGCTATGTAGGATGTTGAGCGAAGTCCCTTCTATATTCATAACACATGATGCTGGCTACCGAAAACAGATATAACATAATCACTAGGCACGTCAGTGACATGAGGTCGGTGCAAAACAGGTACAGAATAATGACACAACTGCACCGTCTTCAGGCACACATTGAATACTTGCAAGAGACCCAGCTTACTACTCCGAAGCCCTCAAACTGCAAAGAAGTGGTGGGGTCAACTAGTTCATACTTTCTTTTCCATGTTCGCCTGGGGTGCTGCAATATGGTTGTGTGCAGGGACTCCCTTAGACACTAGAATAGATGCATATGGCCATTATGTTCTCGTCAGGTGTACCCTGGATGGAGCACCTGTGGTGCTTGGTAGCATTTACGCATCTAACACAGAGCAAGCTGTCTTCTTGGCACACCTGTCCACGGTCCTCGCGTACTTGGCACAATATCAATGGATGATAGGGGGAGACCTTAATGATGTATTAAATATTAATTTAGGTCGCTCACACCTCCCCTTTACCAAGGGCCGGTTTGGTGTGGCAAGCTAAAGCTCTACAGCAATAGGTTGAGGGATAGAACCTATGTGATGTATAGTGTAGTCACAATAGTGGTATGCGTGATTACTTATTTTATTCACCCCCACATGAATTGCATGCTCACCTCAATAGAATCCTCTTCACCTCGCCCATCCAGGCTAGTGTCGCCCATGAAACATACCTAGATAAAACACTGTTGGACCACAGCCCTCTAGAAATAACGCTGGCATGGGGTTGGGTACCAGCTCCTATATCAACCTGCCGCATGAAGCCCCTGCTTTTAGAAGATGCGTTGTTTCATGGGACTATGGCCAATACAATTGACACCTATTTTGCCAAGAACACTCACACAGACTTCTCCACATTGGTGGAATAGGAAGCATTTAAAATAGTGGTGGGAGGGACATCCATTAATGAGGTAGTAGAAGCCCGTAAAATGGTCCTCTGTGAACTTACATGAGTTGAGAACAGTCTTGACCCACTAGAAAATGCTGAAGCAGAGAACACAGAAAATGCGCCACAGTTGCAAGAAGCCAGGATTGAATACGTCAAGCTCCCCAAACGTATGTGCATAATAGATTACAGTGCCTATGTGCAGAGGACTGACGCACACAAATCAAGTGAATTTATGAGCCACAGGATCAGACCGGCACCCTCATCCACGCTTATCCTGTCCATATTCACACAGCAACTCAACTAGATATTAATACAGATTTGTGCGACTTTTACTCTACTGTCCAGTACCCCCGCACTCTGACCCTGCTGCCATACACTGATTTCTGGAGCAGTTAGCCTTGCCTAGAGTGTCGGATATGGACATGGGATCACTGACACAATATCGACCCCTAAAACATCGACTTACAAAATTATCGAGACACAAATATTGCATACAAAAATATGAACTATATATACTTACCATTAAAAATACCAAAATTTTGTTAGAAAAATATTGATGTTAAAAAAATCGATATAATTAATATTGAACACAAAATATCATAAGCAAAAATATCATAAAAATTAAATAAACAGAGAATTTAACACAAATATCAAAAATCACAATATCCACAACATAAATATTGTTAAAAAATCACATAAATATCTAAACATAAAATACACACATTAAAATATATATAGAAACTTACTAAAACATACCACATATAAAATAATATCAATTAAACAAAATAAAACATGCATAATACTTTTTTAATTCAAATTTATATTTATAAAATATTAATTATTAGCAAATAAACAAACAACATCTATATTTATTGAGTATAAATTAAAAATGTATGTAACAAATAACATTTACTACCATTAAAAAGTCAATAAACATATATTAATTGCAAATATCTCATTTTTAAACATATTAAACATATATATTACTTTAAATATATACATTTAAAACAAAATACTCCTTTAACCCCTTTACCGCGGCCGAAATTCCGCTGCGCTGCGGCGGCTTTTAAGAGTGGGCAGGGCTGCGTCGGCCAACGGACGTGCGCAGCACTACGGAGGTAGTGCTCGCGACGGCCGTTGGCCGACAGAAGCAGCGAACAGGTTAACTAAATAAAAGATTCAGACTCTAAACACACACTTAACTGCCAAAATAATTAAACAGATGCTATAACAACCAATAAAATAAAACTATCAACAACAAAAATCAATAGAAACGTACAACTAATTAAAGGAATAGTATAAAAGAAGCTAATTAATTAACAAAAAATGACCTCACAACCTATAAAGATTGGAAAAGGATGAAACACTGCTGGATTGTTGCCCAAATGAAGATCTTCAAAACCTCTACATTAAAACACCTAAACACAAAATTTGGGGACGATTACAATGTTGGGTGGACTTGTGTCTGCCCGACACGTCTTGTAAACAGGACCGGCCGACCTCCGGTCGGCGGTCCCGACCGCCTGATTTAGATGTGACCGAACAGTGTTTGGTCGCCTTCTGACATTTCCCTATGGAAGCATGTGTTACCGCCGTAAACCGGTCGTAGTACATGGTCCCATAGGGAAATGAGAGGTGGTGTTAATCTCTGCACCCTGAGGCAGGCACCCTCTCGGCCCCCAACCGGTGGCCCCGCACACAAGGGGGCCATGCTAGGGCCCCCCAAACATGCTTACCGACTGGGGTTCCTTGTCGGAAAATTCGGTATGGAAACCCTTCCGGAAACCGTGCATCGTAATCACAAGGGAGGAGAGCTCTCCCTTTGGGATTACATGCCGGCCTCAGACTGGCCGACGGGCTCCGTGAGCCCATTGGAAGCCAGCCGGAATGACTGGCCGGTTTCAATTCTGACTGGCTGATTCAAACCGACGATGGTGGTCGGAAAGCCTACGACCTAAGGTCGGAGGCTTTCCGAACGCTATTGTAATAAGCCCCAAAGTAAGTACAAAATCTAATATATCTAAACAATACTCTAACTAAACCTAAAACAAGTAAAACTTATCAAATTAAATAAATAAACATTTGCCCATATTTTTCTTGTTTCTACAGACCTAAACACCTTAAAGTAACAAACCTAACCAAAAACGAAATGCTGCAGAGAAAACAAACTATGCAACATTTCACCAACAACATATTACTGACACAAGAAAACAAATGAATAATTTTTATAACAAATTAAGTATAAACACTAATTAATTTTGAAATGTAGCTAACTAATCTGCAAAACAAATCATCCTAACAAATAAAACCTGTTAACTTTTTCCAGCTTTTTTCCTCTCCTCTACAGCCTTCACCAACTACAAATAATCAAACTACATCAAATGAACAGAATTATCCACCTAAAATACTAAGGGGGTCATTACGATGACGGGCGGATCGCATCCGCCCGTATGGCGGTGGCGATCCGCCCGCCATTCCCCTCCGCCCGCATGCCATTTCCCCCGCCACATTACGATGGCGGGGGGAGCCCGGCGGACGGAAAGACCGTCCGCCGGTTTTCCGCTGGTCACTCAGGTGACCGGGCGGAAAAGGGCACTAATATGGTGGCGGTGCCTGTCACCTTGTGCATGCCAATGCACGACGTGCATTCCCAGCATTGTGGCGGGCGGAGCTGTGAACACCGCCTGCCACAATGTTGGGAATAGGGGATGCCACCGCCACTGTGGCGGTGGCATCCTAATACTCGCGGAAGGACCGCCGCTCTTATGGCAGACGGTCCCATTCACCGCTATGGTGGCGGGAGGACTTTGTCCGCCCGTCATCATAATGTGCCCCTTAGTGTTATTTTAAATAAACTAAAAAAAACAAATAGCCAGTAACTGTCCTTAACCAAACTAAACCTAAATAACATTTAACTCTGAATAATAAATAAATTTTTTCCCCTGACAGGTCCAAACAGCAACGTTAAAGCAAAAAAAAACAACAAATAACTTCAAAGAAAATAAAGAAAATATATGCACAACATATATGTAAGTATTTAAAGAAATAAAAATGTAACAGTAGAAATATTGCCATTGTATTTACTAATTCATATTTATATATGCGTTTACAGTGTAACCCAGAAAATGACAGAAGGGGCTGAATTCATATCCTCTCAAAAAGGGACATTTTTGTTTTGTTATATGGGCTACACCTGCAGCCAGGAAAGAAAATCATCTAACCATATTAACTGGAAATGTACCAAATACTACTCTAATTCCTGCTATGGGATGGCAACAACTAGGGAAACTACAGTGATAAATGTTAAAGAACATAACCACCCCCAACGTCACTGAAATAGAAGTCAGAAATGTTTTAGAAAACATTAAAGAAGCAAGCACTAGCTCCCAATAACCAAGTACTGAAATATTAAAAAATATCTTAACCCGTGTTCCAGAGCACGTAACTGGACAGTTACCTGCCATCCCACACTAAAATGCCCATAGCCAGAATCAAAAAATCTACCAGCCAAACACCACCAGCCCCAAAAACATTTAGAGAAGTAGAAATCCTACCTGATTTCACAATTACACACAAAAAAGAACAATCCCTTCTTCATGACAACAAAAGCCATGAAAAAAGAATTATTATCTTTGCCTCCCCTACTAATATGCAAAAACTGGGACAATGCGAAACATGGATGATGGATGGTACATTTAAAATATGTCCCAAACCATTTTACCAACTACACACAATCCATGGGGAATACCACAACACCAATATCCTCTTTATATATGCATTACTACCTAATAAACAATCTACAACTTTCATAGAACACATAACACAAATTAAAGAACAAAACTAATAATTACTAGCCTAAAAAAAATAATCATTGATTTCGAACAAGCAAGGATACAAGCTATTTTAAAAATGTACACCCAAACAGCAATACAAGGCTGCTACTATCACTTTAACCAAACTATATGGTGCCATCTGCAAAAGTTTACCTTAAGGGGCTCATTACGATGTTGGGCGGAAAGCATCCGTCCGACATTGTCTCGGAGTTAGGACCAACCAACTTGCGGTCGAAGGTTCTGACCACCGGATTACAATGCGACCGAACACTGGTCAGTCGAATTCCCGTTGTTCCCTATGACACCGCAATTAGGATTTTTCATGGAAGCTTTTGCAGCGGGCTGAAACCGCATACAGCGCAAGCTCCCATTGAAAAATTGAAGTTTTTAAACATCCCTGCACCATGTGGCAGGCACCATTGGTGCCCCCCAGGGCCACATGCAGAGGGCCATGGGAAAAAGGGGCCCTGCTAGGGTCCCCAAATACACTTTCTCACATGGAAAGGAAAGGCCGACATGGAACCGCTGTCGGAGAGTGCCATTATAATCCCGAATTCTGAGGCCTTTCCAACTGTCCAATGGGCTCCATGAGCCTGTCGGAACCAAGGGGGTCATGATGATGGCGGGCGGATCGCCCCCGCCGTGCCGGCGGTAGTCACCGCTGGCCCAGCGGGGGCGATCCGCCCGCCATCCAGAAAGCAAAGACCCCCCGCCATATTATGATGGCTGGGGGGTCCGCAGTGGACGGAAAGACCATTTGCCGCTTTTCCGCCGGTCAACTCGTCGACCGGCGGAAAACAAGGATAATATGGTGGCGGTGTCTCCAAGACACCGCCATCCATATTATGATGATTGCGGAGTGCAGCCTTTCCATGGCGGCGTTGCCGCCATGGAAAGGCATACAGTCTTTGTATATGGGGGCCCCCACGGTGTTGAGGGGGTGGGGGGTGCACATGCATATGTATGCACAAGGTGGCAGGCACCGCGCGGTGCCTGTCGCGTTGTGCATGCACATGCACGGCGTGCATTCACAGCATTGTGGCGGGCGGTGCGGTGAGCACCGCCCGCCACAATGCTGTGAATAGGGCTTGCCACAGCCACGGTGGCGGTGGCATCCTAATAGCATGTGCGGGACCGCAGCACCCCTTGCGGACGGTCCCGCATTCCGCTGCGGTGGCGGGCGGACTTTCTCCGCCCGCCATCGTAATGTTGCCCAAAGTCAGATTCTCCGGACGGTTTAAACTCTGACAGCCGTCATTGTAATACGGCGGTCAGAGTTTAAACCTACAATGTCAGTCGGAAAGCCTCCGACCAGCATTTGGAGGTTTTTTGACCGACATTGTAATTTGGCCCCTTGTGTTTAATAAAAATACATACCAATAAATAAAAATTGTATTTGCTTCTCTTCTGAAATATACTGTAATAAAGCATTAGTAACAAAAAATTCTACACACTACTCTTTAAAAATTAACTATTCCAACTACACTAAAACTACATTCACAAACATTATTATACACTAAATCCTACACATTAAATATTCCTACTCCAATATATCTGCATTCAGGAAAGGTGCTGGCCACTAACCCCTAAAAATGTAATATTCCTACTCCAATCTAACTAAATTCAGGGAAAGCATTGTACACTAAACCCTAAAAAATTCCTATTCCTATTCCAATGTTACTAAATTCAGGGTGAGTGCTGGACACTAAAGCCTCCAAATTAATTATTTGTACTCCAATAAAACCAAAATCAGGGAAAGTGCTGAACACTAAGGGGTCGATTCCGATTCGGGCCGGAAGCGCACCTAACACTATTCCTCCGGAAAAAAACCCAGCCAAATGCGTGTTTCCCGACCGATTCGAACAGTCATCCCAACGAGCAAGTACGATGCGCATAACAGCCCAGATTCCGAGCGAGCCGTACTTACCCATTTCAACTCCTGTTCCCCGCCCGTGCCGTATCCGTAAACGCTGAATCGAGTCGCACGGAAGCAAATACACAGCACCTTCCGGCCGGACTAGTACGATGCGCATTCCGTGCGCCGAACCCGTCGCTACGTCCGGCACGTCAGAGCATCTGGGAGAGCTGTACATAAGCTCCGATTCGCGCCACAAGACAATCCACGGCGGCGAGACGAACAAGCCAGCGACAAGTACGAGTCGAAGCCACGAGAAACCCGAACGAGACGAACAAACCATGAATCCCATCGCGCAGGTCCTACCAATACTCTACATCTATTACCGGGACCGGTACGGACGCGTACGGCGCAGACGGTAAGTCAAACACCCACAACACAAACAAACGACACGTACCCGAAATATGTCACACACACATAGGGATGCAGAAATGACGTACACTAGCAACAGCAGAACCATAGGGGCGGGATGGCTACCACCAATGCCATACACACCCATAGGGTGCTGGATGCCTACCACTACCACCACCCCTACTCAGGGGGGCCTGGATGCCTGTCACTACTACAATCCCCACCCATAGGGGGATGGATGCCTACCACTACCACCACCCCTACTCAGGGGGCCTGGATGCCTGTCACTACTACCATCCCCACTCATAGGGGGATGGATGCCTACCACTACCACCACCCCTACTCAGGGGGCCTGGATGCCTGTCACTACTACCATCCCCACTCATAGGGGGATGGATGCCTACCACTACCACCACCCCTACTCAAGGGGCCTGGATGCCTACCACTACCACCACCCCTACTCAGGGGGCCTGGATGCCTGTCACTACTACCATCCCCACTCATAGGAGGATGGATGCCTACCACTACCACCACCCCTACTCAGGGGGCCTGGATGCCTGTCACTACTACCATCCCCACTCATAGGGGGATGGATGCCTACCACTACCACCACCCCTACTCAGGGGGTCCTGGATGCCTACCACTACCACCACCCCTACTCAGGGGGGCCTGGATGCCTGTCACTACTACCATCCCCACTCATAGGGGGATGGATGCCTACCACTACCACCACCCCTACTCAGGGGGGCCTGGAGGCCTGTCACTACTACCATCCCCACTCATAGGGGGATGGATGCCTACCACTAACACCACCCCTACTCATGGGGGCCTGGATGCCTACCACTACCACCACCCTACTCATGGGGGCCTGGATGCCTACCACTACCACCACCCCTACTCATGGGGGCCTGGATGCCTCTCACTACTACCATCCCCACTCATAGGGGGATGGATGCCTACCACTAACACCACCCCTACTCAGGGGGGCCTGGATGCCTGTCACTACTACCATCCCCACTCATAGGGGGATGGATGCCTACCACTACCACCACCCCTACTCAGGGGGGCCTGGAGGCCTGTCACTACTACCATCCCCACTCATAGGGGGATGGATGCCTACCACTAACACCACCCCTACTCATGGGGGCCTGGATGCCTACCACTACCACCACCCCTACTCATGTGGGCCTGGATGCCTGTCACTATTACCATCCCCACTCATAGGGGGATGGATGCCTACCACTACCACCACCCCTACTCAGGGGGTCCTGGATGCCTACCACTACCACCACCGATACTCAGGGGGGCTGGATGCCTGTCACTACTACCATCCCCACTCATAGGGGGATGGATGCCTACCACTACCACCACCCCTACTCAGGGGGGCCTGGATGCCTGTCACTACTACCATCCCCACTCATAGGGGGATGGATGCCTACCACTAACACCACCCCTACTCATGGGGGCCTGGATGCCTACCATTACCACCACCCTACTCATGGGAGCCTGGATACCTACCACTACCACCACCCCTACTCATGGGGGCCTGGATGCCTGTCACTACTACCATCCCCACTCATAGGGGGATGGATGCCTACCACTAACACCACCCCTACTCAGGGGGCCTGGATGCCTGTCACTACTACCATCCCCACTCATAGGGGGATGGATGCCTACCACTACCACCTCCCCTACTCAGGGGGCCTGGATGCCTGTCACTACTACCATCCCCACTCATAGGGGGATGGATGCCTACCACTAACACCACCCCTACTCATGGGGGCCTGGATGCCTACCACTACCACCACCCCTACTCATGTGGGCCTGGATGCCTGTCACTACTACCATCCCCACTCATAGGGGGATGGATGCCTACCACTACCACCACCCCTACTCAGGGGGTCCTGGATGCCTACCACTACCACCACCCCTACTCAGGTTGGCCTGGATGCCTGTCACTACTACCATTCCCACTCATAGGGGGATAGATGCCTACCACTACCACCACCCCTACTCAGGGGGGCCTGGATGCCTGTCACTACTACCATCCCCACTCATAGGGGGATGGATGCCTACCACTAACACCACCCCTACTCATGGGGGCCTGGATGCCTACCACTACCACCACCCTACTCATGGGAGCCTGGATGCCTACCACTACCACCACCCCTGCTCATGGGGGCCTGGATGCCTGTCACTACTACCATCCCCACTCATAGGGGGATGGATGCCTACCACTAACACCACCCCTACTCAGGGGGGCCTGGATGCCTGTCACTACTACCATCCCCACTCATAGGGGGATGGATGCCTACCACTACCACCACCCCTACTCAGGGGGTCCTGGATGCCTACCACTACCACCACCGCTACTCAGGGGGGCCTGGATGCCAGTCACTACTACCATCCCCACTCATAGGGGGATGGATGCCTACCACTACCACCACCCCTACTCAGGGGGGCCTGGATGCCTGTCACTACTACCATCCCCACTCAAAGGGGGATGGATGCCTACCACTAACACCACCCCTACTCATGGGGGCCTGGATGCCTACCACTACCACCCCCCTACTCATGGGGGCCTGGATGCCTACCACTACCACCACCCCTACTCATCGGGGCCTGGATGCCTGTCACTACTACCATCCCCACTCATAGGGGGATGGATGCCTACCACTAACACCACCCCTACTCATGGGGGCCTGGATGCCTGTCACTACTACCATCCCCACTCATAGGGGGATGGATGCCTACCACTACCACCACCCCTACTCAGGGGGGCCGGGATGCCTGTCACTACTACCATCACAACTCATAGGGGGATGAATGCCTACCACCCACACCACCCCTACACATAGGACGGGTAATGCATGACACAACCAGCATACTCCAACATAAGCAATGTCTGAAAATACATCCCACCAACACCATGACAAGCGTGTGTAGTCTGTGTCAAATGCCTACAACACTGAACATGACATTGAGCATACAATGTGACCCCCTATCACATGTGTCACACATAAATGTGTGTGGCCTCCACAATGCAAGCCGACCATGACCACTGTGGCAATGGGGTATAACACCCCATCATCACAGTGACCAAAAGGTAAGTGTGGGGTCCATAGCTGAAGCACATTTTGAACATTGTGGCAATGGGGTCTAAGCCCCCATCATCACAGTGACCAAAAGGTAAGTGTGGGGTCCATACCTGAGGCATATTTTGAACATTGTGGCAATGGGGTATAACACCCCATCATCACAGTGACCAAAAGGTAAGTGTGGGGTCCATAGCTGAAGCACAGTTTGAACATTGTGGCAATGGGGTCTAAACCCCCATCACCACAGTGACCAAAAGGTAAGTGTGGGGTCGATAGCTGAAGCACATTTTGAACATTGTGGCAATGGGGTATAACACCCCATCATCACAGTGACCAAAATGTAAGTGTTGTCATGGGAAAAGCTGCAAATGCCAAACAGCATGGATGATTCCTGGTCACAGAACAACAAACACATCTGTGGCATAGTAGTGCTTGTGTCTCATAGCAACATACATTGGGTGAGGCAAACAGTGCAGTGCAAATAAGATATACCTTTGGCCATGTGCAGACAAACATCACCCATGGGGGCTGACATTGTCAACATTTGTCAATAACACAATGACAGAAGTGAGCATCATAATGCAGCCCCACATATCTGCACCAATGGACACACAAATGTAGATATCCTGTGGAGACTGTAGATGTGAGGTGAACAAATACCATACCATGGCAGCAATGGGACATAGAAACCATGATCATTGTGCTGGCTGATGACCTAGGAGTCCCAGGGATAGCAGGGGAAAGCCACCAAACAACATACAGCCAATGGCACACTAAAGATATGCCAATGCAGTGGTGCAGATGCACAAACACAAACAGGCAGCCTCACACTGCATATCAAACACAACAGGTGATGGGGGGGGTGTGCCAGTGTCCCCAGGCAACCACACAACACATGAGGAGGCCTGAATCACAATTACACAGATGTGTATACAGTGCCACACAAAAGTAACTCATGGATCGGATTCCCTATGTGGGCAATCAGGCATTGTTAGATGAGAGGGAGCCCAAATTACACATGTCACACAAGCTTGTAGGAACAGCAAATAACACAGCAAGAGACAGACCCACCACAGCACTACCCCCAGGGACCCCACATTGTGGTGACCCTGGCCTGCATGATAATCCCACTGTGATGACAAAGCTAGATGTCGTTCACACTGTGAACCACAGTCATGTGTCCTGAGCAACAAACTACCATCACACCTACACAAGCACAAAGCAATCAGCACGGCCTGTCAGCCAAGGCCAACATGGAGGTAGGGGTCTAGCCGTGCAACAACTCTCATTTGCACACACTCAACACCACACACCTTGATCTCCACCAATGTGCAGCAGTGAAGCTCACATGGACTGGTGACATTGCACATGCACCCATGACAATCCCAGGGGTGGTGGGGGGAACTAAGGTGCAGAAACCCATCACACATGGCCAGTCAACAAGACTCGTGAATGTCTGACATACTGCACAGTACGCCGTACATGGGCATGACGTGAAATCCACCACAATCAATGGGATCCCGGACACAGTCACACACCAATGAAGAAGTCAAGGTCACCCACAAAGAACACACATAGACAACTTCCAACATTGCAGCTCTGACCCTGAGGAGTGGCAGCAGTCACACACACAACGTGTCACAATCACTGAAAGCTAACACAAACTGTAAATTACATGACTTGTGTAACCAACAAGTGCCAAGGGGAATCCTGACTGTGTCTCATCTGCGTTTGCCCACAAACTCAGCCCTGACAGCAAACACACCTATGGATGACACCCTGATGACCAGTAATGTGCCATGCACCCACATCCCAGAGAACCCAGTGCGAAGATTTGTGGGGAACATAGGTCAACTCAGCAAGCATCACAAACAGGAACATCACTAGGGATCCCAGCCTACGTTGCAAAATGGAAGTGAACACACACAGACATGCTCACACAACACATAGCTTGGGCTCAGGCAATGTCACGGAATTACACACTGCCATGAGGGGACTCCACTCCTGTGTAAGGAAAGCTGTGCCATACGTTGTCTCTGCAGGGCTCTATCATGTCAGCAGTACACTTGGTCACTCAGTCAACAATTAGCACAAAATGAAGGCTCTCGTCACATCAGCCTGGTCATGGGAGTGTCACCGAAATCATCTGCACAGATCCAACACACATGTATAGCAAGTTGCACTGATAACACAGATGAGTCCTTCCCCATTGATGCCCAAACTTGCATGTCCAGTGGAGATGCTCAATGGTCAGGGAAATAGACAAATTGAACAATGGCAAGCACAACTGATGTGCAGGGGTGTAAGCCACAGATGTGATATTGCAAATAAATGTAGGAAATCCCATTGGCAAATATTGAAAACATGACACCCTCATATTGCTGCAAAGGATGACATGGCTACACACCAGGATAGGACACATTCCCCCTGGACCACATGGGGTCCTGCACAGTAACACTTCAATTTCATGATCTCAAAAATCACCATCACTGCAGCAAGGGCATGGTTAGTATCATCAACATCATGTACATCTGAAGCAAAACCACCAGAGAACAGAAAGGAGCTTTATTCAGCATATGTGTGTGAAATAGAAAAGTCCAGAAAAAAGACAAAGGCCAATGGCCAATGGCCAGTCCAACAGTTAAGTCCGAACAGGGTGACAGTGGCAGATGTCACCCTTTGCTTGCCTGCACTGATACGGACCAGGGACATTCCCCTCGGAGGGGCATACGGGGGGGCAGGCCAGGCACCGCAGGGACAGGATCAGGGCTCACCAGAAGGAGGCAGGGAAGGGGTGGCTGGTGCTGGAGAGTCACTGACAACTGCAGTGGAGGTGTCTGACATGGTGTGTGCCGACACAAATGGGGGACATGAGTCAGATGGTGTGGGTGCCGGCACGACTGCAGTGGCCTGGCCAGATGGAGTGGACAGGTTCCCCACTGCAGTGCCCAAGTCAGACAGGGTGGTAGTGGACTCCACTGCAGTGCCTATCTCCAGGGGAGTAGAATGGGGTTCAGGTAAGGTGGGCAGGACAGAGGGGGAGGACATGGTCTCCACACCAGTGGCACAAAAATGTGCAGCGGGGGGTGTGAGGCTGGAAGAGCAAGTGGTAGGGGGAGAAGGCCGGATCATTTTGGGGATGGTGTATCTGTGGGTGGGGGAACCTGGGGCAGGGTGTCTTGGGGGAACCAGTGTTGTGGGGGCCTGAGGGATAGAGGAAGGAGACTGTGTGGTTGAGCTGCAGGGCGGTGGTGGGGTCTTGCTCTTCCGGGACCGGGGGGACTTGCGTGTGGGGGCCTTAGTTTGTCTGTGCCTGGGGGAGGGTGTCCGGGGGTGAGGGGCACTCCCTCTGTGTGGGTGGACTTCCTCTTCCCCCTGTATGCTGGATCAGCTGGATCAGAGGGGAAGAGGCCGAGGTCACAGAGGAAGAGCTGCTGTTTAGGTGGGGTTGCAGGTGAGGCAAGGGAAGGGGTCTTGGAGGGAGAGGATTTTGAGGACTGCGGAGTGACTGTGGATGCCTGTGTGTGTGTCTGTTCCCCATCCCCTGTGGGTGTGGTATCAGTCCCCTGAGGATGCTTGTGTGCACGTTTTGCCTTTGTTTTGGGTGTTTCTGTGCTGCTTGTGTCTGTGTGTTTTGGTGATTGTGCAGGTGTGCATGTGCTAGGGACAGGTAGGGTGCCAGGAAGTGTGGATGGGGCAGAGGTAGGAGGGGTGAGGGACTGTTGGAGGAGGGACACTGCTGCCGTCAGGGAGGAGTCCATGGACTTATTGCTCCTCTGTAGGGCAGACATGCCAGATGAGATGCCCTCCATGAACGACACCAGCTGTGTCAACAGAGTGGTGTGTGCATGGAGGACACTCAGCATTGCTGTCTGCCCTACATGGAGCTGGCGAAGTAAGTACACAGAATCCTCACTCAGGGCAGCAGGGGACACAGGGGCAGGGGGTGCGGTGCCTGGCACGAAGGAGACACGCTCCCGAACACAGGAGCCTCCACGGACCTCTGGAATGGGAGCCGATGGGAGGGCGGTGGTGGTGGTGGTGGCGGGGCCAGCCATACTAGCTGGGGTGTGGTGGCTGCTGACACCCGCCTCCACAAGGGAGTCATCCTCCGAGCTGCGGTGGTCCTCAGCTGAGGTGGATGGTGCTGAGGACTCCTCAGTGTGGCTCCCTCGCCCTCCGTGCCACTGGGTCCCTCCGACCACTCATCGGCTGCTGACCCAGTCTGGCTCTGCAGCTCCTACTGGTCCGTGGAGCTGTCCCCTCCTGTGGCCGTGGATGTATCTGCAAACAATTAGGGAAACAGACAAACATCAGTCACCTGCACTGACCGCACACACCACAGTAAGTACAGCACATTACAGAGCAAGCCATGGCATCCTTAGTTGAACATTGCCAAAAGTGCTCACACAGATTAGGAGAAGCCAATTGTCAGTCTGATGGTCAACCATGGCACTCACACCCCTCCTGGCCTTTGTAGTAGGGTTCTGTTCTACCATATAACCCAGACCTATGTACCTTTCTGCTCTGCCCATGAAACATGGCCCTCCCATATAGGCCCCACCAGTCAGGCCCTGATAGATGACCTAAGCTGTCCATTTTTCTTTTAGCCTTTTAGTACCTGTCACAGTGGTCCACCACCCCCTTAGATACATACACTTAGGCCCAAGCCCTCACAGTGGTCCACACCCCCTTAGATACATACACTTAGGCCCAAACCCACCTCCTTAGATGCACACACACACATGTAGGCCCAAGAGGCCACTGCCTCTTGCTATCATTTTTTAATACAAGAAATCTTGTAGGCCTTTCTGACCTGACAGCAGGGACCTGTGCCATCCACCGCGGCACCAGCCCCCCCCTTGTAAATATCCACAGTCACAAGAATAAGGTTAGCCCACACGTATGTGACACTCTGCTGGTACATCTTGCTCTTTCACAAGCAATGTTTGCAAAATTTTAACTAATGAAACTTTCCACGCTTGCTCCACTGAAACTGAAAAGGCGGCTACGTGACAGAGAAATAATATATAAAATCTCAATTTCTGAGCACCTTACGGTAAAAGTTATCTTTTTCTTATGTTTGCGGTCAAAAGCACCGACAACCTGCTAAAAGCCCCTGTTTTCACCATGATACCACTTCTCTGTTCTTCAAAAAACTTCCCACAGTTACTGTAAGCGTGTGGTCAAGGACCCACGTCAGGGCCCACGTCAACTGTGGGTAGGAGTTCTGCATTAAGCCATATAAAAGGTTTGCACCCATGTCCACGCCCTGAACTCTTCATACCAGTGCATTGCATGGGGAGGGTTCCCGGTCGGCCGTTCTCCTGATCTTGGGCCTAGAACTTCTACTCTCAAGGTGGTAATGCTCTTTTATGATTGCTAGCCTTTTGGCTTTGTCAGCCTCTCTAATTTAGCTCATCCACACCCAATTCATTCCATTTATCCTAGCTTAAACTGTGTAGCCTTGGATGGTTCTTGCTCTCTTATTTAAGATTTGCCTTCTAGGCGCTTGCCTAATCATGATCCCTCTTTTAAGACTTGCCCCATAGGCTGTAGCTCACTGATAGATAGTTACATAGATCTTTGTGCTTCACTTAAAATTTGATTAGTAATATTGTTGATGCTTTCATTTTCATCCTGCTCATGTGTTGACGAGCAGCATTAAATGAACAGTTCTCGGTGTTCCTGAATTGCTTAACAAAGTGCCTCTGTATTTCACACAGTTGTTCCTTCTCTTCAAGTGAACGAGCAGAGTGCGGGTCGTGCTCTCATGAGCCAGTAAGCAGAAGGGTGTGACCACCCATTTACCCTCAAACAGCTTGCCCCCATCTGTCTGGTGCCTACCGGATGGTAATACCTAAGGGTGGGCGGCAAATTCCGTTCCGCTCGCGGAACTTGCGAAATTTCGGCATTTCCGCGTTCCGCGTGGAACGCGGAAATGTCGAAACTTCCGCGATCCGCGGCGGAACGGAATTCGGGGGCATGGAAGCACTTTCAGATATAAATAAAGCAGGTGCCCGAGTTGAAGTTCAAATTCTGTAACGCATTAATCAGCACAAAAAATTTGTGAACAAGGTCGAGGCTAAGCAGGAGTGCTTTCTGCCCATATCTACCGTCAAACATTAGCTGTAATCCCTGATGGAGGTCTTTGCATCCTTGATTTTCTCGAGCGCAATCCCCGTGTAGGTCCAGTGACCAGGAGGTTCTTTCTCCTCATCTGCTGCTCACATCGTGCTCTGACCCTTTATAAACAAGAGGCATGTGAACTCGCATGGAAGCCCCGCCCATTTTGCCCCGCCCCACATACACTGCCGGTATGCAACGTCTTCCCGCCCTTTCCCCACTGTGATGGACAGCTTACTCAAAGACCCCGGCGCCTTTCCGGCGCGGTGGCAAAGTTACAGACACACAAGGTCACTAGAGACAATTCTGCTGGGCCTTTACGCAGCTGTAGTGTAGGAAAGGCACTATACATTTACCCAACGAGGTAGCACTTACTGATTAGCCAGTAGAAAGTACTCCAGTTGAGTAGAGGTATTGCACAAAACGGTGGCATCTTCGTGGATAAATATGCAGGGCAGGATTCATTCTGGCACGATGCTCCTGTCACAAAAATTAAACCTCAACAGGAAGCACTTACAGATATAAATAAAGCAGGTACCCGAGTTGAAGCTCAAATTCTGTAACGCATTAATCAGCACAAAAAATTCGTCAGCAAGGTCTAGGCTAAGCAGGAGTGCTTTCTGCCCAGATCTACCGTCAAACATTAGCTGTAATCCTTGATGGAGGTCTTTGCATCCTTGATTTTCTCGAGCGCAATCCCCGTGTAGGTCCAGTGGCCAGGAGGTTCTTTCTCCTCATCTGCTGCTCAGATCGTGCTCTGACCCTTTATAAACAAGAGGCATGTGAACTCGCATGGAAGCCCCGCCCGTTTTGCCCCGCAAACACTAGTGGTATGCAACGTCTTCCCGCCCTTTTCCCACTATGATGGACAGCTTAATCAAAGGACCCCGGCGCTTTCGGCGCGGTGGCAAACTTACACACACACAGGTCACTGGGGTCAATTCTTCTGGACCTTTACGCAGCTGTAGTGTAGGAAAGGCACTATACATTTACCCAACGAGGTAGCACTTACTGATTAGCCAGTAGAAAGTACTCCAGTTGAGTAGAGGTATTGCACAAAACGGAGGCATCTTCTTGGATAAATATGCAGGGCAGGTTTCATTCTAGGACGATGCTCGTCTGCCCCTGAGAGTGACCCTGCATAGATTACAAGTTGTAATCTATGCAGGGTCACTCTCAGGGGCAGACGAGCATCGTCCCAGAATGAACAACACAGGCGCAGCAAAATCTCAGCGAGCACGTGAAATTCCGCGTGCTCGCGGAGATTTCTTGCCGTTTCGCGGAATTTTGCGGAACGCAACTCCGCAAATTCCGCCCACCCCTAGTAATACCCCAGTGTGGACACATGCACCACCTACCCAGTTGTTGGACATTTCAGGGAATACGGTGAAGTATGTGAACATGCACACATCACATCTCTTGCCACTGAGTCAGTACAGGTGTCCGGATAAAGGGATGGCCAGAGTCTAATTTGAAATGCATGTGATGCATACCAGCACCACACACCATGATGCACCCATGTCCTCATAGTCAATGCCACAATGGGGTGCATGTTGCACATGTCACTCCCCTGCAGGGTCACTCTTAGGAAGTTTAATGCCATGGCACATGCATGCCTGCAAAGTCATACATCACTGTCTCCAGTCACATGGGCAGGGCAGCCAGCCAACAACAGTCTGCACTGTGTCACAATCCTAGGTCATGGGGAATGCAAGTTCTGTAGCTGACAAGTGCACATGTCCATCCCCCACACCACATCATCTGAACTCTTATTTGTCCACGTCATACCAATTGGACATATGGGAGACATGAAACACAACTCTCTGAACCTGAGCACCTCACAGTCTGCTGTGAATGAAAAACAGCTGCCTGAACTTCTCAGTCGCATGCACCAGTCTGCACAGTCAAGTGATCAAACACCTATATGTCACCCAAGTATCGTCTCTCATGGTCACATCTCAGATGGCATGCTGAGCCATAACCGATAAACACCCCAGTAGTCCTGACAACGAAGCCACAGCACAATGACACAGAGGCAGACACCTGAGGGAACATTTCACTGAGCACAACGTGTCAGCTGATACAGGGGACTGGGAGTACAGAGTGTATTGAATGCCCTGGAGTAGGCATGACTGTCCTGCTCCACGTGAAAGAGGGATGAGCCCTGGACAGCAGGCATGTGGCTAAGCATGTGTGACACACTTGATATACATACTCATGAGGCCCAAACATTGTTCCCACCCGCAGCATGGGGGTGTGCCAAATACCCCAGGCACATGTGATGAGTCAGATCAGCAATTGGAATACATATCAAAGTTACACACAGATTACATGTCAGAACTCAGGCATTGTGTAAGCAATTGACCCACCCATGAAGCCCACCACAAAGGTACGGTAACAAATGCTGTCCCCCACCCTGAGCTAAGCAAAATGCAAGGACACAGTACCCAAGTGACACAATTTCCATACTGTAAGGGCCACACCTGGGTATCAGATGAGGAGTGGGCATGTCACAATTGAGGGACATGGGTCCTGGACCACAAGACTGATGTACTGTGGAGGTTTAACCAGCCCAGAGGAGGGCACATAGCATGTCAGACAAAGTTCACAGTGCAGTCATGGACTCACCCCCTCCTTGCTGCTGTCTGGCCTTCAGCTGCCCATCCAGGTCAGGGAAGACCACCGCCAGAATCCGGGGCATGTGGGGGGTCAGGGTCCGGTGTCCGCCCCTCCTGCGAGGAGGCGACAGCTTCAGCTGGACCCTTGCGATCCTCCGGGTCCAGCCCCGAAGGTCCTGCCACCTCTTCTGGCAGTTGCGGATCCGGCGCTTGTAGTCCCCCACGGATCGTACTGCCCAGACGATGGTCAGCCAGATCTCCTGCTTCTGGTGGGCATCAACCTGTGAGGATGACAAAGTGAAAAAGGCCATTACTACACATGCAACATATCCATGCATCACACAGTTGGATATACATGTCTCAATCACAGGGGCATATGATGTACACAGGCAGTGCAACTATGGCTATGAACAGTTTACCAGCAGTTACTAAATCATTGCGTGGGAAGTAAAACCTTGTTGGAATGCACTGTTACTGCACTATACCTGTTCAGTGCATGTAACTACACACTTTGGGGGGTGAGAACTACTCAGTGAGCATGCTAGCCAGTGGTGTGCACACTGTAAGTCTTGCTAGTCAGACAACATGCACATTTAGTAAGGCAGTGGACAGCACACTCACCTGCTCCCCTGGTTTCCCATACAGCTTGCTGTACTGTGGAAGGAGGCTGTCCAGTAGGGCCTGGTTCTCCTCAGCACTGAAGGCTGGGGCTCTCTCCACAGTACGTGCCATTGCAGTAGCCAGAGGATGCAGAGACAGCAGCAGTGTTGGTGGCAGATGTCGTCCTGGAGCATGTAGTGCAGGCAAGTGAGCTCTCAGGGGAACAGTCAGCATTATATGTGTGCTGCAGAGGCAGATACTGTCCCATGTGTCCAAAGTGATAGGTCCAAGTCGTTTGCATCTTCTGAATCTGGCCAATCCATGGAATTGCACCACTTATACACGCCCACAGCATCCTTCAAAAGTTAAACTTCATGACACCCATGAATTTGCAACATTGTTGTGGCTGGCCAACTGAATTCACTGCATCAGACTCGTTCAAGCTTCGAAAACGCATCCGTTGCAATGCCAGGCCCTAGCCAATGCGTGCGCACCGATCGGACCATTGCTGTACAACGCGTATTTCTGAAAACAACGCGTACCCGTTCACATCAAATGCAATGTCCAATGCATGCGCACCGATCGGACCATTGCTGTACAACGCGTATTTCAGAAAACAACGCGTACCCGTTCACATCAAATGCAATGTCCGATGCGTGCGCACCGATCGGACCATTGCTGTACAACCCGTATTTAAAAAAACAACGCGTACCCGTTCACATCACATGCAATGTCCAATGCGTGCACACCGATCGGTCCATTGCTGTACAACGCGTACCCGCTCACACCGTATGCAATGGCCAATGCGTGCGCACCGATCGGACCATTGCTGTACAACGCGTATTTCAGAAAACAACGCATACCCGTTCACATCAAATGCAATGTCCAATGCGTGCGCACCGATCGGTCCATTGCTGTACAACGCGTACCCGCTCACATCATGTGCAATGGCCAATGCGTGCGCACCGATCGGACCATTGCTGTACAACGCGTATTTCAGAAAACAACGCGTACCCGTTCACATCAAATGCAAAGTCCGATGCGTGCGCACCGATCGGACCATTGCTGTACAACGCGTATTTCAAAAAACAACACGTACCCATTCACATCAAATGCAATGTCCGATGCGTGCGCACCGATCGGACCATTGCTGTACAACGCGTATTTCAAAAAACAACGCGTACCCGTTCACATCAAATGCAATGTCCAATGCGTGCGCACCGATCGGTCCATTGCTGTACAACGCGTCCCCTTTCACATCAAATGCAATGTCCAATTCGTGAGCACCGATCGGTCCATTGCTGTACAACGCGTACCCGCTCACATCATATGCAATGGCCAATGCGTGCGCACCGATCGGACCATTGCTGTACAACGCGTACCCGCTCACACCGTATGCAATGGCCAATGCGTGCGCACCGATCGGACCATTGCTGTACAACGCGTATTTCAGAAAACAACGCATACCCGTTCACATCAAATGCAATGTCCAATGCGTGCGCACCGATCGGTCCATTGCTGTACAACACGTACCCGCTCACACCGTATGCAATGGCCAATGCGTGCACACCGATCGGACCATTGCTGTACAACGCGTATTTCAGAAAACAACGCATACCCGTTCACATCAAATGCAATGTCCAATGCGTGCGCACCGATCGGTCCATTGCTGTACAACGCGTACCCGCTCACATCATATGCAATGGCCAATGCGTGCGCACCGATCAGACCATTGCTGTACAACGCGTATTTCAGAAAACAACGCGTACCCGTTCACATCAAATGCAATGTCCGATGTGTGCGCACCGATCGGACCACTGCTGTACAACGCGTATTTCAAAAAACAACGCGTACCCATTCACATCAAATGCAATGTCCGATGCGTGCGCACCGATCGGACCATTGCTGTACAACGCGTATTTCAAAAACAACGCTGTACTCGTTCACATCAAATGCAATGTCCAATGCGTGCGCACCGATCGGTCCATTGCTGTACAACGCGTCCCCTTTCACATCAAATGCAATGTCCAATTCGTGAGCACCGATCGGTCCATTGCTGTACAACGCGTACCCGCTCACATCATATGCAATGGCCAATGCGTGCGCACCGATCGGACCATTGCTGTACAACGCGTATTTCAGAAAACAACGCGTACCCGTTCACATCAAATGCAATGTCCGATGCGTGCGCACCGATCGGACCATTGCTGTACAATGCGTATTTCAGAAAACAACGCGTACCCGTTCACATCAAATGCAATGTCCGATGCGTGCGCACCGATCGGACCATTGCTGTACAACGCGTATTTCAAAAAATAACACGTACCCGTTCACATCAAATGCAATGTCCGATGCGTGCGCACCGATCGGACCATTGCTGTACAACGCGTATTTCAAAAAGCAACGCGTACCCGTTCACAACAAATGCAATGTCCAATGCGTGTGCACCGATCGGACCATTGCTGTACAACGCGTCCCTGTACAAGTCACTCGCATATGTCACCATGCTTGTCACTGGTGAACGTATGCCAGCCACATATACTTGCCAGGGACTCAGGGGCACACCTACAACACCACAGCCTGTCCACACTGTATCCTAAGGCATGTAAGGCTGCATTACCTTTTCTGTGTATGGGGGTCAACATGTAGTTTTTTGGGTGTCACTTGGGGGCAGCCACTCCCCGGCTGTGCACGTGTTCATGGGGACAGAAACCTTTGTGTGTTGTGCACATGACCACTGTGATGTGCAACTGTTCATTTCAGAGCATGTGGCATGGTCACATTTCCAGGTTGTGTATGTGTATGTCATGTCACATACCCCCTGAGTCCCATGTGGGAAGGTATGTACGTCACAGCATCTCCCATTGCCACAATAGTGATGGCCCTCCACAGTCTGTGTGCATGTTGTGTTTCCGATGTCTCTGATTCCATGTGCACAATGGGAGACAGTGTCCACATCCACGTTGTTTGTGCATGGACTTTGATGTTGTGCGTGTGTGTGCCACAGACGTCCATGTCTGTCCTGCAGAGGCAACAGGGGCCACTACCTGTGGGAGTCATGGTTGTTTTGCTGATGTATACATGATACGCCATGTCATGCCAGTGTCCATGTGGCAATACAGGGTCCCTGGGAATCTACCTGTCAATGAGCTGTGATGCCTGTGGCACATCTGTCCTGACATGTCACTGTGGTGTGTGTTTGGAATGTGACAGCAGTAAATTGGTACTGTGACACAGCCTAATGATTTCCCATAGCACAACCTGGAACTTGTTGTCAACACATGTTGAACTGTGATGTTAGATGTTGGCCATGTAGGTGCCATATATGTCTATACAGAACGGCACACACATCAGGTACTTGTGTCTCATAATGATGTATCATGTGATATTGAGTATGGTCAATGGCACATATGTGGGGTGACTGACAATCTTTCTTTCTTCACCTATGCACTGCAGGGTACCAGCTGTCCATAGACCATTCCCTGACCTTGCAACGATGGTGGAACGTGTCTGCATCCGACGGTACCGCTTCAACAGGGCGCAGATTGAGGAATTGGCGGTGCAGTTGGCCCCACATTTGCAACCTGGCCGGCCATACCCTACAGCGCTGACCCCCAAGGTGAAGGTGATGGCAGCCCTACACTTCTTTGCCACTGGTACCTTTCAACACACTGTGGCATCTGCTGGTGGGATGTCACAGACTATGTTCAGCCGTGTGCTACGCGATGTTTTGGAGGCAATGTTGAGAAACCTGAACCAGTACATCTATTTCCCTAAACGTCAACAACTCACTGACGTCAAGAGTGACTTTTATGCCCTGGGGAGGATGCCACATGTCATTGGCTCCATTGATGGGACACACGTGGCTTTGGTACCATCACAGGCACATGAGCAGGCATACAGGAACAGGAAACATTATCATTCGATCAATGCTCTGGTGGTATGTCTTGCAGATATGAGCATCACACATGTGTGTGCCCGTTTCCCCGGTTCGGCACACAATGCCTACGTGATGAGGAGTAGTCGCATCCCGAGGATGATGTCACAGATGCAGAACCAGCGTGCCTGGCTTGTCGGTGTGTACTGACTTTGTACCATTGTGTGTGTTCTGCTATGTTGTATTCCGCCCTCTTTTCCAACTCAGCTAATGTGCAATTGTCTGTCTGTAGGTGACTCCGGATACCCCAACATGCCGTGGTTGCTGACACCCCTCAGGAACCCTGAGACACCAGCCCAGATGCGCTACAATGAAGCACATGGTCGGACCAGGAGAGTGATCGAGCGGACATTTGGTCTCCTGAAGAGCCGCTTCCGCTGCCTGGTCAAGACAGGAGGGGACCTCCATATGCCCCAGCAAAGGTGTGCAAGATTGTCATCATCTGCTGCATGCTACACAACCTGGCAGTGCAGAAGGAGTTGCCTCTCATCCTGGATGACAATGATCAACATCCGCCACCTGTGGAGGATCATGGCCTGGGCCACGATGCCAGTGATGATGATGATGATGAGGGTGATGTCCGCACACAGCTCATCACCAACTTCTTCAGCTGAATGTGAGTATCCAGAGAGTTGTCATGTCAATGATGTGAGTTTGCATTATATGTGTGGATGGTGCTCTGGTGCTGTTTGAGTGTGGCCATGTGCTACTTGACTGGATGCGTGCAGCGATGTGTCCTTACAGGTAGTCTGTACTCCCCAACAGTGTTGACATGCTAACTTGGTTTTGTGTAGGTATCTTGTGACATGTATTGGGCATGAGTATTGCAGTTCTGTCCTGTTCTTCAGTGCTTTTGACTGTGTGTCATGTCTGTCCTTCACAGGGTGCTTACAGAGTTGTTTGGTCAACTTGGATCCCCCAACACCATGATTCAGCTTTCAGGGTGGCAGCAGTCGTTTCCCTACAGGTGATGTGCCACACACCCCTGGACTTTATTTCTTCTACACTTTTTGACTGTGTGGCCACTGCCACGTGGGATTACCTTGCATTTGTAGTGGAAACAACATGTTGCAAATGTGTAATAAACCTGTGCTTCACTTTGGGATGTACGTTGTCTGTGGTCACACATCTGACTGACATTTGCTTACTGCACCTGTGGGCTAGTTAACACAAACTCTGAATAGGTGTGGTGTCTGTGCATTCCACTGTATTTCCTGGCAACATCAGTGTAGGCGAAGAGTCCGATGGCCCTGGTGTCTATGTGTCATGTAGCCCTAGTGGTGTGTCTCCCTGTGTCACGTCGCCATGACTCACATGACGGTGTTGAACTTGCTGTGGCAGTTAGCATGCACAGTGTCATTTAGCAGATCATAATCTCCATGACAAAAACAACGTTGGAATCACAACAGAGGCAAGTATGGTGTATTAGTGAGTTTATTACATACATGTGTGAGGATAGTGCACAGGATGGTGGGTGCTGTACATTGGTATTGTAATCCAAAGTTCCCAGATGAGTTGGAAGTGTTGGAGCAGACATGTCCTGAGTAAAGTCCATAGTCATCTGATACATTAGTCCAACTTAAACTCCCATGTCATGTGGGAGAGTTGTGTTGCATTCGACAGGGTGAACAGTTTGCACACAAAGGAGAATTTCCAGAACAGGTGTTGGGTTCCTGGGGGATGTACATGGCCATCGGCCTCTCAGTTGTCCTTCCTCGGACGACCGCTCTTCTTTCTGGGGGGAACCCTCACGTGCAGGCCGCTGCGGTGCAGAGGACTCTCCACCAGAGTCATCCTCCCTCCCTGTGGCAGTTGCAGTTGTTGCGGCACCAGATGTTGTGGGCACACAGGGAGGTGTGGACATGTTGGTGCTTAACTGGCGGAGGCATGTCGATATGTCCCTCTGCACCACTGTCAGTTCTTCCATTGTGTCCCACCTGGACTCCATGCCAGACATGTGTGTCTCCACACGGGACATGTGTGTCTCCACACGGGACATGTGGGAGTCCAAGCGGGCATGATGGGCAGCCTGCTGCTGTTGAATGTCCTTGAGGATCCCCACTACCTGGCTGACCTCTCCGGTGCTATTCTGGTATGCCTCAGCAATGCGTGCCAGTTGTGGGTCATCATGCAGTCCAGATCCCTCTGCAAACAGCGACCTCTGCCTACCTCCCCTACCACCACCCCTGGACACACGTGCGGGAGCTGCTGTGGCACGCACAGGTGACCCTCGGCCCCCTTGGGGGTTGGTACTGGGGTTGTTGTCCGTTGCTTCACGGTGGGCTGTGGTCCCTGTGCTGTTGTCATTGAGTGTCCTTGGTCTGTCTGTGTCGGCGGGGGTGGTCTGTGTGTTGGCAGATGTTGGAGGAATGGGTGCAAGGGGTGCAGATGGTGGTCCTGCTGGTGCTGCATGATGACTCCCACCGGACGTGCCAGGTTGGTCTTCGCCATCAGATGAGGGCAGAGGCTGTTCCACACCAGAGAGCTCAGGGTCCCCCGGAGCCTGGGACAGGGACTCCTCCTCATCTGCTGCTGTGTCCCCATCATCACCGGTTTTTGGAAGAGACACACAATGTATGTTATGTTTCTGCAGGCATCACTGGTTCAAACTCATGACTGTTGTGACTGTACCTCTGGATGCGGGCCTGTACATTGCATTGTCCTAAGTTGTCACAGTCACAGGTTGATATTGGTGTGTCTCATTGTCCTGCCAACCTGATGCATTTCTATGTGGATGTTGAGGTGTGTGCATGACCAGCATTGGTGGTATTTGGTTGACATCCGGACCTCCTTCTCCCCCCAGCCCAGTTGTCCCACAATGAAGCATGCCACACTTGCAGTGGATGCAGGTTGACTCTCAGGATGTCAGTCAGTGGTGTCCTGCTGTTGGGCGGTGCACAGTTCCCAGCAGGGCCTTGTGCTCCCCACAACAGAGCACCATTGTCAGACATCTTGGAAGTGGCTTTTCACTCACTCTCTTGTAGGGCACGGTCCCAAGTGTGTTGTTTGGAGTTAGTGGAAGTGGTGTGTGTGTAAGGGCCTGCTGGTAGCTGTATTCGGAGCTGGCACTCCTCCTCCCCCCAGGCCAGACATCCCATCATGAAACGTGCTTCCATTGCAGGGAGTGCAAGTTGGCTTTCAGGATGTCAGTCATGGATGTCAGGAGTGCTGACATCTTTGAAGTGGTTTTTCACTCCCTGTGAGGTGTGTGCATGCTTCAGTGTGAGCTTGCTGGGCCATGCGGGTGGGGGATGTTGAGCTGTGACTACCACTCCCATCATGCTATTGCCTACACCCCCCTTCCCAGCATGCCCATACTTCCTTCCTTTTGACTCTGCTTCCCTGTGGGGTAGTGTGCCTGTGCTGACACGATGGCTGACAGTGTTGTCCTGGCGTTTGTTTGGCTACAAGTCCCAAGAGTGTCCCTGTGCTTCACACAGCATAACCCAGGGTGGTGGTTCTTTGTGGGATATTTAATTGGAGTGTGAGGCATTGCATTCTCCCAGGTGGGTTATGTGGAGTTTGTGTTAAGGGGTGTGTGGGAAAACTGCTTGTAACTATGGTCAGAGCTGTCAGTCCTCCTTCCCACCAAGCCAGAAATATCCCATCATGGAACGTGCTTCCATTGCAGGGAGTGCAAGTTGGCTTTCAGGATGTCAGTCAGTGGTGTCCTGCTGTTGGTTGTTGCACAGTTCCCAGCAGGGCCTTGTGCTCCCCACAGCAGTACCCAGTGTCAGCCATCTTGTCAGTCCTTTTCCACTCCCTGTGATGTGAGCATGGTTCAGAGTGGTGTTGATGGGCCAATTGTGAGGGTGACCAATATCTGTGACTACAACTCCCATCATGCTATTGCCTACACCCCCTTCCCAGCATACCCATACTTCCTTCCTTTTGAGTGGACTTCACTGTGTGTGAGTGACAGCAATGGCAAGATGGCTGACAGTGTAGTCCTGTTTGTTGGTGCCCAGTTCCCAGCAGGGCCTTGTGCTCCCCACAGCTGTGGCCAGTGTCAGACATCTTTGAAGTGGCTTTTCACTCCCTGTGAGGTGTGTGCATGCTTCAGTGTGAGCTTGCTGGGCCATGCGGGTGGGGGATGTTGAGCTGTGACTACCACTCCCATCATGCTATTGCCTACACCCCCTTCCCAGCATGCCCATACTTCCTTCCTTTTGACTCTGCTTCCCTGTGGGGTAGTGTGCCTGTGCTGACAGGATGGCTGACAGTGTTGTCCTGGCGTTTGTTTGGCTACAAGTCCCAAGAGTGTCCCTGTGCTTCACACAGCATAACCCAGGGTGGTGGTTCTTTGTGGGATATTTAATTGGAGTGTGAGGCATTGCATTCTCCCAGGTGGGTTATGTGGAGTTTGTGTTAAGGGGGTATGTGGGAAAAGCTGCTTGTAACTATGGTCAGAGCTGTCAGTCCTCCTTCCCACCCAACCAGATATCCCACCATGGAACGTGCTTCCATTGCAGGGAGTGCAAGTTGGCTTTCAGGATGTCAGTCAGTGGTGTCCTGCTGTTGGTTGTTGCACAGTTCCCAGCAGGGCCTTGTGTTCCCCACAACAGTACCCAGTGTCAGCCATCTTGTCAGTCCTTTTCCACTCCCTGTGATGTGAGCATGGTTCAGAGTGGTGTTGATGGGCCAATTGTGAGGGTGACCAATATCTGTGACTACAACTCCCATCATGCTATTGCCTACACCCCCCTTCCCAGCATGCCCATACTTCCTTCCTTTTGAGTGGACTTCACTGTGTGTGAGTGTGACAGCAATGGCAAGATGGCTGACAGTGTGGTCCTGTTGTTTGTTGGTGCCTATTCTCAGCAGGGCCTTGTGCTCCCCACAGCTGTGGCCAGTGTCAGACATCTTTGAAGTGGCTTTTCACTCCCTGTGAGGTGTGTGCATGCTTCAGTGTGAGCTTGCTGGGCCATGTGGGTGGGGGATGTTGAGCTGGGACTACCACTCCCATCATGCTATTGCCTACACCCCTTCCCAGCATGCCCATACTTCCTTTCTTTTGAGTGGACTTCACTGTGTGTGAGTGTGACAGCAAATGTCAAGATGGCTGACAGTATGGTCCTGTTGTTTGTTGGTGCCCAGTTCCCAGCAGGGCCTTGTGCTCCGCACAGCTGTGGCCAGTGTCAGACATCTTTGAAGTGACTTTTCACTCCCTGTGAGGTGTGTGCATGCTTCAGTGTGAGCTTGCTGGGCCATGCGGGTGGGGGATGTTGAGCTGTGACTACCACTCCCATCATGCTATTGCCTACACCCCCCTTCCCAGCATGCCCATACTTCCTTCATTTTTGACTCTGCTTCCCTGTGGGGTAGTGTGCCTGTGCTGACAGGATGGCTGACAGTGTTGTCCTGGTGTTTGTTTGGCTACAAGTCCCAAGAGTGTCCCTGTGCTTCACACAGCATAACCCAGGGTGGTGGTTCTTTGTGGGATATTTAATTGGAGTGTGAGGCATTACATTCTCCCAGGTGGGTTATGTGGAGTTTGTGTTAAGGGGGTGTGTGGGAAAAGCTGCTTGTAACTTCAGTCCTCCTTCCCACCCGGCCAGATATCCCACCATGGAACGTGCTTCCATTGCAGGGAGTGCAAGTTGGCTTTCAGGATGTCAGTCAGTGGTGTCCTGCTGTTAGTTGTTGCACAGTTCCCAGGAGGGCCTTGTGCTCCCCACAGCAGTACCCAGTGTCAGCCATCTTGTCAGTCCTTTTCCACTCCCTGTGATGTGAGCATGGTTCAGAGTGGTGTTGATGGGCCAATTGTGAGGGTGACCAATATCTGTGACTACCACTCCCATCATGCTATTGCCTACACCCCTCTTCCCAGCATGCCCATACCTCCTTCCTTTTGAGTGGACTTCACTGTGTGTGAGTGTGACAGCAATGGCAAGATGGCTGACAGTGGTGTCCTGCTGTTTGTTGGTGCACAGTTCCCAGCAGGGCCTTGTGCTCCCCACAGCAGTACCCAGTGTCAGCCATCTTGTCATTTCTTTTCCACTCCCTGTGATGTGAGCAGGTTCAGGGTGGTGTTGATGGGCCAATTGTGAGGGTGACCAATATCTGTGACTACAACTCCCATCATGCTATTGGCTACACTGACTTCACCAGCATACACAGAATTCCTTCCTTTCAGTGAGCTTCCCTGTGAGGTGGTGTTCTAGTGGTGGCAAAATATCTAACTGTGTTTGTTGGTTATATTTGTGCCACTGCCTTGCTGTATTTGTAGTTAGGTTTGTACATGTCATGACACAGTTACATATCACTATGAGATGGCATGTATTGTGTTTATCTGACTGACAGACAAATCTTGGGGTGATTATCTTTTGGTTGCTGTGGATTTGCTAAGGGTGCATGGTTTGACTATCCCCTTGACACTGATGTGTGTGTATTGTCACACAATATTGTGTATATTTGTTGTGTACTCACCAGGCTCTGGGATGTTTGATAGTCCATATACGCTCACTGGTGGTAGGATGGCCCGCACCTTCTCGTCCCAGGGCCTGGGGTATACTGGTTTGGCAGGAGGGCCACTGCCGGTGCGCTGACTCAAGATGTAATCCTTCTTTAGTAGGTCCTTGACCCTCCTGCGCACATTATACCACCTGTTCTGGATGTCTTCCTTTGTGCGCAAACATGGTGATTGTGCGTTCACCCTGTCGACGATCCTCTCCCACATCTTGGTTTTCTGCGACATGGGGGTCTGTTGGACCAATGTACCAAACAACTGTGGCTCTACCCTGAGGATACCAGGACTTCCAATTCACTGTCTAGGAACTTTGGATTCTTCTTTGGGGGCATGGTGATGGGTGGTGGTGGGGATTGATGTGTGTGTGTGTGCAAGTGAGGGTGTGTGAGTGTAGGTTTTGCTGGGTGTATGTGAGGGTGCTATTTGTTGAGGTGCTAATGGTGTGTGGCTTGTGTGATGGATGAGCTGTGAGTGTGTCTGTGGTTGCTGTCTGATGGTGTTCTGTGCTGGCAGGTCAGTTGAATTTGCAAAGGATCATGGTAGGGATTTGTAGCCTTTATATGGGTGGAGTTGTGGGTGTGTCTTTGTTCCATGTTTCCCCCCCCCCCAGTATTTATTGGCTTTGTAATTGCTTGTTTGGCCTTTTTCTTTGTATTTTTTCCTTTGTATTTTTTGTGCATGTAGGAGACGTTCTTCTGACCGAGTAGGACGCTGCAGTTGTCTCGTGCGAGCTTCTCCGAGTCGTTCACACTGTGTTTCTGCTAGGTTTCATGTGCGGCGTACGCGTCGGTCGCGGAGTATTGGGTTGCTTCGGCTGGGTTTTGTATGCGTGTCGGTTGTACGGCTTGGGCTCCGTGCGACTCGGTCTGGTTTTCCACGCATTGCATCGTACTGCGTGGGTCGGAGTTCGAGGGTACGTTTCGGTCGGGTTCATTCCTGGTGTGTGTCGGTCGGTTCGATTCGCGTGGTTTCCCGGCCGGATAGCTGGTTTCCGTGCGGTTCGGTCGTTCGGCTTGTGTTCCGTACGAGTCGGTCGTGATTCACATGCATTTCATCGTACTACGCGGGTCGGGCTGCGCCGGTACGTGTCGGTCGGACTATATTCCCGTACCGAGTCGGTCGGTATGTTTTCCGGCCCGAATCGGAATCGGCCCCTAAACCTTACAAATGAATTATTCCTACTCCAATAAAACTAAATTCAAGGAAAATGCTGGACACTAAACCCTAAAAAATTACTATTCCTACTCCAATATCACTAAATTCAGATAAAGTGCTGGACAATAAACCCTCCAAATTAACTAGTCCTACTCCTATAAAACTAAATTCAGGGAAAGTGCTGGACACTAAACCCTGCAAATTGATTATTCCTACTCCAATATAACTAAATTCAGGGAACTTGTTGGACACTAAACCCTACACAATAAATATTCCTACTCCAAAATTACTAAAATCCAGTAAAGCAGTAAACATCAAACCCTAAAAATTATCTACTACTACTGCAATAAAACAAAAGGAATAGAACATACAAAAAACTATTATATTCAATAAGTTTCCAAATTTAAATATATTAAACTTTTAACTAACAAAAGCTAAATACAAGAACAAATTACAAATATATATTTAACACATTTTAAAAAATATTCAAAACCAAAATTACCTAAATAAAACTTCCAATTTCCATATAAAAATTGTAAAAAAACTTAAGAAATGAAAATAAACACTGTCAACAAAAAATGTAAACCTAAAAAAGTTAAATATATTTTAAAGGTTTCAAAGATTAAACATTTTTCAAAATGAAAAATCAGAAATTATAACTTCTTAATTTAAAAAAATTATATTAAAAACCAATGTTTAAAAATTCCACAGCAAATTCCACAATAGAATAAACACTACTAAAATTCATCTATAAACATGTAACCTTTTTTGTCAAATCATAAATTATATTAAAACAATACAAAAACATGTTCCTCAAATGTATAAATCCAAAACACGTGCTCCAAAAAATAAATACAAAAAATATAACACAATTTTTTCACAATTTTTTAATTTACTAAAATGTTTTTAATAGAAAACCTACTAGATGTATTTAAATATTCATACACAACCCAACAATATCTCCCACAAACACTACATCCAACTTCTAAACATTTCTAAATTCTACACATTTTATTAAATATTCCTCAATTATAAAAAAAATTATACTTTAAAAACTTTTTTAAATAATACCTAAAAAAACAAAACATTTCAATACAAAATTATTAAATATATTTTTTAAATATTAAAAACACAAAAATACACAACAGTTTGTAAAAATTATTCTCCACCCTTAATCTCTCCAAACCCAATATTCCACTCCTAAAAAATGTCATATTCTAAAAATATTTCATAAATAATAAAAATTCCTAAAAAATTACATTAAATATTAAAATATTTTTTAAATTACTCCTCACTTTTATCCCCTATAAACCCACAATCCCACTCCTAAAACTATTACCATTCTATAATGTATATATATTAATACATATAAATGTATAACATATTTTTTCATTTACTTTCCACCCTTACTCCCTATAGCCCAACATCACGCTACTAAAAAATATATTTTACACAAAAAATGTATATTATTATTAACATTATAATTATAATAATACAACACAAAAATGAATTTGAAAAATAATTAAAATTACATACATTTTTTACAAAATAAATAATGTAAAAAATATAAAACAGCATTTTTAAAAAAGTTGATATTCTATACAACTATGGGCAAAATTATGACGACGTCCGCCCAACATCACAATTACGATGCAACCGCACATGGTGCGGTCGCATACTCCCATTTCTATATTGAAGCTTGTGTATTACAACCTCCCATAGAGAAATAGGAGCCTGTGTAAATCCCTGCACCGTGTGGCAGGCAACTCACGGTGCCTGCCACATGGGACAGGGATTCAAAAGGGACATCATAGGTGCCCCCCCAAGCCCTCAACCGGAGGGCCAGGGGGAAAAGGGGTCCTGCTTGGGGCCCCCAAAGGCTCTTTCTGACAGCAAATCCATGTTGGAAAGGCCGACATGGATTTGCTCTCGGAAAGTGTCGCTATAATCTCGAAGGGGGAAACGCTTTCCTCGCGGGATTATGCGGGTCTTCCGACTGGCCAATGGGCAGCCCATCAGAAGTCAGTCGTATTTACCAGCTGGTTTGAATTCCGACCACCGTAATTGTAATAAATGCGGTCGGAAGTCAAACCAGGGATGTAGGTCGGAAAGCCTCCGACCAGCGGTCGGAGTCTTTCCAACCGACATCCTAATTTGCCCCTATATTTTTAACATCTATATTTTTAAAATCGATATTTTAAACTAAACCTATTTTCGGTATTGCAAACATCGATATTACTTACCTTGATATTTTGCTATCACAATATTCTTGACTCGATATTACTGTCACTTGATATTTTAAATTTGATATTCTGTCTCAACACCAAGGACAGGGGAGCCCTGGGTGCACCCTCGCACCTCGTGCAATACGGGGAGCCCTCAAAGAACTTACCTTTAATAAAATGTCAGGCTCCGCTGGCCTTCCTGTTGAATTTTGTACCACCTTGGCTATGCAAGTATTTCCACAGTTAGAACGACTTTATAAATCCTCACTAGAAGAAGGCGTGCTCCCTCCCTCTGCCAGATAAGCGTTGCCCCACCTTATTAAAGCCAGGTAAACTGCCTGCCGAAATGTCCTCCTATAGACCCTTTTCGCTTCTTCACATGGGAGATAAAATTCTGAGCAAGGTGCTTGCGCACTGACTGCTCCCCCTACTCTCACAATTACTACACAGGGATCAATGCACTTTTGTCCTGCATCGCAACACTTCACTTATTATAGGCCGCTTACACCAGATTATAGATGCATCCCCCGGATACTAACTGATGGTACGTTGTCGCTCATTAGATCTCCGTCAAGCTTTTGATACCCAGGGATGGGACTTCATGTTTTCAGCCCTCACCTTTTTGGGATTCATCCCATTACATAGCTGAGTAAAACCTTTATATACTTCCCCCATTGTAAGGGGTTGGACAGGACCATACATCTCCCCATTCTACCTGGTGCACTGCGGCACTAGACAAGGATGCCTGCTCTCACCATTACTTTTTGTTGTGGCACTGGAGCCTCTAGTGCAGAGGATCCGACAAGACACCCAGGGTTAGGGGATCTCCTTGGCCACATGAGGCATTTGATATCGTTGTATGCCGATGATATGATATTGTACGTGAAAGATCCCCAGATGACATTGAATGAGGTCTCCCAATTGTTCTCCACCTTTGGGGACTTCTCCGGCCTCCACCTAAATGTCAACAAATCCTACGCCTTCTCATTTGAGGATACATTTGATGAGCCCTTTTTATCTTTTTGGGAAGTAAGCATACAGGTGGCACCCCAGACGTTCTGTAATCTGGGCATACCCGTATATTGTGAGGCACTAGACTTAATTGAGGGGAATCTCATGAAAACAATCACAACCCTCAAATCACAAATTAGTTTTTGGATCACTCACTGCTGTACTTATACCATCCCGGAACTTTAAATTGTTAAACACATTACTAATTGATTTGGCTTGGGGCAGTGGCCAATGCAGAGCAAGCATGTCTAAGATACAGCTGCCATCCGATAAGGGAGGAATGGGTGTCCCGGATTTTAAAGCTTAGGGCCTGATTCTGATGCGGGTTGGAAAGCTTCCCGACCGAATCGGTTTGGAAATGGTTTCCGACCCACTCGGATCGGGAGAGTCCGACCGACGGAGTACGATGCATCCGGATGCTTCCAGATACGATTTGGTTGGACTCCCATTGACTTCCATGGGAGCATATGTTCCTAACCGCATCATAATTGGGCCCTGGGTCGGGAAGACACGTTCCCGATCCGATTTGGAAGGAGCAAATGCCATTAGGAGGCCTTCCTAACCGCATCAGAATCAGGCCCTAGGTGGGAATGCTTTCCTAACCACATCAGAATTTGGCCCTTAGTGTCTAGCAGGACAACTGCATTGGCTTTCCTACTGGCTGGACAGTCATAACCTCACTGCAATAGGATACACAAACACCATAGTCAACCAGGGAAAATTGCACAGAATGATCTGTCCGGGCTCTGTTTTTCCCCCTTCTAGTCCTCTCCTGCTGCGTACAGCCCTCTCATTTTAGAAGGTGGCCCTGTGCTATACTGCCCTGTGGGTACCTATGCCCCAAATATCCATCTGCATGGTCTCACCACATCTTCAGACACTCTCACAACGAGGAAATTGCGTCCTTGGGAGCAGCGGGGGTTATGACATTTGAAACATTAATCGCAGACAACATCATCCTGCCACATTTAAATTTCACACACACTCATATTCTGCTGGAAACCCTATTCCTGATGCACGCCAGTATTACCCATTCCAGTCACCAATACTGGGCACCAGACAGTGCCAAACCACATACCCATGAACTGATATATGCGATGCATACCATTTACATGGGTCACAGCAGCCTCCTAATTCGCTGGCTATACCGAGGGCTCCGCTCGCACCTGTTGGTTTCCCTGACTCCCCTAAGGGCAAAATGGGAAAGGGACCTTGCACGGGAACTCCAGGACAAGGAATAGACCTTCCTACTCAAATACCCCTAAATATTCTCTGGTAACTTGTGCTTCAAGTTTATCCAGTTTTCTACACTACATCAAGCCTACCTTACACTGCATAGACTCTACTCGATGTTCCCTGCTATGTCCCCTGCCTGCCTCTGCTGCCGTGCCCCAGATGCAACTCTACTACACATGTTATGGGCTTGGCCTTCATTATCCTCTTACTGGACAGATATACGTACTGCTCTATCAGACCTGACTGGGCTAGAACACTGGCAAACAATTGGAACAATTTAGTTTAGGATTACACCCAAGACCCAAGGGCTCTAGAATGTTGGCACGTTTCACAAACTTGGCTATTCTGCTAGCTAAGCGACTCTTGATGAGGTGCTGGAAATCCACAACTAGTAAAAGGATGAGTGGGGAACCCAGTAGACACTTGGAGGCTTGGGCAATTAGGACATTAACGGATAAATGTGCCTACAAGGGATTTTCTTCCTTTTGCTCAATCTAACATCTATAAGCAAACAGTGGTCGTAAGCTCTATCCAGTAACTTACATCGAGTTATTTCAGAAGTTAAATTTACTTATTTCAGCTTGAACAAATCCGCCACAGATTATTTCACACGGGTGTAAGCTTTTTGAAACATAAATTTATAATGAAAAACGTTTAAGACTTATAACACTACATAGGTGACTTGAGAATGTAGTCTAGTTCATTAAAATCGTGTATTCGACGTCAAGGGATAGCTAATTGATAGCTTGCGATATTCCAAGGAGGTCCCGAAAAAGTGCAACACAGCGGTGCTTGCAATCCTTCAACGGTCCACACGGACAAATTAATTCAAGTGCCGGCGTAGCCGATCACTAAGGAACGGGCACTGCTCCATACGATGGTCCGCTGTCTCCATTATGTAGTCTTGTAGTGTAGTTCCTATTTCCCTAATAGGCTCCGCGCATTGGAATAATATAACCTATAGGTTTGACATAGGACTAAGGTCGGTATGTCCCTATCGATTATATTAAACTTAATTACCTGTGCCAGCTAGCTCAGAGGCCACTAGAAACTCCTTGAGAACAAGAAGGAGTAGTTTCTGGCAACCGAAAAACATGACAACTTTGTTTCCCTTTAGAAGCGGAACATGTCTCAGAATCGTGGAAACAATAGATAACAGTTTCACTCATTCAATCGTGCATGCTTAGTTTCTGCAGAGTTACACAGAAAGGAAAGACGGGCGTTTCAATAAAAAGGGTTTTATTGAACAGTCTTGTTTCTCGTGTAAGAGATATGTGCTGTTATGATCACAAGACAGTATGCAAGATAAATGATGTACAGCGTAAGCAGTAGAAATAAATAATACTGCGCTAGCATTATCTTTTAGCATATATTCACGTACATAAATAACATGAGCTAGGAATGCGAGTACTCATACGATGCGTCTCTAAGCTAGTTCTACCCCAATGTACCTAACCTAGTCTAGGTGTAGGGAAAGGTAGAAGTAGGTGGAGTATTCGCTAGTATGGTAGACTAAGAGTATGTTAAGTCTAGTATGCCAAGAGTCCCTCTAGGATCTAGTCAACTCCATACCTTGAGAATGAGAGAGGTGGGAATCTCCTGCCGGATCTTGGAACTCTAACACCCCGCGAAGGGAGTCAGAACACTGGAAGCTGGATTCATCTGCGTGCAGGAATGACAGCGTCTTCTCAGTGCGTCAGGCCGGGATACGGGCTCCTCTGAAGTCGAGGTCTCCTCTAACTTGCTTGGGCAAGGGAAGGTATATTTATACCTGGTAGGTGTCGTGGAATGTTAGCATTGACGTGAAGTCGGACAGAGGAAGACGTCAGGAATAAACCCTTAAGGTATAACGGTTCATACATAATAGATGAGTGGTTGGAGAAATCAATAGTCCTGTGCTAGGGGAACTCCCGAAGCTTAAGGGTCTGGTTTCTAAGAACTCGTTGTGACGTTAGGGTGGACGGATGTCGGTGACCATGCCTGTATTTGAGGTGCACGGTTAATGCATAAATAAGGACAGGGATTCTATGCCTATATAACGGCAAGGCGAATTGTGCCTATATAAGGACATGATTCAGGAAAACCTATATACGGACCCCTAAAGCAGAATACAACAGTCTTATAAGGGCCATTCAGCATATGAATTTACCGTCCTGAAGATGGTCTAACAGATGTCTTCACTACCTAGACTGAAACGTCGACAATTACACCTACTTTCTTTGTGAATTGTTCACCTGAGGATTTGTTTTCTGTTTAATCAGTCACAATTTCCTTTGGTACATATTGTGTGAAATAGGTGTCCATATTAGTGACAATAAGATGCTTCTAACAACTAATCATTCTTGAATCTCAGTCACTATGTGTTGATGTATATTTATATATGTAATAGTTCTTTGTACCCTCTTAAAAGTTTTTCATTATAAATTTATGTTTCAAAAAGCTTACACCCGTGTGAAATAATCTGTGGCGGATTTGTTCAAGTTGAAAAAAAGTCAATTTAACTACTGAAATAACTCGATGTAAGTTACTGGAAATCCACGACGACGCCTCTCGTGTCCCAGTGGCGTGAGGAGGTAGCACGGTGGGTTCTGGCAGAAAGCGAAATCCTGCATAGAGAAATTCCAACGCTTATGGAAATGACCCATATCACTGGAGTGGGATGTCTTGTTGAAATCATTCAAAGCTCAGGAGAATGCCGACAAATAAAATTCCTTACCACGGGCATCCCATATGACAGATCCTGTCTCCTTCTGGTCTGGTGCCAAAGTTTTCCCCACTACACACCATTCCCTGTGCTACCCTGATGTACTCCTTAATGCAGAATCCTTGTATAGCATAGCCTAGCATTCATAGCACACTCCACTCTTGCTACTGGGACACAGTGGACTCAACGCTCCCATTGGTTACACCTCTACCAGATATTCATATTCACTTGCATCACATAAGTGTATTGTAAAATATTGTCATGATGTCAAGTTCAGGGAGGGGGTGTGATAGGGTGGTTTGCTTTAGAGTTAACATCAAATGAATTTAAATAACTATGGTCCTGATTAAGATGTCGGCCGGACATGTTGCGGAATGGGAACAGATCAACCTCAGGTCGGCGGTTCCCACCGCCTCATTTGGATGCGACCGCACACAGAAAAATGGATGTTTCCAAACATCCCTGCACCGTGTGGTACACGGTGCCCCAACAAGACAGTATGCGGAGGCCATGGAGGGATGAGGGCCCTGCTAGGGGCCCCCAAAGACACTTTCTGACAGCAGTTTAATGTCAGAAAGACTGACATGAAACTGCTGTCAGAAAGTGACATCATAATCCCAATGGTGGAAACGCCGCCCTTAACGGATTATGAGGCCTTTCTCACTGGCCGACGGGCTCCGCGTCAGAATTCCTAGGTCGGAGGCTTTCTGACCAAATTGTAATTAGGCCCTTTATGTATGTTGGAGTCGACCTCCACTATTATTTTGCTCACCTATGTCATACAATTGAACATTACCTGCTTTCATTTCTATGATGTATATGTAAAGAACTATTGTCCGCTATTTCCTGACATATGTAATTAATCGTAAAGCAATCACTTATCCAACAGGCATGTCTACTGTCTAAAGAAAACGAGCTGGAAATCTTAGCTAATGAGCAGACAATTGCTACACTCGGAAACAAACTGGCACAAGTGCAAGACATAGACCCACTGTCAATCAGAAATGTCCAGACTATCCTTAAAGCAATGCTTATCCTATACTGCTAAGCTGGTCTGAACAGTGACTCAGTACAAGATATATAACATGGGAGACAAAGCTGGAAATTTGTTAAACTTGATATCCAAATGTGAACTAGAATCCAGAATAATAGCAAAAATGAATGACCCAGCCTTGGGCCTAATTCGCAAAAAACACATAAACATTGCCAAAATATTGCACCACTAATTGAAATGGAAATCTCAACAATAAATGACTTAATGACAACCAAATTACAAGAAGTAGACAAACTGTCTTTAGATCTTCCAATCTCAGCAGAAGAGCTTCAGGAGGCCATAATGGGGATGATGACAGTCAATAAACCGTGTCCTAATGGCTCCTAGAAACTTTCAAAAAGTATGCATTTCTCCTGATCTTACACCTGCTAGTCATGTTTGAGGAAGTCTTACAGACAGGCTTGCTCCCTTATGATTTGTGTGGGTTAACTAATACTATTACCATTACTATTGGAGTTGCATGGGTAACAATTACTATTATAGTTATTCATAACATTGCTATGGCAAGCCAAAATTAATACAATAATTAATTCATTAATTCACTGTGACCAAAATGGCTTTAGGCACCATACGCCTAAAAGGGTCCACCCCATTACTTGAGCTATTTATGCAGGGTTAAGGTGCTTGTCGCTGTATCATATATTTACATATGGCTCTGGCAAACATAGATGATCTTCAGGACTCCTCCACACTGGTTTTAGATGACTTTGAGAAGGCCTTTGATTCTATTGGTTGGCAATTTCTACATCAGTTCCAAGAGAAAATTAGCCCCCAACCCCACCTTTCTTGTATATCTTTGACTACTACATATTGCTGTTTGGGCCCAAGTTATGGTTACCCGAGTGGTTTCTTCGCCCTTCTTTATTGAACCGGGTACCAGCAAGGTTACCTCTTATCTATTTGTTATTTTCACTAGCAGTTGAAACATTGGCCTAATGGTTTTGGCAGAATGCTGAAATTTGTGGCTATAAATGGAAGGGGGTGTTTAAAGACTGAATTTCTATACAAGCAGATGACATGCTTCTCTACATTCAAAGTCCTAAATACTCCATTCCAATATAAATCATATCTTCAGGTTTATGAAGAAACTTACCTGTGAAAAATCTAAAAGATTTCAAATTAAAGGTAATTTTCAATCCATATAGCCATACATATCCTGAATGCATCAACTTGGTTCTCACTCGGGTTATCTGGGCCTTTACATATCAAGAGGCATGCAGAAATGCTGAGATCTCAACAGAACCCCTTTGCTATGTCAAAATAAAATAAATAACAAACTCTGCTTGTCCATGTGGGGTAGAGGCTCTCCTCTTTAAGATGATTTCAGTACCCTGATTACTATATATATTGCAGAACTATCCACATGATATCCTCCCGACTTTGTTCACAGGCTAGCAATCCACCCTTCACGTGGTTGGGACCTCTTGAGTCTCATTTAATAAATGTCTCCAATCACTTTTTTGACAGTGGGCTTGGCAAAGCCAATCTTAAACTGTATTGCTGGGTGACACAACCAAATAAACAGTCCAAATAAGGACTCTTGAAATTGAAGTTCTCAATTGGTATGGTCTACTTGATCAAATACACTTACATGTACTACTTCTCTTTGCCAAAATCCCCCTTGGATGATGGCAACGAACCCTGAAGTGGACCAAATAGGAGGACACCCTTACCTATATACCACCATTTTGGCAAGGCACACAGCTTGTCTACACAGCACAGCTAGAGGGCTTACAGCCCTGAGATTGAGATTTATTGAGGAGCTTAAGGCTTGGAGGTGTCTGGTTCTCCGCCAATATCAAATTTGTTGCGTAACTCACATTGGAGTTTGTGCTCCTCAAGACCCAATTCTTTTGCTATTTACCTCTGCACCATGTGCTTGATACATACAGGTATAAGCTATACCTATCCCAAAGTTTAATCCCATAGAGGCATTTCAATATTCTATAAATCACTGGCAGTGAACATTCCTGATTCACTGAGTAAACTCAGAGCCCATGGGGAACAGGCTTATACATTACTGAAGATGATGAATGATAGGGGCAAAAATGGTGACTCAAGAACTAGCTATATCTTCCAGGCTACATCTTATGCAGTTCAAATATTTTCAGAAGGTATACTACAACCTTGAAAGATGCTAGACGATAGACAAAGGAACACACCCAAATTGACTATGCTTCAATATATCTATAGGTACATACTTTCCCATGATACAGGATTTTCTGATTATTTCAGAACATTGGTCTTGAATCCACAAGATACTAGAAGTAGTAAACTGCATTCTAGTTAACAAACACTCCAAAATGTTATCATTGAGTATACAAAGGACTGGGAGGGTTCCCTGTGGGATCCGTATTCTGATCGTCATTGGTGTGGTCAGTGAGAAACTGGAATTTACCCATCATTGGCCCTCAAGTGGTGCTCATCCCACTGCAGAATAGCTGAGACAATCCAAATACTCATTGTGAGCCGTTGCACACTACTAGGACAAGAGAACTTTGAAAGACCACTGCTGGTAACATGGTAATTGATTTTAAAATTCTAAACACAACCACAATCCCAAACAGAAATAAGTCTGAAGAACTGTCTATAAAAAGCTGCAAGTATGTCCCCTGTTCTTCACATTATGCTAAACTGACTGCCTATTTAGTCAGTCTAACGTTCATGGTTATGATTGCCTGTGAATGAATAGGCGTGCATTTGTGATCTTCATTTAATTCAATAGCTTATGGAATTGTATAGTTGTGTGCCAGGATGAATCACTGACTGTTTGACAGCAGTGCATCTGCTGGCTCTGTTGTCAGAAACTTATCGATGGAAGCCTACCTGCCACTGGACAGCTGAGTTGAAAGCAGCAGAAGGCCTTACCTATTTTGGGCTGGACTTTGGTGGTCTATTTCTGTTTGGGACCACCTGAAAGGCATGTTTGTTGCAAACAGGACAGAAAACAATTAACCTCCATGTACTGGGAAGAAAGTTCCAGTATGTCAGGGACATCAATTTTTTGGTTTACGACAAACACTCAGCTCATGGTACATTGAAATGCAGTGACTTAAATCCTACCTCAAGCAAACCAGAAAGGAAGTCACATACTTACCGAAAGCTCAACCTGAGTATGATTGAATTTCCCTTGTAAGCACACAGATCCTAACCACCTTAGATTCAAGCTGTGTTCTATGACTTTAACCTAGATGGCTTCACCCCCAGCTGACAGACAATTCAAAAGTCCTTGGATTGGCCTTCCACCCAGATCTATCATTCAAAGAACAGATCACCATGGCACTTGTTCTCACTCCTGAGGAAAGTGAAAACCTTTTTCCCAGAAACTAATTGAAGAGAAACAATTCAAGTACTGGTCCTTACACCTGGATGCAGGTAACACTGTTCTCAACAGTCTTCCAGATACCATCCTAGCAGCCTAGAAAGGCATTCAACACACTGCACATGAATCATCAATCATTGAGGAAGTTTAATCATATCGCACTTATGATAAAGAGATTACACTGACTATCCATCCAGGCCTATTTCATCTTCAAGACCATCTGCATCACCAACTCTCCTTTCACAAACAACAACCCGACGTACCTGGCTAGGATGACAATCACCTCTAGCAGAATATTCCAGCAGGAGCCAGGACATCCCACATCAAAGACTAAGGGGGATATTCACAAGAACGTGTGATAATTATCGCAAAATTAGCTTAACGCAACTTTGCACATCGCAGTCCATCGCGGGAAAATAACGCTGTGTTAACGTTTTATTCTCAACACGGCGGTACCATGCGATAGTCACACGCTAACGTGTCAAATGACCGCGATAAAATTACCGTGACGACAAAAAAACACGAAACACGAACGCGAAAAAAGTGGCGAAGTGGCCAACCGCGATAAAAAAAATCTGCGATAACCAGCAACAGGCCTGCAATTCCCACGCGTCATGCGGGAAAATGCACCATAAAAGCAGAAAAAAAAAAAAAAACTGCGTAGCACCATGGATGCACCCGGATCGAGTGCACAGGACAACGCGAACCCCACAAGCCCCACAGACGACCAGCAAGAAACCTCGGGGTCGGGGAAGGGCAAGGAGAAGAGGAAGAGGAAGACGCGGTTCAGTCCGCAGGAAAACAGGATCATCGTCACGGAGGTGATAGAACACTACCAACAACTGTTCGACACCTCCACTGTGTCATTGGCAACACAAACGGAAATATGGCAGTCGATCGTGAACAATGTGAATGCAGTCGGAGTGTCGAGGAGGTCAATGGAGGAGGTCAAGAGGTGCTGCAATGATGTCAATAACCAAACCGAGCAGAAACTCGCTACCAACCGGAAGGCAGCAACGGCGACTGGAGGTGGGAGTCCTGCGCCACAGGAGGAGCAGGATGAGCTGGAGGAAATGGTGGCCACAGTCATCAGTGTGGAGACGGTGCAAGGAGTTGGGTGTCCGGACACAGCCCGACATGACCTGACCCAACAGCAACAGGGTGAGTAACGACCAGAAACTGGGGGGACGGGTGGAAATGGGCACAATGGCACAGATGCACAATTATGTATAGCACACTGCACACCCACAATGATCGTGGAACATGTCCCTCATACCCTTGGCACACTGCAGCACACATAGAAACACCAAGTAGGCCCCCGTCCACTATGTGCACAAAGGGGCACCCCTCCCTATCACCAATATCACAACCTACCCATGCACATGTGCCGAATCCAGCAAAGCAGCGGCACTGTGAGCCACACTGACAATGCAAGTGGCACAGCATGACCAATAGCATGGCTGCAGTCAAAATACATGACATGGTGCACGACACAACACTGAGGTGGCCCAGTGTGGATCACATCCTCAAAGGAGCAGGTCACACTCTGACACATCCATGTGCACATACAACCCCTGACGTCAACAACACATCTGCAGACAAACAATGCACAAGAGTACAAAAACCGTCCAAGAGCACAAATGACCCAAGTCGCCAACATCTCAGCCCCTCAAAAGCACACATGTCAAAGGCACACCGCCCCAAAGGGATAAGGGGCCGCTAAATCAGAGCTGCAGGGGCAACTCTCCCACAATGCAGCACACACACATAGCAATCACAGCACATCAACATTGACGACAAAGTGGTACAGAGTGCAACACCTTCACTGCAGAACAGGGGACACAACTGGTGCCGCTTGTGCGTAGAAACTGGCCAATCACATCTGGCATAGCAGGAAACTGTGAGATGATAATGCACGAGTACAATCTCACATCCATCATGTAGCCAAAATGTCCACTGTCCCCCATCAAATAGCCAGCTCATCCAAAACAGTCACAATGTACATTGTCATGCAGTCTGTATGTAAACATGTACAATGCGTCAACATCCATTGAACACACTGTGAACCTGCATCTCCCCTTTCCATTGCAGAGGGACAATCAACACCTCCTGCAGAGCAGACCAGACATCTCTTCAGTGATGATGAGGAGGAACCCCTGGCCATCTGCTCAGACACCCTCCAACGGCTCATGGACAGCCTCCGCACCCCACCTCCAGGAGCAGGGCAGCCCAGCTGCATAGAGGTGACCCCACCCCCTGCACAGCCCACACAGCAGGAAGCACCCACCACCATGGCTGGCTCCCAGCACCTCACGGAAAGACACATGGCATTCCAACGCCGTGTATCAGACTGCCAGAGGGGGCTGGCTGAACAGGTGCGGGTGGGTTTCGACCTCATGGCAGCCAAACTTGATGCCATACGTGGGTGTATGAGTCCCATCAGGGACCACTTACAGTCCCTAACGGACACCCACAGTCCGTTCCATGCGCTACAACAATCCCTGGCTGACCTCGCTGGAGCCATTACTCGGATACACGAACTGTCTAGTCAGACAGGCTCCAGCGATGGCAGCACAGAGTTGGCACAGATGCGGAGGACAATGGAAAACATGGAGCGGATGCAGGCTGGAAGGATGGCTGCCATGGCTGTACACCAGCGAGATGTAGCTGGGATCTACCATGCCCTGCAGAACATCATCTCGCCATTGCTGCCACAGAGCCTGTCTCAGATGACTGCTGCAGGAACTTCGACACACACATCTCCGCCCCCTGATGCGTCAGTGGCACACAGTGATGCAGCCATACCACCTCCGCCCCCTGATGCGTCAGTGACACACAGTGATGCAGCCATACCACCTCCGCCACCTGATGTGTCAGTGGCACACAGTGATGCAGCCATAACACCACCACACACACCTGACACACCTGACACAGAAGACATATCAGAGGACTAAGATCTGGATGGCAATTACTCTGTTTGAGAAAGGAGGTTGTAGCATCCATCCCTGCCATATGGCCTGTCCCTGCTTGGTTCAGCCCTCTGCATCATGCCCGGGAACAACACCTTCCACTGTCCCCCGAAACACTCTGTGACATTCACCTGGACCCCGACATGGACTACCACATCCGCACTGGTTACCAATGACACAGCAATCAGGCTGCGGACTGAACTCTTCCTGTCCCAATTAAATTGTCATTCCCCAAAGGACTCTGGTTGGCCCTCTACTGGGCAACCATGTTATGTGGGGTTTGCATGGCCATGTACTGCTCCAGCTCCGACACTCCACAGAATTCCAAATCACACAGATGTGTCATGTCTATGTTCAATCAAGTATAAGAGTATGGATGAATGTAGGGACATTGATTGCATAAAAAGGTACACCCTGGGAGATGACATCAATGCGCAGGTTTGATCCTGACCCACATGGCCAATTAGATGACTGTGTATGTGTGAACTAGCTGTGGCCTCATTGCCCATGAACAACAATCTCGCAACCCCCCAACATACCCCCACGTCCATGTATTGAATGGGGCTGTGTGTAAGAATGTCTAAATCGGTAGCAGGCCTAAAGTAGTATCCCCCATCACATGTGACGACAGAACATCTCGTTGCATACCTACTCACACTCAACTGTGTGGACACAGCCTGTTTAGATGGATCACATTGTTCCACATGGCAAGAATTTGGACACCATACTCACATTGCTGAAGACACGTAAGAGCACCGGTCCACCAGCAACTATCCCAACCACGTCTGGCTTACAGAGGTGGAGCTGGCAATAGGGACTCGCACCTAAGTGAAATGCGTCAGTCAGTTCCTCCCTGTGTACGGACAATGCTCATTGAGGCACACAATTTGTCATTCTAATCAACATTCATCACAGTTGAACACTAATGAAGTGGCGTAGACTTTATTCGCATGTGCGTGTCAGTACGGGCAAGACAAGGGCCACAACATGCAGACCAATGCTTCAGACACTAACAGGCAGCATGGGAACATGTAGATGTGCAATAACTGGGGAGGCAAAAATGAACACCAATCATTACGGATGGCAACTGTCTCAGCCCACCTTGCCTTGCTGGACGAGTCATGTGATGTTTGGCGTATGCTCATTGCCCCGTGTCAGGGGACACGACTCACTGCCCATGGGATCTACTTTGTGCTCTACCACCGGACTGCGCAGACTGTCTGCTCTGCTGACAGTGAGCAGGTGAAAGGGTCCAACAAGGTCACATGTAGGACTGCGCAGACTGTCTGCTCTGCTGACAGTGAGCAGGTGAAAGGGTCCAACAAGGTCACATGTAGTACTACATTGCCATGTGTGTACACTCCCTCCAGCAGTATGTCAGAAAAAGGAACCTTGCCAAGCGACGCGGTGCAGCTCTGCCCATGGGACTGCCTCACCTTGCACAGGTGTGTGTCAACACGCATAGGTGCACGCACATGCATTCTGAGTCCAGGCGAATGCAGCCATGTCCACTGTTGTGGTGGGATATGTGACCATTTCTCCAAGATGCAAGAAGGTGTTGGGACCTGTGCTCTGGGTTACAAGCAGTTGTGGCTGCAGGAACGTAGTTACTCATCCATGAATGCGAGCGCAGCTTCCTGGGCAATCAGTTCCAAGAGTACGTCGTTGTCGGCCTCAACGAACACGGGGGCGAGCCAATCCATTAACTGGTCCGGACAGATGTGCTCCGTCCACGCCAATCCGCAACACAGCCCAATGGGGGAGCGCTTCGATGTGGTCACTGCACACGAGGACTTGTGCAATTTCCCATGCCCAACTGCCAGCACATACGCCAGATATCAAGGCATCCCATGAATGGTTATCACGGTTACACTCCTGGTCGTGGGCCAACAGCGGGCGCACACACAAGTCATAATCCAGTTCAGCTACCATTGTGTTGGATAGGCAGACATTCATGGGCCACTCGAATATGCATGATCAGCAGTGGAACCAGGGCAGGACGCAGGTGACGTACGCTAGACGGAAGCGCAGACGGTAACTGATGCGCAACACTGCCAGTGGCAGTGCCCCCAACAAATGCAGCATACGTGCACGGTACAGTTCCATGTGACAGGGGTTGTGCATGTGCCCGGGATGTTCTGCCATTGCGTTGGTGGCTCTGGTTGAAGCGGCACTGCTCTGACCTGCGCCAGTTCTGTGGATGAAATGCCACAGCTCAGAGCAATGAGTTGTTTTAGTGTGCAACGGTTGTACGCCTGGGTTAATGTGGGAGTAAGTGTGAAGGACATTCCATGCAAGATAACTTCGGGCAAGGACTTCTGTGTGTGGGGTGTGTATACGTTGGTGTTTCGTCAGGCTGTGCGTAGTGTGGAAGTCGTCATCATCTGCTATGGTATCTCTCTCAGGGGGTGCCTGCCGCATGCAAGACCAAGGTCGGAGGTGCAGATGTCCTTCCGCCTTATGTATTGTGACAAAGGAGCTTTCATCCCTAATGTTTGTCTGACTACTGCTTGCATCCTGGAAATGTGATGTGGCTTTCGCGCTGCAATTGGGGCTAGGCCTTAGGCTTATGGTGCACCAATAGCGATGCACACACAACAGTTGGCATGCATGAGCCAAGAGCCCGAGCGGCCTTGCGCTCCCTGTACAATACCTTCGTGCGCGGCCGCCCTCTGGGTGCATGCAACATTGCAACGTTGTCGATTGCGGGACGTGTGGCGCAGACACTGCAACAGAGACACACGCATCAGTTGGTTTCCTATCCAGCGCAGAAATGAACCACGCCCAGAGCCCAGGGATAATTATTCACACCCCTACGCTGGCCTGGCGTACGCCGACCCAGCCCACACGGCGTACGTATAAAGGGGGGGACGACGACGCTACATGTTCCAGTTCTTCCCCACAGCCGGAGGTGACATGACTGCGTCCGCCTGGCATTTCACGGGACTCAATCTGAAAGGGTCCATGACTTGCGTTGCACAGAGTTGGTGGCACCGGAAAGACTGCGGCCGGCACGGGCCTACCACCATGGGACGGTGACTTTCGGTGCACTGAGGTAGGGGCACCTTAGGTGCTGAGCGGGTGTGCAGCCTGCGATGATGCGCCGTCCTTGCGGTCCGGACTGGTAATGGTTTGTGTGAGCCCTGCTGGACCGCAGTGTAGGCCTGAGCCAGTGGGCAGCGCGGGCCTACCGCCATGTGGCGTTGCCTCGCGGTTCACAGAGTTAGTGGCACCTATAGCGCTGAGCGATGATGCCGTGTGCACTGATATGATCTCTGCCATTGCGAAATCAAGACCCAGAATCACGTGTGTGACCTGTTGGCCCACGGGGCGGGGCTGCATGATGTGGAGGCTGCCAAGGTCGCGGGACCCGGGCTTGGAGCTTGCACCGGCACGTGGTGGGCCCTCTTGGAGACACGCTGGTGGTGGAAGGTGAGCAGTGAGGCCTGGGTGCGCAGGGGCGGGCAAACACCGCTGGTCGGAGGGAGGGGCTGGGGTGCAGCAGCCTGTGTGTGCAGGGGCGGGCAAACACCGCTGGGCAGCAGGAGGGGCTGGGGTGCAGCAGCCTGTGTGCGCAGGGGTGGCCAAGTGATGATGGCGTGTGCACTGATATGAACTCTGCCATTCATAACTCTGGACTCGGTTTCAGATAGGGAAGCTGGTGGACTGCAGTGTATACCGGCACGTGGTTGGAGACACACCAGTGGCAGCAGGTGAGCAGTGAGGCCTGGGTCCGCAGTGTCGGCACTCTCTCTCCTTCTCCCTCTCTTCCTTTCACTGTCTCTCTCTCTTCCTCTGTTTCTCTCTCTGTCTCCTTCTCCCTCTCTTCCTTTCACTGTCTCTCTCTCTCTTCCTCTGTTTCTCTCTCTCTCCTTCTCCCTCTCTTCCTTTCACTGTCTCTCTCTCTCTTCCTCTGTTTCTCTCTCTCTCTCCTTCTCCCTCTCTCCCCTCTCCCTCTCTCCCCCTTTCTCTCTCTCTCCCTCTCTTTCACTCTCTCTCTCTCCCTTTCTTCCTCTCTCTCTTTCTCTCTCTCTCTCTGTCCTTTGATGAGCGCATGACACACCTCCTCATCTTGAATTTTGTCTTGCAGGCTGTGTCTTACAGATTGTCCAGAGAAGACCCGCCATGGCTCTTCCGAATAGTTGTTTTGGGTTGAATTTGAATAAAATCTTTTGTTTTGAAATTCAAAGAGGAATGAATGATTCTCCTTTTTCGGACCACACATGAATGTTAATTGTTGTACTTGTGCGACATCAGGCAAATTGTTTTGTTCATGATTTTGTAGAGTTGAGGCTAAATATCTTTGTCCGTGGTAGGGCCCGGGGGGGGGGCGGGGCCTGGGTGTGGTGGCCCTCTTGCGGCTCCGAGCTGCATGATCAGTGGCTCCATGGCATCTTTTGTTCTTCAGGTGTGGCTCTGGTCTGGGCTCCCTTTTGTGGTGCAAGTTGTCGTCCGACTTAACACCAGGTAAGAGCAGGTGTTAAATCCCTGCTGCTAACGCGCCTTATCGCCTGTTTTGTGATCTTATCGCCGATCTGGCTGGTCGTAGAGAATATTACGAAGTGGTGTTGCCGCGGCTTTTTGCACGGGAACGCCTACACCTCATTAGCGCTTGTTGCCGGTGTCATCCGTGGCGATGTTTTTTGCGGCTGCTATCGCAGGTAAACTGGCGATGTCGGCTGTTAGCACCAGCTTGTGAATGGTGCAATATATCTATCACCACTTTGGCTGCGATAAAGTGCCGCTAACTCGGCGATAAGTCCTTGAGAATATGCCCCTAAAAATGCAAGAAGCGATAAACAGAGAAGACATGCTTTTTTTCACTGAAGCACCCAGGAAGGAACTAGAACGTCATCTCCAGTTACACCATAACTGCTCCAGCTCTGCTGCAACTTAGGATGGACTTGAAGTCACATCTCTTCAAGGTGCTTAGCACCCTAAAATACTTGACCATACCTTCGCCTGCCTGCTGTAACTATTGACACCTACGTTCATGATTCCAGCTAATATTGAGCTAAATACGTACCAATACTTACATCCAAACATGGTCTATAACTGTGACCTGATTATTTAGAGATGTAGCCATAGACACAGTTTGTACTACAGAATATATCCATATTTACTACAATTTTATTGTAAGAAAAGAGGCACACATATGTGGTATCTCATTGGTATACACGGTATCTTATTTTCACTAGAAATGTGTGGCTATTTCATAGCACATTACCCTGTATTAATATATTAAAGTGTACTTTTACTCTTTTTTCAGCCCTTCACTTTAATACACGATATGCTGCCAATTTATTTCTCCTTGAAATGTGTTTCCTGGATGTTATTTGCGATGGGAGTTATATATAGCAGTAAATGCATGTTTAATTTGTGCAGAAATCATAGTGGGATGAAGACAATTAAGAACCTCAGAGGGAATAATTACATTTCTGCATGGAGCTGGTGTATCTCAAATTGCCTGGTGCCTGGACTTTAAATTGGCTGATACTCCTGTTGTGAAAGTCATCCATGGTACTAACAAAACAGCACAGACTAACACAGTGTTTTCAAAGTCATCTTGTGAATATGTTTATGTTGTCTAAGAGCATTAGCGCAATTTTTCACCGAGGAAATACTTGTATATCGCACTCATTGCTAACATCCTAATCAAATCAGATGCATAGGGTTTTTAAATTATTAATGGCATGCATGTCGCAGTAAAACACACTATTGGCACCCCAAATAATCCTCTTAAATTATGTAAGAGAAAATACATATTGTTTAAATAAACCATAATGTGCAATGGACTTCAATGCACCTTCCACCCAAATTCAAACAGTATAAGCTGTAGGGGCTCTGTTCAAGTTCAGGGCGCAAAAGAGCATGACCAATCGTATATTTTTAATGAAGAGTCTACAAACCTCTCTACCGAGTGCGAGTTTGGAGAGAACCACTCCCTCATCATAGGAAATGTGCATGCAGAGAACGATTGCCACAAACATCGCGCTTCATAAAGTTTAATGTTCTCTGTCCCATGGAACCACTCGCCCACATCTGGCATCAATTTTGTACAAACTCACGACATCTGCGAAGACAATATTTGCTTTCAACTTTCGGTGCTGCTGATCTGATGTGTGCATGCCCTGTTAGATGAGAAAAGTGGGGCACATACGATGTATTGAAAAATATTTTTTTTAACAAAAATGTTGGAAATGATTATCCTGACACCCTCCTTTATTCAACAAGCTTTGGATTACTAGGGTGTGCTTACAATGCTCCCTTCTAGAGTAAGCATTAGAAGTCCCCTAGGGGCGCTCTGTGCGCGCCAAATATTACGAATGCAGTAGAAGACTCTAAGTGGAAGGTAAAAAATCAGTAAGGCACGTTAGGTGGTGGCGCGGAGGGTGTGGGGAGGGGGATAGTTCTGGCACAATGGTGAATTGCGCAATCAAAGCAATGGAAATGATGTTGAAAAGTCTAGAAGCCAGGGAAGAAGGCTGTCGTGATTGGGTAGTCCCTGTCTAGGGTGTAGACTCTCTTAAAACAAGATGCTCCCTGCCTCCCATTGCACTCTCTAGTGAGCTAGAGGTACTGACAGACCGATGAATGTTAGAGGCTATAGAAAGCTGTCAGTGAAATGCTCAAGGAGAAGTTTCAGACAGCTTGAGGTTTTGCAGCACGAAGCCCATGCCAATAGTGTGACAACTAAAGGAAGGAGGAAGGGATTAACCATACAGGAAAAACATGTCTTTGGACAGGTGTCTAAAATTGGTGAAGTAATGCTTCCAATGCATTCTGGTTTGAAACTATCTCCTCAAAGGGAAGATCTAGATTACTGTAAGAAATTGGGTTTCCGGTTGGCAGAAGTGTGCAGTCCAAGTCAGGGTAAGTCACAAGACACCCTAAATTATCCTGTGCTCGCCCTCTGGTAGTCAAACAGTACCACAGTGAAAGCACCACAAAGAAACTCCACACCAGGTTAGAAACATAGAGCTAAATTTTTAAAATAAAACAAGACCAGAACGACAAAAATCCAATAAGTAGAACTTGAGATATGAACTTTTAAAGAATAAACTGTGAAATAGTTTGAAGCAAGCGCCAATTTGGGATATCTGGTCCTGCTGGACCAGGGCAAAGTCAAAAGTTCAGGCTGACCACAATGGAGTGTGGATCGGATACAAGGACCCACTTAGGCCTGCTGAGCAAAAATACCTTGATCCTGGTTGCGTTGAAGAAGATGCAGGGTGCAGCTGAGTGAGGCATCGGTGTTCCTCACACAGTTGTGGTGATGCGTCGATTTTCTCCACACAACGGCAGTGATGGCCTGGTTCTGATATATGGAGGTTCTTAAGGCAATGTGCGAGGTTTCTCCACTCAGTGGAGATGATTCGTTGATCTTTTGCTTGCAGTGGCCGTGATGTGGTGGTTCTGATGCAGCGGTTATGAAGGCCAAGCGCTGGTTCTGATAGCGATGTGCCGATCCTGTTACCCCAACAGCGGCAATGCGTCGATTCTGCCCATGCAGCAAAGGATGCATCGCTTCCGCTGGAGCAAACACCTTAGGCTCACTTCCATGGGTCCAGGTCCGGGGTGGCACCATTGGTTGGGCAGACTAACAGATTGCAGAGTCCAGGTGTAGGAGCAGGATGAATTGAAGTATTTGTTGTCCCTGAGGCTTCAAATCGGGAGGCAAGCCAGCAAGCCCTTGGAGTCACTCAGGGTTCAAGTGATACAGGTTCATTCCTTTTCACCCAGTCAGGAAGAACAGCAAGCAGCTGGGCAGCATATCAAGGCAGGAGTCCATCAAAGCAGCAGTCCAGCAGTGTGGAAGTCCTTCAGCAGTCCTTCTTCCTGGCAGAATCTTTACAGGTCCAGTGTACTCAAGTGGTGGTGTCAGAGGTCCAGTACATATACCCAATTGTGCCCTTGAAGTGGGAAGACTTCAAATAAGGGTCTTTACAGTCCACAGAGGACCTCCCTTTCCGCCCTGGCTCCAGACTCACTACAGGGGGGCATGCAGCCCTTTGTGGACAGGACTCAGCCTATTCATGTATAAGTGTGAGACTGCACCCAGCTCCTCCCTCCCATCCTCCCAGGAAAACTCATCAAGTCACACCTAAGTTCCCTTTATGTGTGGCTGTCTAGAGGGAACACACAAAGCTCAGCTCTCACCCAACCCAGCCTGAACAAAGACAGGCAACAGGCACCAAGGGTCAGATGTACAAAAATAAGTGTTTATGATTATCAAATAGCTAATTTTTGCTATTGATATTCACAAACACCAATCTACAAATGTGTGTTTAACACATTTTGCGATGTCCAGTGGGTGGCAAATAGACCTGCCTCATTAAAATTCATGAGGTAGGTTTCGGTTTGCGACCCATTGGAAATCGCAGAAATCACAGGGATGGTGGCCTGCTGGGGTCAGCAGACCACTATGTCTGTAATTGCTTTTCAATAAATCAATTATTTTTTAAATGCAGCCCATTTTCTTTAAACGAAAACAGGATACGTTTCAAAAAGGAAAAATTAAAAGTTTTCTTTTCATATTTTAAGAGTAGGCCGTGGTCTGCTCTTAAAAAATGTTTTTACCAACATTCAAAAAAGGGAAGTGTTCCCTGTGCTTAATTTGAGACAATTGTGGTGGGTGGAGCTGACTGACACTCATTTTGGGGAAAGGCACTTATTTTTGTGCACCAGGCATTTACAGAGAGCAAGAGAAGGAAAAGCACACAAAGTGGAAAGATGGAGGAACAAAACATGGAAAATCCTTCACAAAGGGGTGGCAGGAACTTGCAAGAATGAGATAAAGAGACAGGGAGTGTCCTTTAGTGGAATAAAGAGGTATGAAGTGGAGTCAAGACTACAAAACCTTGGTATTCAGGATGCTGACATTTAATACCAATAGTGCGGGCTTCTTATCAGAGCTTTGGGCATCAGCAATCATTCTTTTACAATTTAAGGACTGGGGAGATTGCTCTCTGTGATTCTTTTCCAGTTTAAATACTAGGGAAATTGCTAGCTGCAAAAGAAGGCCTAAAAAGCCATTTTTGCCCCGTATCTCAACTTACCGGTACCAGTTGCCATTCTAAGATGATTTGTAGAAGAAACACAAATAACCAGATGTTATGTCACTATATCATAGCCAAACTATCACATCCACTTTGACTACTACCATTATACTGTCTATGTAAGAAGATGTGCATTTAAGTATGTTAACTCTATACTTACCATTATATACTTAGCTTGCTTATATATTGGTAGTCTATATAGCATGGATTAATTATTTTAGCAGGCCGATATTTCAACTTCTATATTGTGAGTGACATACAACAAATCCGGGTTTGATCTCATTTGAAAGACTGGGAACGCTACTACACTCATTCAAAAGGTGTAAGAAGGGGTGGTAGTGAAAGACATAGCCAGTAAATGGTCTTAATTATTCATAGGCAGCAGCTTAGAGTCTGTATTGCTGAGACCATGGCCATGGTAGCACAGTCGCTAAGGGTCCGTATTGCTGAGGCCAAGGCCATGGTAGCACAGCAGCTAAGGATCTCTTTGCTTAGATGATAACACCTGTCCATTAAGGGGGTTCCTTGCGGATCATGTTCCTCTTCTACTGTTCAATATTTACATGCAGCCACTCCCTCACCTCCTATGGTATCCTGATCATCAGAAATAAACAGATGATAACCACAAGCTTTTTTTATCTGATGAAGAACACTGCTAAGGATTGTAAAATAGTCAACTCCTGGATGGAAAAATGTGCTGAGTCTCAATGAGTCGGAGTTCTTGTTAATGAGGACTATTTTCCCTAAAGAAGGGGTGACTGTGGTACAACTTACTTAAAATTAATGACTCTGAGATGAACTCTACATAGATATAGAAACTTCAGGAAGAAATAACAGCTGGAACATAAAGCCCACAAGAAGGATTTCTTACGGGATTCTTTCCCATCTTCAAATCGGCAACATTTAAACCAGCACCAGTTGACATCCAAATCAAAGTGGAACACATCACACAGCATTCTGTTGTTGCTCAAAGACAGAATCAAACGGGTCATAGCAACTCCAACGTCTCATCTTCGGTGCTCCCTGACTCTCAAAATAAAGCCAAAAATACCACACCACTTATGGTTGTTGTGCAAAGAGGTAACCAAGACCCCTCACTTACTAACAACTTAGGCTGTGGCAACTTCAATAATTTAAGTCCACACACAGCTCATTCTCGGAAAGAACTCAGGGAGCTGCAAACTCAGAGCACTTACAACAGTGCAAGCACCATAAACCTACCCTCACATAATCAAGATATTAGCTCACTAATGTCCACTAAGGGCAACCCTTCTCTCCAAGTTTGTACACAAAGACTAATAGCTCAATAGCCTCAGGGCTGAACAGGCCATTAGATCAAGGCATTCTCAAACAGGTGAAAACCCTCTTCATAGTATTTCTATCCAAAGAATCAGTACCAACAGTTTAACTCCCTCAGAGCCGACTAGGTCAAATCAACGAAGACAACCCCAAATTGAAAGTCACAATCTTGCCTCAATGCCCCGATGCCCACTGTGTCATCAGTTCCTTTAGCCCTTTCCCCCAAGGTTGTCATAATGAGTACCTGGCACCAGAGTTTTCAAATAGATGGGTATCTCAATATCCCTTTGCAAAGGTGATAACATGATGTTTGCTTCTGATTTAAACCCATCCACCTTCTTTATGGAAGTTTCAACTAACTCTACAAGGAGCATACAGCCAACCCACAGGATCAACAGGTCCACAGAATTAGTAATAATGGCAACCTTGGGCATCAACATTACTGACAAGTTTGCCCCAGTATGACTACTTTTCCGAGTGAAGTCCAGGAAAGCCCTGCTGCAACCAAAATACCACTCGAAGGGTCGCTATGACAAGCTAAATAGGGCACCATTTTGAAGTTACTTCATGTCCTTCCCACGCTGGTGGAAATAACTTCTTCGGACATTGAATCAGTCAAATTTCACCCTCCTCAAGCAAATGATCTTAACGAAGCAAATCTTGGACTTCACGGAAGTTGTGAGCCTGCTGCTCCAGGAAAAAACTGCCTTCACTAACTAGAGCATTGCTATCCTCTTATATACTTCTCTGGCTTACCCAACTGTGCTAATCGTGGATGAGGATCTTCACACTAGCAGTCTCAAAGATGGCAAAAAGGAAGTTTACTCTGTACTGCAAAATGCTCTGGTAAAGACTTGCCCAGAAGAACCAGTGTCTTGGTTCCCATTGAAGATCACCAAAAAACAGGACTACACCACAAACAGACAACTGGAGCTGGTTACCATCAGCACTGCATGTTGAGTCAAGGCTATCTTTGGCACCTTAATTTAAGCCAACACAATGACCTGAAGTCTCTCTTCACTCCACCTGCTAGTACCCAACATAACCTCAGGATCTGCTCATGGAATATTAGTGGTCTGTCTTCAAAATCACATATTTAATAGCCTGTTGGTATAATTTCCATGTGGTTATCCTGCAAGAAACATGGACAATATTCTCAATCCTGTTGCCAGGGTTCCTCGAATTGTTTCTCCTGCCACCAAATCCATGAAGTATGGATGCGGAAAGGAGGTCTTGCCGTCTATACCTCAGCTGTCCTGAACTGCCATACTGCAGTCTTCATGCAGGATAACCCTAAAATATTATGTGTGCCATTCAAAGGCCTGCTTCAAAACACACGTAAGCCATTGTTATTGGTTAATGTATACGCTTGTCCTAACACAAAAAGAATCAAGAAATAATTGTAAATTTAACTTGTGTTATCATGTAAAAAATGTTTTACTTAATTTCTGTCTATATTCTATATGGAACTGTATTTCTACTTTAACATAACCAATGCTATGCACACAGTTTGGCTATAACTGGTAGGGAACAGCTGCAGTCTCCATAGAAATCTTATGTACACAACTTAATCATTACAGGTCATGTCTTGTAGACATATGAAAGAGGGGTTGAGTACATATTATTTTTTTATGGTAAGCCCCTGAATCCTAACTATGCAAGGGATTGTGTATGCAGACTGTTAGACCTGTTAGTCTTCGGTTTGCCTTCCTCCAAACATTTTGCCTTTACCCTTCAATTTTTACAGACATTCATTTTTGTTGGCTCTAGACTCTGCGCTTTACCACTGCTAACCAGTGCTAATGTGTTTGTGCTCTCTCCCTTAACCCCTTAACTGCTGGGCCTTCCCCCTAGTGCTGAACCCTTTTTGGCTATTTGGTTGGGGTAGATCCTGCTTAGAGCTCCGTAACTTTTTTCCACGTAAGGTTCATGCCAAATTTGCAACCTTTTTTCCTGGTGAGGGCTCCCACTGACCTTGGTTTGATCCAGTCCTGTCAGAAGAGCAACATAGTTTTTATCAGCACACGTGGGGTAATGCTGAGTGGTAGGAATCTTGGGCATTCCTGCAGATTCCAGAAGATTCCATCACAGAAATGTAAAGAAAATGCGTGATTTAAGACAAATGTTTAGGTATGCAGGGAATTGTGGGTAAGAAAACCTAGTAGTATCCACTGAAAGAACACTACTCTGGAATCCCCTCATTGTCTAGTTTTCATAAATTTCTGCGGTTTGTAGTTTTGCATGGGTGGTGCCACAGCACGGCCCCAAATACCGTAGCTACCCCTTTTGCTTATCACTCAATGCAGCACTTTTGAGAACTTTGTGTTGTGGTCTCTTGGCCCACCCATAGAAGTGGGGTACTGTTCTGATCAGGAGACATGTGGGAACTCAGGGTGGTAAGAAATGTGTGGGTCCCACAGATTCCAGAACCCTCTATCATAGGAATGTTAGAAAAATATGTGTGGGTGTTTGTTTTACCAACGTTTGATGTTTGCAATGCCATCTAACTAAAATTACCTAGTGAGAGCCACACAAGTTACCCACCCCAGGACTCCCCTTGTTGTATAGTTTTCAAAAATGTGTGAGTTTGGTAGGTTTCTCTGATTTGTGGTTTGTGGCACAGACAAGCCCCAAAAAGCACAGCTACTTACATTGTGAAAACAGGGTGCTTTTCAGTGGAAAAACGAGGTGTATCCATGTTGCATTTATAGCACTTTAAAATCATGGTTGCAAGGGCCACCCACAAAAATTGGATTCCATTTTGATGAGGCTACATGTGGAAATGCTTGATGGTTGCACAATTTGTGGATCACAACTCATTTCAGAAATATCTATCAAAATGTGAATAAAGGAGTGATCTTAGCTATTTATGCATACCTTTTGTGGGAAAATGAGTTGGACCAATACAAGTAGTGCCCCCCTATACACTGTGGGTGTTCAGTTGTCTAAAAATATAAGGGGTTGTTACTGAAATGTTAAGGTAAAACCACCACTCATATAGGTGGTTTTGGCATATCAAGAAGTGCTAGCTTTAAAGAACAAATATTAATCACAGTATCAGAATTTTGAAACCAAGCCCACTGAAAGTGAGCTATAAAGCTTTGACCAGGCACCAACCACTTTATAAGCCATTCACATGCCAATCACGCACCACACACAAGGCTTTTTATACCAACAGGCACTGGCACAATCCAGCACATCAGTGCACTCACATCAACATACTGCTGCCATCCAAGGACCCATCACATTCATCCGCCACAGGACGAAATTCCTAATCAAACTAACTCTCACCCAGTCAACAACAAAGTTGAATACAAACACACCACAAGCAAACCTCTACATACATATGGCCAGACATGTTAACGTTTAGTGTGTCAACAGCCTCGATAAATGAAAAATAATTTGATTACGTTTTTACTACCTGTCAAGTATCTACCTCCGTCGACATTCTGAGCATTACCAAACGCATGCCCAGTGAACCTTTACTAACAGCTCAGTAAGTCTTGTCTTCCATGTGCCTTTAGCGTACTCACTGTGCTAAATCTAACTCCTTCCAGACTGGGGATGCAAATTGCAGGTATCCGAGAATGACTACCAAGGCACACATTCTTTGAACTAAGTGAGCATATGTACCTTTGAAATTAAGGCAAATATGTTGGCAAAGACTGCATAAGGTCCCTAAAGAGCATGTCATAAACTACGTAGAACATTTTGACAAATCGAGTAGTCATTGAGAATGTGGCATATCTCCTGTCTACCATTATGTACTGTGACTGTAATGCATTTGTCATACGGCAAACCTGAACATCTACAAAGTTCTGGCTGTGGATGAACATGCAAGTAGGACACATACCACCATACGTATAGCATTGGGTGCAGAGTTCTCTGTAATGTATTGTGCTTTTGTAAATCTCAATATCACTCAGGCGGTGGGGGGTATCCTTTCATCAACTCAGTATCAGTCTGGGCTGATCCATGTTTTAACCTAGTTAAAGAGCCAAGTGTTCAGCTTCTTTTGGAATGCAATAATTTTAGAGACAGCATAGATATGTAGGGGAAAATAATTGCACCCTTTCTGAGAAAATTAGGAAAAGTCACTTTTCCTTGTTCTGGTGCTGTGTGTGCATGGGATGTCTGTGAGTACGAGTCTGGCAGAGCAAAGGTGTCTGAAAGGTGTCTGAATTCTGAGGTGGTTTTGTGTTATGCTTGGCCTGTGCTGTGTAAGGCTTTGAATGTGTGTTCAGGAGTTTCAAAAGAGCTGTAAATGGGGAGCCAGTGAAGATGTTTGAGTTGCAGGGTCTGTGTGTGGTGGGATGTTGAGGGAGGAGGTTGCCTACTGCATTCTGGAGGGTTTGGAGTAATTTGCTTAGCAGAATGAGGGTGTATTTTAGAATCGGGTGAGTACAGGGCCAATGGTGTTCAGTCCATTGGTGAAGATGAAGTGTTGGCATGTGTATCTTTACTACCTTGACTATGTATGCTTGCCAAGGGAACCTTTACCAACACCTTCCGTTGCTAGATACTTGAAGTTGAAGAAACATGTCTTTCATGCACCTTTAGCACACTCTCTGTGCTTCTTCAAATTCCTTCCAGTTTGTGGATGCAAGTTGGGGATGTCTGAGACTGCCATGTAAGGCACACAGTCCCTGGTCTGAGTGAGCATATCTACTTTTGAAACTAAGGCAAATGTGCTGGGGAAGACTGCCTATATACCCTAGAGAGTACGCCGTGTGAATATGGCTTAAGTTCCATCCATCATTATGTGCAGTGTGAGGACTATAATGCACTTGTCATTTGTCAAACAAAACACCTACCACATTCTGACATGGATAAAGGTTTCAAGCAAGCCTTATGCGAGTCCATGATTTCCTCAAGTAGAGGAAAAACAATTCTACAGCTGCTCACCTAGTGACGTAGTGGCCCATGGAAGGCAGGTATCCATGCGCAAGTGTACATAAAGGGAGAGACAGAGGAACCAGACCTGGTAACATGCTCCTCACCTATACATAATCACTTTACAAGTGTCCAGGTCACTAAGACTAGGTCTGGAGAAAGCTTTACCTGAATCAAAAAAAGATTTTGGCAATATTGTCTCACCCACAACTCATGGTGGCATGCTTCATCATGGGTGATATTCCATGCCACGGTAGGTGAATACCACCATGGCGGACTCAACCATTCTGAAAGTTCTTAGATAAATCAATATTGGATAATCACAGGTATCCAATTGAAGATAAAAAATATCATGAGTTATAACCAGTGGTTTTACCTTCATTATGGATAACTCAGATATGATTAAAATTGCCACTGTTTCAGATATCGGATGACATATGATGCCTCATCCAGCTGTGTAACCACTTCAACATGTTTCAGCCGTTCAAAAAGCGCATTCAGATCTCCAGCCTTTGTCAAGGCCACTGCAATCCCTGCCTAACTACACATGTATTCCATGCAGTCAAATGAGGCCTAATGCTTTCACTTTTCTGGATCTCTTCTGTAAGAGAAAAAGCTGTGAGGAAGACATTTATAACAAAGGGAGAAAAAGAAGTCATAAGTGACTTAACATTTTTAAAGGTAGGCCACTCACCCAAATTGCAAAACTAATTTTCTCATAAGTCCCTTGTAGAGGGGACTACCATATACTCACGGCATGTAAATTAAATAGTACTTGTGGGCCTACAGCACTTATTGTGCCACCTACTTAAGTACCCCTTAAAACATGCCTCAGGTCTGCCATTGTAGCATGAATGCAGTTTTTAAACTGCCAATTCGACTTGGCAATGGAACACCCTTGCCAAGCCCTAAAATCTCCTTTTATTACATTTGTCACCCCTCAGAGAAGCCCTAGGTAGCCCATAGGGCAGGGTTAACTGTAATTAAAAGGGTTGATATGTGCTTTTAAGTTTTACATGTCCTTGTAGTGAATAGGCTCTACATTCATTTTTCACTACTGTGAGGCCAACCTCTCCTATAGGATAACATTGGGTTGCCTTATTACATTACAGAGTAATTACCAGTGACTGAGATTAGTTCAAGCATTCCATCATCACTTTCTTGCATACTTTAATGTGTCGCCCTAAGTGGGTCCTGTGCATGCTGCATCACTGGAACCAAGCTTTACCCGGCTGGTGAGCCCATAAATAGGACGAAACCAGTCATGGGCTGCTGTGTTGCAGTTCAGGGAGGACCTGGCTAGTCAGTTTGGGCAGAACTGTTCACATTGAAGCAGGGCCAAGACTGATTTCCATATAGCTGAGTCTAAACTGAGGTTACATGGTGTGCAAAATAACAATGGATTGGGATGCACCCTGAATAATTATGAGTGGCTAAGATTAATTTAAGCATTTCATCCATCACTTTTTTGTATACTTTTGGAAAGTTGACCAGTCATGTTCCTGGGTCACATGACTGGGTGTACTCGGCAGTTGCACTTTCTTTATTCCTCCCAGACAGCCACACAATAGAGGAATTAGGTATGCCTGGATGGCCCATCAATGGTAGGAAGGGGTGCAAAGCTGGGCACAGCCCCAATTGTAGCTGAATAGGTTGTGCCCTGTCTTCACACAAAGGACTTGTCTCCCCTGCATTGTTCATGCAGACAGCCTTGTGCTAGGGCATGGGAAGAGGCAAACCTTAAAGCACTTCAAAGGGAATTCTCTACAAACATCTCCTACTTTAAAGAAGGCACCAGGTATTAAAATAGGACCCTTAGATCCACTCTTCTGTTTACTTTCTGGACCCGTGGAAGGGCTCGCAGAGGATTGCCTGCTTCTGTGGCCTGCTGTCTACTCCACAAGATGTCTTTGCTGCACCTGGAAGCACTTCTTTGCTGCTTATAGCCTACCTTGAACCCTTAGAGGCCTGCATTGCTGCTTGAGCCTGGTCCACTGCTTGGACCCAGGACAATCAGAGTGACTCCAAGGGCTAGTTGGCTGGCCTCCTGAACACAGCCTTGGGGACAAAAATTGCTTCAACCATCTTTAATCTGCACTTGGACCCAGCCCGAGTGAGTCCTGATCCCACCCCCCCCAAGTGGTGCCCCTCAAATCCTGGACCCATGTTAGTGGTGCTAAAGGTACCCAGATAGCCAAAAGTCAAACCCAGGGACTTTTGGGAGTTTTGGCTAAAAACTGTTCTGAGAACTGGGAGGAGATCGGGACCAATCTGCTTGGCTTTCTGCCCAATGTGAATCGCCGGTCAGCCTGACTTCACAGCAGCTCCCACTACGTTCTTCTCTGCAGTATTATATCCTGTTCATCAGTCCTTTGCTAAAAGGGTATCTGGTCTCGTGGAACTTTCACCGGCTAAAGCCTACAGCCTCATCCCCCTGAGATTTTAAAATTCTGAAAAAGAGACTAAGGCCCTTACTATGAGTACAGCAGTCCCGTATTTGCGGTGGCCCTATTACGAGTGCAGTGGTGGGACCACCACAAGACCACTGCCTCTACCGGTATGAAGGATCTTGCTGCTGTGGCAGTCTCCAAAGGCCCTGAATCTGCATGCGGTGCCGAAGCCAGCATCCCCTAGCATATTGCGACCTGCATATCCACAGCCCATTTCAAGGCAGGGACCCCGCCATGAAAATGGTGGCAGACATGCAGGTATGGAGGCCCTAACAGGGCCCCCATCTGAATCTGGGCCTGGGGGTGTGTGCAGGAGGACAAATTTGTGTTCCCCAAGGGGCGTGTTATAGGGGGGCAAATATTGTGCCCCCCTGAAATTTCATCCTCGCTACTGCACGGTGCATCATGCAGGACATGGTGCATGCCACATCATGCAGAAATGTGCTGTAGGCTCTCTAACGGCAGAGGAATGCTTGTTAGACTCTCCTATTAGCTTAACATACCACCACAGTGAGACTGCCACTTCACCGCCCATTCGCCCTGGATTAAAGTGATGTTCCGGCAGACGGGCTCACCATGGCCTGGGTGGACTTCTTGGGACCGCTGCTGTTGCAGTCCCAGCCGAACACTGCCAAAGTTGTAATAAGGCCCAAATCTCTTCACCACAACTCGGTTCAGTGGCTTCCCGGTGACAGCACCTTCTCCTCGGACACCACCTGCAGCCTGCCCCACTGAACTTCTACAATTCCCAGAGACTTTTTGTCAAAATTTCTTCTAAGTCTGAAGGTAAGTGCCGACTGGGCCCTATCCTATCTCTTTGTATCCAACTTGGGCTCCTAGCGGGATCTGCCATACTTTTTTACTTTGATGCGGCCTTGTGCAACTAGATGTCCGCGGATGATCTTTTAGGTGCTATTTTCAAATGTAGCCTTTACAAATTCAGAGCCCGGATGTACAGGTTGGATTTTTGGTGTTTTGGTGTCAAATAATTTAATAAAATTAACTCTATTGTTCTAAATTGGGGCTGGATTTTTCTTGTGTTGTGTTTACACTTTATTTCTGCATAAATACTTTACACATTGCCTCTAAGTTAAACCTGATTGCTTTGTGTGATTGCTTAGTGACTTTTGTCTTCTGTGGTTCACCCTGACGGGAATTGTAGTTGTTGCTTGAGCAGGGTTAACAACCAACAACCCAATTTCTCAAAAAACGCTCTTCACAAACTACGCCAACAGTTAATCTGCATTATATATGACATTTGACTTAAAACAGTGCTGTGTAAGTCTTTGAATGTGTGTGTCAGGAGTTTGAAAAGAGCTGTGGATTGGGAGCCATTGAAGCTGTTTGAGAATGATGCAGGGTGTGGGTGTGTGGTGAGAGATTGAGGGAGGAGGCTGCCTACTGCATTTTGAAGGTTTTTGCAGTCATTTGCTTAATTGAGTGTGGGCCCTAAGCACCAACTTCAAAATGTCGCCTATGAACAGTGAGGGGTGCAGGGTTAACCCCTGGATTATCCCTCCAAACACAATAAATGGCCTTTGATTGTTTACAGTGTGGCTGATTTGCATAATGCCAGGGCAGGCTGCAGGCCTGGACTCTGGCAATGTCCTGAACTCTATACCCCATGGTTGCTCACCCATATTGTAGACAGCTTTTAGCCATGCACAGCAATGGTGGGCTGCAGAGTCTGGCATCTTCTTGAACCCTGCACCTCACCCTCCACAGGTATCTGTCCACCATCATTCTGGACCTTAGACCAAATACAGTGGGGGCAACTGCAGAGCCTGCTCACCCAGAACCTTTCAGTATGTTATGTGTTATGTTATGTTAGGAGATTTGTAGAGCGCATGGCTGTCCCGGCAAAGGGACGTCCCAGCGCTAATTGCCAGGAGAGAGGGTGGGAGAGGAAACTACCGATCATTGAAAAAGCCAGGGTTTCACCGCCCTTCTAAAGGCTAGAAGATTAGCAATGTTTCTGATGGAAAGTGTTAGAGAATTCCAGAGAGTCGGTGCAAGCACCTTCAATGAGCGCCCTCCTGCTCTGGTACTATGGAACTGAGGAATACGTGCCAGATGGAGGTCGGCCGAGCATAGGGCACGTGTCGGGATGTAAAGATGGCAGAGATCGCTCAGAATCACTGGACCTGAGCCTGCAAGAATTTTATGCGTAAAACAAAGCGCCTTAAAATGTATACTTTGCTCAATGGGCAGCCAGTGAAGGCGACGCAGAAGGCCGGTGACCGAACAGTGTCTAGGGAGAGCAAGCAGCGTGTGAGCTGCCGTGTTCATAGTGCACTGCAGCCTTTTAATCACAGCCAGTGTGTGAGCCTTACACTGTTGTTGATATGCAAGTTAGCAGCAGCTTGGTGGTACTGCATTATACCATTTCTCCAGGCAGTGTGCAGCTCTACAGTTGACACCCACACAGCAGTGGAGTATTGGGTGGGTGGGATTGACCTCTACTCAGCTGGGCCCCTTGAATCTGTGATGTTTGCACCTGTTTGTGGTGTGCTGGGGAGGTGGTACTAGCCCCTCTGCAGCTGGGCCCCTTGAGTCTGTGAAGTGAGCAACTTGTTCTGGTCTGCTAGATGGTTGGCAAGAGCACCTCTTCAGCAGGGCCTCCTGACTTCTTGAAACTTGCACATACTGGGTGACAGTCTCATGGGTGGGAGGTGCTAGAGTTTTAGAAACCAAACCACTTGAGTCTGTGAAGCTTGTACCCACCTGGAGGTAGTGTACATGGCACTAGCCTCTGCATCAGTGCCCCTTGAGTCCATGAAGCTTGCATCCACTCAGTGCTGGAGTATTGGTCAGGCGGTACCAGCCCCCCCACAGCTAGGCCCCTTGAGTATGCTAAGCTTGCATGCATCTGGTGGAGGTCTATTGAATGGGTGTCTGTGAAGCTTGCACCTGGTGGTGGTATACTGGGCTGGTGGCACTTGCCTCCCTGCAGCCTGGCCTCTTCAATCTGTGACGTTTGCATCCAATGCTGATCCCCTAGGTGGGTGAAGCTACCTCCTCCTCATATGTGTTCCTTGTGTCCATGAAGCTTGCATCCACCCAGTGGTGGTGTACTGGGCAGGCAGTACTAGCCCTACCGCAGCGAGGGTCCCTTGGGCCATGTAGTTTGCACCCAGTAATTTTCACTGGGTGTGCAGTACTAGCATCTCTGTAGCCAGGCAACCATGAGCCTGTGAAGCATGCAACCACTTGATGGTGGTGGTCTACCAGGCAGGAGGTACTATCGCCTCCCGAGCTGGGTCAACTGAGTTTATGAAACTTGCACCCACCCAGTGATGAAGTACAGAGCAGGCAGCGTCAGCCCCTCCACAGCTAGGCACTTTGAGTCCATGAAGCTTGTACTCAGTGCTGACGAACTGAGTGAGTGATCCTGGCCACTGTACAGCCAAGCCCCTTGAGTCTGTGAAGCTTGCACTTGGTTGGAAAGCACTGGGCAGGAGGTACAAGCCCCTTCCATTCCTGCTGTAACCAACACAAAATATAAAAATGTGGTTAAGAACACTCAAAAGGATTTCAGGTAGTTTTGTTTAAAACGCAACAGCATGCATGTATATCCTCTAAAAGAGTGGGTAGCGCCAGGGGACAGGGAAAGGAGACAAAAAGTGGGGCAAGTGAGAGAAGGGGAGGAAACGGAGGCAGGGGAGAGGAGAGGCTCAAATTAAACCAAAAGGAAAAGGAGAAATAGAAAGAGAGGGAAGAAGTAAAAATAAACAGAAAATAATAAGAAAAAACTGAGTTTAAGAGAAAGTAAGACAGAAAACACGGAAGGAAGAAACTATGCTAGACATTTACTATATCAAGGGCAGCCATTACTGAAAAACATGACCAAATAACATTCTTAATTATCATACAGATGGTGCCCCAAGTTCCTCGTCAGGATTCAGCCCCATGGGGCTCTTGGTTTCTGCTTCCAGAATGGTTCTAGATTCTCTATGTCTTAACGTAAGTGTCCTGTCACCACCCCTGGTGTTGTGAGATATTTGTTCCATGACATAGTAAGAGAGTGGATCATCTGGTAATGTGTAGCTACAGGGTAGTTCCGGTCCTGATTGGTGATAGCCTTCATGTGTTTATTAGGTGTAATGTCACTGTGGACCAACATGTCTCTTACACTACAACCCCTCTTGCATGTGACCCTGGGTCTCTCATGTATGGTATGTCCTATGATGATCTTGGTCAAGATGGAACTGATTTCTTTGGAATTGTTATTAAAAGTCATAATGACCCTGGAATCTGACTGAGTGTCAGTCTCATTGTCAGGGTTATTAGCAAACTGGGCACCCTCCTGGCTTTTTTGCTGGCCTTTTTAAGTACCCAATCTGCATACCCCCTCAACTTGAATCTGTCTAACATGACACGTTCTTCAGCCAGGTATGAAACCTCTGTGCTACAATTGCGTTTTGCCCTCAGCAGTTCCCCATATGGAATGCTCCAATTCAGAGTATCATGTTGGCTGCTGAGGGCATGGAGGAGGCTATTGTCCACTGTGGATTTGTGGAACAGTTTGGTCTTTATTTCTGCATTAACCACCTCTACCCAGACATCTAAGTATTCCACAGAGTTCTGCTCATTGGTATGGGAAAGCACTATGTAGTGTGTGTTGGTATTCAATTTGTCCACAAACTTGACCACCTCGATTACAGTGCCTTTTCAAATGATGAACAGGTAGTTGATGTACCAAAGTCACTTCACGACCTGTTCACACTCAGGGTAGCCATCAAGGTAATTGAAAACGCTCTCCTCTCACCACCCAAGGAAGAGGTTGGCAAATCTGTGGGCAAAACATGTCCCCATAGCAGTTCTGAGAATTTGTCTATACAGGGAACCATTGAAAAGAAAATTTTTATTTGTCATTCAGTGCCTGATCATCTCAAGGACCATCCCTCAGTGTGTGGGATAACCAACTGATCTGACCAGCAGAAAATGATGGAAAGCCTGTATACCTTCCTCGTGACCAATTATGATGTACAACAAGTTAACATTCAGCGTGAGCATGATATAATCCTTCTTCCAGTTGATGCACTCTAGTTTACTGAGAAAATCCTTGGTTTCTCTTTATTGGGAGGGGAGGTTTGTGACAAATTCCCTCAGAAAGTGATCTATATATTTAGGTACGTTATCAAGAGCACTACCCTGGATGACAGGATTGGTCTTCCCGGGGGGTTGGTGCTCTTTTTATGCACCTTGGGAAGAAGGTAAAGAACCCGAACTTTCTTCAAAAAGCAGCATTTCTCCCATTACAAGGTCCCCTTGTACTTCCAGTCTGTCAGTTTGTTCCAAATGTCAATGACACTTTTGGTGTATGTCTCTCTATTGATGAAGACATAGAATCTGTTGTCATTTAACTGGCGCATGGACTCCTCAATATACGTGTCCCTATTCATGAGCACTATATTACAACCTTTGTCTGCAGGACGTATGATAATGTTCATGTCAGTAGCTAAGCACAGTAGTGCCTGTTTTTGAGCTAGGGATAAATTGTGTCGCGGATTACTCCTTCTCCAAATTTTCCGACAGAAACTGGAGAGACACTTGGTCATAGCCTCATGAAAATTTCTATGTTGTCATGTGGCATCATAGGTATAAATGTAGAACGATGTTTGAAATCAGTGGATGTGGCAAAATCATGGATTATGCCTATATCATCTAAAAATGTAATCATGTCTGGAGTATTGTCACCGGTTTCCCTAAGCGTGTCTAGTTCATGTAAGGAGGGTGTCAATGTCCCCCAAAGTTCAGATCACATTGAGCAACACTGTTGATATTACCTCCCTTCCCCCGGTGTGATTGGCACTTTTAGGAGAATGCAATTTCCTGAGTTTGAGTTTTCTCACAAATTTGAACAGGTCTATGCGGGTTTCAGCATAGTTAAATTGTTCAGTGGGGCAAAAGAAAAGACCTAGGCATAAGGTGGTCTTATTTGAGTCTGTAAGGAGTCTGTCCGTGGGTTAGTAATAGATCTATTTACCACTTCCATATCCATTATGTGGTTGCACTGGGGCCTTTTGCGTTGTTTCCTAGGTGCCCCTTTCCTCTGCCTGTTCTGTTGTTTTGGTCGGAATCTTTATCGCCTCTGCTGGCTCCTCCCTGACCTCTTACTCTGCCCCTGCCCCATGTTCCAGTTCCTCGGCCTCTGTTCTTTGGTGTTATTGATTGTCTCATGGTTTGCCGGCCCCTTCTTGGGAGCTGGTATTCATCCAAAAAAGTCACCTGCTTGCCACTGCGCTCGTTGCCTGATGTCATACTCCCTGACGTACTGGAGATATCAGTGCCATTATCACTGATAGGCGGTTCAGATTTGGTAGTTTCTGTAAGAATGGCAGTAGCCATTGTTTCTGCTGCCTCAGAATTGAAAAGATGGTCATATCTGCGATTAAAAGATAAAATTCTCCCCAGTCTCTTTCAAGTTTTCTCTGTTTCCTTTCCTTGATGACATCTTTGTGTTTCTTTATGCGTGTTTTGAGAGAGTCCAGAAATGTCTCTATAATGTCCTTTTCTGGTTGTAACTTGAGTTCCTCCTTGATAGATGAGATCTCTCATAATAGGTTATCCCTGTCAATCCATGCATGCTTGATAAGGATTTGCAGCATATGCTTGGAGCTACCTGCGAAGTACTCCTCCCACTCTTCTAACATTTTTGGATTGGTTGAATCACAGGAGCGTATTGTGAATATGCGGATACCTCTGGGACCATGCTGTCAACATAGTTCTGAAGCGAGATAGCTTCCCACTTCAAGATCTCTGACTTGCTCAGTTTCTCTAGTCTCTTTAATTTGTTATTTAAGTCATATTCCTGAGGGTTGTCTTTAAGTGGGCAACTGCCCCATGTAAGTACCCTGGACAACATTGCTTGAGCTGCTGCTCTACTTTCTGTTTCGTCATCCACGATGCAAGGCGTGATCAAGGGTCGGCGTGATCAAGGGTCACACACAGGTATTTACAATATCTGTAAGCAAATTAATGAACTGATTAGTGCCCCCGACCATATATATATATATATTTTCTTTTTTACAGAGTCTTATATAGCGCGAACTTGACCCGAATCGGGTATCAGAGCGCTTTACATAGCACCAGTTCATTCATTTTTTTTTTTGTTACGCACGGGGAGATTAAGTGATTTGACCAGAATCACAGGATGTTCAGCGTCATTGCCGAGACTCGAACCCAGTTTCCCAGATTCGAGGTCGACAGCCCTAGCCGTTAGGCCAACTCCTGTCCCCAATATTGGTAGTTTCCCTTGCTGTTAGCAGATGTCGCACTACAGACTGCACGGAAATCCACAGTCTTTTGGCACTTGTGGTACTGCCACAGTGTACACCACTCGGGCAATCGTGCCCGTAGCCTGTGAGAGACGTGAGCATCAAAACCCCGAGACAGTGGGAAATGATAACACAGTGGGTCCTCTGATGTGCTGTAACCTCTGATGGGCTATCACCAAGGAACAAGCTCACCTCTGAGATGGTCCCCACATTAAACATCATCGTGACAAGTGCAGCCGGTCGGTAGGTCCCTCCGTAACTCTTCACATCCAGCAGCTCCTTCTGGCAGAGCGTGCCGTCTACAAATCTCATAGCACAGGTTCCAAAATAAACTCACACTCAGAGCAACACATTTAGTCGATCGTTGCAGGTTTATTGCCATTCTTGTTCTCATGATGCGTTTCGACCGTAAAACAGTCTTGATCACAGAAGAGGCACCTTGTCATGCCAAAATAAATACATACACAATAAACATAGAGAAAGTACAAATTGTCAAAATTGAGAAAATGCCGGCAGCCATTACAGAGCGAGTGAAATATGTTACGAGTAACCTTATATCCCTGCAGTCTACATCAAATGCATACATGATACATAAGGAATATTCACGTGTTTTTGTGCCCAAACTGTAAATAAACATGAGCCAGTAAATACATGTCTCTGAGTTAGTATGTCTATCTGGGGGCAACAAAGGAATCTCTGATGGGAGGAGCAAAGTCTAAAACCCAGCATTCTGAGGAGAAACCTCAGACCAGAATAGGTGCATGAGAAAAAGGTTTTGGGGAAGGAGGGGCTGGACAATGCTGCACAACCTGCTGAATGGCAGTACTCAATAGTGATACCCACATGCGTTGGCACAATACATGCCACGTGAGACATACAGATACCGCTTATGTAGGCAATTGTGGCATAAATGAACAGCAGAGCAACCAATACATTGCCACTGTAGCAAGCCTAACCAATAATGAGTCCCTGGTGGGCAGTATTGTTTCTTTAAATAATATTGTATTAAGTGTGTTGATGAAAAAGTAAAATTATTTGCGAATTGTTTGTATAATGTATTGGTTTGTTGTTATGCTATATTAATAGCATATGAAAATGTAATTTTCATTATCCATACTTTTTAATAATTTATTTTTTCAGTATTTGGTTGTATTTTTAATGTATTTAACGTGATATTATTTAGTTAGTATTATAATTTTTTTGAGTTTTAAACATATAGGAAGTAATTACGAGTTCAGTGGTCTGACCACCCAATCCCCACAGCCTCTAATAGGGCCGACCGGCGTATTACGAGTTGCGGTTGTGGTCAATGGTTTTCCATATATATATATATAGATGCCTGTGTGAACATTTCAACTGAACATGTGCCAAAATTACATGTATGCGTGATACATGTGGAAAAATACCACCTACCCATTACCGGATTCGGGTCCATATGTGGGCAGTCCAGGCAATGGGTATATGGTAAAAAAAGGACTTACCTGTATATCGATGCAAACAGGGACGTATTCTTTGGGGTGAAGGGTGGACTTGGAGAAAGGGATTCACGATGAACTCTGATGGAAAGAACAGGAAAGGGATGAGTATGCACCCCAAATCCTTCTATTCCGCTGACTTGAAGATGAAGGTCCCACTGCTTCTGTCGGCTCGTGGAAAAGCTAACTTGTAATACGGTTAAACTCCTCAGTACCGCCCTATGGCAGCTGCTTTTACCCGACTACAGCGGGGCGGTTTGCATATGGCTGGTGGTGTCGGCGGTGCGCCGGTAGTCTTTGCAAAGGCAATCCGACAATCTTGTATTACGGCAGTTACACCGCCAAGCTCGCAGCGGTTGGACTGCAACCACGGGTACGGCGGTTCCCAGACAGCCGAACTCATAATCAGGCCCATAATGTGATATATTTACTTGCAAATAAATACATTACTTTGAAGTGGAAATAGGTAATGTAATCACTTTATTGTCCAACAATATACCCTAATGGGTTAGATTGGTGTGGGAAGTAGTAAATGTCACCCCTTTAGTGGCCATAACTTTACCCCTACATGGCTTAGATTGTAGTGGGAATAATACATGTCTCCCCTTTAGAGTCAAAAACCTACCCATAAATGGGTTGGATTAAAGTGGGAATAGTAAATATATTCCTTTAAGTGTCACCAACCTTGCCCTACATGACTTAGATTGGAATGGGAACAGTAAAAATCACCTCTTTAGTGTCCAACGCCTACCACTAAATGGCTTAGGGCCTTATTATGAGTTTGGCGGTGCAAAAACGGGACCGCCACACCCCACTCCCACACCGCCAAACCCATGGTTGAAACGCCTGCCAGACAGAAGAAAACTCCTAATCTGGCGGGCGGTTCAATAATGATCTGTCAGATACACACTTTTCCCAGCTAGCCTAACCAGCCCACCAGGAACTATGCTTACCTGACAGAGAGTGGAAGTATACTGTCAAGATGGCTGACACTGGTGCCTGGGGTCTGACTTGACCACAACTCCCATCAAGGCCTTGTGCTCCAAACACCCGTCACCAGTGTAGGACATCTTGTTAGTACACTTCCCATCATTGTCAGGACACCACTCTTCCTGGTGGGCTAGCTGGGCTGGGTAGGATGATGTGTGTGTGACCAGGCCTGCTGGGAGTTGTAGTGACATCAAAGACTCCTTCTCCCACCCAGCACAACCAGTTCATTTGTGCATATGGCTACCTGACAGTGAGTGAAAATGTACTGGCAAGATGGCTAACACTGAGGACTGGTGTGTGACTTGACCACAACTCCCATCAAGGCCTTGTGCTCTAAACCAGTGTCAGACATCTTTCCAGTACATTTCCACTCACTTTCTGAAAAGCGGAGCTCCAGGTGGGCTGGTTGGGCTGGGTGGGAAGTTGTGTGGAGGACAGGGCATGATGGGATATGTAGTAATTGCAAACACTACTCATCCCACCCAGCCCAACAAGCCCACCTTGAACTATGCTTTCCTGACAGTGAGGGGAAATGTACTGCCAAAATGGCTAACACCATGGATTTGTGTTTAGAGAACAAGGCCTTGATGGGGGTTGTGAACAACCCTAAGAGGCAAAATGGAATAGTTTTAGTTGATGTTGGGATTAGCCTACCAATCACTGTGTTATGTGCCCCTCAAGGTTAGGTCATCTTGGGAGTGTAAGCATTTCAGTTAGATGTCCCTTTCACCAGAAAAAATGCTGCATCCAGGAATGGAATATTCCAAACTCATAAAATTTACAAAAGTGTGTGCATCCCAGACTGATTTTTCAAACGTCACGGCAGGCACATCATAACCGAATCGGACACAGCCATAGGCTGATAGTTGTTATGGTGACGGTTTTGGATCTCGGATTGTGTCCGCATCACGTGCAAACCGACATGGTATATAAACTTCCATTAGTCATGTATCAAAGTTACTTGTGGTTCACTTTTGAACTTCGTGGTAGGAGTGTTGTCAGTAAACAATGGAATGCATTGGACAGTTTCTAAAAATGCGACCGACGCGGATCATCGATGTGGCCGCATGGACTGAAGACTGCCCATGAGGTCTAGATATAGTCGTTCGGTTCCCTAGAGAGTTCACTTCCCTGCATTAACTGCACGATTCCAGGACCTCCCCATCTCTTTGATGCTGTCCACATCCTCTGGGAGCTACTATGTCTGGCTGTACAGGGCGCAGGGCCCCAGCTTTCACAGCTGAGGAAAACAAGATGCTGCTGGACATGCTCCTGCCTCCTCTCATTAACATCCACACCAGGGAATCTCCCCACACATCTGCGTACAATCTCTTCTCCCTGTTGTCGGAGTCAGTCAACCATTTCGCCTTGTGTTGTAGTGTGTCGGTGTAATAATAAGTTTGTAAGTCCGGAAGGGCCAGTCCCCCATCCTCTAAGGCACAATTAAGGACTGACAGCGGCACCCTGCTGCATCTCCCCACCCACACCCGTGAGATAAGGAAGCTGTTTAATTTACAAAAGAACTCCCGCCAAAGTGGGAACAACACATTTTGGACTAAATAGAAACACTGAGGCAAGAAAACCATCTTTGCCACCGCTGCCTTCCCATCACCGAGAAGGAGAGTTTGGACCAGAAATCTATAGAGGTCCTCAGGTGTTCCAGGAGAATGATAACATTTAGGCGTTGAAAGGCAGCCTCAGTATGGGCGACCCTTATTTTGAGGTACGGGAACCACACTCTCCCACCAGAGGTCCAACTCTGACAGTCGAGCCTGTGGCTTACCAATCAAGCTCCCTAGTGGAAACAGTAGTGACTTATGGACATTCACCTGAAGCCCAGACAATTGCACGAAGATAGTGAGTAAGATCATCAACACCGAGCGGCCTGGGGTGTGGACATAAACCAATGTGTCATCCATATATAGTGAGACGACATGTAGGGAGCTCCCTACTTAAATCCCCCACCACTTTAAGTCCCAACATAGCAGCAAGGCCTGGGGATTGATCACAAGTGTGAAGAGTAGAGGAGAACCGGGACAACCCTGTTGAGTCCCCCTCCCAACTACCTATGGCACCAAGAGGTCACTCCCCACTCAAACAGCGACCATGCAGCCAGTGTATAAAACTCGCACCCAACTACAAAACACAGGCCCAAAGCCTAGGCCAGCCATTACTGGCTATGCATAGACCCACTCAACTGTATCGAAGGCTTTTTCTAGATCTACGGAGACCAGGGCCAGTTCCCGATCATCTTCTAGGGTCTCATGGAGCACATGCGTAAGTCTGCAGGGATTGAATGCGGTACTACATGACGGCATAAAGCCACATTGATCTTCATGCACTAACCCTCGATTTACCTCCAACAGTCTGGTTGCGAGCAGTATTGAGCATGGGGAGAGGTCTATAGGATGAGGGATATGCAGTGTCCCCGCCCATTTTCGGCATAGGACAGACAATTCCCTTCCTCATAGTGGCCGGAAGGACCGCATTCTGAGATGCCTCCAGGAATACCTCAAGTAGTTTATCCTTGAATACTGTGGAATAAGCCTGAAAGAATTCCACAGGGAATCCATCCTCTCCAGGTGCTTTAGATCTGTTAAGGGCCTCAATGGCTTCGCCCAATTCCTCCACTGTGATCTCCCTCTCCAGCTCCTGTGCCAAGTCTGGTGCTAGGGTGGGCAGTCTCACAGTGGCCAAGAAGTCCTCCATCCTCCCTTCGGTTCCCACCCTAACAGCCCGATACACCTGCTGGAAGTGGTCTACAAAAACATCTGAGATGGCCGGACAATTGGTCACCAGGGCACTGCCAAATGCATGAACTTGGAGAACAGGGGGGATCTCCCACTCCCGTCTAAGTATCCAAGCAAGCATCCTGCCAGATTTATTCCCTCCCTATGGAGACTCTGATGGTATATGAACAACGTGCATTTATTCAGGGTGCCACATAGGTGCAGCACCTTTCTGCGGATCCGGAGCTCCTCCGCCAATGTCTCTGGTGTAGAAATGTCTGATCCCTGGAGCTCTGTCAAGCAGCGCTCCTTGCCCACCAGGTCAGCCTTCAATTGCTTCCAGACTCCATATGTGTTACCTATATTGTCTCCCCTCATCACTGCCTTGAGAGCCTCCCAATCCAGTGCCCTTAAGGTGGCCATTCCTCAATTAATTGTGAGGCAGTCGGTGAGAGAGGTTGCCAGTGCTTCCCAACACACTGTGTCTGTCAGGAGGTCAGTGGGCATGTGTCATCTATGCTCACGCCATATTGTGTTCCCCCACCGCAGGCACATCAGGACCGGGGCATGATCAGAGAGGTCTCTCCCCAGGTGAGACACCCCTTGCAGTCTCCCGTATTCACCCCAGTTATCTAAAAAGGCGGTTCAACTGACTTTTAGTGTTGTGTGTAGATGAGTAACAAGTGTATTCATGACTCCCTGGGTGCAATATTCTCCAGCAATCAGAGAACCCCATGTTACGCATAACTATGGCAAGCAACTTTGTCATCAGAGGTTTGGTACCATGTTTGGGGGGATACCGATCTTTGTTTCCATCCGGGATACAGTTATAGTCTCCCTCCCATATCACTGGGTGACCCATTCTGTCTTCCAGCAAATCCTGAATACGATCAAAAAAGTGATTATCATCGATGTTAGGTGCATATGTGTTGAGGAGTGTAATACGCCTCCCATCTAGTGTACCCTGGTGCAGGAGGTACCTACCATCTATATTCACCTCATTATATGTATGCCTAAATGGGACCCTAGGAGCAATCCAAATGGACACCCCTCATGAATAGGTGGGTAAATGGACAAGAACAACTGCCCCCTCCACTTCCTACCCAGCCGTTGAGCCTCTTCCTCCATGAGGTGGGTCTCCTGAAGGCAGGCTATCTGCACCTTATGGCACCTCAGGAAAGAGTGGATCCTGTATCTCTTGGTATATTCCTTCAGGCCTCGTACATTCCACATCACAATATTTGTACAATCAGCCATGATATTGTAAGTGTTAGCCCCCCGGGGACACAACCTGTATCCCGCCGGATTCACTACTGTCATGTAGCAGTCTGGACAACAAGATGCAACCTGATAAGAGTTGTAGTGCAATGCAGGGGAAACTTGACTTCCCACTAATCGCAGGAGATCCAAACATTAACTCCCTTGTAACACCCCCCTGGACATACAGTAGAACCACAAAAACAACACATATTGCACATCCATTTTTATACTCGTTGCCAGGACCCGCAGCCTAATCCCTGAACCCAAAACAGTATCCTACCACGAATGTGGAGGCAGCCACCCCTACAGTTAGTACAATGCCATATTGACAATACAAAAAGAAAAAAAAAGGGGAGAAGCACAGCTGTCAAATTATGATATCCACATCTTGGGCAGCGCAAGCAACAATACGAATGTAGATATCATACGGTGAACTCCGTCAATATGCACAACTCTGAGACCATCAGACACGCTACACCCCGCCCCCCAACAAAAGAAGATCAAAGAGACAATAGAGAAATTAAAGCAAAGGGCACCCTGAAATGCTATGAAACACTTCCAGAGGGTAAATGTTCAGTCAGTAGCATCTCCCAACTCCATCGCCAGCTCTGAAGCCTCTGTCAATCCCCAGCAGTCAATTCAGAGTGCAGGGTCACTAAACCGATAGTTCCGTCTCCCTGGATTTCAACCCTGGAGGGATTCACGAGGGGTCTTCTATCCCCGGAGGTGTGCACGACCTCAAGTTGGGGTTATGGGCCCCAAGAGCAGTCCCAGTGCCCATCCGTCTATGTCTCACGCCATCCTTGGTTACTTTGTCCCATATTTCGAGCCTGCGCCACACAGTCTCTGGGGTGTCGAATAAGTAGGACTTGCTCCCTGAGAAGACTCTCAATCGAGCGGGATACAGGAGCATGTAGCTGATACCCATTGCCCTCAACTTTGGGGCAATGGGTATATACATATATATATATATTTCACAACACTTCTTCTAGACACGGCACTCCGGGATGTAAGAAATACAGTTTATTCCACTAGGCCACACCGGACAGGACGCGTTTCGGCCGCACAAAACAGCCTTTGTCACCTGATGAGTGCCATATTAAAAACCCTTTTTATACTTCAGTTTTACATAGACATAGACAAAATACTCTCCATTGTCTAGCTCTTACTTCTCCAGGTAATGAATATAAAACCGTATTACTATCACAGCAGGATTGAACTTGGCGCTCATCAGGTGACAAAGGCTGTTTTGTGCGGCCGAAACGCGTCCTGTCCGTTGTGGCCTCGTGGAATAAACTGTATTTCTTGCATCCCGGAGTGCCGTGTCTTTCAAATTTGGAAGAAGTGCTGTGATTTATAAGAGCGCTGCGGTAGCGCTTTTCACCGAGCACCACCAGCGGTCTGGAAGCCAGCCGTATCAACCGCAAAACAGGAGGAGCATATATATATATATATTGTATCTGTACCGTGATATTTGTGATATGAGTTGCCCTATTAGCGTATATGCACATTGTATTATTCATTCTTTTATTGCACTATTAGCGTATTTGCACATTGCATAAGCCACTTTCTCATTGTATTTTGCACAAAAAATACATAAATTTCTCATAATTTATTCCTATCAATCAGTATTGCTACAATGTGTATTTGATTTACAAATTGAAATTTGCATTAGGCACTTTATGTATATAATCATGCTCGAAAGATAGCAAACGATATAGAAAGAACAGCGCAATATGAGAGTGTATTGAAATACGATATGAGTTGAGCAAGGCTAAAATGAATGCAAATGAAGTAAGGGACGTTTTACATTACTATGGTATTTGTACGTATATTTTTTGCATATATAACATTTTTTATTAGGGCATGATTTCAAATAATGTTTGTTAATTTGTTGCTCATTATTGTGATGCACAGATGCAGGAATGCATAGTACTTTGTTTATGTCTGTCAGTGCCGATTTCGTCACAGGAAGCATGACTTTCCCTTTAAATTCCTGTTTCTGATTTCTGTACGTCATGTGATCAAGGACACCGTCTTGTGTCTGAAAAGCGTCAGAGAAAGCACTGTTCTAATTAATGAAATAAATAAGAATTTGGCACCAGCTATACTTTGAGTCCGTGTCCCTGCATGTGCGTGTATGCACTTGGGAGACTTTTGTTCGATATATACATATATATATATATATATTATCTACTGGCGGTCGCCAGTAGATAGTTATAGTTACAACCTATTATCCATAGGAAATCCGCGACATTCTATTTGCAATAACGTTGGCGTCGGTTGACGAATCTTCGCGAAAGCTTCCAACTTGTTGGGGCGCTCCGGTCCGCTCCTACCCTGAAAGTCTCGGGGTGATACGTCAAGCGGGGGCCGAGAAAAAAGGGGGGTCCCAAAACGCGTTTTCCCCATTCATTTTTCCATAGGAACCTTTAGTCGCAGCTACAGCCCGAACTGCTGAACGGAATTACCCCACATTTGGCAAAGAGGTAGCCCTTGGTTCAGACTGGTGCCTTTTGCTAAAATGGTGTAAATCCGTTCAGTAGTTCCTGAGAAATTCACAATTAAAATCACATATATATCTATGGGCGCGTCGGATCCGCGTACCCTCCCGATCACGAGCTGCATGCTAATTGGCTGTCAACACTCCAAATCAAGAAGTGTTGGCAGCCATTTTATCCCTCAGTAGAACCGAGGGACAGAAACAAGTGCGCAAAGTGCAAAAGAGGGCAGGGTAGAAACACCCTGACCCCTAGGTCTGCTCAGGGGTCCCACAAGGACCCCTGGGCAGAAAAAGATTTTTTTTTTTTTAAATCGGCGGGATGCGCTTAGGGTGCGCGTATCCTGCCGAGAAAAAAAAGAAACAAGTGCGCAAACGCACAAAGGGGGCAGGGTAGAAACACCCTAACCCCTAGGCCTGCTCAGGGGGCAAAAAAAGCATTTTTTTTTAAAAAAATCGGCAGGATGCGCTCAGGGTGCGCGAATCCTGCCGGAAAAAAAAAAATCGAAGCGCGGTCTCCCGCGCTTCGATGTTAATTGGCCCCCGGGTGGGCCAAGTCCCGGGGGCATGCTGGGGGGGGGTTAATTTTATGTGTGGGGGGCCTCTAAGGGCCCCCAAGCCCCGGGGACCACCACCCCCGGGGCTTTATGCATAATGGTTGCGGGAGGGCTCTGAGCCCTCCCGCAGCCCCGGGACCACCACCTCCCGGGGCTTCTTTTTTAAATGAAAAACCTGTGTGGGGGCTCCAGCCCCCACACGCCCGGAGACCGCCACCTCCCGGGGCACTAAACATTTAAATATGGGGGTCCGTTACGGACCCCAGAGCCCGGGGACCACCACCTCCCCGGGGCTGTGCACACGATGGGAGGGGGCCGCGCGGCCCCCTCCTGGAGCCCTTGATGGCCCTGGGGACCGCCACCCCCAGGGCCGGCTCCTGCAGTGTCCCGGGTGCCTACCCCCGGGACACTGCTGTTTGCAATGACAGGACGGAGCCTCGCGGCTCCCGTCCTGTCATTGCAAACTTGCTTTGGATATTGGAAGAGAGGCAGGAAACCTGCTCTCTTCCAATATCCAAAGCCGATTGCTTTTCCACATGGGGAGCAGCATGTCAGCTGCTCCCCATGTGGAACAGCAATGCCGGCTCCCAAGGGACGTGGGAGCCGGCGGGACTGTGGGGGTTTGGGGACCCCCACAGTCCCCAACGAGAGGCCAGGCCCCGGGGGATGGGGTCCCCGGGGCAAGTTTTCCCCAAAGTTTTCAAAAATAATAAAAAAAAAAAAAAAAGGGTATGGCCGGCCCGGGAGATGGGGTCCCCGGGCCTTAAAATGGCCAGAGGAGGGGGCCACGCAGCCCCCTCAAAATATTAAAAATAAAAATAGAGGCCATGCCCCGGGAGATGGGGTCCCCGGGGCCAATACAGGCCCGGGAAGGGGGCCACGCGGCCCCCTTCCCGTTTTTTTTTTTATTTTGAAATTTAAAAAAAGGGGTAAGGCCCTGGGGGATGGGGTCCCCAGGGCCCAAAAACAGAAAAAAGGAAGTGGGGCCACACAGCCCCCCTTCAGGGGACAAAAAAAAAAAAAAAAAAAAACGATCGGGCCCCGCCCCCTTCCTTCACCACTCTGCAAACGCGCCCCCTGGCGCGTTTGCAGAGGGGGAACGAATTCCCCTTGAATACTGGGGGTCCCTGGGGGCCAACTAGAAGGTTATATTAGGGTGTGAGGAGGTGCATCAGATTATCACGTGGATGATGTCATCAGTGATGTCATTTGAGATGTCATCAGTGATGTCATCAGTGATGTCACTGACCATGTCATGAGTGATGTAATATGTGACGTCATCAGCAGTGCATTGCGGGGCGCGAGTTATAGTTAGCTGAACTAACTATAACAGGGGAATTTCACGGGTTTTGTACGAGTGCAATGTCCAAGTAACTAAAACTGTCCCTAAAACCTATGGTTTTTTCAGTGAATTTCAAAGGTTTTTTAAATGCTAATTTGTAACTATAACGTGTCTGAAACCTATGGTTTTTTCAGTGAATATATATATATATATATATTAATAAAATCACCAAAATCCTCCGTCTGCTCGCAGCGCCAATCCACACCACTTCAGCAACAAAGGATTCACGAACCACCAAAACTGCAGGCAAGTCAAAGCTTTATTCCTGTTTCCTAATCCTGATTACGCGTTTCGGGCACCACTTGCCCTTGTTCACATATATATATTACTCCACTCGCCCAAAACCGTCCAGTCGGCATACAAAAGGAGAGCACCCGCAGGGTCTTGTTTCAAGGTGCAATTTTTATTGTGCTGGGACCCCCCGCCCCGCACTGACAGATGCGTTTCGGCACTCTGCCTTTCTCAATGTCAGTGTAAACAAGTAACAAACACCATTTTAAAGTGCATTAGTGCATGACCTGAGTTAAAATCATTGACATTGAAGACGGCTGAATCTTGTTGCTACATAGTGTAAAATTCATGGCGGCCATCTTTAAACTTGTTCCTGACAATTCAATGTCATCCTTTATAATGAATACTCCACTTAGTAAACATATAAATTCGGTCAGTTGATAAAAAGAAACCTCAAATAAACAATTCTGCTGAATGTTATACATATTTTTACTACCTATGGTAGATGATAAAACCCACTTTATAATAATAGTTTTTTCATAAACCGAACACAACCTCTTTTGTTTCAGGGAGTACTGATAGGTTATCACAATTGAGCCCTGAATGGGAAAACCTATTAAACGGAAATTGCGAGAAATTCAAAGACCCAATTCTCATGGATAAACATGTTATTAAGACATAGACGTCTTCACAAGGTATACCACTAACAATAGAAGTGTAAAAGGAAAGGAACAACAGGGCAGATATAAATCAACCTAATTCTGAAAATTCATTCTAGGTGAGCCCATAGTTCCTCGTCATTGTTAAGGCGTAGAGGAGCTTTAGTTTGCAGATCTATGATGTGTTTAGATTCAAGAGCTCGCAACAGCCTCGTTCTATCCCCACCTCTTTCGTTCTTGGGGACCTGATCAATACAAAAGAACTTTAGTAGGTCCCAATTACTGTTATGCATTTTCCCGAAATGACGGGCTATTGGATAGGGGGCATCTTTTTTTGAGATGGCGCGCATATGTTCCAGTATGCACTTTTTTGCTGGATGAATAGTACTACCCACATATCTTTTGGGGCACAGGCATTCCAAGACATACACAGTAAACTCAGAGTTACATTTGAGAAGTCGATTAATGCTTCTTGTGTTTCTCTTTTCCATACCACTTTCTAAGGTGTTATAATCTCTTACTTTGTGGCTATGTTTACATGCCTTGCATTTTAAGCAAGGAACAAAGCCTCTCATCTTCTCTATTTGATGTAAAGTTGACCTAAAATGACTGTGCACTAAATGATTGCCTATTGATTTACTGCGCCTGTAGGTTATCAGTGGGTACGTGGGAATTACTTTTTTAAGAATTTTGTCAGTTCGAAGAATATGCCAGTTTTCTTGAATATTTGGACCACTTCCGAAGACTTGGCATTGTAGCGGGTAATCATTCTAGCCGGAGTGACATTTGGTTCAATTACTGGATTAGAAGTCTTAGGTATCAAGAGTTGAAGTCTATCTATTTTTTCTGTTTTAGCATGTGCTTGATGGAGGGTATTGGGGGAATACCCTCTATCTTTGAATCTATTAAAGACATTCTCTTTGGCTCTGTCAAACGCTAATGGTGTTGTGCAGTTCCTCTTTAACCGAAGGAGTTCCCCATAGGGGATTTTGTTAACCATACTCCTCGGATGGAAACTTCTAGCATGGAGGACAGCATTTCCCGCTGTTGGTTTTCTATACAAGCGGGGGAGGATTCTCGATTCCTCAATGTAGACTTCTAAGTCTAAGTAACAGACACTGGTGTTACTGATATTGCTGCTAAATTTTAAGTTCAGACTATTGCAATTAAGGAAGGCTGCATATTCTTCTGCCGCAAGGCGGCTGCCCTTCCACACGATGAACAGGTCATCAATGTAGCGGAGCAAACACAAGGAGATGATGGACCAAGCGCTGAAACCTTTCAGACACTCACCCCCAGTCACAGATCTGGGTTGAATCCATCATCATTCTTTAGCTCACTTCGCCACCTCAGTTCAGACCCAGCTATATGCAAATCAGTCTTGAACCTGTGCCTCATGGGAACAGTCCAGCCCGAACTGCCAAGCCAGGTCTTCCCTGAACTGGAAACAAGCATCCTGGGACCGGTTTCTGGGTAACACCCTTCATCAGCCAGGCTAGCTTGAATCCAGTGGCAAAGTGAGCAAGGGACCCACGTCTGGGCATACCCTGCCAACTTAGGGCGAACAAAGGAAACACAAGGAGATGATGGACGGAGCGCTGAAACCTTCCAGACACTCAACCCCAGTCACAGATCTGGGTTGAATCCATCATCATTCTTTAGCTCACTTCACCACCTCAGTTCAGACCCAGCTATATGCAAATCAGTCTTGACCCTGTACCTCATGGGAAAAGTCCAGCCCGAACTGCCAAGCCAGGTCTTCCCTGAACCGGAAACAAGCATCCTGGGACCGGTTTCTGGGTAACACCCTTCATCAGCCAGGCTAGCTTGAATCCAGTGGCAAAGTGAGCAAGGGACCCACGTCTGGGCATACCCTGCCAACTTAGGGCGAACAAAGCAAACACAAGGAGATGATGGACGGAGTGCTGAAACCTTTCAGACACTCACCCCCAGTCACAGATCTGGGTTGAATCCATCATCATTCTTTAGCTCACTTCGCCACCTCAGTTCAGACCCAGCTATATGCAAATCAGTCTTGACCCTGTGCCTCATGGGAACAGTCCAGCCCGAGTTGCCAAGCCAGGTCTTCCCTGAACCGGAAACAAGCATCCTGGGTCCGGTTTCGGGGTAGCGGGCCCATAGTACGATGTTATCCATCCATCATTCGGGTACATCTCTCCCGGCCACGTGCTTCTCCCACCAGCCTACAAAATGATTCGCATAGCTGGGGGCGAAGCACGTGCCCATCGCCGTCCCGTGTTGCTGTTTGTAAAGTTGGCCAGAGAAAATGAAAATGTTATTTTCAAGGCAGAATGTCAGCATTGTCAACAACATATCATTATGCTTCATAAATTTTAAGGGTCACTTATTAAGAAACCATTTCACAGCCTCCACACCATCTTTGTGGTTAATACAGGTGTAAAGGCTGGTGATGTCTAGTGTGATAAGAAGCATATCCTCCTCCCAGCTTACACCTTCGATGAATCTCAAAAAATTGCCTGTGTCCTTAATATAAAAACTAAGATCTCTAACCCAAGGTGCCAGAAAGGAGTCAATATAAATAGAGCAGTTCTCCAGCAGACTATTGATAGAAGCAACAATGGGTCTCCCTGGTGGTCTGTTAATGTTTTTGTGAATTTTGGGGAGGTGATAAAAAGTAGGGTTTACAGGATACTCACAGAATAAGAAATTATATTCATCTGTGTCAATCATTCCCTCCTCCCTCCAAGACATTAAAAATTGGTGAAAAGTCTTGATACAATTTGCATAGACCACTTTATTTGTTGGCAAATAGCACTCCTTATCTTCAAGCTGACTCAAAGCTTCTGCACAGTAGTGTTCTCGAGAGAAAACAACAATATTTCCCCCTTTGTCAGAGGGTTTTATTATTATTGAGTCATCGTTTTTCAATGATAGGATAGCCTGCCACTGTTTGAATGGGATGTTATAATCGCTGTTCTTATCACATTTGTTCTTCCTTAAATTCTTCAAGTCCGCAATGACTGCATCATTGAAGATTTTGATGGCGTCAAAAGGTGCTTGAGGCATCATTCTTGACTTCCTTTTCAGTCCACTCTTGCCACTCGTTTGTGCAATGCCCGCTACCTCTAAACAGTTCTCTTTGTCTGGCTGTTGGTAAACATCAGTATTTGGCTCCGAGGATATATATATGCAAACGGAAACTCTTGCACATTCCCTGCAAGAGAGTCAAGCCCTCCAAACGAGAGTAGTTTAAAACTTCTTTATTCAAGCAGGTAAACCAGCAGCATGTCAGCATGCATAACGCGTTTCAATCCCAATGGATCTTAATCATATGCAAATTCGAAGGGCAGGTGTTTGGGGAACTTAAATACCCTGCTAAGTCAGACAGAGAGGAAGGACTTCAGAACGGGTGCTTTTTCCTTTTTTGAATTACACAAGCAATCAATATGCGCAACCCACTGTTTTTTCATGTTTAAGCAATCAAAAGACATCATTCCAAGTCCATACGCTATTCAATATATTGCTATTGCACTCTTTTTTATATTGTTCGAGTTGGACAGTCCATGATCACAATTCTGTTTCTTATCATGACTCCAATATCCATAATGCTTTGCCCTGCGATTCGAAATCACTACATCCTTCCCCCAAGTCCAAAGTACTTATTTGCCAAATTCGTTATTCTGCAAAGAACAGTACCATCATTTGCCTCATGTGGAATAATTTATGTATGTATATATTCATTTATCTATTTATCTATTTGAAGTGTAATGCAATATCAATACATTTTGTGGTTAACTGTTTAATGTGTCTATAGACTTTGCACTCAATGACTCAAAGAGGTAGCAAGATGGTTAGTGTGACTTGGGGTACACAAGGATGGCCTCAGATCTCTAAACCTGCTATAAGTGTATGTTTTCAGATTTGCTTTCATGCCCTAAACCTGACTATCCAAGTGTACAGTAGGAATAGTTGCCTGGATCAACAATAACAAAAGTAAAATTTCAAAGTGCACATTTACCTCTTGAGGCATCTTGGCACTGACTTTATAACAACTTTATTGTTACCCAACTCAATGATACTCATTTTATCAAATCAGAAGGATGAAAGAGTGGACCCATTAGGATTTAGACATTTGACCATGAGGGCAAACACAGACTCCTGGAGTGAATGTATTGGTCCACTGACCCACAAGGCCTGTCACTGTGTCTGGAAATGCAGAAGGTGAGCCTGGAAGCTCCCTTGACAGTTGGATATTAGCAGTAAACAAAGCCTATTTTTTGTAAATCTCCCATCATGTTTATAACACCACAATGAGGAGAAATACCCTGTGTGAAAAGTGCTGGAACACTTTATTGTATGTTCAGGTGCATAGATTTTACTACAATTGAAGTCATTGGTGGAAGGAGAGGGGCAGAACTTAAAAAGCTGTAGCAGTTGGTTATAAAGGAATCATGTGATTTTTGAGCAGTAGAATGTCCTGGATAGGAGGTACACTTACCATCATTTGAGGGCAAATGGTGCTGCAGACCAGTCCCCATGTTGGAAGGAGATGAGCATGAGGGGACATAGAGAACAGAGAAAAAAACGGGAAAATTATGACACCGGTAGATTCTTGAATATGGTGCTCCAAAAGGTTTTAACTAAATTGTATCCCTCCACTTGAGATAGCAAGCATTGTCAATGCTAATTGGTCTCACGTTGCCAATGTTTTTGTTTGCTGCTATTAGCTTTGCCAGTGCAGGATGCTTTTAAAATGACCTAGTATTTGCAAAGCCAAAAGCAGACAACAAAGTTTATTTGATGTGCATTTAAGATGACCATGAAGTTGTGCAATAAAAATGGCATGATGCAGTGTCTACAGTCTTTAATGTTTAGGAAATAATGCTTTCAAGATGGCTACCGTTTTGTCTCACATCATGTTGCATCTTACAAAATGATGGGCATCTTGAAAGTGTGTTGAAAGGATGAAAGTATGAAAAATTAATTTTTCTAGATGGTTGGGATGTTGTGATGCTGCATCAAGTCATATTGCATCACACACACATATGTATGCGTCCAGTCTCTTAGGGAGCCAATGCTGTGGCCATCTGAGTTTACAAAGCTAGGTGACACTTAGTAAGTTGAAAAGTGCAAAGATTTTTAATTCATCCTTGTGCAGCAAAAAAGCCAAACAATACAACTCGGTTTTACTGGAGTCTTGATGAAGTCCATACTTTCTAATGGAATCACAGAGCTTGTTATGATTGCAGTGCAATGAGTTGTAGTTAATTGGGTGCACTTATATAACCAACACGTCTGTCACAATTCTCTTGGACCTACATTTTCTATCATTATAGCATTCTAAATCAAACTGAAATGTTATACTTGTCAATGAACAACTTTATAAATGCTTTGTTAATGTCTGAGCAACTAAATAGTGCTTGCAACGAGTTTATGTTGAATTGAATCAGGCAATCACATTTTTAGGTGTGTGTTTATTTTAATGACGACAATTCTGATGCTGTCATGACCTCCAGTGAGCTGTCATATAATGTATATGTAGTTTAATGACATAAGCTAAACCAAGTAAATCAAATTATAAATTCATACATGTGATGCATTATATATATCTCAACTCTGATGAGTATCTAAATTTTGATACCTGAGTAAAGAACGAAATATAGGAAAATTATCAATCCTGGTTGTGCAAAAAGGGGAATTCTTTTCTTATTGTAATAATGCACTTGGGTCCCACTGTCTTTATGCCGTTGTCCTCTGTCCCCTTGAATTGATTTGTCCACTTGATCAATGCACTAAAACATAAGTGAGGTCGGGTCACTGCAGTGTTCTAATTGGTAATACTGTGCCAGTGGATAACTAGTGTAATTTATCATGCAATTCAATGACATTAGTGTCAAGAATCCATTTTTGCAGCTTTGATTCCATCTAGATGGCTTCAGTTTTGCTATGCTTTTGTCATAAATACAGAATCTTAACGCTGTTGTTTATGACAAAAGTGATGCATACCTAAAGCCATCTTGATGGAATTAGAGCTGTAAAATCTAAAGTTTTTCTGTCAGAAATTAACAAAATGAAGGGGTTCTGTTCATCATAGGAATGTTGCTTAGTCCTCTAGAAAGCTAAAATGAGGTCACATTTTCTGTGAATTCTCAAATATCTTTCTCAAACATTTCAATGGAACATTTTGACTTGCAGAGTCAAACATATACTGCTGGCATCAGCAGCAATATTTCAGTTAACCGATTATTCAACTGGAGTGTCACCACAGATTTCTAATGAACAACTACAGTGCTAACATTTTGTATTCCAGACAAAAGTGCAACACTGCTGAGTGCAATTTTTGTGGGGAATAGAAGCTGTTGAAGTTAAAGTATTTCCTGAAGAGCACGCTTGTGTAAATGAGTATTGAGCTGTTAATACAGGCATGAAAGCAGAGGGGTAAATGTGAGGGCTGGTGTTGGCTTTTAGTGATATGAGGCACAATATATTTTAACAGGACTAAAACTAGTTAAAGACAGAGACGACACCCTCACAAGTACACCATTCCCTTTCTACATCTGTTTACTCAGTCTACCCACCTTCTTAGTCACTTAACAGCTCCCTAATTTTAAAATAGTAACATTTTAGTAAACATGTGTATAACTTTAAAATCAAAAGTTAAAGTGGTGTTATAGTTAGATATTTTTAAATGCTTAAATGTTGTCTATTTAGTATATCTGTACTAAATGTAATAAGGATTCCCCAATTTTATCCTATGAGAGGGGTAGGCCTCACAGTAGTGAAAAACACATTTGGGAGTTTTTCACTACCAGGACTTGCAAAACTTAATGTGCATGGCCTACCGTTAAGTTACACAGCACCCTGCCCAGTGGCGGGCAGTAAGTTTAGGAGGGAGAGGGCAGACGGGACACACATGCACACGCACACATACACATACATGCTCACAGCCATATAGTCACACGCATGCACGCACACACTCACAAACACATCCATTCACAACACTCATTACCAAACATTCATAAATACACGCATGCACGCACCAACCATAAATTAAAAAAAAACACACACTTACTTACAGCTCTGCCTCGGAGGTCCCAGGAGGCTTTGGACTGCTGCCTTCCCTCATTGGCTGACCTAAGGTCCCAAAGTCATCACCGAGTGGGATGGGGTTAGTGAGACTGATGACCCCCACCCCACTCTGTGATGAAGTGTCACTGATTGACCCTCGACCCTGGGCACTTCAGGGCTTAAAATGGAAGCGTTTAGGTGCAAGGCAATCAGTGACGCTACCCCTTGTCATGAGGGGGAGTGCCTAGAGGCCCTTTGCTGAGCTGAGGAGGCCACGCCCACTGGAGCTGTGACTTCCTCAGCCCAGCATTGTTCAGCTCAGGCAGCCAGGAGCTTGCACATTTAGCGCATGTCTGGCTCCTGGCTGCCAGACCTGAAGATGAACAGTGCCTGTCAGGCTGACCTTTGTTCAGCCTGACAGACACTCTTCATGAGGGGCAAAAGGTGGGGGCGTGGCCCCTCAATCACAATGGACCGGCTGCGGCTGACCCTGCCGTATGGGCTACCTAGGGCCAACATTAGGGATGACGTATATATGTAACAAAGGGGGAGTTTAAGGTTTGGTAAGGGGTTTTAACTGGCAAGTCAGCATGGCAGTGTAAGACAGCATTCCGGCTGCAATGGCAGGACTGGGACACGTTTTAAGGTTGTGCTTAAGTGGGTAGCACAATAAGTGCTACAAGCCCACTGGTAGAATTTAATTTACAGGCCCATGGATATATGGTATACCACTCTACAAGGGACGTACAAGTAAATTAAACATGCCAAACAAACAATGTTTAGGGAGTGAGCACAAGCACTTTAGCACTGGTTAGCAGTCATAAAGTGCACAAAGTCCTAAGGCCAACAAAAATTAATTCAGCAAAATTGGAGGCAAGCAGGAAAAAAAGTTTGGAGGGGAAGACTAGCCTAAGGCTGACAGGTCTAACAGCTAACTATAACTTCCATCCCCACCATGCACTGCTTATAACATGACATTTTAAGCTAAATAAAAACACTGAAATTCACCTGTCATTGTTGATTTGGGGGCACACATTTCAGTTAGCTCAGTAAGCTATGACTAGTAAAACATAGTGCATGTTAGAGTTTAAAATGTAGTGTTTCTACTGATATTTTCACCCAACTATAACATCACTTTAACCTTTTTTGTGTTTTTAGTCAATTTTAAATCTATCTATCCATCTGATGAGATACCCTCATGGTTCTAGGTTGATATAGCCGAAGATGAACCAGGATATCAAAGGAAAATGGGAAAGGCAGTAATTCCATTCACAACTAATAGGTGATAAGGCAGGATCAGAATATGGAATATGGATCGTAGTGCTGTGAAACTGCTCTGTGATGGTGAGAAGGTTATATGTACACCAGAAAGATGAGGTTATATAGGCATGGACCTTAACACTTGTTAGTCAAACTAGATGGGCAAACTCCATAATGTGGGAGCTCTAGTGCCTTTTCTGAGTAGATTTTATTGTGCATAAGATTAAATCTCATTATGCCTCTTGCCAATAACATGGATTGACACTGCACAAACTCATAAAAGGAGCATAGCTACAAGAGGTTAGAAAGTGGTGATGGGACCCTAATTAACAAGAGAATTGTGTAGGACAGCACTATGCCATAGTCAAAATTACCAAAGAATTGTGCAGGACAGCTCTATGCCAAAATTAAAATCATATTGTAAGACATCTCAATGAGCGCAAAATATTCTGAAGTCACTGACCTTTTTACATTTTTAGAGGATCCATGTAATACATAAAAAGAACTGTTTTATAAAACTGTACCGTTAACATCATAATTGAAAACATATTTTATAATTTACTTCCTTACTGTAGCTCAAAAAAATCTACTCGAGTTTCAACTCTATAACCAACAAAGCTCCAATCTCTTCCCATTAGAGATATATTAATTAGTGAATTCATTGCCACTGTGGATAATTAGCTATTATCCATAGATCATTGTAACTAAACTGTCTTGATAGTGACATAGCTGTCCCATTAAAGCCTTGATTAACCTACAACAATAATACAATATCATTGCAGTTTGCTAATTTAGCAGACAAATTGGACATATATTACACGTTGGTCTTGCATTTTTACAATACGGGAGCATGTTTCAGTTAAAGTAATACAATGGCAGCTATAAAATTGCAAATGTCGCTTAATGGTATATCTCGATATATTGGGAGGTTGGTGTAGATTGTAAAAAGTATTACTGCGCTGATATTGCCACATTGAATTCTCAATTTGTAGAACTGTAGAACGTGAAGCCCTCTGTGATGTGAGTTTATGTCTGGTTCGTCAACTGAGCAGTCGCCAGACTTTTTGTGATCAACAACAAAAAGGTTTTACATTACCACTGGGAGAGGGATTTAGGGTCTGGACACATGTTGGTTGCTCAGAGTACAGAACTTGATTGGACAAAAAATGTGTTCTTCCAGGGAAATTGTGGTTCTATTGGACTTGTTGGCTTGTGGCTAAGGTCATACTCAATACAGCAGGTCTCAGCTGGTAAACCAATGATCATGGAAAAGGCCAGATCTGTTTATTATGAAATGGTACAATAAAGTCAGTAGGCCTGAGCTATTTATTGTGAAAAGCAGATGTTCACATCAATCCATTTATGAATAGATTGTTTTTATTCTGTGAGAAAGAAATTTTAAAATGAACAAGAAAATACACAGTTAAAAATTAATGTGCAGAATTAACATGCAAGCATTGATGAAAATAATGAGTTTAAAATACATAAAATAAGCTATTCCATTTAGTTGTACTAGGCCTAAAATGACTAAAGTGATGTCGCTTGAAAAGAAGACTTTAGTAGAAAATGCTGAATGCGCATAAAAAAAGTTTGATACTTGACCTCTCCACAAACATGTTTTTTAATAATTAATGTTACTTATATAGTGTCCAGTATTTCCGCAAAATGTTTTTATATTCACAAAGACCACTGTTAATTCATGATTGATTTTTGTCATTTAATGAGGTAATGGTGATTTCATACATTGAAATGCAGAATTTAAAACGTGAACTTCACTTTTCTAACTTAACTTGTTCTTTCCCAATAAATGGTGATTCTGCAAAATGTTTCCTTTTTCATTAATACTGATGTTTTGACTTCTACATAGACTATTGTTTAGAAAACCTTGATAATCGAAGGTTAATGAAAGTGAATATGTGAAATAGTATGCCTGGATGAGGCAAACTGCACATGGGCACATAACCGCAGTAAATTTGTTACAAACGTAACATTGCTGTCTGTGGACTATTGTATTTCTGTGACAAGGTGAGGAGTGATCCTGTTCCCAGGAGGGCATCGGACACTGATTGGCTGACGGGAGACGAGAAGAGCAACATGTTGCAAAAGCTTAGTAAAATATGATGTCTATAATAGTGTGTTCCTACAGTAGGTTACGACTTCCTGCCACTTTCTTTTCCATTTACCCAGAGACAGACTTTATGTCCCATTGCTTTGAGACTCTACTGCATTTGTCAAACATTACTTTTATGGGAATTTCTGCTTTGAAATTTTGATCTTTTTGAGCTGATTTAAACACTAAAGCTTCATGCTTTTCTCATTCTCTCGGGCTAGAACTCTTTATGGGTTCTGACTAACTCCATTTTCTCCCAAATTCTTAGAATAGGGATTCCTCCCCGATGTGAAATGTGCTTAATGCATGCTTTATATGATTTGATTAACCAATATTGATTTATATTTCTTTCATAAATTGACTATTGAAATTAATCAGAATTGAACTTGTGATTTGCAATATGGATGATCTCAAAAGATTTATTTATAAAATCTTTTAACTCATACCTAAATCTCATTATTGACTAAAATGGATTAGTTATTGTGATTATTAATTTATATGGTGTTCAACCCTCTTCTTCTTGAAAACAGCAGCAAAGATCCATAGCATCAGAAGTGAGAGACAGGGGCTAGCCCTGAGCAGGTAAACCTTGACTGTTAATCCCTGTTTCTGCTCCAGTATCATATATAAATGGCAGAGAAGGTTTTTGTCACATGGAATTCCACAAATCGCTGTATTATGCTAGAGTTTTGGCTTTGCTCGCCCCCTGTGTCAAACCATGGATATAGTAGATTTGCTCTGTGAGAACCCTTGTTAAGCCCTGTTAGGCCCTGTTAGGAGACATAGGGGGATATTCTCAAGAACGTGTAATAATTATCGCAAAATTAGCTTAACGCAACTTTGCACATCGCAGTCCATCGTGGGAAAATAACACTGTGTTAACGTTGTATTCTCAACCCGGCGGCACCAGGCGATAGTCTCACGATAACGCGCCAAATGACCGCGTTAAAAGTAATGCGACTCCGAAAAAACGCGAAACACGAACGCAAAAAAAGTTGCGATGTGGCCACCCGCGAGAAAAAATCAGCGATAACCAGCGACAGGTCTGCAATTCCCACGGGTCATGCAGGAAAATGCACTATAAAAGCACCGAAAAACACAAACAAAATAATCAAAACTGGAGGAAGCCGGAGCAAGTACAGAGGACGACCAGAACCCCACAAGCCCCCAGGAGGAACGGCCTGGGACCTCGGGGTCACGGAAGGACAAGGAGAAGAAGACGAGGAAGACGAGGTTCAGTCCGCAGGAAAACAGGATCAGCATCACGGAGGTGATAGAATACCACCAACAACTGTTCGTCACCTCCAACATGTCATTGGCAAATAGAAATGCAACATGGCAGTCCATCCTGGACAAGGTGAATGCAGTAGGAGTGAGAAGGAGGACAATTGGAGAGGTCAAGAGGCGCTGGAATGGTGCGAAGCGCAAAACCAAGAAGAAACTCGCTGACAACCATCAGGCAGCAATGCAGACTGGAGGTGGCAGTCCAGTGGAACACCAGGAGCTGGATGAGATGGAGGAAATGGTGGCCACAGTCATCAGTGGGGAGACGGTGGCAGGAGTTGGGGGTCCGGACACTGCTCGACATGACCTGACACACCAGCACCAGGGTGAGTACCGAAGAGGGACTGGGGGATGGGGGGGATGGGCACAATGGCACACATGCACAATTAAGTACAGCACACTGCATACCCACAATGAGTCTGGATCATGTCCCTGATCCCCTTGGCATACTGCAGCACACATACAAACAGCAAGTAGGCCCCCGTCCACTATGGGCACTAAGGGGTCCCTCCCCACACAGCACCAATCTCACAACCAACCCATGCACACGTGTTAAAACCAGCAAAGCTGCGTGTCTGTGAGCCACACTGACAATGCAAGTGACACTGCATGACGAACAGCATGGCTGCAGTCCAATTATCATGACATGGTGCACGCCACAACACTGAGGTGGCTGAGTGTGGAACACATCCGTAAAGGAGCAGGTCACACTCTGACACAGCCACGTGCACAAACAACCCCTGACATCAACAACACATCTGCAGATAAACCATGCCCAAGAGTCCAAAATCCGAACTAGAGCCAAAATTAGCCAAGTCTGCAACATCTCAGCACTGTAGAAGCACAGAAGACAAAGGCACACCGCCTCAAAGGGATAAGGGGCAGGAAAATCACAGCTGCAGGGGCGACTCTCCACAATGCAGCCCACACACATAGCAATAACAGCACATCAACATTGATGACAATGTGGTACAAAGTGCAACACTTTCACTACAGAACAGAGGACACAACTGGTTCCGCTTGTGCGTAGAAACTGGCCAATCACATCTGGCATAGCAGGAAACTGTGAGATGATAATGTACGTGTACAACCTCACATCCATGATGTAGTTCAAATGTCCACTGTCCCGCATCAAATAGTCAACTCTTCCCAAACAGTCACAATGTACATTGTCATGCAGTCTGTATGTAAACTTGAACAATGCGTCAACATACATGTCAACACAATGTTAAAAATGCATCTCCCCTTCACATTGCAGAGGGACAATCAACACCTCCTGCAGAGCAAACCAGACAACTCATCAGTGATGATGAAGAGGACCTCCACACCTTCGACACCGACGCCCTACAACAGCTCATGGACAGCTATGGCAACCCACCTCCAGGAGCAGGGCAGCCCAGCTGCATCGAGGAGACCCCACCCCCTGCACAGACCACACAGCAGGAAGCACCCACCACCACGGCTGACTCCCAGGACCCCCACGACCAACACATGACATTCCAAGGCCAGGTGTTAGACTGCCAGAAGGAGGTGGCTGAACAGGTGCGGGTGGGGTTCGACCTCATGGCAGACAAACTAGATTACATAGGTGGGTGTCCAAGTCCCATCAGGGACCACTTACACTCCCTAACGGACACCCACAGTTCGCTCCATGATGTCCAACAATCCATGCCCGACATCGCTGGAGTCATGAGTCTGAGAGGAGAACAACTGTCTAGTCAGAGTGGCCTCAGCGATGTCAGCCGAGAGTTGGCACAGATGCTGAGGATAATGGAGAACATAGAGCGGATGCATGCAGAAAGAATGGCTGCCACGGATGCACACCAGCGAAAAGTTGTTGGGATCTTCCATGCCCTGCAGATCCTCATCATCGCATTGCTGCCTCTAAGGCAGTTGCTGATGAATGCTGCTGGTACTTCTACACACACATCTCCGGCCCCTGATGTGTCAGTGGCACACAGGGCTGCAGACCAAACATCAGCACCCACATTTCAGACAGATGACATAGAGGACGAAGATGCAGGTGATTCCACCTTTGTAGTAAGAAGGAGCCAGTAGCATCCTTCTCCGCCATATGCCGTTTCAGCTTGGTTCTGCCCTCTGCATCATGCCCTGTAACAACACCTCCCACTGTCCCCCGAAACACTCTGCGACACTCACCTTGGACCTCGACATGGGCTGCCATATTTTGTTTGCGTACCAACGACACAGCAATCAGACTGCGGACTGTACTTTTCCTCTTCCGATGTACTTGTCAATCCCTAAATTACTCTGGCTGGCCCTCCACTGGGCTACAATGTAATGTGGGGTTTGCATGGCCATGTACTGCTCCAGCTCCGACACTCCACTGAATGTGTATAAATCATTCAAATTCACACAGATGTGTCATGTCCATAATCTATCAAGTATGAAAGTATGGATGAATGTAAGGACATTGATTGCCCAAATAGGTACACCCTGGGAAATGAAAGCAAAGCACATGTTTGACCGTGACACACATAGGAAGTGAGATGACTAGGAATGTGTGCACTAGCTGTGGCCTCATTGCTCTGAAACAACAATCGTGCAAATCCTCAACTTTGCCCCACGCAATGTTAGTAGTAGGAATGGGTATGAAATGTCAAAGTCGTTGGCAGGCCTAAAGTAGTGTCCCCCATCACATTTAACAACAGAACATCTCTTCGCATACCTACTCACACTCAACTGGGTGGACACAGCCTGTAGTAATGGATCACATTGATCTACATGGCAAGAATGTGGACACCATACTCACATTGCTGAAGACACGTAAGAGCACAGGTCTATCAGCAACTATCCCAACCACTATGTCTGGTTCACAGAGGTGGAGCTGGCAATAGGGACTCACCCCTAAGTGAAAAGCGTCAGTCAGTCCCTCCCTGTGTACGGACAATGCTCATTGAGGCACATGATTAGTCATTCTAATCAACACTCATCACAGTTGAACACTAGTGAAATTGCGTAGACTCTATTGCCATGTGCGTGTCAGTACGGGCAAGACAAGGGCCACAACATGCAGACCAATGCATCAGACACTAACAGGCAGCATTCGGTCACGGTACAGTTCCACGTGACAGGCGTTTTGCATGCCCCCGGCTTGTTCTGCCATTGCGTTGGTGGCTCTCGTAGAATCGGCACTCTTCTGATCTGCGGAAGTTATGTGGATGATATGCCACAGCTCGGAGCAATGAGTTGTATGTGTGTGCAACGTTTGGACTTATGGGTTGTTGTGTACGTAAGTGTCAAGGGCATTCCATGCAAGAGTACCTCGAGCAAGGACTTCTGTGTGTGGGGTGTGGATACGTTGGTCAATCATTAGCGCTGTGCATAGTGTGGGAGTCATCATCATCTGCTATGGTATCTCTCTCAGGGGGTGCCTGCCGCATGCAAGACCAAGGTCGGAGGTCCAGATGTCCTTCCGCCTTATGTATTGAGACAAAGGAGCTTTCATCCCTAATGTTTGTCTGACTACTGCTTGCTTCCTGGAAATGTGATGTGGCTTTCGCGCTGCAATTGGGGCTAGGCCTTAGGCTTATGGTGCACCAATAGCGATGCACACACAACAGTTGGCATGCATGAGCCAAGAGCCTGACCGGCCTTGCGCTCCTTGTACAATACCTTTGTGCGCGGCCGCCCTCTGGGTGCATGCAACATTGCAACATTGTCGATTGCGAGCCGTGTGGCGCAGACACTGCAACAGAGACACACGCATCAGTTGGTTTCCTGTCCAGCCCAGAAATGAACCACGCCCAGAGCCAAGGGATAATTATTCACACCCCTACGCTGGCCTGGCGTATGCCGGCCCAGCCCACTTGGCGTATGTATAAAGGGGGGACAACAACGCTACGTGTCCCAGTTCTTCCCCACTGCCAGAGGTGACATGGCTGCGTCCGCCTGGCATTTCACGGGACTCAATCAGAAAGGGTCCATGACTTTTGTTGCACAGAGTTGGTGGCACCGGAAACACTGCGGCCGGCATGGGCCTACCTCCACGGGATGGTGACTTTTGGTGTACTGAGGTAGGGGCACCTTAGGTGCTGAGCGGGTGTGCAGCCCGCGATGATGCGCCGTCCTGGCGGTCTGGACTGGTAAGGGTTTGTGTGAGCCCTGCTGGACCGCAGTGTAGGCCTGAGCCAGTGGGCAGTGCGGGCCTACCGCCACATGGCGTTGCCTCGCGGTTCACAGGGTTTGTGGCACCTATAGGGCTGAGCGGGTGTGCAGCCTGCGATGTTGCCGTGTGCACTGATATGATCTCTGCCATTGCGAAATCAAGACCCAGAATCACGTGTGTGACCTGTTGGCCCATGGGGCGGGGCTGCATGGAGTGGAAGCTGCCAAGGTCGCCGGCCCCGGGCTTGGAGCTTGCACCAGCACGTGGTGGGCCCTCTTGGAGACACGCTGGTGGCGGAAGGTGAGTAGTGAGGCCTGGGTGCGCAGGGGTGGGCAAACACCACTGGGCGGTGGGAGGGGCTGGGGTGCAGCAGCCTGTGTGCGCAGGCAACTGGCAAACACTGCTGGGGGGCGGGAGGGGCTGTGGTGCAGCAGCCTGTGTGCACAGGGCGGGCAAACGCCGCTGGGTGGCGGGAGGGGCTGGGGTGCAGCAGCCTGTGTGCGCAGGGGCGGCCAAGCGATGGTGGCGTGTGCAATGATATGACCTCTGCCATTCATGAATCTGGACTCTGTTTCAGGTAAGGGACCTGGTGGACTGCAGTGTATACCGGAACATGGTTGAAGACACACCGGTGGCAGCAGGTGAGCAGTGAGGCCTGGGTCCGCAGTGTCGGCACTCTCTCTCCTTCTCCCTCTCTTCCTTTCACTGTCTCTCTCTATTTCTCTGTTACTCTCTCTCTCCTTCTCCCTCTCTTCCTTTCACTGTCTCTCTCTCTTCCTCTGTTTCTCTCTATCTCCTTCTCCCTCTCTTCCTTTCACTGTCTCTCTCCCTGCCTCTGTTTCTCTCTCTCTCCTTCTCCCTCTCTCCCCCTTTCTCTCTCTCCCTCTCTTTCACTCTCTCTCTCTCTCTCTCTCTCCCTTTCTTCCTCTCCCTCTTTCTCTCTCTCTCTGTCCTTTGATGAGCGCATGACACACCTTCTTATCTTGACTTTTGTCTTGCATGCTGTGTCTTACAGATTGTCCAGAGAAGACCCGCCATGGCTCTTCCGAATAGTTGTTTTGAGTTGAATTTGAATAAAATCATTTGTTTTGAAATTCAAAGAGGAATGGATGATTCTCCTTTTTCTGACCACACATGAATGTTAATTGTTGTACTTGTGCGACATCAGGCGAATTGTTTTGTTCATGATTTCGTAGAGTTGATGTTAAATATCTTTGTCTGTGGTAGGGCCCCGGGCGGTGGGGGGGCCTGGGTGTGGTGGCGGTGGGTGTTGTGGCCCTCTTGGGGCTCCGAGCTAAATGATCAGTAGCTCCATGGCATCTGTTGTTCTTCAGGTGTGGCTCTGGTCTGGGCTCCCTTTTGTGGTGCAGGTTGTCGTCAGACTTAACACCAGGTAAGAGCAGGTGTTAAATCCCTACTGCTAATGCGCCTTATCGCCTGTTTTGTGATCTTATCGCCGATCTGGCTGGTCGTAGAGAATATTGCGAAGTGGTGTTGTCGCGGCTTTTTGCACAGGAACGCCTACTCTGCATCTCATTAGCGTTAGTTGCCGGTGTCATCCGTGGCGATGTTTTTTGCGGCTGCTATCGCAGGAAAACTGGCGATATCGGCTGTTAGCACCTTCTTGCGAATAGGGCGATAAATCTATCGCCACTTTGGCTGCGATAAAGTGCCGCTAACTCGGCGATAGGTCCTTGAGAATATGCCCCATAGTATTTTGCTTTGTGATTCTATGACTGGTGGTTCCTTGTAGGACAGCCTGCACCCAGGACAGTAGGCTTAGTTGGCTGTGTTGATGAGCTATAGTCCTCCTGATTGGTGCGCTGGGAGAAGTTATGTTCAGTGCTATAAGTCTGATCTTCTTATTATGAAAAGTTAGGGCAAGGGAAGTAGGCCTAGCATATTTAGTGCGGAAAGAATTTGTTAAAAGCAGTAGGCCTTTAACAGTGTGTTGCTGTCACATTGAATATGCATGCATTGATTATGATGCAAAGGCAATGGTAAAAGCAATAGGCAATATCGGTTCATTGAGAAAAGTTATGTCTGATTCCATAGTTATGCTCTGTTTATTATGAAACGCTGTGGCTTAGCCTGTAGGCATGGCTTACTTTTTGTTGAAAGGCAATACAATTTTAAGAGTGGATTGATATTACACTGTCTAAATCCTGAAGGAAAGCATGCCAACCGAAACAATACTTGGAAATATATTATTTGCACTATCTTAATTCTTATTAGTCTCTAATAGGACTGTATTTATATTGTTTGTCAACAGAACTTTTGTAAATAGTTGTGATTTCATTACTGTATATCTGGTAGTTGCCTTGCAGGAAAGCTTATGCCAAACACAGTAGGTCTGAATTTGTTATGGTGACAAGCCAGTGCCATTGATAAAGATAATAGATGAAGACTGTAAGCCTGACATTTTCATTGTGATAAGCATATTTTAATGTCAGTAGGTATTACTCTGTATTAAATTCTACAGATAGGTATTTTGTTGTGTGGAATCTCACAGATTACAGTAGCAGACTAAGATTTTAGTGTTAGTTACCCTCTCTGCCAAACCGTGGGGATAGAAGATTTGCACTGTGACAATCTTTGTTAGCCTCTTCTAGGATAAATAGTATTTTGCTTTGCCAGCTGTAGTTTTGTAATGTTTGGACTGTATACCTGATGGTTGCCTTCTGGGAAATCTTACGCTCAAAAGGAAGACCTGAGTTGGTTTAGTGAGAAACCAATGATAATGATTATAGGCCTGATTGGTTCAATAGGAAAATGAATTTCAGATGCCACAGGTCTCATCTGCTTATTCTGATAGGGTACAAAAGAGAAAGTTGGCCTTATTTATTTACTATGTAACCCCTATGTTAAAGCCAATAGGCCTTTAAAAACGGATTGTTTCTTCATTATGTTAAAGCCTGCAGTCAGGTATTTTGTTACATGAAATCTCACAGACTACTTTTCTTTTCTTATGTTTTTGTTAAATAGTTTTTGTTGAGGATTCAAAAAACAATAACAAAAATAGTAACACTTGCGATAGAACTCATACATTAATATTATTGCATGTTTTGAAATGCACACTTTTGTAATAGGGAAACTGTTTGTCATTGTATAGAAAAAGAAATTAGATACAAAAAGAGAGGAAGAATGAGAAATTAAAAGACAGGAAAGAATGGGAGGTGTATATGGGCTCCCCTCGCTGACTGGACCGGAGAACAGCAAATGTGAAGAAAACATGACAAAGCAGATGGTTGTCAAGGGAGTATGGATCTTATAGAGATTGATATAGCGTAGTACAAATTAATATTGATCTGTACTATGAAATTAGCAATAGGGAAGTATATAGGGTCTTTTTTGTTTACTGTGTTTTCTCTGTTTTTCCTTTATTGAGCAGAGGCACAACGGAATGGCTTTTGTATACAGTCCTGCCACAAAAATGTATGAAAGATGGTGTCTTATGCTGTGATCCAATGCTATGTATTCTCATGGATGTAATGTTTTTTTCACCTCTGTGTAAGGTGGTGGGAGGGTTAAAATTAAAAATCTTGCAATAAAGAATGCTTATAATAAAAAGGAAAGAATGGGAGAGAGAAGAGAGGTGGTGTAAAGAGAGGAGGAGTGAACTGGTTGATTAAGGTAATAATGAATGTGAGGTGAGATAGGTAGGAAGAGGTGGCCAATATAAATCCGATTTGATCTTCTGATATAACGTTAATGAAGAGACAGTGTGTATCCTGTGTTCATCACATATAAAATTCCACCATGTAAATACAGATAATTTAGAACTATCTTTCCAATAAAACTATAACTTGGAAAGCACATGCAATTAAAAAGGTCAAACAGCAGAGGTTTGGGGTATATGTGTTCAAAGCTAGGTGACAAAGATCCTAAGAACATTTTGGGGAAAATTAACAGGATATTACATTTGAAGATCTTTAAACATTTAGACCAAACAGACTTCCAACATTTAAGAACATGTGAACAATAATATAATAAGTGAGTCAAGGAACTGTTACATGTGGAGCATGACCAACATAGTGAAACAGCATATGAGTCAAATTTAGAAATGCATTCTATGGTAATAATAGCTCTATTATAAACAAAAAACAGAGATTGTGTAATACAAGCAGTTTTGGAGGTTTTCAATATTTTAAACCAGATTTTGTCCCAGAATTGTGCAGAGAACGATATGGAAAGATCAGCTTCCCATAATATTTCAAGGAAGTTTTTAGTTTGAACAGAAGGTGGGGATCTTAATGTTTATGTATACATGCAGCTTTAAGAATAGATTCATAGTAAATATTATCCAAAGGTGTCAAGGCAGGAGGTGTAACAAGTTGAGGAGGGCATTTGTGAGTGAGAAAAAATGAAGTGAGGGCAGGGGATAATAATTCCTATTCCTTTAAAAAAAGAGTTAGGTAAGTGGTATTGTATTCATAATTGTGGAAAAGGTATAACAGAATTATCCTTAACCAATTGGTGAACAAACATAATAGCCTTCTACTTCCAGTGTTTAAAGTAAAAAGATTTGTGATGAAATTTAGGAAATGTATTATACTAAATTGAGGAGGATAGAAAACATTGTTGAAAATCGAGAGTAGCTGAAAACATTGTATGTAACAAATGCTGGGTGCATTTTAAAATAAAATTTTTGGATATAAAATTGCAATTAGACATATTAACCCCTTCGCTGCTAGGCCTTTTCCCCTCCTGTGCTAAGCCTTTTTTTGGCTATTTGGGGTAGTTCGCACTTAGGCCCCTGTAACTTTTTGACCACATAACGTATCCACTCCAAATTTGCGTCCTTTTTTTCCAACATCATGGGGATTGTAAAGGTACCCACGGTTTGTGGATTCCCCTGGAGGGGACCCAGAAATTAGCCAAAATACAGCTAAATTTTGGTTTTTTGGGGAAAAATGCGAAAAAAGGGCTACAGATGAAAGCGTCTGTTTTTTTCCCTGCAAATGGCATCAAAAAAGGGGTTGTGGTGCTGAAATCACCATCTTCCCAGCTTTCAGGGACAAGCAGACTTTTGCCAGAAAACCAAAATTTTTTACACAGTTTTGGCATTTTTCTGGGACATAGTCTATTTTTGCTATTTTTTGTGCTTTCAACATCCTTCCAGTTAATGATAGAAATGGGTATGAAAGCAATAATGGATCCTGGAAAGCCATACATTTCTGAAAAGTAGACACAATTCTAAATTCAGCAAGGGGTCATTTGTGTAGATCCTTCAAGTTTTCTTTATAGAAACAAACAGTTAAATATAGGAAAAATTGAAAATTAGTTGAAAAAATCAGCCATTTGTGTCAACGTTTTCACCTGTAACTTCTTCTAATTATGACAGCTATTTGAAATCAATATACCGTTACATCCGCTGGACCTTTCTGGTTGTGGCGATATATAGGACTTGTAGGTTCACCAAGAACCCGACGAACCCAGAGCCAATAACTGAGCAGCGTCTTGCAATGGTTTTTTATTATGTACCGGGTATATAGCAATTATTCTGGGAAAATGTATACATGGAAAAATCGGTATGAAAGACACCTATGTATTTCTGAAATGGGAACAAAATATAGAGTTTAGAAATAGTAGATATTTGCACATTTCCGAAATTGGGAGTACCCATACTAGCATGAGAATTATAGGACATTTTTCAAAATGACTTCTTTTTTACACATTGTCTTTCATTTGGAAGGCAGAACTGCATCAAAAGTCAATAGATAATAACAGTTGCTCTACAATTTTGGGTTACCCCAAGTCTCCCGATAAAAATGGTACTTCACTTGTGTGGGTAGGCCTAGTGCCTGCGACAGGAAACGGCCCAAAACGCAACGTGGACACACCACATTTTCACAGTGAAAAATGACCCTTTTTTTGCAAATTTGCCTAGCTGTAGTTTTTGAACCCTAGCTCTGCTGGCACCTAGGGAAACCTAGCAAACCTATACATTTTTGAAAACTAGACACCCAGGGGAATCCAGGATGGGGTGACTTGACTGGCACTCACCTGGTTCTGTTACCCAGAATCCCTTGCAAACCTAAAATATTGTCAAAAAAACCAAATTTTCCTCACTTTTCTGTGGTGGAAAGTTCTGGAATCTGCATGGATCCACAAAATTCCACCACCCCGCGTTTCCCAAAGTCTTTCGAGAAAAACAGTACCTCACTTGTGTGGGTAGGCCTAGTGCCCGTGACAGGAAACAGCGAAAAACGCAACGTGGACACACCACATTTACACAGTGAAAAATGACCCTTTTTTTGCAAAGTGCGTAGCTGTAGTTTTTGAACCCTAGCTCTGCCGGCACCTAGGGAAACCTAGCAAACCTATACATTTCTGAAATCTAGATACCCAGGGGAATCCAGGATGGGGTGACATGACTGGCTCTCACCAAGTTCTGTTACCCAGAATCCCTTGCAAACCTAAACAATTGTAAAAAAAACAAACATTTTCCTCACTTTTCTGTGGTGGAAAGTTCTGGAATCTGCGTGGATCCACAAAATTCCACCCACCCCGCATTCCCCAAAGTCTTCCGAGAAAAATGGTACCTCACTTGTGTGGGTAGGCCTAGTGCCCGCAACAGGAAACAGCGCAAAACACAACATGGACACACCACATTTTCACAGTGAAAAATGACCCTTTTTTTTAAAAGTGCTTAGCTGTAGTTTTTGAACCCTAGCTCTGCCGGCACCTAGGGAAACCTAGCAAACCTATACATTTTTGAAATCTAGACACCCAGGGAAATCCAGGATGGGGTGACTTGACTGGCTCTCACCAGGTTCTGTTACCCAGAATCCCTTGCAAACCTAAACAATTGTAAAAAAAAACACATTTTCCTCACTTTTCTGTGGTGGAAATTCTGGAATCTGCATGGATCCACAAAATTCCACCCACCCCGTGTTCCCCAAAGTCTTCTGAGAAAAATGGTACCTCACTTGTGTGGGTAGGCCTAGTGCCCGCGACAGGAAACGACGCAAAATGCAACGTGGACACACCCCAATTTCACTGTGAAAAATGACCTTTTTTTGGCAAAGTGCCTAGCTGTAGTTTTTGAACCCTAGCTCTGCCGGCACCTAGGTAAACCTACCAAACCCACACATTTCTGAAAAGTAGACACATGGGAGATTCCAGGGAGGTATGGCTTGCGTGGATCCCCCAATGTTTTCTTACCCACAATCCCCCAAAAACCTGAAATTTTTCTGAAAAAATCACTTTTTTCACACATTATTGTGTGGGAAAGTTGTGGCATCACCGGGCTGACACAAATTTCCTACCACCCAGCATTGCGCCAGGTCTCCCGATAAAAATGGGGCCTCACTCGGGTGGGAGGCCCAAGTACCCGCGACAGGCAAGGGCCCAAAACGTATTGAGGCGACATCAAAAATGCCTATCACAAAACGACCTGGTTTTGCAAGGGGGTCCCATGACTTTTTGGCCCGGGGCTCGGCGGCCACCTAGGGAAACCTAGCAAACCCACACATTTCTGAAAAGTAGACACCCGGGGGATTCCAGGGAGGTATGGCTTACGTGGATACACCAACGTTTTCTTACCCAGAATCCCCTGCAAACCTGAAATTTTGCTGAAAGAAATCACTTTTTTCACACATTTTTGTGTGGGAAAGTTGTGGCATCACCGGGCTGACACAAATTTCCTACCACCCAGCGTTCCCCCAGGTCTCCCGATAAAAATGGTGCCTCACTCGGGTGGGAGGCCCAAGTACGCGCGACAGGCAAGGGCCCAAAACATATTGAGGCTGACATCAAAAATGCCTATCACAAAACGACCTGGTTTTGCAAGGGGGTCCCATGACTTTTTGGCCCGGGCTCGGCGGCCACCTAGGGAAACCTAGCAAACCCACACACTTCTGAAAAGTAGACACCCGGGGGATTCCAGGGAGGTATGGCTTGCGTGGATCCACCAACGTTTTCTTACCCAGAATCCCCTGCAAACCTGAAACTTTGCTGAAAAAAATCACTTTTTCACACATTTTTGTGTGGGAAAGTTGTGGCATCACCAGGCTGACACAAATTTCCCACCACCCAGTGTTCCCCAGGTCTCCCGATAAAAATGGTGCCTCACTCGGGTGGGAGGCCCAAGTACGCGCGACAGGCAAGGGCCCAAAACGTATTGAGGCGACATCAAAAATGCCTATCACAAAACGACCTGGTTTTGCAAGGGAGTCCCATGATTTTTGGCCCGGGCTCGGCGGCCACCTAGGGAAACCTAGCAAACCCACACATTTATGAAAGGTAGACACCCGGGGATTCCAGGGAGGTATGGCTTGCATGGATCCACCAACGTTTTCTTACCCAGAATCCCTGCAAACCTGAAAGTTTGCTGAAAAATCACTTTTTTCACACATTTTTGTGTGGGAAAGTTGTGGCATCACCGGGATGACACAAATTTCCTACCACCCAGCGTCCCCAGGTCTCCCGATGAAAATGGTGCCTCACTCGGGTGGGAGGCCCAGTACACGCGACAGGCAAGGGCCCAAAACTTATTGAGGCGACATCAAAATTGCCTATCAGAAAACGACCTGGTTTTGCAAGGGGGGTCCCATGACTTTTTGGCCCGGGGCTCTGCGGCCACCTAGGGAAACATACCAAACCCACACATTTCTGAAAAGTAGACACCCGGGAGATTCCAGGGAGGTATGACTTGCGTGGATCCCCCAATGTTTTCTTACCCAGAATCCCCTGCAAACCTGAAATTTTGCTGAAAAAATCACTTTTTTCACACATTTTTGTGTGGGAAAGTTGTGGCATCACTGGGATGACACAAATTTCCAACCACCCAGCGTTCCCCCAGGCCTCCCGATAAAAATGGTGCCTCACTCGGGTGGGAGGCCCAAGTACTCGCGACAGCAAGGACCCAAAACATTTTGTGATAAGCAATTTCAATGTTGCCTCAATACGTTTTGGGCCCATGCCTGTTGCGGCTACTTGGGCCTCCCACCCGAGTGAGGCACCATTTGTATCGGGAGACCTGGGGGAACGCTGGGTTGTAGGAAATTTGTGTCATCACGGTGATGCCACAACTTTCCCACACAAAAATGTGTGAAAAAAGTGATTTTTTCAGCAAACTTTCAGGTTTGCAGGGGATTCTGGGTAAGAAAACGTTGGTGGATCCACGCAAGCCATACCTCCCTGGAATCCCCAGGTGTCTACTTTTCAGAAATGTGTGGGTTTGCTAGGTTTCCTAGGTGGCCGCCGAGCCCCGGGCCAAAAAGTCATGGGACACCTTTTGCAAAACCAGGTCGTTTTGTGATAGGCATTTTTGATGTCGCCTCAATACGTTTTGGGCCCTTGCCTGTCGCGCGTACTTGGGCTTCCCACCCGAGTGAGGCACCATTTTTATCGGGAGACCTGGGGAAACGCTGGGTGGTAGGAAATTTGAGTCAGCCTGGTGATGCCACAACTTTCCCACACAAAAATGTGTGAAAAAAGTGATTTGTTCAGCAAAATTTCAGGTTTGAAGTGGATTCTGGGTAAGAAAACGTTGGTGGATCCACGCAAGCCATACCTCCCTGGAATCCCCTGGGTGTCTAGTTTTCAGAAATGTGTGGGTTTGCTAGGTTTCCCTAGGTGGCTGCCGAGCCCCGGGCCAAAAAGTCATGGGACCCCCCATGCAAAACCAGGTCGTCTTCTGATAGGCAATTTTGATGTCGCCTCAATACGTTTTGGGCCCATGCCTGTTGCGTGGTACTTGGGCCTCCCACCCGAGTGAGGCACCATTTTTATCGGGAGACCTGGGGAACGCTGGGTGGTAGGAAATTTGTGTCAGCCCGGTGATGCCACAACTTTCCCACACAAAAATGTGTGAAAAAAGTGATTTTTTCTGTAAAATTTCAGGTTTCTGGGGATTCTAGGTAAGAAAACGTTGGTGGATCCACGCAAGCCATACCTCCCTGGAATCCCCCGGGTGTCTAGTTTTCAGAAATGTGTGAGTTTGGTAGGTTTCCTAGGTGGCCGCCGAGCCCCGGGCCAAAAGTCATGGGACCCCTTGCAAAACCAGGTCGTCTTCTGATAGGCAATTTTGATGTCGCCTCAATACGCTTTGGGCCCTTGCCTGTTGCGGGTACTTGGGCCTCCCACCCGAGTGAGGCACTCGTTTATCGGGAGACCTGGGGAACGCTGGTGGTAGGAAATTTGTGTCAGCCCGGTGATGCCACAACTTTCCCACACAAAAATGTGTGAAAAAGTGATTTTTTCAGCAAAATTTCAGGTTTCTGGGGATTCTGGGTAAGAAAACGTTGGGGGATCCACGCAAGCCATACCTCCCTGGAATCCCCGGGTGTCTAGTTTTCAGAAATGTGTGGGTTTGGTAGGTTTCCCTAGCTGGCCGCTGAACCCGGGGCCAAAACTCATGGGACCCCTTGAAACCAGGTTGGTTTGTGATAGGTAATTTTGATGTCGCTCACTAGGTTTTGGGCCCTTGCCTGTCGCGGGTACTTGCCCCACCCACGCGTGTGAGGTACCATTTTTATCGGGAGACCAGGGGGCGCAGAAAGGCTGTAATGGTGGCGGGGATGTGGGCATTGGCGTGCCCACTTCGGGCAGCCCCCACCCTAAAAACAAATGCGCAAAAATAAATCCCTGGCATCAAGTGGGCTTTCTGCCGTCCCGGGGGGGGCAGATTGGGGGCTACTGCCCCCATCTGCCCCCCAGGGGGGGCAGAAAGACTGTTATGGTGGCAAGGGCGTGGGGGCATTGGCGTGCCCATTTTGGGCAGCCCCCACCCTAAAAAAAATTGCACAATAAAAAATCCCTGGCGTTTAGTGGGCTTTCTGCCCCCCCAGGGGGAAGATTGGGGGCTGCTGCCCCCATCTGCCTCCCAGGGGGGGCAGAAAGGCTGTAATGGTGGTGGCGGGGTGGGGGCATTGGCATGCCCGTTTTGGGCAGCCCCCACCCTAACAAAAATTACACACAAAAAAAATCCCCCACCCAAAATAAAACACGCCCCAAAAAATCCCTGGCGTTTAGTGGGCTTTCTGCCCCACCGGGGGGGGGGGCAGATTGGGGGCTACTGCCCCCATCTGCCCCCCAGGGGGGGCAGAAAGGCTGTAATGGTGGCGGGTGGGGTGGGGGCATTGGCGTGCCCATTTTGGGCAGCCCCCACCCTAAAACAAATTGCACACAATAAAATCCCTGGCATTTAGTGGGCTTTCTGCCCTCGGGGGCAGATTGGGGGCTACTGCCTCCATCTGCCTCCCAGGGGGGCAGAAAGGCTGTAATGGTGGCTGGGGGTGGGGGCATTGGCGTGCCCGCTTCGGGCCGCCCCACCCTAAAAAAAATGCACCAAATAAAAATCCCTGGTTTCTAGTGGGCTTTTTGCCCCCCCGGGGGGGCAGATTGGGGGCTGCTGCCCTGGGGCAGAAAGAATGAACATTGGCAATTTTTTGGGGGGGAGCAAAAGCCCTTGCCAAAGGGGCCGCTCCCCCCTCCCTGGTACCTTAGTGGGTGGATCCCTGCTTGGGGATCGCCCTCCTGGGGCGATCCCCAAGCACGGATCCACGGGGAGGGGTACCATTGGAAAGGGAGATTCTCCCTTTCCAATGATACCTCTCCCATCTTTCTACATGCTCAGGGGCTGAGATAGCCCCTGAGCACGTAGAAAGTGAAACTGAAATGAGCCTCAAAGGCTCATTTTAGTTTAGTTTTCAGTGAAATGAAGTCAGCGCGACGTGCGCGCTGACCTTCATTTCACTGAAAGGGAGGGGGCCTCGGGAGCTGGGAAGCTCTTCCCCAGCTCCCGAGGCTGTGGGGAGAAAGGAAATCCCTCTGCTGTCTGCAGCAGAGGGATTTCGTGCCCCTGGCCTCATGACGGAATGGTTCCGTCATGAGCACAGGGGCACCGATGCTCATGATGGAACCATTCCGTCATGAGCATCGAAGGGGTTAAGAACATCTTTGAATGAAAAATCATTAGGTAAGGATCATTCAAATGTATTCCATCGTGGGATGGGCGAGTCTTGCAAATCATGAACTAGACCAAGAAATTGTTGAATCAAAAAAGCAGAATGATAAAGCTTAAAATCAGGAAATTAAACATCCCCTTCATTTTTTGGGCATTTGAGTTTAGAGAGGGCAATAGGTGGATAATTATTGTTACATAGGAATTTTGTATAAATTAAGTTAATTAGTAAGAAGTAGTAGTTAGGATGAGAGTAATGTTTGCAATTTTGATTTTAAAGCAGTAAAATTGTGACTGAGTGCATTAGAGATAGTAGGAGAAAACCAAACACAAAGTTATTTGATTAGTGTTGGCAAACATATATTAATAACAAAAGAAGTTCAATGGTAAATTTTCCTTTTTGGAAAAATTAAATTTATATCCAGAAATACTAGAGTATAAAATGTCTCTTGTAAGAAAGGGTCCGGGGAGGTCAATGGGTTGGGCATGTAGATAAGAACATCATTTGCATAGGCAGATAACTTAATCTCAAGGGAATTTTGTTTACCTCCAGAGATAAGTGTATTACAACAAATACATTCAAGGAATGGTATTAGACAAATAATAAAATGTATAGGAGAAATGGGGCAGCCTTGTCTAGTACACCTATATTAAGTAAAATAAGGAGAAAAACGACCATTGACAAAAGCACTTGCACGAGGGTCCGAATCAATCTTGGGCCAAAGCCAATCCAGTGAAGGGTGGTGAACCTGAATTGCCAGTTAATGCTTTTTCCGCATCAAGAGATAGGGCCGCAATAGGAGTACTGTTTTTATTGGCCAAAAGAAGAATGTTAGAAAACATCCTGACATTGTCTGAAGCAAGTCTGAATTAATGAAGCCAGATTGATCAGTTTTGACAAGATGGGGTACATCAGGTTTTAGGCGAGATGCTAGGATTTTGGCAAATATTTTTCAGTCATAATTAATCAGTGAAATGGGGCAATACTTTTTGAAAAGGGTAGGGTCTTTATCTGGCTTGGGAATAATAACAATCAAGGCTTCCAAAAAAGAATCACTAGCCTTTGAAGTAAAAACAAAGGAGGTAAAAAGCTCTAATAAAATAGGGGTAAAAATGTTGAAAGGGAGGAAATTAATTCAATAGAAAATCCATCAGGGTCAGGAGCCTTAGCAGTTTTCAGAGAGTTGATAGCATCTAAAACCTCTTTTAGCATAATGTCCATTCTATTTCTTCAAATGTGTCAGAAAGGGAGGGAGGTTTAGGGAGACAATTGAAAAATAAGTTCTGATAGGATTGGAAGACAATGGAGATTTCAGAATTGGAGATCACAGTGGTATTATTAGATTTATCACTAATGGGGCCTATATTTTTAGATTCTGATTTTATTTTTAAGTAGTTAGCTAGCATTTTACCAGCCTTGTTCTGACCTCCATAGAATTTAGATTTGACTTTAAGCAAGACGTTACATGCATGAATGGTAGCAGATTTGGAAGTAGAGTATGTGTGTTCAACTGTTTTAGTTTGTTGAAGTAAAGTGAGATATTGAGAGTTTAACCTTTTCTTCCTTCTGGCTGAATAAGCTGCAGTGAAAGCTCCGAATGAGGCTTTAAAAGTGTCTCAGTTGTTAGGAATGGATGTATCAATAGGTTGGTCAATTTGAAAAAATCCCGGATGAAAGTAGTAGTTCAGTTATAAAGTTTATATCAGACAATAGGGAATTATTAAATCTCCATCCGCCAGTTTTGGAGTCAGTAAGAGATAAATCAAAGGAGGACATTACTGGTGCATGATTGGAAATAAAAATAGAAATTATTGCTGATGATTGTATAGAAGGGAGAAAGGACTTTGTAATCAAAATATAATAAATACTGGAAATTGTATGATGTACATTAGAGAAAAAACTAAATTCACATTTATCAGGATTACAAGTTTTCCGAACATCCAAGAATTGTCAAGATGTGATGGCCGATTGGAATGCCTTATGAGATTTTTCAGGGTTAAATTTGCATTTAGATTTCCTATCTGTTAAGGGGTCCACCCATTAGTTAAAGTCACCTGCTATAATAATGTCAGGGTTATTAATTTTAGTAAGTTTTTCTTTAATAATATGCCAAAAATCAGGATCAGGTTTAACTGGGCCATAGATGTTAAACAAGAAAATTAGTTTATTATGAATAGTGGCATTAACCAACATCCATCGACCATTAGTATTACATTCAGTTGATACATTTTTCATTTTCAATGCTTTATGACAGAGAATATCAACACCACTTTTGTGATCAATAGAAAGAGAGAGAAAAATCCTGACCAACCCATTGACGTTTCAATTTCAGCAATTCAACATTATTAAAGTGAGTCTCCCGTAAGGAGAACATTTGGGAGTTAAGATTAGACAATTAGTACCTTTAGTCTTTTAACTGGATTCCAAATCCATGGACATTCCATGAGACAACGTTAAGCATATTGAAGACACAGGGAGAAGGGAACAGGAACAGGGGGACAAGCTGCAAAAATGGAAAGGGAAACAAAATTACACCATATAATAAAACAACATAGAGTATGACTCAAGCTGCATAATGATATTATATGACACATGAGTACTCACATATTAGAAATAAAAAGAAGAAGAGGACAGAAAAGAGAAAGGGAATATAGAGAAGTAGAAGAAGAGACAGATCAATGATAGAAATCCAGATCTGCGAAGAAGAGTAATGAAAAATAGGGTGTGACGTGTTGACACCATAACAAGAACAGCAGAGAAAAGGAAAAAGAAAATTATGTAGAAAAAGCCATGTATTAAAAAAATTGGGAAATGAATGAAAACAAGTGCAATGCAAAATTCTTAAGATTTCTGAACATTAGTGTCCATAGCATGAGATGTAATAGTTTTTATTTTAACATGATCATCAAATGTTCTTGCAGTGCCTTCATAAGTAATTTTCCATAGGCAAGGATGAAGGATGCCATAGCAGACACTCAGCTGTCTCATTTGAGGTTGTAGGGCAAGGAACTGCTTTCGACTGGCATTAGTCACATTAAAGAGATCTTGAGAAATGAATATTTTGTGGCCGGACAAGACAAGGTTTTCCTTAATGGCTTTCAAGACACGTAGAAGGTCTGTGAATTCAAGAAATAGCATAATGATTCCTCTAGGTGTAGATAAATAAGGATGAGGATGACCCATATGATGTGCTTGTTGAATAGTAAGAGGAGAAGCAGTAGGAAGACCAAGAAGATCTGGGAGGACTTTCTTCAGGGATAAATGAGGATGAGGATGACCCATATGATGTGCTTGTTGAATAGTAAGAGGAGAAGCAGTAGGAAGACCAAGAAGATCTGGGAGGACTTTCTTCAGAAATTCAATTTCAGCAGACCATATAGGTAAAGATTGTTGCATCGATTCCTATTTTCAAGATCCTCTGTATTGAGTTTGAGCTTTAAGATTTCCTGCTCAACACAAGGAATCTTGGTGGCCACACCCTTAAAACAGCTGACACGTTGCTCCATTTCGACCATTTTACTCTCCATAATGATCCAGCAGCCCTCAATTTGTTGACGTTTTGCATTAGTAGCACACATAAAAGGTTTTAAACCTCATCAAGGATTGTGTCTACAACTGGATTATGAGAGGACATAATAGGTGATGGAAGATCATTTTTCATCCTTTGAGGTTTTGTGCAGGAAGATGCAGCTTTCGCAAATGCAAGAAGGTCACTGGCCATCTTGACGTAGTGTACAGTGTGACTAGAAGTAAACTTAATAAATTGTTCTGCCCATATAACAAACAGTGATTTAAGGGTAGCTATGAAGGTGTGAAATGGATAGTAGTGATCCTTAAAACCAGTCTTGAAGTGATGTACAGTTGTAACCGTGTAGCTGAGCTAGGTAGAGTGTATGACAAGATGGTATTACATCACATATTGAGATGGCATCACCAAATGTTCAAAAAAGAATCTCCACAGAACTTGCATCCAATAAATAAAGGCTTGAGGAAAAATAAAAAATATAAGAGAGGAGCAGAGGAAGTATATTTTGCTCATAGGTTATTAGGAAACTGCAGTCAGCATCGAAAATAAAACAGTTTCATAGGCCAAGTGTCAGAGTACATGCCATTACTTCAAGCAATTGTAATGATAAATGCCCCAAAAAATTGTTGTGAAGGAAGCAACAACATCAAGGAAAGTGAAGAATATAGTGCGTTTGGCATGCTGACTGAAAAGCTGTTGTGATCATTCTTTGAATAAATCACCACATCAGTACCCAGGTACCGAAGAAGGGTATAGAAGGAAAGACAACCTCAACACTGTAGTAATAAATCAGCATGCCTGGCAAGTATGCCCCAACGCATATTTGTATAAGAGTTATTCCATATAGTAGTTCTGAGATGAAGAATAAAAGCCGGCAGAACGCTGCACAAATTCCAGCCACCCATGCTGTTACTGTGATTCACCGCCCTCGCTCCAGGACACAAAAGCTGCCTGAGTCAGAAGAAGCCGAAAGACCTCAGTGTTCAGTATATTGCGCCGCTGTAATGAGGCTTGAAGTAGGTGAGAAGGCCCGCGATGTGCCAGAGCTCAGGGGATTACCACCATCTTAAATGATGAGTAAGCCATGCCCCCAGAACTACTTTTCTAGAAAAGGATTCTGGTGTTGGTTCTCCTTTTGACAAAACCTACAGGAAGAAGATTTGCACTATATTTCTTGCTAGAATCTCTTCCGAATGTCTGACAGGGTCACCTGTCTGCCAGTATCTTGCAATAAAAATATTAAATGTCATACACCCATATAAATAAATATATTTTCATAGAGATAAACATAGAGCCTTGGATCATCCTTTTTTCGCCATTGGTTTGTCTGAGTGTTATTTACACTCTGCTTCCATCCATGATAGCACTCTGCATAGGGTAACGGTTCAGTCCACATCAGTCATCTGATGTCTTGTCCTGTACACAATGCCATGTTCTGATTACATGTGCACATCCACCTGAAAATTGTTGCACTTCAGTGCTAAGACTTGTTGACAAGTCCTCTAGTTTTCAATGTTCTCCTTTTTTAGTTCCCCTTCATTTCTCTGCTACTCCTATTTTTATTTTCATTTTGCCTAAGTGGACTACAGCTCCCCAGGCTGTGCTTATGGGCATTTTACTTGCTGCTCATTTTAACTGCATTGTGCTGTATTCTATGTGGCTGCGTTCTCTAAACTAGGTGGCCACTATGAAATGTCGTTGCCCATGGTGTATCACTGTTATACTATTCCAAAATGTTCAGCATGTTGGATCTAAATTTGGCGGCCATGCTCGGACTTTAAAATAATGGCAGACTATTGCAAGATGGATCACCGCTGCTATGCTTCATTTCCTTACTGTAAGATTATGCCTGCTGTGTTTAGATGGCAGCATGTTTTCTTTTTTTTTGTATTCTTGTAATTCATCTTGCATATGTTGTTGAGCTTGTGTGTTTTAATGATTGCATCAGAGGATAAATGGAAGAATAAATCTGGATGGATGAATGGATGCATGTGTGCACAGATATGTGAGAGAGTAAGTGTGTGATGACTTACTGAGTTGCTGAGTGGCACAAAAAGCATATTCACACAAAAAACAGACCTATTAGCATTGCCAATGCTTGTTTGTATAGTGCGATGCAGAAGTATAATTACTCATAGACGGATGATTTTCATGTCAATTCAATGTTTACATCAAGAAAAAGAATGTGGGTTGTGCAGTTGCAGCTGTGGTCCTCAAGCTGTGTTGCCATTACAACTGTGGAAAAGTGTGCAACATGTGCACATCAGTATGTGCGACCCCTGACTGATTAAACCAACTGTATTTGCAATATACAATCACATGGGCTCAGATAGGACCAGTTGTGACTGAATTGGTTCAATTGTACTTTACACCATAGATATACTTGCCAGTCTCTATGACTTTTTGTTTCTACGGGTGCACTTCAACTTTCATTTCCTTTCAGAAAAAGTGTATATTTTATATAAGGGCTTGTCTCATCACTTCCATCCACCCACTTCATGCCATAGCAAGTACTAGTTAAAGGAGTCGGCATTTTGGAGTGACATGGTACAAATAAACTATCCAGAAAAGTGTACATGTGCCTCTGCTCACATTGTAGAACTCATGCAGGTCTCCCTTGACTTGTGACTTCAAATGTACAGGTGCCTAGTCTACATGTACTGTTATAGAAAAAACATTATACAAACCAAAAAATGTCCTTTTACTTTATTTCCATCTTTTGAATTTAGCTAAAATTATCACACAATTATTACCACAGCCACTCATTAAGCTGGCTACTGCCTTTTTTTCGTCCCATACAGACTGAAAGTTGTGCATGTGCCTAGTCTTTTCAGTGATGGTAGTGTGTGATTTTGTATTTGTAGCACTGTCTAATGACATATTGTTGCCAATGCTTATAAAAGGTTATAGAGTGTGTTTGCCTCCTTTGCAGAGGAGTTTGTGTCTGTATTATTCCCAATCATATTGAATGGTTTCATTTCAATGCATGAGGTAATAATTTACATCTCACAAGTACAATGACTCATCAGGCATTAAATAATTTTTTCATTTGTGCATGATAGACAGCATGCATTATTTTTCTTACTGCAGCAGGCTTTTTTAAATTCTGGATTAAAAACGAAAGTCAGACCTATTACCACTGCATATACCTACTGGTTAACATGGTCAGAATGGTTAATTTTCATTGTACCACTATTCGTATTACATGCCACATAGTTATAGTCATCATCAATGGTATTATCAACAAATTCTCCATCAACATAATAAATAAGTGTGTTCTGTTATGGCAAATAATGAAGATAGGCAAGCCACACCTCTTACTGTTGTCTCTTCAAAAAAATCAGTGTGATGCTGTGTCTGTGCTGTCAGATGTCTTGACACCAAAGGTCACACTAATGGTAACACCTACTCTTCAACACTCTCCCTCACTAAGGACCCCCTCACCAAGGACCCCCTCACCACCAAATCCAACCTCCACAAAGGAATGAAGGCCGTCGCCGAGTGGATGAAGAACAGCCGTCTGAAGCTGAACTCGGACAAGACGGAGGTCCTCATCCTCGGCTGCTCCCCCTCAGCATGGGATGACTCCTGGTGGCCGACCGCACTGGGAGCAGCACCGACACCCACCGAACATGCACGCAACCTGGGATTCATCCTCGACTCAACACTCTCCATGACCAAGCAAGTTAACGGCATCTCATCCTCCTGCTTCAACACCCTCCGCATGCTCCGCAAGATCTACAGGTGGATCCCCACCGAAACAAGAAGAACGGTCACCCAGGCCCTCGTCAGCAGCAGGTTGGACTACGGAAACGCCCTCTATGCAGGAGCCTCGGCCAAACTCCTGAAACGACTTCAACGCATACATAACGCCTTTGCACGCCTGATCCTGGACATCCCTCGCCACAGCCACATCACACCCCACCTGAGAGACCTGCACTGGCTTCCCGTCAACAAGAGGCTCACTTTCAAGCTCCTCACCCACGCACACAAGGCACTCCACAACACCAGACTGGCATACCTCAACAGACGGCTCACCTTCTACACCCTGAACCGCCAGCTCCGCTCCGCCGACCTCGCCACCGTCCCCCGCATCCGAAGAGCGACCACCGGCGGCAGATCGTTCTCCCACCTCGCCACCAAGACCTGGAACACCCTCCCCATCCTCCTGTGACAGACCCAGGATCTACTAACCTTCAGGAGGCTACTCAAGACCTGGCTATTCGAGCAGTAGCAGCACCCCCCCACCCCCCAGCTCCTTGAGACCCTCACGGGTGAGTAGTGCGCTTTACAAATGACTGATTGATTGATTGAACACAGTAATGATTTACTCTAAAATTGTCTCTGGATTCCTGTGCCGATCTTTCACAGGTCCAGACAGTATTCTGAGGAGGGTTTCTTTGGGTGCCATATTTATGAGTGGCTCTTGCCATTGAGAGAAGTTGATTTCTAGACACTAACTTATAAGTTTAAAAAATGTTCCAGGGGCGCAACCATATCCAATTGTTCAGCAGTTTCTGTTTGCTCTACTGCAAACAATGCCACAGTGCCTCTCACTTCTAAAATCTAAAATGGGAAAACCCTTTGTCCCTTGGGCGGATCTATTGTTTCCAACCAAAAGTATGGCCAGGGCAATGAGCACTCCCCTTAACTATGTCCTCTCCAAACCAGTTCTCAGAGTAACTTTCTTCCCAGTGGGTAGGGAGCCAGCCTAGAAAGTGTGGGCCTTGGGAACAAAGGTTTTCCCTCCTTCAGGTCTCTCCTTCCACTAAACTATCAATAGGCAGGTCTCATCTCTGTCCCTTATATATTAATGAACGTCCTGGTTCTACCTAAACTGTCTTCCTGGGCTTAACAGGATCAAATGCCTCAAACCCAGTCCCTCCTATCACCAGACTTAAGCCATTGTTCTGGTCTGGGAGCAGTTTTCATACTACATTAAGGTTAACCACTTGTTGGGCAGCTGCTAGCAGGCTAGTGCAAATTAGTTTCCAGGAGCTACAGGCAGGGAAAAGGTAACTTTATCAAAGTTACTTTTTCTAAATATTTATTAAATATCCTTCTTCACCAATAATTTGGGCTTTTAATGAATATGAAACCCTAATACTTGGATAACTAACTATTTTAGATGTGTCCTGTCAAAAGTTACAAATTAAACTGTAAAATCTGTACTTTGAAAGTATCAGTGAAAAATAGCTTTTTGGGGCTTAGTCACTGGGGGAACATGCCTATTTTAAATGTGTGCATGTTCCACTTTTACATTTCAGGCACTCGACTTAGTGGGCAACAAGGTGTACTTATGGTTGATTTATTAACTTTTTAAAAACAAGGTATCCTGCCTGTCTCAATGAGGTATGTTGTAAGGTCTGTACAACAAGTTTTAGACTTTTGCAGTCAGTCTACACTGGGAAGGTCTGAAGCCATATTTTACAGACCCATTCTGTATGGCACAATAGGTGCTGCAGCCAACAACTGTTTTTTTATTTCTTGGTCCTCGGTGTATTTCCTACACCGTATACTATGAACTTATAGGCAAGTTAAATATGTCAATAGGGACAAACCAATGTAATTATCTAGAAAGGGGGAGAACTGGCACTTTACTCATGTTTATCAGGGGCAAAGTGCACAGAGTTAAAAAACCAGCATATATATGGTCCAGAAAAAGGCAATACATCAGGTGTGACAATTCCAGAAAAGACAGATTTTCTACACAAATGTAAAGTGCACATTTGCTCTTTTATGTATTTGCAGTTTGCATGAGAGGTATGCATAGTGTGCACAGGGCCCTTACCATCTCTAATCATTTACATATGAAGAGGGCACAATTGGGGTACAGTGGGAATCCTAACACACTGGCTGTGTATCCTCACATCTCTCATGCAAATTGGGTCTGTTAATGAATGTTTGGTTCATCAAGAACTCAAAAACTTAATAAGATCTCAACATTTTTTAAGCTCTGATAGCAACAGACTCTGGGTTATTTATTAGTCTGGCATCCCTGACTAGTACTGACTGTGGGAGTGTAACTAATTTCCATCATTAGGGCTATGCTGTTTATACTGAGAGATCAGTGAAAGGCCCTGATCTCCACTTCCTAGACCTCTGCGAATTTGCAGGTTTTGATAATCTCTACCATATGTGGTACTTCTTTATCACATGCCTCATCTAGGTCACTGCCCTTGAATGTTTTATGACATTTCCAGGTCAAGTTGTCAACATTGTTCTCTGAGATCATCCACATCGAGAAAGAAATTATCCAGATGTTTTTTTTTTTCAGTGTTTACATGGCCTCACTAAACAAATCCATTGAGTTCCACTAGCTGGACATTTACGTGTACAGTGTAATAGCTAAATGAACCTTGAACTGTCAGAGCATGGAAGGAGCGATAGTACATCAGTAACTGTCTTACAAATATCACACATGACACACAAAGCCCTACACAATGATGAACCCAGATACCTTATAGATCAGCAAGATATCTTTGGAGGCAGCCACTTCCTTAAAAGTGCTAATTCCCTCTTGATGAAACCCCTAAGATTCAGAAAAAAGAAGACTTATGCCTGCACTTTCTCTGGATTCACTCTGAGAATATGGAACTTGCTCCCTTCAGAGATTCAGTTCAACCCATCAAGACAACCTTCAAAAATTGGTCACAAGGATTCTACAAACCAGATTCCTGAATTAATTTATAAGGACTGGCTTGAGTTCGAAGTCCATTCAGCACCCTAGAAGTATCTTGACAAGTTGCTGACACTTTGAGATGCTGCCAAGAGGGCATTCTTGGTCCCCGACCATTTGTTTCAGGTGCTCCCTGTTCCATACATTGGGGAGCTATTTGGTAAGCAAAAGATTATCATTTCAATCCTCTGCTTTGGGTGCTGTTTGTGGGGTGCCACAGTGAGCTATATGTAATTGTATGATATTTGAGTATTAGTCGTAGAGGGTAAGAACCCACTTTAAATATCAGTAACAATCCTAGTCAGGATGAAGCACAAAAGTCCCTAAATAAACATGTGCTCCATCCCCTGGCAGCTACGGAACAGACCAGTCATGGTTAACTTTAGAGGCAATGTGCAAAGTAGTTATGCAGTGCTCAAATAGTAATAAAGTTAAAACATCATACAAGAAAAATTAAGAGACATAAATAATGTTTTAGCAAATAAAATGACACCAAAACAAAAACAATCCAGTAAGTAGAACTGGAAATATGAACGTTTAAAGTTTGAGTTAGAAAATAGTTCCAAAAAGCATAAAGCTCCTGCTGACATCTGGTTGCACTAGACCAGCCCATAGTCCAAGGTTTAGACCATGATAGATTACTGGCAGTGTAAAAGGACCAGATTTGTCCCAGTGGAAAGTTTACTTTCTGACGTAGAAATTGTAATGGGGAGAAAGTGGTCATCCAAGAGTCATCAGCGGGGCACGAGGCACACTGGATCCAAAGTGGGGCGCAAAGGCACCATGCTGGTAAAAATTGGGGTGCTGGTGCAGTCATCAACGTAGGTGGGAAAGCTCTGTGCGGGCAAAGTCCATGCTCAGGAAGGCCTCAATGTGGTTCAGTGTCGATCTGCATTCAAACTTAGAAACTTTACAGGAAGTCAGATCTCCTACAGCGGGGCAGACTTGCAAGTTGAGGGCCACTGACAATTCAATGTTGATGCTGTGGCTTCCATGCTAAACCCAGTCTCTTCGGATTTCTAAGCAGAAATTTGGCAAATAGTTTCCCAGTTCTTGCGGTTCGGAGAGAGGTACACTCTTAATACCAGCTAAGGTTCTAGGACCTACGGGGTACCACTTGGGTGTTAGGACTAACTCCAGCAGAGGCCAGCAGCAGGTTCCAGGGCAGTTCCAGGAGGAACAGGTCAGCTGGGCAGTTGCAGGAAGAAAGTCCTCTGGAAGCTTGTTGTGTCCCTGTAGCTCAAATAGGAGGTCAGCCAACTGACCCCTAGAGTCACTTCTAGGGTCCTGGGTTCAAGGCAAGTAGGCAAAGTCTTCCTTTGGGTTCTCAGGACAGCAGGGCAGTCCTTCTTCTGAATCTCACTAGTCTGGCAGTGTTCTAAGGAGAGGTTGTGGGGTATGCCCAGTACCAGCTTGTGATTGAAGACCAATCATTTCTCCACTCCCTAAACAATTTCTGATTGGTTTTTGCCTCTCCAATTTGGATTGGAACTAGGCTGACCATAGAGAAAAAAAGGAAGCAAGCCTGGGTCTGAGCTTTAACGGCCAGTGACAAGGTAGGCATCCTTTGAAACTCAGAAAAGGGTTAGGCACATCCCTCAGGTCATTCTGCCAAAGGAGGATATACACTCCCACAGCCAGTAGGGCGTGCTGTGGGGCGGGGGAGGGGCAGGGTGGGGGGTAGTAAACTCCGGAATACGGCCGAACGGAGTTGAGTAACTAAATAAATAAATAAAACGAATTACATTGCGCGCGCTGCAACGCCAAATCATATCATATATTTTGAGCTCTTTGACTCATGGAGACTCAGTGTCTCTATAAATACATACATTTTAACCTTACTTTCTCAAAATCTACTGAATAGAATTACACTAAATCACCAAAGCACATGTTCAGAATCAAAATTTAGCTTTCTGCCAAATTTGGTGTAATTCTGTTCAACATCTTTGTCTGTAGCTTTGTTTGTGACCACTTTTTCCTTGGCCCCCACTTGATAGCAACATGCTCCTAACTATAACTACGGAGTGGCGATTGCCACTGAGTAATATATATAAAAGTGTTGTTATAATTAGGAAAACCTTATGTATTATTTCGATACCAACCAAAGTAAAACTACACAAACATTAGAAATTCTGGAATTATAGTTATACCTTTAATTTATAGTTTACGGACCACCTTCAAATTACTATAACTTATGCACCTCAGTACACACTGTTGTCAACTTGCTAGACTGTAGTACAGTGTCGTTGAGTGGAGTACAGTGAAGTGGCGTGAATTGGAGTTGGTTGAGTGGAGTGGCATAGAAAGGAACAGCATAGACTGGAATTACGTCAAATGGAATAACTTAGAGTGGCGCGGCGTCCAGTATCGTGGTATTGAATGGAGAGGAATAGAGTGGAGTGGCTTAGAGAAGAAGAGCGTGCAGTGGAGTGGTGTGGAGTAGAGTAGCGTAGAGTGGAGTGGGATACAGTGGAGTGGTGTACAGTAGAATAGAGTACAATGTAGCTGTGTACAGGGGAATAGCGGAGTTCATAGTGGCATAGAGTGGATTTATGTAGAGTGGAATAGCGTAGAGTGGATTGGCGTAGAGTGGAGTTGCTTGCAGTGGAATAGCTTACAGTGGAGTAGCATAGATTGTAGTGGTGTACAATTGAGTGGTGTAGTCTGGAGTGGCATAGAGCAGAATGGCACAGAGTGGAATAGCATGGAGTGGAGTGGTGTAGAGTGGAGTGGGGCAGAGTGGAGTAGCGTTGAGTGGAGTGGTATACAGTGAAGCAGTGTACAGTGACATAGCATACAGTGGCATGGCATACTGTGGAGTGCCATACAGTAGAATAGCATAGAGTGGAGTGGCATAGAGTAGAGGTGCAGACAGTGAAATAGCATAGAGTGGACTAGCAAGGAGTAAAGTGGCATACATTGGAGTGGCATATACTCGAGTAGCGTAGAGTGTAATAGCATCCAGTGAAGTGTCATAAAGTGGAGTGGCATATATAGGAGTGGCATAGAGTGGAGTGGTGTAGAATGGAGTGGAGTAAAGAGCGGCATAGAGTGGAATAGCTTAGAGTGTAGTGACGTAGAGTAGAGATGCATATAGAGGAACACCATTGAGGGAAGTGGCGTACAGTGGAGGGGTGTACAGTGGAGTGTGAGACTAGAGTGACATAAGATATATATTGATAGATATAGATATAGAGAGATAGTTAGATAGAGAAAGATAGATAGATAGATAGATAGACAGATAGACAGACAGACAGACAGATATCACTGAAAGAAACAAAGGTTATGAGAAAGAGATGTTATAGTTAGGTGGTGAAATAAGGTAAAAACTAATGTTTAAAAATGAAAAAACCTCTGAAATTCACCAGTTACAATTTACTGAAGTAACTGGAACTTGAGCACTGCCATGCACTGCTTTTGACCTCACATATTACATCACTTATGACTTGTTACATGACATCATTGAAACATCATTGATGATATCACCCTTTTAAAGACTTCACATGATCCACAATTGTAAGTCAAGAGGTTGACAGGAATACATTTGCCACTGTGAAGTCACCTTCTTTTTGGCCCTATGGACAACACTTCGTAGTATTAGTAAAATACTCTACACCTATTCCTGTGAAGGATATAATGGCACACAAGCTTACAGCTATGCTTACAATAGCAGTATGAGATAAACCACCTCTAATTGAGACAAACCTACATTCTACATTGATCTAAATATTCTGCAATGCCTCAAAATCTTCAGTGAAGTTCTGGAAATAAACATGCTTATAGAATGTGTCTATACCACTGTATTACAACTATTTAACATGGTCATGGGCATGTGCCTAGACATCCACTGGGGATAATATATTGTTATGAGCAGCTTTGGCCTTTCTCAGAGATTTTTTTAGAACAGGCTTTGACTTTAAAACACAACCTACTATCAAGATACCTCTGAAACCTACATTAGGTGCACTCAGTCTTTACCTTGTTTAACATGAAATACTTCTTTCAACCCAGACTTTACAAGTTTGTAAATGGCATACCATACAAGTTTTAAAAATCTTCAATTACACTTGTCTCCAGAATTTATGCTATCTCCATGCTTTTGACCCACAAATGTACACTCCGTAACACTGTGCTGTATATGAATATGATGCTATCACTGATGTCATCAGTGATGTTATCTATTATCTCCCTCCAGGGACTCATGGAGTTTGACTCTTTTAAAACGAGAGTAAGAATTAAGTGTTTCTCATGTCTCCCTTAACACGGCAGTCACAAAATGTACTATTAGTCTGCCACTTGAATATATAGCACGGTACCGCATATTTCTCAATCGGCACATCTGAATCACGCGCCGACACGTACTGCTACACACCTCGGCATTTATTCCGACTATCACATAGGCACGACGATATGAAATCACAAAATAACAGTGCCTAACCTGATACCAACTCATTTTTGTGTATGTGTGTCTTCTTGTTTGTTTGTCCCTTTTACCTCCACAGGTACAAACCTAGAGGAAACCATCCTCTTACACTTACCGCACCTTAGCGTGTGCGTCACTTAGGAGCATTTTCACACTTTGTAAACCCCTATATTACATCACCCCTCACACATAGGTCCTGATGAAAGCCAGAATTAACACAAGGCCTGGCTGAAACTAGTTGACCACACTGGAAGTGGGAGCCCATAGTTACCTCCAAACACATCCACAGCCTTGCTTTTAACACTGCCAAGGGCCCATGATTAAATTTTCTTTGTGGTCTTTGGAACCCTTAGGACAGTTTTTAAATCTACACCCTTAACACCATCACTGCACACTCACCTAACTAAATCTGCTCCGCTGTAAACAAACGTCGCAGCACACCCGAGGCACACTCGGTGCCCTGGGTGGGGCCCGATGATGAAGCATGCCACCAACTAGGTTGGTGGGTGACGGCCTTCATAAAAAACAAAGTTGTTTTTTCTGACACACATTACATAAGTTCTACATAATAGCTAGCTCCTTTTGATTATCTCTATATTTCCACGGGGAAGTGAACTAGACTATTTCCTGTTCCTCTCTCTCCTTTTGATATCAATCATGTCTTCAATGATGTCATTGACCATGTTATGAGTGATGTAATAGGTGAGGCCATAAGCTGTGTAACATGGGGGCATAAATTATAGTTAGCTCAATAACATATAACTGTCGAATTCCAGAGGTGTTTTAGTTTTCAACCAATAGTTTTTACTTTAGTTCAACACCTAACACTCAAACATTAGCTAAGATGTTCTTAGCATACCTAACTATAATGTCACTGGTGTTGTAGATGCTTTCTATGTTAAGCACCTCTTGACCTATCATTGGGAATTAGATATATAAGCCTTGTTTAGCATAATTTATGCAGCACTCTAAGGGCCTCATTTATGAAAACTGTTGCATCACTGCATGAAAGCAGTGATGCAACAGTTTTCACTGCGCCCTCTTTGGGACACGATGGATGCGCCGTATTTAATGTACGGCACTCCATGTTGCAAGGAGTTACAGGCACGTCAGTATTTCTGATGTATCTGTAGGCGCAGTAACGACATATTGCTGGAGTGTGTCGCAAAAGTGACGCAACTCCAGCAATGGGTCATTACACATTGGCAAGTCCCATGTTAAATGTGCCTGCATCAGTCTTATGCCTGCTGTGAGGCAGGCGTAAGATTTTGACTCAGTGGCGTCCTAGAAGTGGCGCTGTGAAATCTGATAGATATGCGCCACTTCTACGAGGCTTTTTGCGGGGGTACGCCCACCCTGGATACATTATACCTGATGCAGGTATAAAGTGGGGCATCTGCCTAGATGCGTCACTTTGTAAATAGGGTGCAACACAGGGCATTTTTTACGCCGCCGTTGAAAAAGTGTCACAAGGCCTCATAAATAAGGTACTAAGTTTGTGAGTGTTGGGTTTTGACCTGTGTGTGTGTGTGTTACATCTGTCAGCCTTAAGGTGGTCTTTCCCCAAATGTTTTGCCTTGACCCTCCTACTCTTTAAATTTGTTTTTGTTGCCTTTAGGACTCTGTTCACTTTACCACTGCTAACCTCTGCTGACTTTTACCAGGAATTCATTGTTCAAACTGCTGCCTCAGAGAATGGCATAGGGGCAGTATTATCATAGTTAAATGAAGAGGACCTAGACCAGCCTGTCGCTCTCATCTGTAGAAGGCTACTTCCAAGGGAACAGAGGTAGAGTGCTTTTGAAAGGGGAATCTTTACTGTGATCTGGCAAGTGGGACCAAACCTGTTTTGAACTCACTTCTGGGTTCAGATAGACCACAGGCACCTCAGATGGCTCATGTAGAGAAGGAGTGAAATTCCAAAACTGTTGAGATAGTCCATCTCCCTTCAGGGAATGGATTTATGGTGGAACACCATCCTGGGTCAGACCTCTCCAATGCTGATGGTCTGTCCAGGTTCTTCCATCTTAGTAATGAGAACTCCCAGGAGGTTGGGTAGTTCTCCCCACTTTCAGTTGGGTGGGACACATTAGACCTGTCACCCTTAGGATGGCCTTCTCCCAAATATTTTGCCTTCACCCTCCTACTTTTTAAATTTGTTTTTGCTGGCTTTTGGACCTAGTACACTTTACCTGTGCTAGATTGTGCTCACTCCCTAAAACATGATAAAATAGGATTACACCTGTTTGGCATTTATTTTGCTTATAAGTCCCTAGTAAAGTGGTATACCACATACCCAAGGCCTGTCAATTAAATGCTACTAGTGGGCCTGCAGCAAGTATTGTTCCACCCATTTAAATAGCCCCTTAAAACATGTCCCAGGTCTTCAGTTGCATCCTGAATGCAGCTGTAAACTGCCAATTCAACTTGACAAAATAAGCCCCTTGCCAGGCTTTAAACTCCCCTTTTATTACATATATGTCACTCCTAAGGTAGGCCCCAGGCAGTCTATTGGATAGGATGCATTGTAATTGAAGTATTGGACATTTACTTTTAAGTTTTACATGTCCTTGTATGAAAAACTCTTAAATTCGTTTTTCACTACTGTGAGGCTTGCCTCTCTGATAGGATAATATTGGCTCGCTGTATTACATTTAGCAATTGTTAAGCAGGTAGGAAATTCATGTTTGATGTCTAAGATATTGTAATCTAAATTTGTCTTTAATGATAAAGTCAGATTTTAAGTCACAATTTTGAAAAAGTCGCTTTTAGAAAGTTAGCACAAGGAGATGATGGACGGATTGCTGAAACTTTTCAGACACTCACCCCCAGTCACAGATCTGGGTTGAATCCTTCATCGTACTTTAGCTCACTTCACCACCCCAGTTCAGACACAGCTATATGCAAATCAGTCTTGACCCTGTGCCTCATGGGAACAGTCCAGCCCGAACTGCCAAACCATGTCTTCCCTGGACCGGAAACAAGCACTCGAGTCAAGCTATCCTGGCTGATAAAGGGTGAAACCCCGAAACCGGTCCTAGGATGCTTGTTTTCAGTCCAGAGAGGACCTGGCCAGGGTGTTTGGGCTGGACTGTTCCCATTGAGAGCCGGGTCAAGACTGATTTGCATATGGCTGGGATCAAACTGGAATGGCATGGGAAGCAAAAAACGATGGATTTAGGCCCAGATCTCTGTACTGTGGTAAATGTATGACATTGTTCTGCATTCTGTCCATCAATTGTTCGTTTTGCATTTGTCACATCGAGTGGGACGGGTATGCCCAGACGTGGGTCCCGTGCTCTCCAAGCCACTGGAGTCAAGCTATCCTGGCTGATGAAGGGTGAAACCCCGAAACCGGTCCCTCGGTCTAGGTCCACTCTCTCCCCACTGCTCCGCTGTGCCGTCTCTTGCCTCCAGACCCTGACCTCCTCCTTGGGAGGTTCGAGGCTGCTGTCCACTCTTGCTGCCCGCTCCAACTGGGACCCGACTGCCTCCAACCACCGTAACCTTTCTCAGCCGTTTTTTTTCTTAATTTTTTCCCTGTTTTGCCACTGTTATTGTGCCCATCTGTGTCTTGCTCTAATTCCACCACTGTTTTTATTTTCTCCTGCCTGCCTGTTCCTTTTGCCTTTCGCCGCTGCTGCCCCTGCGGCCACTCCCCCGGAATTCCCCCAGAATTCCCCCGGAATTTCCCCCCAGAATTCCCCCCCGGAATTCCCCTGCTCCGGCCCCCCAGCCTCTCCTCCCTCCCACCTCTCCTACTTTATGGCGGCCACTGCGCGGTCGCGACGCCAGCACGCAAAAGATGCACCAAAGGCAAGCCCGTCTGCGCCCATCTGCGACCCGACCGCGGCCAGCACCAGAAACCCTGGACCTCCCACTACCCATCGCTACGACACCACTACCCTCCTCGCACTCAACCCTGGAAGACTTAGAGAATGCCAACAGGCCTCGCCGAACACGACCCATGGCCAGTTCTCCTGCCTCCACTGCCGCCAGACCCTCACCGCCACCCCGGCCTCTAACACCGCCGACGCCAGCACCGGCGACACTCTAAAATGCATCCTCCTCAACGTACGCTCCGTACACAAACACGCCATGGAAATCTGGAACCTACTCGACTCTCTTTCGCCCGACATCGCCTTCTTCACAGAGACTTGGACCAACGCATCCTCCGCCCCTGACATCAGCACCGCCATCCCAGACGGATACAAGATCCAGAGGAAAGACCGCCCCAACCACCCAGGAGGGGGCCTCGCCATCGCCCACAAGATCACCCTCCGCCTCACCACCTCCAGCGAAACCTTCCCTCCGCCGAACACCTGCACATCAAGATCCAGACCACCCCCAAAGCCACACTCCGAGGAACCCTCGTCTACAGACCCCCCGGCCCCCGAACACCCTTCGCCACCACCATCACCGACTTCATCGCACCCCACGCGATCGCCTCAACAAACTACATACTCATTGGAGATCTGAACTTCCACCTCGACAACCCCAGCGACCCCAACTCCACTATCCTTCGTGACAACCTCACCAGCATCGGACTTAAACAACTCGTCAACACACCGACCCACAGAGCAGGACACACCCTCGACCCCATCTTCGCGGCAGGAAACAGCGTCCATTTCAGCAACACAACGCAGCTGCCATGGACCGACCACCACTGCGTACACTTCGCCATCAACAAACCCAAGGCACCCAAACCAGCCCCACGCCCACCACGAAGGAACTGGAGCAAGGTTACCGACGAGCAACTTAACTCCACCCTCACCCGAGACAACCACACCTGGGCACCCGACGCAAACAGCGCAAACGACGCAGCCAGAGAACTCCACACCTGGATCTCCAACTGCGCAGATGAGCTCACCCCGCTACGCAACCCCGACAGACAACGCCCCAGGAAAGCCGCCTGGTTCACAACCACTCTCCAAGAAGCCAGACGCACCTGCAGATGCCTGGAGAAGAACTGGAGAAACACCAAGACAACCGAAAACCATACCACCTACAAGGACACCATGACGGACTACCACAACCAGATCAGAGCCACTAAAAGGAACTTCATCCACAACAAAATCCTGGCCAACTCCACCAACTCCAAGGAACTTTTCAGTGTCATTCAAGAATTCACCAACCCACGCAGCGAAGCCACAGACATCACCCCATCCCAAGACCTCTGCGACAAGCTTGGAACCTATTTCCACCTCAAGATCAAAAACCTCTACAACAACTTCATCGACCATCCACCAGGCGCCACAGATGGCCCCCCGCCCCCAGAAACACCAGCCAGCCCACCATCTCCAACTGGACACCGATCACGGCCGAAGACACCGCTCGACCATGAAAAGCATCCACTCAGGGGCCCCCACCGACCCCTGCCCCCTCACATCTACCACAGAGCCGTGGCCGCCATCGCACCCAAACTACAATGCACCATCAACACCACCTTCAAAACAGGCACCTTCCCAGACGACTGGAAGCGTGCAGAAGTCAGACCCCTGGTCAAGAAGCCCACAGCTGACCCCACCGACCTCAAGAACTATCGGCCCATCTCGCTCCTCCCCTTCGCAGCCAAAGTTGCAGAGAAAACAGTCAATAGGAAACTGACACGATTCATTGAAGAGAACGCCGTCCTCGACCCGTCCCAATCCGGATTCCGAAGCAACCACAGCACAGAGACCGCCTTACTCACCGCCACAGACGACATCCGCACCTTCCTGGTCCAAGGCCACTCCGCAGCCCTCATCCTACTCGACCTATCAGCGGCCTTCGACATTGTCTCCCATCGCACACTAGTCGTCAGACTACACGACGCAGGGATACAAGGAACAGCCTTGGACTGGATCCGATCATTACTCACCGGAAGAAGCCAAAGGATCAGACTCCCACCCTTCCTCTCCGACCCCACGAAAATCACCTGCGGAGTCCCACAGGGTTCATCACTGAGCCCCACCCTCTTCAACATTTACATGGCCCCCCTCGCAGCCATCGTCTGACAACACGGCGTCAACATCGTATCCTACGCCGACGACACCCAGCTCATCCTCTCCCTCACCAAAGACCCCACCACTGCCAAACTCAACTTCCAGAAAGGAATGCAAGACGTTGCAGACTGGATGACCAACTGCTGCCTGAAGCTCAACGCTGAGAAGACAGAAGTCCTCGGTACCACCCCTTCTGCATGGGACAGCACCTGGTGGCCGACCACCCTCGGAAGCCAAGCTACCCCCTCAGACCACGCCAAGAACCTCGGCATCGTACTCGACTCATCACTCTCCATGAACTGACAGGTCAACGCCGTCACCTCCAGCTGCTTCAACACCCTCCGCATCCTCCGCAAGACCTTCAAGTGAATCCCCCGAGTCAAGGAAGACTGTCACCCACGCACTCATCACCAGCAGACTGGACTATGGAAACGCACTCTACGCCGGCATCAACAAGTCCCTACTCCTCAAACTCCAGACAGTACAAAACACCGCCGCCAGTTTCGTCCTCGGCATCCCCAGACACGAACACATCAGCCAACACCTATGAAGTCTCTACTGGCTCCCCATGGAGAAAAGAGTCACTTTTAAAATCCTCACTCACGCCTACAAATGCCTACACAACAACGGACCCAAATACCTCAATGACAGAAGCAACTTCCACGTACCCAAAAGAAACCTCCGATCTTCCAACCTCGCACTGGCCGAAAACCCGCGCATCCACAGAGCCAGAGCAGGTGGAAGATCCTTCTCTCACATTGCAGCCAAGACCTAGAATGAGCTACCGGCAGACATCAGACGTGCCCCCTCCCTGAACACCTTCAGGAAGACCCTCAAGACCTGGCTCTTTGGCTAAACAGATCTGGGGACCCCCCCCTCAGCGCCTTGAGACCCTCACGGGTGAGTAGCGCGCTTACTATTCCCTGATTGATTGATTGATTGATTGAGGATGCTTGTTTTCAGTCCAGAGATGACCTGGCCTGGCAGTTCAGGCTGGACTGTTCCCATTGGGAGCAGGGTCAAGACTGATTTGCATATGGCTGAGTTCAAACTGGAATGGCATGGGGAGCAAAAAACGATGGATGTAGGCCCAGATCTCTGTACTGGGGTGAATGTATAACATTGTTCTGCATTCTGTCCATCAATTGTTCATTTTGCTTTTAGAAAGTTGCCATTTTCCTGCCCTAGTTATTTTGTGCCTGCAGCCTGTTCCTGGGTCACATGACTAGGTGTAGTTGACATTTGGACTTTGTTTATTCCTCCCAGACAGTAACACAATAGAGGGATTAGGTGTGCCTGAATGGGCCATCACTTGCAGGATGGGGGACGGAGCTGGGCACAGCCACACGTGCAAATTAATAGGCTGCCCCCTGCCTTCACATAAAGGAGTTCACACTACCTCATTGTGCCTGTGATCAGGCTGAAGCCAGGGCAGGGAAGGCATGAATTTCCAAACATGTCAGAAGAAAATCCCTAGAGACTTCTCTTACTTCAAAGAAGTCACCGTTTATAATGATAGATTCCTCAGACCCACTCTTCAGTTCACTTTCTGGGCCTGCAGAAAGACTCTCAAAGGACTGCCTGCTGCTATTGCTTACTGTGTAATTCATAAGGCTACTTTGCTGCACCTGGGAGGACTGCTCTGTTGCCTGACGCCTGCATTGAACCCTCAGAGGCCTACCCCGCTGCTTGAGTCTGTTCTACTACTTGAACCCAGGACTACAAGGGCTAGTTGACTGACTTTCTGATCAGAGAGACCACTGACCCACTGTCAGTGAAATTGCTCCCCCTCCCTCGCAGCTCCACCATTAAGTGAGGCCTGCCCCTGCACTCTCGAGTGTTTGGTGCTCAAGGCCCTCCTCCACCCGCAGGTTTCCCTGCGCCTCATCCCTGGTGGTCCAGTGGACCTCTATCTCCTTTCTCTAGCTCCGTTTTTCACTCGTTTTTTTCACTCGTTTTTCTACCCTCTTTTTCTTCTCCTTTCTGCACTTTTCTGCATTGCTGCTCCTTTCTGTTCTATTTCCTTTTTCCTTTACTCCTCCTTTTCCCTCCTTTCCTGCCCGCTTTCCCTGCCGCTGCTGCCCCCGTTGCCCCTCCCCCAGCACGACCAGCGCGACCAGCCCATTCCAGCTCCCCTCGCCGCTCCCGCCTCCCAGCTGTCCAGCCCTCCCCGACCCCTACTTAATAGCGGCCGCTGCGGGGACAGGCGAGCAAGACCACTGACCCATTGTCAGTGAAATTGCTCCCCCTCCCTCACAGCTCCACCATTAAGTGAGGCCTGCCCCTGCACTCTCGAGTGTTTGGTGCTCAAGGCCCTCCTCCACCAGCAGGTTTCCCTGCGCCTCATCCCTGGTGGTCCAGTGGACCTCCATCTCCTTTCTCTAGCTCAGTTTTTCACTCGCTTTTTTCTAGTTTTTTCACTCGTTTTTCACTTGTTTTTTCACTTGTTTTTCTACCTTCTTTTTCTTCTCCTTTCTGCACTTTTCTGCATTTCTGCTCCTTTCTGCTCTATTTCCTTTTCCTTTACTCCTCCTTTTTCCTCCTTTCCTGCCCGCTTTCCCTGCTGCTGCTGCCCCCGCGGCCCTTCCCCCCTAGCACGACCAGCGCGACCGGCCCAATCCAGCTCCCCTCCCTGCTCCAGCCTCCCAGCTGTCCAGCCCTCCCCGACCCCTACTTAATGGCCGCCGCTGCGGGGACAGGTGAGCAAGACCACTGACCCATTGTCAGTGAAATTGCTCCCCCTCCCTCGCAGCTCCACCATTAAGTGAGGCCTGCCCCTGCACTCTCGAGTGTTTGGTGCTCGAGGCCCTCCTCCACCCGCAGGTTTCCTGCGCCTCATCCCTGGTGGTCCAGTGGACCTCTATCTCCTTTCTCTAGCTCAGTTTTTCACTCGTTTTTCACTCGTTTTTTCACTTGTTTTTCACTCGTTTTTCTACCCTCTTTTTCTTCTCCTTTCTGCACTTTTCTGCATTTCTGCTCCTTTCTGCTCTATTTCCTTTTTCCTTTACTCCTCCTTTTCCCTCCTTTCCTGCCCGCTTTCCCTGCCGCTGCTGCACCCGCGGCCACTCCCCCCAGCACGACCAGCACGACCGGCCCAATCCAGGTCCCCTCCCCGCTCCCACCTCCCAGCTTTCCAGCCCTCCACGACCCCTACTTAATGGTGGCCACTGCGTGGCCACATGCAGCGGGCGCGCCGCTGGCGCACCAACGGGCGCGCGCTAAAGGCAACCCCGTCTGCGCCCGTCCACGACCTCACCGTGACCAGCGCCAGGAACCCTGGACCTCCGCACCGCCAACGCTACAACCCAGCAGCACTCCACGCACTCAACCCAGGCCGAAACAACGACTGCATGCTAGCCTCACCAGCCGACACCCACAGACTCTTCAGCTGTCACTGCTGCCGACAAACCTACAGCACCGCTAGGAACATGGACCCAGCACAACCCGACCGCAAGAACCCACCGGTACCGAAGACCTTGCAGTGCATCCTCCTCAACGTCCGATCCCTCCACAAACACGCCACCGAAATCTGAGACCTCCTCGACAACACCACCCCGGTGGTAGGGTTCTTCACCAAACCTGGACCAACACCACCTCGGGGCCAGACATCGCCATCGCCATTCCCCAAGGACACAAGATCTCCAGGAAGGACCACCCCACCCGCCCGGGAGGAGGAATCGCCATCGTTCACAAATCCACCCTCCGCCTGAGCACACTCCCCGACGAAACCACAGACCTGATGGAACACTTTTACTTCAAGATACTGACCAGCCCTACCACCACCCTGCGAGGAACCCTCATCTACCGACCCCCTGGACCACGCGGACCGTTCACTAACTCCAACACGGACATCATCTCCCCGCATGCCATCGCATCCACCAACTACACCCTGCTGGGAGACCTCAACTTCCACCTCGACAACCAACTGGACCCCATCACCACATCCCTCCTGGACAACCTCCACAACATTGGACTCCGCCAAATCGTGACCGAACCAACGCATTCAGCAGGACACACCCTCGACCCCCTCTTCACAACAGGAAACTCCATCACCTTCAGCCACACCAACGAACTCCCGTCGACTGACCACCGATGCGTCCACTTCACCTTCAGAACACCCACCATCCACAGACACCAGCACCTGCTCCCATGAAGAAACTGGACCAGAATCACCGACGACCAGCTCACCTCCTCACTCAGCAACTCCACCCCAACCATCATGGGAAACAACGACCCCAACACTGCAGCCCGAACCCTGCACAGATGGATCTCCGACAGCGCCAACACCATAGCCCCCTAAAGAAAAACAACAACACCCACACCAAGAAAGCCAGATGGTTTACCACCGAACTTCGAGAGTCGACGCATTTGCCGCTGCCTCGAAAAGGCCTGGAGGAACACCAAAACCACAGAAGCGCACAACAACTTCAGAAAAACAAGAAAAAAAGCGATTGAAGACAGAATCTCCACACACGCACACAACAGCAAAGAACTCTTCAACATCATCAAGGAGTTCACCTAACCCACCAGCGAATTGACGGACATTCCTCCCTCACAAGACCTCTGCGACAAACTCAGCACCTTCTTTCACCACAAAATCAAGAGCATCTACGACAACATCAACGAAGACAGCCAACACACTGAACCCCCGCCAACCACCCCCGACACCCTGAAGCCAGCGATTGACAACTGGACAGCCCTCACCACCGAAGACACACTGAAGACAATGAAGTCAATCCACTCCAGGGCCCCCACGGACCCCTGCCACCCGACACCATTGCACCCATACTCCGCCATAGCATCAACCGCTCCCTGGCAACCGCCTCGTTCCGACGACTGGAAACGTGCCGAGGTCAACCCCCTCCTGAAGAAACCCTAGGCGGACCCCACTGACCTCAAAAACTACAGACCCATCTCCCTGCTCCCGTTCCCATCAAAAGTCATCGAGAAAGCCATCAACAGCCAACTCGCCACATTCAGCGAAGAGCACAACATCCTCGACTCCTCCCAATCCGGCTTCAGAAAAAACCACAGTACGGAAACCACCCTCCTCGCCGCAACAGACGACATCTGCACCCTACTGGACAAAGGAGAAACAGTAGCCCTCATCCTCCTCGACCTCTCAGCGGCGTTCGACACAGTCTCTCACCGCACCCTAATACGCAGACCCTCGAATGGATCCGCTCCTTCCTCTCCGGCAGAACGCAGCGGGTCAGACTCCCCCCTTTCTTCTCAGACCCTACACCAACCACCTGCGGAGTCCCTCAGGTGTCCTCCCTCAGCCCTACGCTCTTCAACGTCTATATGGCTCCATTCGCCCCCATCATAAGAACCTACGGACTCAACATCGTGTCATACGCAGACGACACCCAACTCATCCTCTCCCTATCCAACAAACCCAACACCGCCAGACACAACTTTCGAGAAGGCATGGAAGCCATCGCCAAATGGATGAAAAACAGCTGCCTACAACTAAACACCAACAAGACAGAAGTACTCATTATGGGCCCAAACCCTGATGCCTGGAATGACACCTGGTGGCCCCCCACCCTCGGAAACCCATCCACCCCCACGGACCATGCACGCAACCTGGGAATCATCCTGGACTCCGAGCTCAAAATGGACCACCAGATCAACTCTGTCTCGTCCTCCTGCTTCCACACCCTCTGCCTCCTACTTAGGACCTTCAAATGGATCCCCCTCGAATACAGAAAGACCATCAGTCACGCCCTGGTCACCAGCAGACTCGACTACGGCAATGCACTCTACACCGGAATAAACAAAAACCTCACCCGCAAGCTACAGAACATCCAGAACTCCGCCGCAAGACTGGTACTGAACCTGCCAAGACACTGCCACATCTCCCAGCACCTGCGCACACTCCACTGGCTCCCAATCGAGACCAGAGTCACCTTCAAGATGCTCACCCACGCACACAAGGCCCTCCACGACACCGGACCAGCATACCTGAACAGCTGACTCAATTTCCACGCACCCCAAAGGACCCTACGATCAGCCCAGCTCTCCTATGCCATGGGCCCCTGCACCAGAAAGACCAGATCGGGAGGCCGCTCCTTCTCCTTCCTCGCGGCCAGAGCCTGGAACGCACTTCCGCTCCACCTCCGACAGACAACATCGCTTCCCATCTTCGCAAGAAACCTCAAAACCCTCCTTGATGGACTGGAACCTGCACCCCCCCTACCCCCAGCGCCTTGAGACCCTTACGGGTGAGTAGTCGCGCTTAACAAATGCCTGATTGATTTGAGAGACTGAGGGACAGAAAAGGCTCCAAACATCTTGAACCAACACCTGGATCTAGCCTGAACAAGTCCTGACCCTCCAAGTGGTACCTCTCTTGTCCTGGACCCTTGGAAGTGGTGCTCATGGAAATTAAAATCCAAAACTTGGGACTTAGAACATTGTTGTCTAAAAAGTGCTCTGAGAACCGATAGGAGAACGGGACCTACCTACTTGTTGATCCACCCAAGATGCATTGCCAGTCAGCCTGACTTCACAACAGTTCCCTCTATGTTCTTCTCCATAGCAGCAAATAATGTTTAGCAGTTATTCTCAGATGGGATATTCAGCCTTGTGAATCTCTCATTGGCTACAGCTTGCTGCTACAGTCTGCTGGAGATTTTCGACTTCCAAAAAAGAGACTAAGGGGCATATGTACAAGAAACTGGCGGAGCGCTGTGTTATGCCAAAATTGGTAACACCACGCTCCGTCAGTTTCAAAATGCAGGGATGTTCTATATGTACAAAAATACTGCACACCCCTGCATTTCCCTCAGTGCTGGCGCAAAAGAAGCTGCCTAGCACCAGCACAGGCACCCTAGTGCCATTTTACTAGGGTGCCTCTGCCTCAGGAGTGATTGTTTATGTGCAGGAAGGGACACCTTCCTGCACATACACAATCTTAACAGGCGATTTGCTCTATCCATGGGTGGTGCAGAAAGCAGCACACATGGAATAGGGAATATATACGAGGATAAATAAAACATTTCTCCTCGTATCACCTGTTTAAGAACAGGTATTTCCTGGTCTTATTTTTGGTGCTGCCCCTTACCTTGTAAATATTGGGCAGCGTCAAAAAGCAGTGGGTGTTGCGGCGGAACGCCCACTGTAACACCCATTGCTCGCCCCTTTCACGCTAAGTGCTGCGTGAATAAGGGCATTATTTGCAAGGCAGCGTTAAGCCACGTTAAATGGGTTAACATTGCCTTGTAAATAAGGCGATGGACTTACCGTCACCAGAACGTCACAAAAAGTTACATTCTGGTGGCGTTAAGTCCTTGTAAATATGCTCCTAAGTCTGAATTTAGAAATCTTCACTGCGACTTTGTCCAGCGACTCCTTGAAAATGATGCCGCCTCCTTGGATACCGCCTGCAAAAACAACAATTGATGGACAGAATGCAGAACAATGTCATACATTCACCCCGGTACAGAGATCTGTGCCTAAATACATCGTTTTTTTTGCTCACCATGCCATTCCAGTTTGAACCCAGCCATATGCAAAACCTGCAGCATTACACTACTGAACTTTAGCTTCTCAGACATTTTTCCACAAAATTTCTTCTGAGTCTGAAGGTAACCACTGACCGGGCCCAATCCACTTTTTGTATCCAAACCGTGCTCCATCGCGATTGGCAATATTTTTCGACTAGGTATCCGTGCTTGGTGCTATTTTTTACCTTAACCTTTTAAAATTCAAAACTCTGGTTCTACAGATTGGATTTTTGTCTCTTTGGTGTTCAATAGTTTATTAAAATTTACTTTATTTTTCTAAATTTATTTGTGACTTCTCTTGTGTTGTGTTTTCACATGGTTTCTGTTTGTACCCATGGTTAAGCACCTGTTAATTTAGTGAATTTTTGTCAGCCACCCTTCAAGGGATTGTGGCTGATACTTGACCAGGACTCACACCTCAGTCAACCAACAACCCAATTTCTCACATGCCCCCTCTCATCTTGACATTTTTTCTCAATGTTTTCCACATCTGGACTTTCTTCTAGGTTCTACGGAGGGAGAATAGAGTCAGCCCATGTTGTAACCTGTTCATGGGATGGAAAAGTCCATTAAATAGTGACAAACATGCACCAATGCCCTGAGTACCCCAGCTGCAATGATATCTGCATCGCTGGTAGAGAGTTTTGGTTGTGGGCAAATACGGATCATGCACATGGATGGCAGAACATCATGTTTTTTGTAATAATGATCTTTAAAGTAAACAGGATTTTTTAACCTATGTGACTGGAGTGGGGCCTTGAAGCCCACTCATACAAAGTTCCGCTGCTATGTTTTTATTAGTGTTGTACAGCGTGCATGAGTTTGTGTGTGTGTGCTGCGGTTTATGTGTGCTTGTGAGTGGCAAGATGTATGGAGGCCTGTGTCTTCCATTTTGGAAAATCAGGTCTTTGGAAAGGCACATGGAGGAGCCCTTGCAGTCAGATTTGTTGATTACTACATTCTTGAGAGGAGGCTGGGACACATACTTGAGGAAGAAAGATCCAGGCTCTCATGTACATTTCAAAGGGACTTTTTGATTAGGGGAAGGTCACTGGTCAGTGGGGCATCGGCAAATCTGAGGAAGCGAATGGGGCTCGAAAGGGAAACACTGCAGAGAAAGGGAATTGTAAAGAGCAAGGCTGTGGCCTTTTTAACCTTTTGTTAGGCATATATCAGTGGAGCTGACATCCAGGTGTCATATTTGAGTCACTTCCATGGCCTATGTTGTATGGCATTAAACTTGGAGTCAATCCTGCTGTGACAGACTGCTTTCTGGATAAAGTACAGAACAGAGGAGTGGGCACTTCAAAAGCGGCAACACCCCCAACATGAACTTCAACACAGAGGGCCCAATTCACAAAGGTAAACTGAGCTGAAACTCTAACTTTACAACTTTAGGTATTCACAAAGGCATTTACGAATGGTAAAGTTAGACATTTGTCTCAGTTAAACTTAAGTTTTGGTCTTAAGTTTAACTGAGACAAAAACTGAGACAAAAGTGTAACTTTACTACTTGTAAATGGCCTTTGTGAATAACAAACATCATAAAGTTGGACTTTCATCTAATTTTTACCTTTGCGAATCAGGCCCAGAGTCTCTAAATCACATCTGCGTCTGGAAATGGATTTTAAAAAGGGAGCCTATGTGTCTCCCAAATTTTCAACCATCAAGCATTCAAGCCATGGCTGTACATTGGCGTGCAGAAGCTCAGCAAGCCCTCTGGTTTGTGAGCAGGACTGGGGGTCAATTTCTGCTAATCTTCCTGCTGGGTGGGGATATATCATTCAAGAAAATAAAGACCTCTTGCCCTGGAGTCTGAAGCACCAGCATCTGCCTGTCTGTTGACACCAGAGGACCCTCTGAGGAGGAGGAGAGTTGCTGAAGGGACTGAGGTTAAGTGGGAATCCTGTTGAGTGGACCCCTGAAGCTAAGTGTGAGGCTTACAGTCCAGCTAGGATTGTCACAACGATTGGGCTGTGTGCTTGTGGGTTGCCCAAAGTCGGCAACCCCGTATGCCAGAGGGCGCCATAGTGAAGGTAAGTACCCTCACACTATTTGGGTTGTTTGCATGTGTCTCCCAAAGATGGTGATCCCAAATGGCAGAGTATGTCAGAGGTGGACACCGTGAAGATAAGTATTCCCTCGCCAATAAGGCTATTTGTCCATGTGCTCTCCAGAGTTGGCAACCCTGTATGGCAGCGGAGGCTGCAATGAAGACCAGTACTGCTGCACTGATCAGGCCATTTGCCCATGTACCACCAATATTGGTGATCACTGAAAAGAGTAAGATCCACCATCCTGCTGCACTGCTGAAAGTGCTAGTGCAGTATGGTGACGGGAACAGAGCCACTGCACTGTGTGCCGCTGCTCCAAATCCCTGTTCTTCTCTGCGACCACCATGGGGGCTGCAGAGAAGAAGGAGGCCCATCCTCATGGTACAGCATAAACCTTGAAGAATAATGGGTTTTGACTCATGCACACAGAGCACATACTTGAGCACTGGACACCAAGTGGCTGTCCAAGACCTGCTATCCTAGACCTGCTGTCAGAATCAGAGGCACGTACCACAATACTGGAGGAGCGCCGTGGATGCCCAGCTACCTTACTTACACTGACAAGCCTACCAGTCATCTTCAGCACTGGCTACTGTCTACTGGACCACCAGACTGCTAAACGGTTCCTGATCTTCTGTACTGCAATACCAGCGGGCAAGAATGATCGCCGGGCTGCAGAGCCCTGGGGGATCTTGCTCTGACTAATATCATTACAACGCTGGCATGATCTGACTTCTAAAAATACATTGTTGAACCTCTAAGACTCGTACTTACTAGCATATCATACCCTGAATGTTGCCTCACATAAATTGAATTATTCACTGCCAGTTGATGGTGAAGGAAGTGGCCCGATTAGGGTCACCCGGGTCACTAATGACCACCTCTCAGCCTACCATACCAAATGAAGAGTCGGTTAGACAGTAGAGAATACAAACCAATATCTGTTTATTCAGGTACACTCAGAGTGGAGCCCAGTCTTCCCAGTCACTAGGAGTGCTGCAGAGGGACTGACATCAGCAAGCATAGAGATACATTATGTACATTTCAGAGACAATGAAGGCATGCCCACAATGGAATTTTCCAAGCAGATGCAGCTAAACAATGAAGTACAGAGAATAAGTTTGGATTTTGAGGCCGGGCACACACTATCTACTACTCAAGGTTGCTCTGCCCGTGCCCGCCACTAGACAAGTGGGAGAAGGCCTCTATCTAGTGGGAAAGGTATGCACTAATAAGGACAGTGTAATAATTACTGAAGTGAATCTCAACCTCGGGGAAATAAAACCCAACTGAGGCCTCTTCTCAGAAATGACGAAGGATTAGTTTCGATTATAACTCAAAATGGCGCCCACATAGAAAATGGTGCCGCGAATGCCAACCTACCTAGAACAATGCGCAAACATGAATGTTTCTATTCTAACAGACCCTCCTTTTAGCATGAGCTAAACATTTTCTAGCAATAGCAAAGAATATACAATTCAATGAAACAGAAAATCATAGGTAAACTTCTTAGGAACACTCCATACTGTCAGCATCAGTAAGGGAGACTGTAAGGAGGGAAGAAGTCTAAAAAATGCCCTCATCTATCTGAATTATGTCATCTATCTCTTCCTGTATCATGATAGCAGCATTGGTGTCATGAATCGATATTTTCCTCTTAGGAGTGAGAAGAGTGGTGCAATAAGAACAACAGAAGGGAAGGCATTAAATAAGGGCACAACAAGACACCAATATCACTATTAAATAAATCACCTTTTCAAGAATCCAGCCCCAGCTGCCAAAAAGAGACCAACTCCTGTTCCCACTTTCCATTCACTTGACATTATCCAGAATGTCCAAATTGTGTTGGGTAATATTATTTTCCATATTTGTTATCCCGATAACACACTGATCTCCCACTACCGCGCATACACCACCACACATAGCTAAAAGGAAATCAACGGCATATCTGGTTCGTTCCGAATATATTTGCATACTCTCTAACTGAATAGTGATGTCGCGTAAAGCAGCCACGGTAGTATTAGATAAAATTTGGAGCTTGCACCCAAAATATTCTCTAGCTTTCTCATTTCGGGCCATAGAAGTACCACCCAAAGTGAAAATAGAGGAAAGGATGTACCCAAACGTGATACCATTACTATAATTATTGACCTCTATATCAGTCACTCCCTCACAGAATTCTTTGGTTAGAGTTCTTTTAATCCATCTTACTTTAGGCCTCGCACTTTTACAAGGTACACCCAAAGGCAGTACCATCCCAAGTGCCACATCGTTCGTACCATTATGGACATTAGAATAGGTCCCATTAGACAAAAAAATCCTGGGTGTGCATAAATCGGTCTATCATAATCCACTGCAGAATATCGAGAATTCCACCCAAAGGTACTGGGGTCTTCTGACTTCACCAAAGGGAACATGGTCTTATGCAACACAATTCCTGAACAATTTATGTATAGTGAGGTATCAGTACTATTGATAATTGGACAACAAGTAGGATAAAAACCAGCTTCTCGGGGGACTGTCAATTCCTTGTAATGCCAACCCACCAAAGTTATATTCTGTTTCTCCATATAAAAATTATCACAGTACGTACTATCATCGCAACCAGGATAACCCTCCCCCGATGGTTTTCTATAGTAAAGGCATGGCCCTGAGTAACCAAACCCAAACACTCCTTTCACTTCTACTAAATCAGGTGGCCGAGTATACGTATAATTCACAAGTGATAAAGGGTACGCAGTCCATAGACTAGTGACAGATTGAGTGAGGTAACATGCGTTCCTTCTCCAAAGAACCTCTTATGTGTCTCTAAGGATACATTACTTGGGGCTGCTCTTCTGTTCCTTGTTGGGGAGGTAACCTTACCCTTACTACGTAAAGGAACACTTTGATCATTTTCCAAAACCCATGATACACCGCATAATATTATTAATAGCAAAATCACAAAGGTAACACATGTTAACGGGTCCACAACATATTGTGCTGAGCAGCAAGAAGCACTGGCTGCTCTTCTTCAGCAACCATTCTACCAAAGGGATGCATAACAAATGATGAAATGGGGGCAAAATGCAAGAGAAATATACAAGTTCCCAGTGTCCGTCAGAGCCTCACTGGTACAGGCTCCTATCACCCATCAATGCTTTGGTGCTCTTGAGCACCGGCGGTGGAGCTTGCTCTGCCCTAAGCTCATATCCCACGTCGATCACGGTAGTATACCTCTACGGTATACTTGAATCTATCCTGTCCAATTTTCAAACAGTGCACAAAGCTCCCATCAACCTGTACTAACTCAGTTGGTACTATAACAAAGTACACTCTAACTTGCACAGTCCATCCCTAACTAATCTTTCTTCTCTTTTGGTGCACCGCCTCTCAGCCGAGGGCGCAAATTGTACCTGGTGGCCCCGGGCACAGAATGATCAACGAATAAGGGCTCCTGGATAACACGTATTTCCAGAGGAACTGCCGCATTCAACATGTCATCATTTTCCTTATCTGTTTGGGTCAATGTCAGTTGGGCATCGCTGAATGGGACAAACCGAGACACCGTTTTGCACTCAGAGTCCCCGATGCCGTCTTTTACCCACTGGTCATAGGGCAGGGGCAGAGGGACCCTGCGACAATGGGTCGCATGGATCCAGTTCTTACGGCCAGCAACTTTCACTGCAGTGCGTGTTACTAAAAGGACTTGCTCTAGCCCCTTCCACCGCGGCTCCAAACTCCTCTTCCGCTGAAAATTCCTGATCAATATAAAATCTCCAGGCTGAATGTCATGGCCGGGTCCCTCTGGCATAGGAGGCAGGGAATCCCGGACCTGTTGGTGAATAGAATGTAAACTTTCTGTTAACTGGCAAAGATAGTCAAGTAACACAGGGTACTCAATATCAGAAAACCACTGAGGGCGCAGGACGCCCCAGACATTTGCCGGGCGTCCAAACACGACCTCATACGGTGACAATCCTGTTCTAGAATGTGCTGTCATTCTTGTTGACAAAAGCACTAATGGCAAAGCATCTGGCCACTTTAACCCTGTTGTCTCCTGAATTTTTGCCAGTTTGAGCTTGAGAGTACCATTGTACTTCTCAACCAAACCTGCTGACTGTAGATGATTGGCAGCATGACATTTTTGCTTTATGTGCAGACCTTCGCAAATCAATTGAATCACTCATGCATTAAAATGACTTCCGTTATCACTCCAGATCACTTGGGGCAAGCCGAAACGAGGAAAGAACTCCTTCAGGAGTACCTTTGCAGTCGTAATGGCTGTATTGTCTTTTGTGGGGTAAGCCTCGACCTATTTACTGAATGCACATACAACCACCAAAATATACTTCAAATTATTGCATCTCTCCAACTCTATATAGTCCATTTGAAGGACCTCAAAAGGAAAAGTGGGTGGTGCAAAGTTACCAGGGATGTGTAGAGGTACCTTTCCCAGGATTATGCATCATGCATACCATGCAGTACTTCACTAAGTGTGCAGCTGTCTTAGAGATATCATTCTGCCATACGGGATCTAACAATTTACAAATGCCTTTAGCACTAATATGTGCTGGACCAGCGGCCATAGTAATCACAGGAAGAACATATGTATCTGGCAACATCCATCTCTGTTTCCCTGTTTTATCAATCCAACATCCTTCGTCATTCAATCGTGCTGTACTTTCCTGCCACACCGCTAATTCTTCTATTGTGGCTTCACTTTGTATCTCCTTTACACTTTCAAGAGTGTCTTCAAACATAACAACTTCAGGAACCCACCTAGCTGGACCTGCTACAAACATTCTTTTCATTTTTGTCTGATCCGTTTCCTTAGCTGTCTGATCAGCAAAAGCATTTCCCCTCCCTACATCATCTGTGATCTTCCTGTGAGCACTACACTTTACTATTGCCAATTTCTTAGGGAGTGTCAAAGCAGTAAAAGCCTCAATATAAGGTGTCCATGTTGGATTTTCGTGCCATGGGAAGTAAGGAACCCTCTCTCAGCCCAGAGTCGCCCAAAATTATGCACGACCCCAAAGGCATACTGGCTGTCAGTGTAGATATTAACAACCAATCCTTTACTCAATTCACTAGATCAAATAAGGGCAGCAAACTCAGCAGCTTGAGCTGACTGATAAGGGACCCGTGATGTCTCTACTACTGTACGTAGTGTGGTAATAGCAAAAGCTGCAGTTGTAGTGCCGTCTGGTAATTTGAAGCAAGAGCCATCGATATATAGCTCCCCTTGTGGGTCAGATAAGGGAACGTCAGTCAAGTCTACCCGTCCTTTCGTCTCTTCTTCCGTCCGGAAGATACAGTCATGTTTGTCAACCTCAACACTCTCAGAAGGGAGGGGTAGTAACGTGGCTAGATTCAGAGTAGCACATCTTTTGATCGTGATATGTTTAGCGAACAATGTCAATTCATAGCCAGTAAGACGTGCACTGGTAAGGTGCTGTGTCTTTGTCTTATTCAAAAGTGTATCCACAGCATGGGGTACCATGACTGTGAGATCAGTATCCAGTACAAGTCCAGCCGATTGTCTGATCTAAGTCGCCACGGCCGCGACCGCTCTTAGACAACTCGGGAGGGCCCTCACGACTGGATCAAGGACAGCAGAGAAATAAGCACACGGTCGTTGCTTATCCCCAAATTTTTGTGTTAGAACAAAAAGCGCGCAACCAGCCATCTCATGGACATACAACACAAATGGTTTGCCATAATTAGGTGTACCGAGTACTGGAGCCGAACAAAGCGCAGTTTTCAATTGCTCAAAAGACTGCTGACATTCAGGTGTCCAAGGCAAAGGCTCATGCACTTCTTTTGTTGTTAATGCAAGCAAAGGCTTAATTAGCAAAGAATAGTTAGGTAACCACTGCCAACAGGAGGAAGTGATACCTTTTAAAGCGTGCACATCTTTTTGAGTTTGTGAAATGGGCATTTTAACAATGGTACTGATGAGCTCCGGGGACAACAACTTACCTTCCTTCGACAGTAGGTGACCTAAGTAGGTGACCTCCTGCCGATAATACTGACATTTAGAAAGGAAACCTTCTGTCCATGATGAGCTAAATGCAGCAATAACTTAACTGTACTGTCTTTACAACCTTGTTCGGTGTCAGAAGCAATGAGGATGTCATCGACATACTGCACCAATACATTACCTGAAGAAAGCGACAAGGAATCCAACTGACCTTTCAATGCCTGGCTATATATGCTCGGACTCTCTGTATAGCCCTGAGGAGCCTGACAGAACCTAAAGCTCCTACCAGCTATGGTGAACCCAAACAGATATCTGCTATCTGGATGAATAGGAATACTGAAGAAAGCATTTTTCAAATCAATGACAGAAAAGAATGTAGCAGTAGAAGGAATCATTGTCAAAACTGTTGTAATATCCGGAACCACTGGAAACTGGGGAACCACTATTTTATTAACTTTGCGCAAATCAATCACAAAACGGTAAACATCCTCATGAGCATCAGAGGAACCCGAGGGTGTCCGTTTAAGAATCGGAAGAATGGGACTATTACAAATATTGGCAGACGTCTCGTCAGCTACTCCTTTGAGTATCAAATCCTGAATAATTTGTAGAAGGGCCCATTCTCCCGCCTTGTATTTTATACTGAGGAATAAGAGGCAAAACAACATTATCTTTAACCTGAATTGACACCGGTGGTATATGCTGCAGCCCCACATCTGTATCACCCATCGCCCATAGAGTGGATGGTATATCAGCAAATTCAACAGGAAGAGGATGAGACAAGCCATGCAAATCTGCGATGACATAAGGACCACACTGGTCTACAGGTATCGGAACTGGTTCCTCACTCTGTCCCTGGCTATCCTAGCTATAAGACATCCCTGTGACCTCATCTGTATCATAATCATCATGATAATACTGTCCATCATGAGGGTCATCAAAGTAATTGTTATCAGAACGACCCTGCGAGACTGCAGCAGCCTGAGCCCTATCAGTCCCTCGACCTCGTCCCTGAGGACCTCGCCCTCTAGGAACCACCACCTTCTGCAGAAGAACAGGACACTCTTCCTTACAATACGCACACTGATTCGGCCCCAAAGGTGTCGTGGTGGACTGCCTACTAGTGCAAGGAAGCTGTCTGGCAAGACCACCACGCCCTCTACCATTTCCCCTAAACGCTTGCTGCAACAGCACCTTCGTCTTTAAATCCTTATGTTTTTTATCTGTCTTTTCCTTCTATTCCTGATCACGATGCTCATAATATTGAGCCATATTCAAAATAACAGAGGGGGAAGAGGTTGTCCAGGTACTCTCAAACGCCTTCAATTGAGTCACAATTTCAGGAAGTAAGTTAGAAACAAACCTGTTGGCAAACAATCGAACACCTCCCGCAATAGACATATCCTGCCCACTATAATCCAAAAACGTATCTTCAAACCGAGTAAAAAAATCAGACACGCTTTCATCCTTCTTCTGTCGACAAGCCGTCAACTTGTCCCAACTTACTTTCTTTGGTGGAATAAGAGAATGCATATATGTAATAATGCGGCCTGGCAATGCAAGTATCTCGGCTCAGGGCTTATCACCTGGCTTTCTTTCCTGATCCCATCCTTTAATCACATCCCATGTACCACCCAGCTCCGCAACATGGTCTTGAGTATGAACCTGTCTCCAAATGTCAACTGGAACAAGGAGACCAATAAACAATTCAATGTCAGCAAGAGTCATTACAGTAGAAGAGGCAGCTTCAGTCAGTTCTTCATAAGCAGTAGGATTTTTCTAGGGTCGGGCAAATGAGCTTTAAGGGATAAAACCTCACTCCTCTTCCACGGAGTATACACCCATTGTTCCTGAAAACGGGCCGCTACACCCGGTCTGGTAACATTACTACGCTGGTCCATTAACTCTGGTATTTCTGGGTGATATATTGGATGACCCTCTCGCATCGGAAACTGAGATACTGTGGTAGAACTCTTCTCATGCAACCTACCCCTATAAGCAGTTAACGTCGTGATATTCCCGAAAACTTGGCCAGGCTCCATTCCACTAGCATATACGCGATCTCTAATATCAAATAAAATTTGTGGTGCATCATCCCCAAATGTTGTTGCCAGAGATTAATTAAGGTAGCAGACATATGCTTAAGGGCGTGCTGTTGTACAAAGGGCTCATAATTTCTCATTACTCCCCAAACATCCTCCACACTGTAAATGGAATTACGACCCCACTGAGCAGCCTGGTTGGCTACTACCTTCTTCTCCTCATCCCCCACCTCAGATCGAACAAATGGGCACATACGCTCCTTAAATTTCCTCAAATCTCTATCTTCAAATCCGCAAACTTGCGTTTCACTACTAATTAAAGATGTCGGGCTGAAAAGCAATAGATGGAGAAACAACAGAAGAACCAGGTGGAATTGTCGCAGGCGCTTGCACCGAAAGAGAGAGGGCAGGAGATAGAGGTGACGAGACAGTAGGTGTACTAACAGTAACAGTTGCCACAGATGGCGAAGACAAAGAAGGAGGAGGAGGTGCTGAAGCCAAAGCCGTCGAAACAACGGCAGTAGATACAGGAACAGTTGAAACAGTAGTAGCAGGCTGCTGCGATGGCAAGGGGACAGTGGGATATATCCTCTGCGGAGCACATGGGGGCAGAGGTCGAGTGTCTAAGAATTCCTCCACAAAAGTGTCATTTTCCTCCTGAGCCAAATACAATTGATCAATTTGCAACCGAAATCTCCAATCTTCACATTCAACTCCTTTTTCCTGCTTTTCTCTGTCATATGCTCTAGCTTTCTGAGTCATCTTTTTCCATTTTAAATCGTCTCTGCCAAGCTGCTTTCTGTCACGTTTTGAGGGAATCAAACATAGACTGTCTACTTTGTCTCTTAAATAGCTGTTCCTGTAAGAACTCAATCTTTTGTTCATCAAAAGTGCCCGTCAATGGCCACTGTAACTCAGCATTGTCCCTCATATATTTGTGCCATAATGTACTAAACATAATAGGGCCAAGACCATGCTTCACATACATATCAAAATTCTTCAGCCTTCTGGAGGCGCCGGCTGTGCTTCTTCTAATCGAGCATCTGTAGAACAACAGCGACAAAACAAAGAGAAAATCTAACTGATGCCAGGCATTTTCAAAAGGAAAACGAGTACACTATTTATGCCTGACAAAGCAGTTGCAAATGCTTTTATCCAGAAACGGTCCTCAGACCGTACCAAATTCAAACCACAATGGTACCATATCCACAAAGAACCAAAGCAAACTCACCTGATAGGTGTAGCACAAACAAACCAATTCTCCACTGCCGACTCTTCAGACCAAACGCTCAGATCCAAGGGTTTTTCCATCCAGGACTCCAGTCGGGATGACCCTGGGCGAGTTACCGTCCGGCGGGACAGAAGGGGCAGCTGCGAGTATCAGGAACTCTACGTGCAGGGATCCCTGATCCATCAGTCCGAATCGACGATAGCCTCGACCCCCCCCCATCCACGGAAAGGGGATGGGTCACTCACCCGAAGGAGTCCCTGTTCGGGCACCAACTGAAGGAAGTGGCCCGATTAGGGTCACCCGGGTCACTAATGACCACCTCTCAGCCTTCCATACCAAATGAAGAGTCGGTTAGACAGTAGAGAATACAAACAAATATCTGTTTATTCAGGTACACTCAGAGTGGAGCCCAGTCTGCCTAGTCACTAGGAGTGCTGCAGAGGGACTGACATCAGCAAGCATAGAGATACATTATGTACATTTCAGAACCAATGAAGGCACGCCCACAATGGAATTTTCCAAGCAGATGCAGCTAAACAATGAAGTACAGAGAATACGTTTTGATTTTGAGGCCGGGCACACAATATCTACTACTCAAGGTCGCTCTGCCCATGCCCGCCACTAGACAAGTGGGAGAAGGCCTCTATCTAGTGGGAAAGGTATGCGCTAATAAGGACAGTGTATTCATTAGTGAAGTGAATCCCCAACAAGGGGAAATGAAACCCAACTGAGGCCTCTTCTCAGAAATGACGAAGGATTAGTTTTGATTATAACTAAAAATGGCGCCCACATAGAAAATGGCGCCGCAAATGCTAACCTACCTAGAACAATGCGCAAACATGAATGTTTCTATTCTAACAGATGGGGAAGTGGGACTTAGGATCTCCTACAGAAACTGGCAGAATGCCGGCCTTACAAGGGCTGTGTATATGGTTTGTGTACCATATTTCACTTTTTGTTGTTCATATAAATACTACTTTTGTCATAAAAGCAAGTATCTGGCGGGACATTCATTTACTGGGGTTGCTGGAGGTATTCTGAATCTTGGGCCCATGTTAGCCTTGAACCTACCTCCCCCTACCCTCTTAGAAGACTAAGACTGCTGGATCTGCGCTACCACTGAAGGTCAAGTGCTGAAGGGGTAGAACTTGGCCCTGTTGCTCAGGAACCATGGTAGTTCGGGCCCCAGGACATCAGGAGTAAAAGGCCTCAATGTCCTAGGTTGTGCCTAATAGCTCTTGCTTGCCCTCTGAAAGGGGTTACACCACTTATAGTATTTAACTAAAAATTTAACTACAAGGTCTGTCTCCTCCTCAATGCAATTTCCCTTCCTCTTCAACACAGGCAGCATTCTTGTTGAAGAAAGACACAGTGCAACTGTATGACCCAAAAGCTGCAGAGAAAAGAACAGACCCTATGGTGCAGGCAACCTTTATGTGGTTATATTATCAAGCCCTGGCACTCATATATACTGTATCATAAGTAAAAACTTTTATCAAAGGAACAAGCATATCAAAATTAAAATGGTTTAATATTTTCTTGTAGAGACTCCAGCCAACACGTGTTTTGTTGCTCGGGACAAGACACCCGCGACTTCTAGCAATATCAACAGTGCACGATTATATTAAGCTTCGTGCTTAAATATCAGGCTGCGTACTCCATCAGCCAGTGGCACGCTGTCTATTGCAGCGTCCACGCTTGAACAGACCCCGGCGCCTCAGTATGGCCGTAGTGCACTGTTGATATTGCTAGGATACTACCTTTCATTGATACATTGTTTATCCCAGCCACAAGTATAGCCAGTCAGAAGGCTTGAAATATTGGGCCAGTCATATTAAGCCCTGAAGAAGTCGCGGGTGTCTTGTCCCGAGCGACGAAACACGTGTTGGCTGGAGTCTCTACAAGAAAATATTAAACCATTCTAATTTTGATATGCTTGTTCCTTTGATAAAAGTTTTTACTTATGATACAGTATATATGAGTGCCAGGGCTTGATAATATTATTGCTGTACAGATCCGTGGATCTGAACTGTGGGGTGTTGGATGATTACCTCCTCCCTGGGCACCTAATTCTACAATTATTCAACTAGATATACACCATTTAGAGAGAGCGCCATCTCCACCCAGGGCATAATCATCCCAATTAGTATCCCCAACCTTTATGTGGTTTTAAGGGAATGTTTGTCTGATTTCTTCCAGGTTTTCTTCCAGGTAGATAACATTTATCTATTCACTGCCATGTAGATTCCCCCCTGTGTGCAAAGAATCTGCCCTGTATGCAGAAGTCTCCTACTCAATATTATGCAGAGCCTCCACTTAAAGTTAAGTTAAATGCAATAACTATATGATTGAAAATCATGATTATTCCGACTCCACTCCCTAAACTGAGGTGGTGGAGACATGTAAGTCTACGCTTTTGAGTAACTTTACACTTAGATTTTGTGAATAGCCAAGCATAGTAAAGTTACTAGAGTAAATTGCACATGTAAATTACTGTAAATTGAGCTTGTGAATATCTCTCAAAGAAGTTACATTTTAGGTAAGCCTAGATCGTTAATTTGTTGATATCCACCGTTCCAGATTTACGGATATCTGCAAATCCAAAAATGTAAAAAAGTCAATGTGATTGGTTGAAAGAGCTTTTTCTCCCATCGCCCATTTAGAATCCACAGATCTGGATTCCAGATTAGTTGCTTGGCTGTCTGCAACACTGATGTTACAGCCAGGTCTTGAGTCATTAAAAAAAGTTAGGAAAGGACACATAAGAGGACATGGTGATTATACCCTGACCTCAAGGCCCATGGGGAGTGTCCTCAAAGGTACCCTTCTTTTTGAGCAAAAATTTAAAAAAAATCCTAATTTAGTAGTGGGATCTGCAGTTCCCAAATAGGATCTACGTATCCCAAAAATGAAAAAAAGAAAGGTCTGGTCAAAGGCAAGGCCCTGTGACCAGCCCCCGCTGTACAAGGCCAAAGGCTATGGGCAGCAAGGGTTAACTGCTTATGGAAGATGGGTATATGGCCTGCCCATAGGCTAGGCCTGTGGCCAACTCACACTGTCCATTGCTAAAGGCTGTATGCAGTAGTGGTTGGCCACCCAAAGAGGGTTAGGTGCAGAGCCTGGTTAAAGGTCATATCATGTGGCAAAGTCCGCTGTGCATGGCTAAAAGCCATGCACAGCAGGAGTTGACCATCCATGTCAGTAGGACACAGGACCTGCAGCCAGCCCTGATGTGCATGATCTTTGACTCAGTGCAGCATGAATATACCACCCGTGGAGGGTTAGGTACAGAGTCTGGCCTGTGAAATAAATATGAATTTGCTTGATGTCATCAATGATGACATTTGTGCCATACACACAAAGGTGTGGTGAATAGATAGATAGATAGATAGATAGAGAGAGATAGATAGATAGATAGATAGATAGATAGATAGATAGATAGACAGACAGATAGATCAATAGATAGCCAGCCATGAGGTGCTTCAGTCGGGTAAAACAACCCTCTCCTCAGGCAGGCATGCATTAATTAAATATCGTCACCTTAATAATTAGAACTGCTTTCATATTAATGAACTGTTGTACTTTTGAATGTGATAGGTTTAGTATATACTTTTTTATTTTTTTGGTTATTTCATATATGTTAACCCTAGTTAATCATTCACATGCAATTTAAAACATTGCTTTGCTGTTTATTTGTATGTATACAATTGTGTGTTATATATTATTTTATTTTTTCTAAATATATTTCTAAATACGTTTTATCAATATTTTTGTGGACCGAAATTACTTTACTATTATTCTCTAATTTCCAATGTTATTATTTGAAGCACAATATTTTTATCAACTATATTTTTGTTGCCGATATTATTGTATCTTATGTAGGGTGTTTAAAAAAGCAACACATTTGTAGTTTATGTTTTATTTTTTATAAAATAATTTTTATTGAGTAAAATACAAAGTACCAAAAGTACATAATACGTAAGGAAATAGAAATAATATGTTAAGGAATATAACGGATAAGATACAACCTTATGTAAAGGATTAAAAGAAAAGAGATTAGGGTACCGACTAGTTAATAACCATTTATACATTTTTGGATTTAGGAAAGAGAGAAAGAGATGAAAGATAGGAAGAAGAGAGGAGGAGAGAGGAAATAGAAGAGAGGAGAGAAAGGGAAATCATTATTAGCATAGAGATGAGTGTGCAGATAAAAAAGTAGTAAAAGGTAACCATAATAAATCAGATTTGATTTTTTGAGACAGTGATGAAGATGAGACAGTAGAGATTCTATGTCCATTACAAATAAAATTCCACCATGTTAACATACATATTTTTGAATTATCTTTCCAATGAGTAAGAATAACTTTAAATGCAAGAGCAATAAAGAGGTTGAATAATTTTAACTTCAACGAGGAGGCATGGAAATCAGCAGACATTGATCCCAAAAAACATTATGAATTGATAGTGGAATACAAAAAGAAATATCTTAGAACATTTAATCCATATGGAGTTCCAGAATTTGAGAACATTAGGGTAATAATATAACACATGAAGTAATGTACCAGTGGAGGAATGACATGACCAGCAAAGAGGCGATGAAGACGGGTTGATTTTATGAATAAATATGGGTGTCTGAACTGCTCTATCATAAAAGAAAAATAGTGATTGAGTAATATTAGCAGCTTTAGAGGTAGTAAGAACTTTGTGCCAAAAATTGTCCCATTTTGGAATTGAAAGAGACATCGAAAGATCTAATTCCCAGGCCAATTCGACTGATGATTTTGGTCTTTCAGAGTTAGGGGTAGATAAAAGTTTATATATAAGAGAAGCTTTCAGATTAAGATAAGGAGGAATATTATATAACAGAGTCAAGGGAATAAATGGAGTAACATTGGGGGGAAAAGTTTTGGTTATTAGAAATGATTGAAATCCCTGTGATAATTGGGAGTATTGGGCTAAACAATCGGCGGGTAAATAATAGCTGTCTTGTAGTGTATTAAAAGGTATAACAGAATTATGTGAAATGAGTTGGTGGATATATAAAATATTCTTCTCCCTCCAGTGTTTGAAATAGAAAGACTTATGACGAAACTTGATAAATTTGTTGTACCAAGTAGAGGAGGCAAGAAACGCTTGATGAAAATTGGAGCCATCTGTGAAAAGTGAGTGTATCAGGTGTTGGGAATGTTTTAAAATTGGGTTTCTGGAAATAAAGGTGCAAATAGACATAAAACAAGTATCATAGAAAGAAAATTAGTTTAAAAAGAACGTTCAAAATTAATCCAACTAGGTATTGGTTCATCATGATATTGTCTGTTTAATGCGTAGATTTGTCTAATTAGAAAAGCAGTATGATATAATTTAAAATTAGGAAAACGTACACCCCTTCGCTTTTTGGTTTACTTAATTTAGAAAGAGCAATACGAGCAGGTTTGTTGTTCCAAAGAAATTTAGTGCAGAGTGAGTTGATTTGATTAAAATAGTAATTGACAATTTTAAAGGGTAGCATAGAGAGTAAGAATAAGATAAGTGTTACAATCATCATGTTGATGGTATCCAGTCTACCCCACCAGGATAAATAGAGGGGGAATCAGGAAGAAAATAAGTTTTGAATCTTAATTTTGAAAGTATTGACATTGTGAGAGAGAGTTTGAGAGATGGTAGAGGAGAACCAGACTCCCAAGAATTTAATTTTAGAAGAACACCATTTAAAATTTGTATCAGAAAACATGAATTGATAACATGAGGAATTTAAGGGTAAAATCTCAGTTTTAGAAAAGTTCAATTTATAACCAGATACTTTAGAGTATAAGTCAATTTCATGTAGAAAGGAAGGTGTAGTATCTTCATGTTTTGTTACTATGTACTATGTTATCTTGTTCCTAGCTGCTCAGCCAGTGTGAGTGTTTTGTATGGAATGTTGGTGTGTGGGCCATGAGTGGAATGCCCTGAGTGACTGGTATGAGTGGTGACAGTTGGTGGAAGGGCTGAGCAGCTAGCAGGCTGCTCCTGGTGGGGCTGATCTTAAGCTACATGTTATCTACTTGAATAAATCTACTCTAACTACATCCTAACAGCGTGGACCTCCATACTACATATTTTTGGCATTGAGTTGGAGACTTGCTCACGCTCTACAGTGAAAGAGGCTTAAGATGACATCTACAAATAGTCAACATGTTTTGGAGAAGCGTCAGACAACACAAGGAAAAGTTCACACCTAGTCTGGGACACAGGAGGCCACACGGAAACAAAAGAAGCCACAAAGAAAACAAAAGAAACTGGAACAGCATGCCTTGCAGCCCCACCAGTGTCCATTACATCGGACAGCCCCAGCCCAAGCGTGCTGTACTCTGTTTATCTGGCACATTTTGACAAGAACTGCGCCTTCAAAGGAAGTAAGCAACATCATTTCTGACTTTCTTTCTGTCATCTCTTATATTAACGCTGCGCAAGGACATGAGAATGAAGTGTTATGCTGCACCAATTTGCTGTACATTCATAGTGACCATTTCAACAGCTCAGCAGAGACTGTCAGTTTCAGAACTACATGAAGCCCTGGTGTGTTTTTGGGTTAAAATGGTTCACATCTGGAAGGTCAGATACCCTATATTTGAATGTGTGTTCCCTGGATTGTGATACTGTCGGGCGGATTGCTGGCACAGAGCACCTTGCTCGGAATTTGTGTTCTGTTTGGTTCTATTTGCGAGACTTTGTTTTGTCCTATTTCGTGAGAATTTTGCAGCGTCTCACATCGGAGACAGCAATTGCCAGTGTGGTCGTTGGACCCATGCACACACCCCTGTGGTTTGTGACCGGCGTCAATCTCAGAATTTGCCCTGGTGTCGGCGCATTTTTTGAGACATTGGAGGTGAGACATTATTTTTGTCTCTTATTATTTGAGGTAAATTGAGACATCTATAATTGACAGTTAAGATGCTGTTACTCTGATTTGAAACGGTGGCGCAAGGTTGCGTCTGGCATGCGCACACCTACCGTCATCATACACATGCGGGGAGTTCCAGCTTCGAAGTTTTCAACACCTTGGATCCTGGTGAACTGCTAGAGGACTCATGGCAGCATGTACGTGCCGTGAACCATCCGGCGCACGTCAACACTGCGTGCCCCCATCTTGTGTTTGGAGGCACCACCGAAGGTCTGGAGCAGCAGCGACGTAGTGTGCTGTGGTTCCGAGCACTTCTACGTGTTTGCTGCCAACCACGTTGTGTTTCATTGACATTACAATAAAGCTTAGTTGAAATTGAAGCTGACCGGGAACGTCGTTATGTGGAGATCAGCTTCATTTCATTTCATTTCTTCTTGAATAGTCAATTGAAGCAGCGAGAAATTTCAGGTTCTTTCTCTATTTTAATTTTCTTGTGCATGTACATGGAAGTACTCAGTGCACAGTTGTGGAGCAGCTACTAGTTCTGCATGGCGACACTAGCAATGCGACTTAAGAGGATGCCAGCTTTTGAATATTGCTATTGTTTGAAGCAATATGCTATCAACACGCAGCACTCTTGGTAATGACTTCCATTGTTCTTCCTGGAAATGTCAGGTATTGTGTGGGCTGAAGCAACCGCCTATTTTATTCTAGAGACATTTAGTGCAAGAGACTGCTGCACTTTTGCTACACACAGTGTTTGGTGCATCTGCCATCTACTGTTAGCACCTTAAATTAATGGTTAGCCGACTATGCAGTTTAATGTTGGTAAAGCTACTGTGTTTGGAGCAGATTCGTTGTTCAATTGTATTTACCTAGCCCATTTTTATGTGTTGGGTGGGCGTAGCAAGCCTTACAGGAGGCTAGCATGTGTGATGTGTTTTGGCTTGTTTCTTTCAAGTTATGTATCCCTTGCTTTGGGATGGGAATGGGTTCAAGTCCCATGTCCTCACTGTTACAAGTTATGTATCCCTTACTTTGGGATAGGAATGGGTTTTAGTCCGATATCCACACTGTGAGCCATTTACCCCTACATGAGGGTTGGCTTTAGGGTTTGTTTCCCTTTCATGCTTGGAATGGGTATTAGTCCCATGTCCATACATTACGTCAATGTACCCTTATATGAGGGTTATCTTTCAAGGTTTTGGTTTTTTTTACACAGAGAATGGATTTTTAGTTCCATTTGTTGCAAGGTTTTTGTTTCTTGTGTGCGTAAGCCACCATGTGCCGCACATTCGTCCTACACAGAGTGTGTTGTCTTGGGTGTTAGTCCCATGTACATCTTTGGCAACTTGTTGCAAGGTTTTGTTCCTTGTGTGCGTAAGCCACCATGTGCTGCACGTTAGTTTTTGTTGTAATGGGTGTTTTCACTACCTTCTTTGGGGTTTTGGTCTCTTTGGTCCCTTATTTAGGGGCAGGAATTTGGGTCTTAGTCCCTTTTTCCACATTTTTACATTGGTCTTTTTCCTTACATGGGGAGTTTTCATATTGTGTTTGTATTTTTCTTTATTAAAGGAGGAGGATGGGTATTTTGTATGTATCTTTCCTCCTTGTGTGATTCTTTTCCCTCTCGTGATGTGGTTTTTACTGTTCATCCCTGGGCTATGAACCATTTACTTCTGTGTACATTGTTGTTTATAGTTTTTAAAGTTTAGTTTCATTATTCTTCTATTTTATAGGAAGGAGATAATGTAGTATCTTCATGTTTTGTTATTATGTACTATGTTATCTTGTTCTTAGCTGCTCAGCCAGTGTGAGTGTTTTGTATGGAATGTTGGTGTGTGGGCCATGAGTGGAATGCTTGAGTGACTGGTATGAGTGGTGACAGTTGGTGGAAGGGCTGAGCAGCTATCAGGCTGCTCCTGGTAGGGCTGATCTTAAGCTACATGTTATCTACTTGAATAAATCTACTCTAACTACACCCTACCAGCGTGGACCTCCTTACTACAGAAGGCAATGAGATTAAGGGTTTTGAACGGTAAATCAAAATATCGTCAGCATAAGCAGATAACTTAATTTCATGAGAGTTATGTTGGAAGCCAGTTATCAATGGAATACAACGAATGCATTCAAGAAAAGGTTCAAGGCATAAAAGGAATAAAAGGAATAAAAGGGGAGAAAGGGGACATCCTTGCCTAGTACCCCTATGTAGATTAAAATAAGGGGATAAAAAGCCGTTGACAGAAACACATGCACAGGGAGCTGAATACAGTAATTTGATGAATGAGATAAATTTGGGGCCAAAACCAAACCAGTGAAGAGATTTGAACATAAACTGCCAATTTATACGGTCAAAGGCTTTTTCAGCATCAAGGGATAACGCAGCTAAAGGATCAGGATATTGCTTTGCCATAGTAAGGATATTAGAAAACATTCTAGCATTGTCAGAGGTGAGCCTACCCTTAACAAAGCCAGATTGGTCAGCTTTTACCAGCAGGGGTATAACATCATCTAACATAGAAGCGAGAATTTTAGCAAAAATGTTGCAGTCATAGTTGATTAATGAGATCGGACGATAATTTTGACATAGGGAGTGATCTTAATCGGGTTTGGGGATAATTACAATGAGAGCATCAACAAAGGAACCCTCGGGTTTGGAGTGTAATCGAAAAGAGGTGAATAGCTCATGTAAGTGTGGAGCAAAAATAGAAGAAAAGGAAGAGATAAGTTCAATGGAAAAACCATCAGGGACAGGAGTATTAGCGTTTTTAAGAGATTTAATTGCAACTAAAATCTCCTGAAGTGTTATATCTCTTTCCAAGAGGGCCATAACATCAGGTATAGAGCGAAGGGGAGGGAGACCATCAAAGAACATTTGAATATTATTTTCGGAAGGATGGGTGTCTTCCGTGTATAGTGAGTGATAGTAGGTTTGGAATGTCAGAGTGTAGTAGAGTGTTAGTGCGGTCATTAAGAATAGGTCCAATGGTTTTCCTTTCCTATTTGACTTTAAAATAGTTGGCCAACAGTCTACCCGCTTTGTTCTGACCCCAATGATATTTGGATTTTATTTTTAGTAAAATATTACATGCATCAGACGTAGCTAATTTGTTTAAGTCAGATTTTGCCTTGATGAGGTCCCAAAGGTTATCAGGGGATTTAGAAGTGTAATAGGCATGTTCAAGGGTTTTGATATGTGTTAAAATGGAAAGGTATTGGGAGTTTAATTTCTTTTTCTTTCTGGCAGTATAGGCAATGGTAAAGGCTCTAAAAGAGGCTTTAAAGGCATCCCAGTTGTTATGAATAGAGGTATCCCTTGGTTTGTTAAATTGAAAAAATTATTTTATAAAAAGGGAAGCATCTGAAATATACATTTGGTCAGATAATAGGGAATTATTGAATCTCCATCTAGCATGTTTGAGAGTAACAAGGGATAAATCAAAAGAAACTGAAACAGGGGCATGATCAGAAATGAAAATGGAGCCAATCTCAGAAGTTTGGAGAGTGGGAAGTAAGGTTTTTGAGATCAAGATATAATCTATGCGCAACTTGGTGTGGTGAACAGTTGAAAAATATGTAAATTCCTGTTTGTCAGGATTACTAGTTTTCCAGGCATTATAGAGTGGACGAGAGGTAAAAGCCGCTTGAAATGCTTTGTGTGATTTATCTGGTTTGAATTTACAATCTGATTTTCTATCCCAAAAGGGTCCATCCAATTGTTGAAGTCTCCAGCAACAATAATATTAGGGTTAGTGATTGAGGATAATTTTAATTTAATAGTATGCCAAAAGTCCGGACCAAACTTAACTGGTCCATAAATATTGAAGAAGGTGATTTGTTTATTATGAACCGTAGCATTAAGTATTACCCATCGTCCACTCGCATCATTTTCAGTAGATACAATTTGCAAATTTAAAGATTTATGGCAGAGGATGGCAACATCACCCTTGCGGTTGACAGCCGAGGAGAAGACAACCTGACTCACCCATTGGCGTTTGAGTTTGAGAGATTCAACATCATTACAGTGGGTTTCTTGCAATCTGACAATTAAGCTTCGATAAATGAGAAAGTACCTTTTGACGTTTGACAGGGTGACCCAGACCACCAACGTTCCACGATCCAATAGTAAGCATAGTGATGTTTAAGGGACAGAAGTAAAACACAATGATGACAAACTGCAGGGAAAAACAAAGGAGACAATAAGACGCCAATCATTAAAAGAAGGGTAGCATGATGAAATTAATAAGGACACAAGGATGTAAAACAAATATGTACACATGTGAATTAAAGGACAGGAGACACGAGGTAGGAAAGAAAGAGGAGATTGAGAAAGATGGTATAAGGGTAAAACAGATGAGAAGAGAATAGAAAAAGTATTGAGAAGTAATCAATCAATCAATGAATCAGGGGAATTGTAAGCGCGCTACTCACCCGTGAGGGCCTCAAGGCGCTGGGGGTGGGAGGGGTGTCCGCCGGTCTGTTTTAGCCGAAGAGCCAGGTCTTGAGGGTCTTTCTGAAGGTGTTCAGGGAGGGGGCGCGTCTGATGTCTGCCGGTAGCTTGTTTCAGGTCTTGGTTGCGATGTGAGAGAAGGATCTTCCGCCCGCTCTGGATCTGTGGATGCGCGGGGTACTGGAGCCGAACAAAGCGCAGTTTTCAATTGCTCAAAAGACTGCTGACATTCAGGCGTCCAAGGCAAAGGCTCATGCACTTCTTTTGTTGTTAATGCAAGCAAAGGCTTAATTAGCAAAGAATAGTTAGGTAACCACTGCCAACAGGAGGAAGTGATACCTTTTAAAGCGTGCACATCTTTTTGAGTTTGTGAAATGGGCATTTTAACAATGGTACTGATGAGCTCCGGGGACAACAACCTACCTTCCTTCGACAGTAGGTGACCTAAGTAGGTGACCTCCTGCCGATAATACTGACATTTAGAAAGGAAACCTTCTGTCCATGATGAGCTAAATGCAGCAATAACTTAACTGTACTGTCTTTACAACCTTGTTCGGTGTCAGAAGCAATGAGGATGTCATCGACATACTGCACCAATACATTACCTGAAGAAAGCGACAAGGAATCCAACTGACCTTTCAATGCCTGGCTATATATGCTCGGACTCTCTGTATAGCCCTGAGGAGCCTGACAGAACCTAAAGCTCCTACCAGCTATGGTGAACCCAAACAGATATCTGCTATCTGGATGAATAGGAATACTGAAGAAAGCATTTTTCAAATCAATGACAGAAAAGAATGTAGCAGTAGAAGGAATCATTGTCAAAACTGTTGTAATATCCGGAACCACTGGAAACTGGGGAACCACTATTTTATTAACTTTGCGCAAATCAATCACAAAGCGGTAAACATCCTCATGAGCATCAGAGGAACCCGAGGGTGTCCGTTTAAGAATCGGAAGAATGGGACTATTACAAATATTGGCAGACGTCTCGTCAGCTACTCCTTTGCGTATCAAATCCTGAATAATTTGTAGAAGGGCCCATTCTCCCGCCTGGGGTATTTTATACTGAGGAATAAGAGGCAAAACAACATTATCTTTAACCTGAATTGACACCGGTGGTATATGCTGCAGCCCCACATCTGTATCACCCATCGCCCATAGAGTGGATGGTATATCAGCAAATTCAACGGGAAGAGGATGAGACAAGCCATGCAAATCTGCGATGACATAAGGACCACACTGATCTACAGGTATCGGAACTGGTTCCTCACTCTGTCCCTGGCTATCCTAGCTATAAGACATCCCTGTGACCTCATCTGTATCATAATCATCATGATAATACTGTCCATCATGAGGGTCATCAAAGTAATTGTTATCAGAACGACCCTGCGAGACTGCAGCAGCCTGAGCCCTATCAGTCCCTCGACCTCGTCCCTGAGGACCTCGCCCTCTAGGAACCACCACCTTCTGCAGAAGAACAGGACACTCTTCCTTACAATACGCACACTGATTAGGCCCCAAAGGTGTCGTGGTGGACTGCCTACTAGTGCAAGGAAGCTGTCTGGCAAGACCACCACGCCCTCTACCATTTCCCCTAAACGCTTGCTGCAACAGCACCTTCGTCTTTAAATCCTTATGTTTTTTATCTGTCTTTTCCTTCTATTCCTGATCACGATGCTCATAATATTTTCAGGAAGTAAGTTAGAAACAAACCTGTTAGCAAACAATCGAACACCTCCCGCAATAGACATATCCTGCCCACTATAATCCAAAAACGTATCTTCAAACCGAGTAAAAAAATCAGACACGCTTTCATCCTTCTTCTGTCGACAAGCCGTCAACTTGTCCCAACTTACTTTCTTTGGTGGAATAAGAGAATGCATATATGTAATAATGCGGCCTGGCAATGCAAGTATCTCGGCTCAGGGCTTATCACCTGGCTTTCTTTCCTGATCCCATCCTTTAATCACATCCCATGTACCACCCAGCTCCGCAACATGGTCTTGAGTATGAACCTGTCTCCAAATGTCAACTGGAACAAGGAGACCAATAAACAATTCAATGTCAGCAAGAGTCATTACAGTAGAAGAGGCAGCTTCAGTCAGTTCTTCATAAGCAGTAGGATTTTTCTAGGGTCGGGCAAATGAGCTTTAAGGGATAAAACCTCACTCCTCTTCCACGGAGTATACACCCATTGTTCCTGAAAACGGGCCGCTACACCCGGTCTGGTAACATTACTACGCTGGTCCATTAACTCTGGTATTTCTGGGTGATATATTGGATGACCCTCTCGCATCGGAAACTGAGATACTGTGGTAGAACTCTTCTCATGCAACCTACCCCTATAAGCAGTTAACGTCGTGATATTCCCGAAAACTTGGCCAGGCTCCATTCCACTAGCATATACGCGATCTCTAATATCAAATAAAATTTGTGGTGCATCATCCCCAAATGTTGCTGCCAGAGATTAATTAAGGTAGCAGACATATGCTTAAGGGCGTGCTGTTGTACAAAGGGCTCATAATTTCTCATTACTCCCCAAAACATCCTCCACACTGTAAATGGAATTACGACCCCACTGAGCAGCCTGGTTGGCTACTACCTTCTTCTCCTCATCCCCCACCTCAGATCGAACAAATGGGCACATACGCTCCTTAAATTTCCTCAAATCTCTATCTTCAAATCCGCAAACTTGCGTTTCACTACTAATTAAAGATGTCGGGCTGAAAAGCAATAGATGGAGAAACAACAGAAGAACCAGGTGGAATTGTCGCAGGCGCTTGCACCGAAAGAGAGAGGGCAGGAGATAGAGGTGACGAGACAGTAGGTGTACTAACAGTAACAGTTGCCACAGATGGCGAAGACAAAGAAGGAGGAGGAGGTGCCGAAGCCAAAGCCGTCGAAACAACGGCAGTAGATACAGGAACAGTTGAAACAGTAGTAGCAGGCTGCTGCGATGGCAAGGGGACAGTGGGATATATCCTCTGCGGAGCACATGGGGGCAGAGGTCGAGTGTCTAAGAATTCCTCCACAAAAGTGTCATTTTCCTCCTGAGCCAAATACAATTGATCAATTTGCAACCAAAATCTCCAATCTTCACATTCAACTCCTTTTTCCTGCTTTTCTCTGTCATATGCTACAGCTTTCTGAGTCATCTTTTTCCATTTTAAATCGTCTCTGCCGAGCTGCTTTCTGTCACGTTTTGAGGGAATCAAACATAGACTGTCTACTTTGTCTCTTAAATAGCTGTTCCTGTAAGAACTCAATCTTTTGTTCATCAAAAGTGCCCGTCAATAGCCACTGTAACTCAGCATTGTCCCTCATATATTTGTGCCATAATGTACTAAACATAATAGGGCCAAGACCATGCTTCACATACATATCAAAATTCTTCAGCCTTCTGGAGGCGCCGGCTGTGCTTCTTCTAATCGAGCATCTGTAGAACAACAGCGACAAAACAAAGAGAAAATCTAACTGATGCCAGGTATTTTCAAAAGGAAAGCGAGTACACTATTTATGCCTGACAAAGCAGTTGCAAATGCTTTTATCCAGAAACGGTCCTCAGACCGTACCAAATTCAAACCACAATGGTACCATATCCACAAAGAACCAAAGCAAACTCACCTGATAGGTGTAGCACAAACAAACCAATTCTCCACTGCCGACTCTTCAGACCAAACGCTCAGATCCAAGGGTTTTGCCATCCAGGACTCCAGTCGGGATGACCCTGGGCGAGTTACCGTCCGGCGGGACAGAAGGGGCAGCTGCGAGTATCAGGAACTCTACGTGCAGGGATCCCTGATCCATCAGTCCGAATCGACGATAGCCTCGACCCCCCCCCCATCCACGGAAAGGGGATGGGTCACTCACCCGAAGGAGTCCCTGTTCGGGCACCAACTGAAGGAAGTGGCCCGATTAGGGTCACCCGGGTCACTAATGACCACCTCTCAGCCTTCCATACCAAATGAAGAGTCGGTTAGACAGTAGAGAATACAAACAAATATCTGTTTATTCAGGTACACTCAGAGTAGAGCCCAGTCTGCCTAGTCACTAGGAGTGCTGCAGAGGGACTGACATCAGCAAGCATAGAGATACATTATGTACATTTCAGAACCAATGAAGGCACGCCCACAATGGAATTTTCCAAGCAGATGCAGCTAAACAATGAAGTACAGAGAATAAGTTTTGATTTTGAGGCCGGGCACACAATATCTACTACTCAAGGTCGCTCTGCCCATGCCCGCCACTAGACAAGTGGGAGAAGGACTCTATCTAGTGGGAAATGTATGCGCTAATAAGGACAGTGTATTCATTAGTGAAGTGAATCCCCAACAAGGGGAAATGAAACCCAACTGAGGCCTCTTCTCAGAAATGACGAAGGATTAGTTTTGATTATAACTAAAAATGGCGCCCACATAGAAAATGGCGCCGCAAATGCTAACCTACCTAGAACAATGCGCAAACATGAATGTTTCTATTCTAACAGATGGGGAAGTGGGACTTAGGATCTCCTACAGAAACTGGCAGAATGCCGGCCTTACAAGGGCTGTGTATATGGTTTGTGTACCATATTTCACTTTTTGTTGTTCATATAAATACTACTTTTGTCATAAAAGCAAGTATCTGGCGGGACATTCATTTACTGGGGTTGCTGGAGGTATTCTGAATCTTGGGCCCATGTTAGCCTTGAACCTACCTCCCCCTACCCTCTTAGAAGACTAAGACTGCTGGATCTGCGCTACCACTGAAGGTCAAGTGCTGAAGGGGTAGAACTTGGCCCTGTTGCTCAGGAACCATGGTAGTTCGGGCCCCAGGACATCAGGAGTAAAAGGCCTCAATGTCCTAGGTTGTGCCTAATAGCTCTTGCTTGCCCTCTGAAAGGGGTTACACCACTTATAGTATTTAACTAAAAATTTAACTACAAGGTCTGTCTCCTCCTCAATGCAATTTCCCTTCCTCTTCAACACAGGCAGCATTCTTGTTGAAGAAAGACACAGTGCAACTGTATGACCCAAAAGCTGCAGAGAAAAGAACAGACCCTATGGTGCAGGCAACCTTTATGTGGTTATATTATCAAGCCCTGGCACTCATATATACTGTATCATAAGTAAAAACTTTTATCAAAGGAACAAGCATATCAAAATTAGAATGGTTTAATATTTTCTTGTAGAGACTCCAGCCAACACGTGTTTTGTTGCTCGGGACAAGACACCCGCGACTTCTAGCAATATCAACAGTGCACAATTATATTAAGCTTCGTGCTTAAATATCAGGCTGCGTACTCCATCAGCCAGTGGCACGCTGTCTATTGCAGCGTCCACGCTTGAACAGACCCCGGCGCCTCAGTATGGCCGTAGTGCACTGTTGATATTGCTAGGATACTACCTTTCATTGATACATTGTTTATCCCAGCCACAAGTATAACCAGTCAGAAGGCTTGAAATATTGGGCCAGTCATATTAAGCCCTGAAGAAGTCGCGGGTGTCTTGTCCCGAGCGACGAAACACGTGTTGGCTGGAGTCTCTACAAGAAAATATTAAACCATTCTAATTTTGATATGCTTGTTCCTTTGATAAAAGTTTTTACTTATGATACAGTATATATGAGTGCCAGGGCTTGATAATATTATTGCTGTACAGATCCGTGGATCTGAACTGTGGGGTGTTGGATGATTACCTCCTCCCTGGGCACCTAATTCTACAATTATTCAACTAGATATACACCATTTAGAGAGAGCGCCATCTCCACCCAGGGCATAATCATCCCAATTAGTATCCCCAACCTTTATGTGGTTTTAAGGGAATATTTGTCTGATTTCTTCCAGGTTTTCTTCGAGGTAGATAACATTTATCTATTCACTGCCATGTAGATTCCCCCCTGTGTGCAAAGAATCTGCCCTGTATGCAGAAGTCTCCTACTCAATATTATGCAGAGCCTCCACTTAAAGTTAAGTTAAATGCAATAACTATATGATTGAAAATCATGATTATTCCGACTCCACTCCCTAAACTGAGGTGGTGGAGACATGTAAGTCTACGCTTTTGAGTAACTTTACACTCAGATTTTGTGAATAGCCAAGCATAGTAAAGTTACTAGAGTAAATTGCACATGTAAATTACTGTAAATTGAGCTTGTGAATATCTCTCAAAGAAGTTACATTTAGGTAAGCCTAGATCGTTAATTTGTTGATATCCACCGTTCCAGATTTACGGATATCTGCAAATCCAAAAATGTAAAAAAGTCAATGTGATTGGTTGAAAGAGCTTTTCTCCCATCGCCCATTTAGAATCCACAGATCTGGATTCCAGATTAGTTGCTTGGCTGTCTGCAACACTGATGTTACAGCCAGGTCTTGAGTCATTAAAAAAAGTTAGGAAAGGACACATAAGAGGACATGGTGATTATACCCTGACCTCAAGGCCCATGGGGAGTGTCCTCAAAGGTACCCTTCTTTTTGAGCAAAAATTTAAAAAAAAATCCTAATTTAGTAGTGGGATCTGCAGTTCCCAAATAGGATCTACGTATCCCAAAAATGAAAAAAAGAAAGGTCTGGTCAAAGGCAAGGCCCTGTGACCAGCCCCCGCTGTACAAGGCCAAAGGCTATGGGCAGCAAGGGTTAACTGCTTATGGAAGATGGGTATATGGCCTGCCCATAGGCTAGGCCCTGTGGCCAACTCACACTGTCCACTGCTAAAGGCTGTATGCAGTAGTGGTTGGCCACCCAAAGAGGGTTAGGTGCAGAGCCTGGTTAAAGGTCATATCATGTGGCAAAGTCCGCTGTGCATGGCTAAAAGCCATGCACAGCAGGAGTTGACCATCCATGTCAGTAGGACACAGGACCTGCAGCCAGCCCTGATGTGCATGATCTTTGACTCAGTGCAGCATGAATATACCACCCGTGGAGGGTTAGGTACAGAGTCTGGCCTGTGAAATAAATATGAATTTGCTTGATGTCATCAATGATGACATTTGTGCCATACACACAAAGGTGTGGTGAATAGATAGATAGATAGATAGATAGATAGATAGAGATAGATAGATAGATAGATAGATAGATAGATAGATAGATAGACAGATAGATCAATAGATAGCCAGCCATGAGGTGCTTCAGTCGGGTAAAACAACCCTCTCCTCAGGCAGGCATGCATTAATTAAATATCGTCACCTTAATAATTAGAACTGCTTTCATATTAATGAACTGTTGTACTTTTGAATGTGATAGGTTTAGTATATACTTTTTTATTTTTTTGGTTATTTCATATATGTTAACCCTAGTTAATCATTCACATGCAATTTAAAACATTGCTTTGCTGTTTATTTGTATGTATACAATTGTGTGTTATATATTATTTTATTTTTCTAAATATATTTCTAAATACGTTTTATCAATATTTTTGTGGACCGAAATTACTTTACTATTATTCTCTAATTTCCAATGTTATTATTTGAAGCACAATATTTTTATCAACTATATTTTTGTTGCCGATATTATTGTATCTTATGTAGGGTGTTTAAAAAGCAACACATTTGTAGTTTATGTTTTATTTTTTATAAAATAATTTTTATTGAGTAAAATACAAAGTACCAAAAGTACATAATACGTAAGGAAATAGAAATAATATGTTAAGGAATATAACGGATAAGATACAACCTTATGTAAAGGATTAAAAGAAAAGAGATTAGGGTACCGACTAGTTAATAACCATTTATACATTTTTGGATTTAGGAAAGAGAGAAAGAGATGAAAGATAGGAAGAAGAGAGGAGGAGAGAGGGAAATAGAAGAGAGGAGAGAAAGGGAAATCATTATTAGCATAGAGATGAGTGTGCAGATAAAAAAGTAGTAAAGGTAACCATAATAAATCAGATTTGATTTTTTGAGACAGTGATGAAGATGAGACAGTAGAGATTCTATGTCCATTACAAATAAAATTCCACCATGTTAACATACATATTTTTGAATTATCTTTCCAATGAGTAAGAATAACTTTAAATGCAAGAGCAATAAAGAGGTTGAATAATTTTAACTTCAACGAGGAGGCATGGAAATCAGCAGACATTGATCCCAAAAAACATTATGAATTGATAGTGGAATACAAAAAGAAATATCTTAGAACATTTAATCCATATGGAGTTCCAGAATTTGAGAACATTAGGGTAATAATATAACACATGAAGTAATGTACCAGTGGAGGAATGACATGACCAGCAAAGAGGCGATGAAGACGGGTTGATTTTATGAATAAATATGGGTGTCTGAACTGCTCTATTATAAAAGAAAAATAGTGATTGAGTAATATTAGCAGCTTTAGAGGTAGTAAGAACTTTGTGCCAAAAATTGTCCCATTTTGGAATTGAAAGAGACATCGAAAGATCTAATTCCCAGGCCAATTCGACTGATGATTTTGGTCTTTTAGAGTTAGGGGTAGATAAAAGTTTATATATAAGAGAAGCTTTCAGATTAAGATAAGGAGGAATATTATATAACAGAGTCAAGGGAATAAATGGAGTAACATTGGGGGGAAAAGTTTTGGTTATTAGAAATGATTGAAATCCCTGTGATAATTGGGAGTATTGGGCTAAGCAATCGGCGGGTAAATAATAGCTGTCTTGTAGTGTATTAAAAGGTATAACAGAATTATGTGAAATGAGTTGGTGGATATATAAAATATTCTTCTCCCTCCAGTGTTTGAAATAGAAAGACTTATGACGAAACTTGATAAATTTGTTGTACCAAGTAGAGGAGGCAAGAAACGCTTGGTGAAAATTGGAGCCATCTGTGAAAAGTGAGTGTATCAGGTGTTGGGAATGTTTTAAAATTGGGTTTCTGGAAATAAAGGTGCAAATAGACATAAAACAAGTATCATAGAAAGAAAATTAGTTTAAAAAAGAACGTTCAAAATTAATCCAACTAGGTATTGGTTCATCATGATATTGTCTGTTTAATGCGTAGATTTGTCTAATTAGAAAAGCAGTATGATATAATTTAAAATTAGGAAAACGTACACCCCCTTCGCTTTTTGGTTTACTTAATTTAGAAAGAGCAATACGAGCAGGTTTGTTGTTCCAAAGAAATTTAGTGCAGAGTGAGTTGATTTGATTAAAATAGTAATTGGGAATTTTAAAGGGTAGCATAGAGAGTAAGAATAAGATAAGTGTTACAATCATCATGTTGATGGTATCCAGTCTACCCCACCAGGATAAATAGAGGGGGAATCAGGAAGAAAATAAGTTTTGAATCTTAATTTTTAAAGTATTGACATTGTGAGAGAGAGTTTGAGAGATGGTAGAGGAGATCCAGACTCCCAAGAATTTAATTTTAGAAGAACACCATTTAAAATTTGTATCAGAAAACATGAATTGATAACATGAGGAATTTAAGGGTAAAATCTCAGTTTTAGAAAAGTTCAATTTATAACCAGATACTTTAGAGTATAAGTCAATTTCATGTAGAAAGGAAGGTGTAGTATCTTCATGTTTTGTTACTATGTACTATGTTATCTTGTTCCTAGCTGCTCAGCCAGTGTGAGTGTTTTGTATGGAATGTTGGTGTGTGGGCCATGAGTGGAATGCCCTGAGTGACTGGTATGAGTGGTGACAGTTGGTGGAAGGGCTGAGCAGCTAGCAGGCTGCTCCTGGTGGGGCTGATCTTAAGCTACATGTTATCTAAAACTCGTAGTCCCGTCGGCTCAAAATGGCGGATCCCGTGCTTTCTGCGCTCCGGGACTTTTACAAGAACAGCTGAGCATCAGATTCCATATCATGCAGCGGAGTTGAAGGACTGCGACCCGTGCACATCCTCGATGAGGTATTTTGCGAACTTTAGTCAAGTTTTCACGTTTCTCGACGACCGTTTCTTTGTTGCAGCCTGGCCTCAAGATGGCGGCCGTGATTGACTGTGTGCGGAGATTGCTATCTTAGCGTTACAAGGGATATATTATGCCGTCTCACCAAAAGAGGATCTGTCTTGGTTACTGTGAATGATGTGGTCAAATGTGGGAATCTCTTTTGAGAGCGTGACAAGCCCTGCCGCCCTCCAGCTGATCGGTGCCTGACCTTGGGATGGCTGCCTGGAGAAATCAAAGTACACGTTTGTTCATTGCGGTGCGATCGGGGAGGGCTCAGCGCTTGGACTCCCGGTTATTGTTTACAACCAGCGACTTCATAGCTTGTGGTCACAAACTGAAGTGCAGCGTTAACCAAAGCCTAGACCTGTGCAGATTATGCACCCTTGACTTTCGCTGCTTAGGCAGCGCGCCCGGACCTTCACAGCTGTGCAGCACTTAGTGCCAGCTGCAACGTTTAGACCTGCGCAGATTGCTGTGGCTACGTGCTGTGGCTGTGTGCTGGGGCTGCAGAGGCTAGTGAGGCCCCAAAGGCACGGTGAGTGCCAGGCCTTATCACTTCACAGCTGCCCAGCAAGTAGTGGGAAGCTGCACCGTTTAGGCTAATGTTGAGTTGGGGGACATACCTGGGCAGTTAGGAGTGAGATGCCCTCCCTTAGCCCTGACCTTCACAGCTGCGCAGCACTCAGGGCCAGCTGCAACGTTTTGACCTGGGTTGGGGGTCATACCTTGGCTGTTAGAAGTGAGATGCCCTCCTTTAGCCCTGACCTTCACAGTTGCGCAGCACTCAGTGCCAGCTGCAACGGTTAGACCTGCGCTGATGATGCACCCTTGACCTTCGCTGCTTGGGCAGCGCGCCCGAGCTTCACAGCTGCGCAGCACCAGGTGCCAGCTGCAACGTTTAGACCTGCGCAGATTGCGCACCCTTGTCCTTTGCTGCCTAGGCAGCGCGCCCGATCCTTCACAGCTGCGCAGCTCATAGTGCCAGCTGCAACATTGACCTGTGCAGATTGAGTCCTTCGCTGCTTAGGCAGCGCGCCCAGAACTTTTGGGTCATAGGACATTAGAGCCCTTCTTGGAGATGGCCAGTTTCCTATTGGGCTGTCCTGGCTCGATCGGTGGCCCATGGGATGAGTAATGCACATAATTGGCGTCCACTTTGCTCTCCTCTAACTGTGCTCTTGGTTGAGGTTTGATGTCCATTTGGGCCTCCTCCCTGGGGAGCCAAAGAATGTCCTTCCCCATCACTGCGATCCTATAGGCGACTCCCATTTCCATGCGGGTTTCCACATGGGGAGGTCCCAACCCCGGGTGGAAGGGTTTACCCCGGTATGATCCCACACCCTCTCCACTGCTGGAGACAAGCAAGCCGGCCTTCTACCCACCGTTACGATGTCTTATTAGGGAGTTAGACCAGAGACCCTGGCCCTGCATGTCTAGTAGCCTCCTGACCGCTATCTCATTGGATTATCCTCACTCGTCTTCCGGCTTAGGTGCCCTCCTCCTAATATTATTCTTTTCTGATCTACCGCTACCCTAGTGGCCCTCTTCTCCCTACCATGGATTCCATTCGTATTAAGTCGGGAGTCAACTGCTTCAAAGTCATCTATCCCCCAATCTGTCCAAAGCAGCAGCAAGACGATTCAAGCACAACACCATTGAACACTTCCCTGATTCCCTCTTCGTTGATCAATTCCATAATGGACACCTAGGGAAGCTAAAAAATGATTTAATTTTTTTCACCCATGACATCCCCTCCTGGTCCACCAGCTTCCTCAATTTCTTCAATGTCTCCTCCTCCTCACCCATCCCGCATGGACAGCGGCTAAAAATTTCCCCCTCCATGAGCTTTAAGGGCTCGCTCACCATAACACTCTACAACAATGGCACCGTCATGATTCAAGCGACAGACTTCTGTCTCTCCCTCTTCGACCATCTCTTCCACTCCCTTCGTCCAACCCGCACAACTATGATCTCCCCCAACTCTTCTTTGAACTCCTCTCCTTTCTCCCTTTCTCCCCCCAGACCCCCCGACACTCCAGCAGGCCGCTATCCAGAGAGGCTCAGGGCTACCCCTTGTTCCCCCAGCCACTGCTCCCTCATCTCCCTCCCTTCCCCCTTACCAAAATGCCCCTCCCCCTATCTTATCTTTCCGGCCTCTGGCCTCCACCCCCCTCCCCACCCTACACCTGCTCGATTCTCCAACATTGGCACCGCCCCCTATTCCCACTAAATCTGCCCTCCGCCCCCTCTTAATTCACCTCTCTTACCACCTGGTCTTCCCATCAACTGTCCTTACCTTCCCCCTTACCTCTCCCTTTCGCCTCATCCCTTTCCGCTCTTCCCCGTCCCCGTACCCTAAATTCTCCTCTTCCACCTCCTCTCTATCCTCAACCCCACCTTCCTCTTCCCTTGCCTCCCAACCTTGTCTCCCTCCCTGACAATTCCTTCCTCGTCTCTCCCTCTGACCTCGCAGTCCCTTGCTTCTCCCTCAATATCCCGCTAGTCAATTCCCCCCCACTCCACCTGTTACCTGTCCCCCTACATTCGCCTTGCATAGCCTTCAGTACCTATCTTGCACCATCCTCTCCTTTCTCCCCATTCCTCTGGCCCTCCCCGGACCCCCTGCCCTCCCCCTCCTTTACAGCCCCCTTTTCTGTCGGATCCATGCACATTCGGACCCCATCTGTCCCCCCGCCCACCCCGCCCGGGTCAGTTTCGTCTCCCTCTTCTTCCCTTACCTCCGGCCTTCTTCTATCCCCCTCCTACTCCACAACTTCCTCCTCGGACGTATGCCCTCTTCTCTTCCCCTCTGTTCAACTCCAGTAAAAAAATTCTCTTCCCACCACTGTTTCACCTTCCACTCCCTCTGTTCACCATCGCTCCTCACCCTCTTCCCTTGCTCCCCGACCCCCACCCATTCCCCCACCTCTCCCCTCCCTCCCTCACCCTCTGCACTCCCTCACTTATCCCATTCCACCACCCCGCCCCGTCCTCCCTCACCCTCTGCACTCCATTTCATATCCTGCTCCTCCAGCCCGCCCTGTCCTCCCTTACCTTCTGCTCCACCGCCCTCTACTCGTTCCCCCACCCCTCCCTGTCCTCCCTCACCCTCTGCACTCCCTTCTTTATCCATCGAGCCACCTAACACTCCATGCTCAGCTCTCCTCTCTCTGGAAAATAAACTGGACTCTCTCATCTATTCCATCTCCCAGCTGGTAGCGTCCATCTCACGTTTAAGCGCCAAGTTATCCCCTGTCCCTTACACCCTCCCGAGGAGTCCCTTGCTCGCACGCCCCAATAAAACCAATCACAGTCTGCCCTCTGCAGACATCACCAACTTACGGGCCAGCCTCAAGACCACCAACGTCACTCCCTCTCCGCCCTCCTCTCCTAAGAATTTTACGCAGTTTCCTATTCAGGTCATCTCCTCTGTCAGACCTCACCAACCTCCCTCTTCCCAGGCTCCCTCATTCAAGAATCTTATCCCTATCTCCCTGAACAACCCTAACACCCCCTTCACCAAAACATCTGCGTCAGAGCTGCACTGTTTGCTCCACAACTGCAGATCTGCAGTCAAACACAAAGTAGAAATTTCTGATACTATCACTCACCAAAATCTTGACATGATCTTCCTCACTGAGACCTGGTTTAATGACTCCTCTCATACTTTGTTTGATCTGTTGGTACCCACTGACTATTCTATCCTCAGAAATGACAGAGCAGACAAAATTGGAGGAGGTGTCGCTATCATTTTCAGAAACTCCCTTCAAATTAAAGCGGTCCCAACCACCCTCTTCCGTACATTCGAATGCCTTTCCCTAGAACTTCAAATACATCACGGCTCACCCTTTAGACTCCATGCCATCTACCACCCGCCTGGTTACTGCTCTTCCTTTGTGGAGGAACTGTCTGACTTCATCAGTGACCAACTCTCTCAAAGTGACAGACAGATATTCCTGGGTGACTTTAATCTCCACTGGGGCTCCTTGGAAGACTCGGCTGCCAACAAGCTTGCCTCCTTTCTCTCAGCCAATGATCTCCTCCAACATTGCTCGGAAACCACACATTCTAAGGGCTCTATTCTGGACCTTGTCATATCCAAAGAAGACCTGCTGACCACTGCTCCCCCATCCATGTAGACTGGTCTGACCACCTCCTCATTCCCTTCCGCTTTCACCTATCGCACGTTATAACTCTCGGCCAACCTAAAAGAGCTACCACCTGGTTCCGTAACACTAAGAACATTGATCTTGACACTTTCAGTGATTCCGCTATGCGGGCACTTCCCAGACTAGACCCTAGCGTGGATGTCAACGTTCTCACTTCTCAGTGCCTCTCAGTACTAGCAGCTGAAATCGACATTGTTGCTCCTCTCCAAAGCAAAAGGAAAAGACCCACCCCTCAGCACCTTGGTTCAATAAAGCGCTCTACGTTGAAAGGAAAAACCTTAGATTCCTGGAGAAGCATTGGAGAAAATCTCCTTCCTCCTCCAATCTCTCTCTTCTACGCTCAGCAAGATCCAAATATCACAATCACATCTTCCTTGAAAAAGCATCACATTTCAGATCCCTCCTTGACTCGGCTAAAAACAGACCCAAAAAACTTTTTGACCTCTTCAAAAACCCAAACTGTTCTCCTCCAACCATTAAGCCTGAGGATTCCTCGAAGAAAGCAGCAGATTTCGCTATATTCTTCGATGAAAAGGTCAAAACTCTGGTGGATCAGGTCGCCCAACCCCCCATGGAGGAGCGGAAATCCTTGGTCACCTGGCAGAACTTTGACGTCATCTCGGAAGATGACCTCCTCAAATGCATCCGCGAAACTAAACCCTCCAACCATTCCTCCGACCCCATCCCTAGCGACATCGCCATCGATTTCTATACCTATACTCTCTCTTACTGGACCAGGCTAGTCAATCTCTTCCTCAGTCAAGGCTCCCTCCCGGTTATCCTCAAATCAGGTCAGGTCACCCCTCTTCTAAAAAAACCCTCCGCGGATGCGACGACCTCAACAACTTCCGCCCTATCTCCAACCTCCCTTTTCTGTCGAAAATCACCGAAAAATGTGTCGCGAAACAACTTTCCTCACATATCTTGGAAAATAACCTCCTTGACGTCTTCCAGTCGGGCTTCATCCAAAATTGCAGCACTGAAACAGCCCTGCTGCATGTGATTGACGATGCGCTGCATATACTCGACGCCGGGGATTCATGTCTTCTGATTCTTCTAGACCTCTCTGCAGCCTTTGACACGGTTAATCATAGCACCCTCCTCAACACTCTTCAACAGAGAATGGGTCTGGACGGCACTGTGCTCAAATGGTTTGCCTCTTTCCTCTCGGACAGATCCCAAATGATCAAGATAGGGAACAGTCTCTCATCTCCCATGGCCGTAGGTCAGGGCGTCCCTCAAGGTTCTATCCTGGCTCCCACCTTGTTTAATCTCTACCTGGAACCTTTAGGGAACCTCCTAAGCAAATCTGGGATCCTTTACCATCTGTATGCGGACGACACGCAAATCTACCTTAAGGTGTCCTCTGCACACGATCTCTCCCTACTCAATTCTACCCTCAACTCTATTCACAACTGGATGTCAGCTCACCAACTCATTCTGAATCCCGCCAAAACTGAATTCCTCCTCCTCTCTACCTCTCTCTCACCTCCTCCTGTTCAATCTTGGATGGATCAGCTGAACCTTCTCAACAACAAACCCATCATTGTTGACAGCGCTAAATCCCTAGGTGTCATTCTCGACAAAAGACTCAACCTAATCGCCCACATCAACTCTATTGCCAAGAATGCACGGTACCAGCTGCGCCTTCTGTGGGGGATCCGTCGGTTCTTCCCGGAGAAAGACTTAAAACCTTGGTACAATCTCTGGTTCTCTCAAGACTGGATTACTGCAATTCTCTTCTGACTGGCCTACCCAAATCCCACCTCTCCCCTCTCAAATCCATCCTCCATTCAGCAGCTCGCTTCATTTCAGGGTCTAAGCAGAGCGACCACATCACTCCTATCCTGTCCTCTCTGCGATGGCTTCCGATCGAGGCAAGATCTATTTACAAAACTGCCTGCATCACACACAAAGCCTTACACACGTCCTCCCCTTGTTACCTGGCGAATAAATTGAAATTGTCCGGTGGCTCTCGCCCTTCTCGCAATGCGGAAAAGCTTCTGCTTGAGCCCCCGTCTTCAAAAGAGAAAGATCGATGGCTCAATCCTTCTCGGGCAATGCGGTAAGAATCTGGAACTCGCTTCCCCCACTGCTCCGTGCCACCTCCTCTACCCGGATCTTCAAAGCTGACCTCAAGTCTCTTCTATTCCAAAGACACTTCCAGAACTAATACGTTCGGTCTTAGGCCCCTCTAGGAAGTTCGCCCGTCAGTTTAAAGTTGTACTTTTGTCTGTTCATTCCTTACTTTGTGTGTTGTGTTGGTTTTTATGTGCGTGTTCCCCCAGGTTAAGTCCCCTGTGAAGTCACGCCCTCTCTACTACCTCTAGGAAGCTCTTCCATGATAGGAATTATGTATTACAAGCCTATAGAAGGGCCTTCTCAGTGTGCTTTGAGTTACTGCCACTTATTACAGTATTATGCCTTTAGTGGTATTTTGTACCCCATGTATCATATATTTTGTACCCCATGTACCCCTGCTGAATTCACGCCCTCTCTACTACCTCAAGGAAGTTCTTCCACTATAGGAAATTCTGTACTCCAAGCCTATAGAAGTGCCTTCCCAGTGTGTCATGTGTGACTGCCACTTATTGCAGCATTATACCTCCATTTGTATTTGGTATCCCTTGTTTCATGCACATCTGTCACTTTTTCCTATTGGAACTTATTCCTCTTTTTGTATTTGGTTTGTTTGTTTTTGCACAATTGTCACTTTTCTTCATGCAATGTAACGCTTGCCTTTGTATTATGCTCATTTGTATCCTCCTCCTTATGTAATGTTGCTAATCCTGTTGTGAAGCGCTCTGACACCCTCGGGTAAAGTCCGCGCTATATAAAAATGCATAAATAAATAAATAAATAAATCTACTTGAATAAATCTACTCTAACTACATCCTAACAGTGTGGACCTCCATACTACATATTTTTGGCATTGAGTTGGAGACTTGCTCACGCTCTACAGTGAAAGAGGCTTAAGATGACATCTACAAATAGTCAACATGTTTTGGAGAAGCGTCAGACAACACAAGGAAAAGTTCACACCTAGTCTGGGACACAGGAGGCCACACGGAAACAAAAGAAGCCACAAAGAAAACAAAAGAAACTGGAACAGCATGCCTTGCAGCCCCACCAGTGTCCATTACATCGGACAGCCCCAGCCCAAGCGTGCTGTACTCTGTTTATCTGGCACATTTTGACAAGAACTGCGCCTTCAAAGGAAGTAAGCAACATCATTTCTGACTTTCTTTCTGTCATCTCTTATATTAGCACTGCGCAAGGACATGAGAATGAAGTGTTATGCTGCACCAATTTGCTGTACATTCATAGTGACCATTTCAACAGCTCAGCAGAGACTGTCAGTTTCAGAACTACATGAAGCCCTGGTGTGTTTTTGGGTTAAAATGGTTCACATCTGGAAGGTCAGATACCCTATATTTGAATGTGTGTTCCCTGGATTGTGATACTGTCGGGCGGATTGCTGGCACAGAGCACCTTGCTCGGAATTTGTGTTCTGTTTGGTTCTATTTGCGAGACTTTGTTTTGTCCTATTTCGTGAGAATTTTGCAGCGTCTCACATCGGAGACAGCAATTGCCAGTGTGGTCGTTGGACCCATGCACACACCCCTGTGGTTTGTGACCGGCGTCAATCTCAGAATTTGCCCTGGTGTCGGCGCATTTTTTGAGACATTGGAGGTGAGACATTATTTTTGTCTCTTATTATTTGAGGTAAATTGAGACATCTATAATTGACAGTTAAGATGCTGTTACTCTGATTTGAAACGGTGGCGCAAGGTTGCGTCTGGCATGCGCACACCTACCGTCATCATACACATGCGGGAGTTCCAGCTTCGAACTTTTCAACACCTTGGATCCTGGTGAACTGCTAGAGGACTCATGGCAGCATGTACGTGCCGTGAACCATCCGGCGCACGTCAACACTGCGTGCCCCCATCTTGTGTTTGGAGGCACCACCGAAGGTCTGGAGCAGCAGCGACGTAGTGTGCTGTGGTTCCGAGCACTTCTACGTGTTTGCTGCCAACCACGTTGTGTTTCATTGACATTACAATAAAGCTTAGTTGAAGTTGAAGCTGACCGGGAACGTCGTTATGTGGAGATCAGCTTCATTTCATTTCATTTCTTCTTGAATAGTCAATTGAAGCAGCGAGAAATTTCAGGTTCTTTCTCTATTTTAATTTTCTTGTGCATGTACATGGAAGTACTCAGTGCACAGTTGTGGAGCAGCTACTAGTTCTGCATGGCGACACTAGCAATGCGACTTAAGAGGATGCCAGCTTTTGAATATTGCTATTGTTTGAAGCAATATGCTATCAACACGCAGCACTCTTAGTAATGACTTCCATTGTTCTTCCTGGAAATGTCAGGTATTGTGTGGGCTGAAGCAACCGCCTATTTTATTCTAGAGACATTTAGTGCAAGAGACTGCTGCACTTTTGCTACACACAGTGTGTGGTGCATCTGCCATCTACTGTTAGCACCTTAAATTAATGGTTAGCCGACTATGCAGTTTAATGTTGGTAAAGCTACTGTGTTTGGAGCAGATTCGTTGTTCAATTGTATTTACCTAGCCCATTTTTATGTGTTGGGTGGGCGTAGCAAGCCTTACAGAGGCTAGCATGTGTGATGTGTTTTGGCTTGTTTCTTTCAAGTTATGTATCCCTTGCTTTGGGATGGGAATGGGTTCAAGTCCCATGTCCTCACTGTTACAAGTTATGTATCCCTTACTTTGGGATAGGAATGGGTTTTAGTCCCATATCCACACTGTGAGCCATTTACCCCTACATGAGGGTTGGCTTTAGGGTTTGTTTCCCTTTCATGCTTGGAATGGGTATTAGTCCCATGTCCATACATTACGTCAATGTACCCTTATATGAGGGTTATCTTTCAAGGTTTTGGTTTTTTTTACACAGAGAATGGATTTTTAGTTCCATTTGTTGCAAGGTTTTTGTTTCTTGTGTGCATAAGCCACCATGTGCCGCACATTCGTCCTACACAGAGTGTGTTGTCTTGGGTGTTAGTCCCATGTACATCTTTGGCAACTTGTTGCAAGGTTTTGTTCCTTGTGTGCGTAAGCCACCATGTGCTGCACGTTAGTTTTTGTTGTAATGGGTGTTTTCACTACCTTCTTTGGGGTTTTGGTCTCTTTGGTCCCTTATTTAGGGGCAGGAATTTGGGTCTTAGTCCCTTTTTCCACATTTTTACATTGGTCTTTTTCCTTACATGGGGAGTTTTCATATTGTGTTTGTATTTTTCTTTATTAAAGGAGGAGGATGGGTATTTTGTATGTATCTTTCCTCCTTGTGTGATTCTTTTCCCTCTCGTGATGTGGTTTTACTGTTCATCCCTGGGCTATGAACCATTTACTTCTGTGTACATTGTTGTTTATAGTTTTTAAAGTTTAGTTTCATTATTCTTCTATTTTATAGGAAGGAGATAATGTAGTATCTTCATGTTTTGTTATTATGTACTATGTTATCTTGTTCTTAGCTGCTCAGCCAGTGTGAGTGTTTTGTATGGAATGTTGGTGTGTGGGCCATGAGTGGAATGCTTGAGTGACTGGTATGAGTGGTGACAGTTGGTGGAAGGGCTGAGCAGCTATCAGGCTGCTCCTGGTAGGAGCTGATCTTAAGCTACATGTTATCTACTTGAATAAATCTACTCTAACTACACCCTACCAGCGTGGACCTCCTTACTACAGAAGGCAATGAGATTAAGGGTTTTGAACGGTAAATCAAAATATCGTCAGCATAAGCAGATAACTTAATTTCATGAGAGTTATGTTGGAAGCCAGTTATCAACGGAATACAACGAATGCATTCAAGAAAAGGTTCAAGGCATAAAAGGAATAAAAGGAATAAAAGGGGAGAAAGGGGACATCCTTGCCTAGTACCCTATGTAGATTTAAATAAGGGGATAAAAAGCCGTTGACAGAAACACATGCACAGGGAGCTGAATACAGTAATTTGATGAATGAGATAAATTTGGGGCCAAAACCAAACCAGTGAAGAGATTTGAACATAAACTGCCAATTTATACGGTCAAAGGCTTTTTCAGCATCAAGGGATAACGCAGCTAAAGGATCAGGATATTGTTTTGCCATAGTAAGGATATTAGAAAACATTCTAGCATTGTCAGAGGTGAGCCTACCCTTAACAAAGCCAGATTGGTCAGCTTTTACCAGCAGGGGTATAACATCATCTAACATAGAAGCGAGAATTTTAGCAAAAATGTTGCAGTCATAGTTGATTAATGAGATCGGACGATAATTTTGACATAGGGAGTGATCTTAATCGGGTTTGGGGATAATTACAATGAGAGCATCAACAAAGGAACCCTCGGGTTTGGAGTGTAATCGAAAAGAGGTGAATAGCTCATGTAAGTGTGGAGCAAAAATAGAAGAAAAGGAAGAGATAAGTTCAATGGAAAAACCATCAGGGACAGGAGTATTAGCGTTTTTAAGAGATTTAATTGCAACTAAAATCTCCTGAAGTGTTATATCTCTTTCCAAGAGGGCCATAACATCAGGTATAGAGCGAAGGGGAGGGAGACCATCAAAGAACATTTGAATATTATTTTCGGAAGGATGGGTGTCTTCCGTGTATAGTGAGTGATAGTAGGTTTGGAATGTCAGAGTGTAGTAGAGTGTTAGTGCGGTCATTAAGAATAGGTCCAATGGTTTTCCTTTCCTATTTGACTTTAAAATAGTTGGCCAACAGTCTACCCGCTTTGTTCTGACCCCAATGATATTTGGATTTTATTTTTAGTAAAATATTACATGCATCAGACGTAGCTAATTTGTTTAAGTCAGATTTTGCCTTAATGAGGTCCCAAAGGTTATCAGGGGATTTAGAAGTGTAATAGGCATGTTCAAGGGTTTTGATATGTGTTAAAATGGAAAGGTATTGGGAGTTTAATTTCTTTTCTTTCTGGCAGTATAGGCAATGGTAAAGGCTCTAAAAGAGGCTTTAAAGGCATCCCAGTTGTTATGAATAGAGGTATCCCTTGGTTTGTTAAATTGAAAAAATTATTTTATAAAAAGGAAGCATCTGAAATATACATTTGGTCAGATAATAGGGAATTATTGAATCTCCATCTAGCATGTTTGAGAGTAACAAGGGATAAATCAAAAGAAACTGAAACAGGGGCATGATCAGAAATGAAAATGGAGCCAATCTCAGAAGTTTGGAGAGTGGGAAGTAAGGTTTTTGAGATCAAGATATAATCTATGCGCAACTTGGTGTGGTGAACAGTTGAAAAATATGTAAATTCCTGTTTGTCAGGATTACTAGTTTTCCAGGCATTATAGAGTGGACGAGAGGTAAAAGCCGCTTGAAATGCTTTGTGTGATTTATCTGGTTTGAATTTATAATCTGATTTTCTATCCCAAAAAGGGTCCATCCAATTGTTGAAGTCTCCAGCAACAATAATATTAGGGTTAGTGATTGAGGATAATTTTAATTTAATAGTATGCCAAAAGTCCGTACCAAACTTAACTGGTCCATAAATATTGAAGAAGGTGATTTGTTTATTATGAACCGTAGCATTAAGTATTACCCATTGTCCACTCGCATCATTTTCAGTAGATACAATTTGCAAATTTAAAGATTTATGGCAGAGGATGGCAACATCACCCTTGCGGTTGACAGCCGAGGAGAAGACAACCTGACTCACCCATTGGCGTTTGAGTTTGAGAGATTCAACATCATTACAGTGGGTTTCTTGCAATCTGACAATTAAGCTTCGATAAATGAGAAAGTACCTTTTGACGTTTGACAGGGTGACCCAGACCACCAACGTTCCACGATCCAATAGTAAGCATAGTGATGTTTAAGGGACAGAAGTAAAACACAATGATGACAAACTGCAGGGAAAAACAAAGGAGACAATAAGACGCCAATCATTAAAAGAAGGGTAGCATGATGAAATTAATAAGGACACAAGGATGTAAAACAAATATGTACACATGTGAATTAAAGGACAGGAGACACGAGGTAGGAAAGAAAGAGGAGATTGAGAAAGATGGTATAAGGGTAAAACAGATGAGAAGAGAATAGAAAAAGTATTGAGAAGTAATCAATCAATCAATGAATCAGGGAATTGTAAGCGCGCTACTCACCCGTGAGGGCCTCAAGGCGCTGGGGGTGGGAGGGGTGTCCGCCGGTCTGTTTTAGCCGAAGAGCCAGGTCTTGAGGGTCTTTCTGAAGGTGTTCAGGGAGGGGGCGCGTCTGATGTCTGCCGGTAGCTTGTTTCAGGTCTTGGTTGCGATGTGAGAGAAGGATCTTCCGCCCGCTCTGGATCTGTGGATGCGCGGGGTTTCGGCCAGTGCGAGGTTGGAAGATCAGAGGTTTCTTTTGGGTACGTGGAAGTTGATTCTGTCATTGAGGTATTTGGGTCCGTTGTTGTGTAGGCATTTGTAGGGGTGAGTGAGGATCTTGAAGGTGACTCTTTTCTCCACGGGGAGCCAGTGGAGACCTTGTAGGTGTTGGCTGATGTGTTCGTGCCGGGGGATGCTGAGGACGAGTCTGGCGGCGGTGTTTTGTATTGTCTGGAGTTTGCGGAGTAGGGACTTGTTGATACCGGCATAGAGTGTGTTTCCATAGTCCAGTCTGCTGGTGATGAGTGCGTGGGTGACTGTCTTCCTTGACTCCGGGGGGATCCATTGAGGATCTTGTGGAGGATGCGGAGGGTGTTGAAGCAGCTGGAGGTGACGGCGATGACCTGTCGGTTCATGGTGAGTGACGAGTCGAGTACGATGCCGAGGTTTTTGGCGTGGTCCGAGGGGGTGGGTGGGCTTCCGAGGGCAGTCAGCCACCAGGTGTTGTCCCATGCTGAAGGGGTGGTTCCAAGGACGAGGACTTCTGTCTTCTTGGCGTTGAGCTTCAGGCAGCTGTTGGTCATCCAGACTGCAACGTCTTGCATTCCTTTCTGGAAGTTGAGTTTGGCGGTGGTGGGGTCTTTAGTGAGGGAGAGGATGAGCTGGGTGTCGTCAGCGTAGGATACGATGTTGAGGCCGTGTTGTCGGACGATGGCTGCGAGGGGGTCATGTAGATGTTGAAGAGGGTAGGGCTCAGTGATGATCCTTGTGGGACTCCGCAGGTGATTTTCATGGGATTGGAGAGGAAGGGTGGCAGTCTGATCCTTTGGCTCCTGGAGAAGTAAGGACAGATCAAGGACATAAAGCCAGATCTGAAATAAGAAGAGAGGGAGATATGAAACGGGCATGTTCACACTCGGAGACAAGAGCAACAATGATAAAGAGGGAACTAAAAGAGAAAAAAGAATATAAATAATAAGATATTAAGGCCGCATCACCTATGTGTAAAATACAAGAAGCAAGAGACCACAACCGGACATGAAAAGTCTAGAAGTATCAACAATTTAGCAATTTAAGAACATTAAGCATTTGTGTCCATAGGTGTTCTGGTGATGGATTGTAGAAACTGTTTTAGTTTAGATGGATCTTCAAATGAGCGAGAGACCCCTTCATGCTTGATTTTACAAAGACAAGGATGTAATATGCCATAACGGATGTTCATGGATCTTAACTGAGGACGCGGAGCTAAGAATTCCTTGCGTCTGGCATTGGTTGCGTTAGATAGATCCTGTGAGATGAAGATATTATGACCAGACCATACAAGACGATGTTTTTCTCTAGCAACCTTTAATACATGCATCAGGTCGGTGAATTCTAAAAAGAGCATTATGATACCGCATGGTCTGCTCGATTGAGGTTGAAGTCGACCAAGAGATTGTGCCCGCTGGATATTATGAGGAGTAGAGGATTGAAGGTTAAGAAGGTCAGACAAAAATTTCTTTAGAAGGAAAAGAAGATCCGGACCCTCAACATTTTCAGGTAGGCCATACAGACGAAGATTGTTTCTTCTGTTACGATTCTCAAGATGCTCGGCGTGAAGCTTAAGCTTGTGAATTTCTTGATCCAGCAAGGGTACTTTCATGGCTACATCCTGAAGATCACTTATACGTTGTTCCATTTCAGACATTTTACCCTCCATGTTAATCCATCTGTCTTCAATCAACTGCAGTTTTTCATTGGTGGTGTTCATAAACGGTTTTAGAGCACGCAATTAATCTAAAATTGAGCCCAGAACCGGATTTGAGGATGACTGAACCGGAGATGGAGGGTCATTTTGGCTCTTTTTGGTTTAGTGCCAGATGAAGATGTTTTCATGAGAGACAGAGAGTCACTAGCCATCTTGACGATATGTATTTGACATCGAGGAAGTTTTTTGATGATGGAGGTCCTTTGCAATAAAGCAGAAAATCACAGATATAGGATTCAATGAAAATATGAAATGTTCTATCACTGTATTAAGGAATGTCACAACCAGATCCTAGGAAACAAAATTATAACAATATGGTAGATTATATAGCAATAAGTTTTAGGAGCATCCACCAACTTGTAAATAAGTAGGAAATATGAAATAGGATATGAAGTGTCAACTGAGATAGCGGCTCACATAATTTGAACGTGATCCAGCGCTAACAATAAAAATTATTCTCCTATATGCTTCGGTCATCCAGGTGCAACTATTCCTCCAACACACAAACTATATCCATATGACGGTGGGGCCCATAACACCGCACATACATTCACTTACTAATTTATTCCCTGGATTTCCTCCGTCCTTAACCTAGGAGAAAAACGATTCGCTGGAAGGAGACGGGATACCTCTTTTAACATGACATAATGCTTCTCATTTAGTTTAAGGTATTCCGCTCATTGGTCGATGGACCAACTAGTAGGAATCAGTTGATGGTGATTAAGACCAGCTCAATCACAATAAACTCTTTATCAATTTACCTTAATCATTGAGCTAAAGAATCACTGAGTCATTTGTTTAAAGAATAATAAAGTTTATATAAAGTTTCGAAGCAAGAAAATAAGGTTAAGCTTATTATTCATATTATTACATTTATCATCAATATAAGAATAAATTGAAATTGCAATGCATATCTATTAGACGGAAAATAAGATTGTCATAGTAAGAACTCTAAAAGATCAATCTATATGTCTTGAAAAATCTAATAGTTCCAAATGAAAAATCTATCAGGAATAAAAAGGTTCTCCTAAAGCAGCATCTTATACTCAACTGGAAAAGAAAAATAGCAGCAGCAGCATCAGCTCATCAGCATCAGCAACCGCAACTTCACCCATCTACAGCATCTAACTTCTCCTGCATCTAACTCTCCAGCATCTACGTCAACAGCAACTCCGTCAACAGCATCCTAACCCCTCCCACCAAGAGTAGGTCTTCTTATACCCTAATTCTAGCTTACTGAATAAAAATGTTGCATCTTCATGGCGTGATTCTTTCTCATTGGTTCACTCAGGCCCATATACATTTTAATCAAACTTTCTTGTCTTAACCAGTTCCTTGTGGAATGTCCATGCTTGCATCGTTTCCCACAGTTCATAACATTGCTCATCCGTTTCGATCAGTCCAATTTGTATCTTTTTCTGCTACTTTTTAGATTCAATAGTTCCGTCCATTTATTCAGTTTGACTTCTCACGCTTCTTGCTGATCATCTTGGCACACATCTGCTCAGAAAGGTCACAATAGCCTTGACCATACTTCCGTCTTAGCCTCTCAGCACAATCACGTGTTCATCCTTTTCCCCAGCCTTTCTCCTCTATCACATGGTTTCCTGCTCATGCGTACTCTAGCAAATGGCGGCCATTTTATATCGCTGCTCAACAGGCCTAAGCGCACTATTTTCAAAGATAAACAAAATATTGTTAAAATAAAGAATATAAACCCTTTTGTTTCCCTCCCGTCTTTCTACGTACCCCAATTAGGTATTACCTAGCAGAAAGCAACATATAAAGCCATCCCTTACTTACCATCGCTTTATTTTGCAACCACACGTTTTATTTAAAAAGCACAGATCATGCGTTTATTATTTTATTAGTACGCAAATATTATGTTATGTTAAACACGTAAACAATTATAAGTTGATTATCTTGCACACAAAATAGCGTGTTACCTTTAACCCCTTACATGTAACATACATTGTTGGTTATTTACTTAAACGACCATGTTTATTAATTATTTTACAAAAAATATTAGGAGGTTAAAAAAATGTCATTCACCCTGCTCCATCAATTCCCCCCTTTGGTGATTTTTAATATCACCACAAAACCCAAGTTATACAATTCTTTCAGACAGCATATATCTTTTATCCGTTTGCTTTTGTTAGTTTACACAACTGTATCCCTTTCAACTTGTCTCTTCGTTTTCTTGTACATGTTCTCTTTTATTTCTTCTAACTCTATTTCATCCATTTCTCTCTCTCTCTCCCTGTTTATCATGTTTTCTTTTTCTATTTTATTTTGTCTTCTCCTTCTCTTTATACATGTTATTTCAAGCTTCAGTACTAAAATTATTAATATTATCATGGTTGCTATTATTATAACTTTCCCTATTATTAATCCACTCATTCTTGTTAACCAATTTATTACTGAAGAAAACCCTTTACCAAGTTTTCCCCATGCACTTTCAACCTCCAGTGGAACAAGTTCTTTGTGCAAACTTGTAATATTTGTTATATACTTCTGTATATTTTCACTTTTATCTGGAATGTAAGTGCAACAATGTTGGACTTTCAGCATTCCACAGACTCCGCCCTCTTTTGCCAAAAGAATGTCAAGGGCAAGTCGATTTTGCATCACCATAGCTCTCATGGCAACCATCTCGGTATTTACCATCAAGAACCCTCCAGCTGTATCTGTAGATAAACGATCTACCACTGTGGATAATTTCCGAATTCTAAATGCATTCAAAGATATTCCCACTGCTGGTATCAATGCGCCAAAAATATCACCTACTATTTCTGAAAAACTTTCCCTCTTTCTACGTGTAAAGGTATTTATCATTTTGTGTGTTCCTTTTTCTTTTCTATCCATATGAAAAATCTTTGGAAAGACCAGGCCTAAGTAACATGACCCATACCAATGGTCCGGCAACCTATAATAAGCCCTATTTCCGCAAACATAATAGATCCCTGGAAATATTGGATCTTTTCCCCCTTTGAATCCCCATCCACCTATAATTTGATAATTGTCATGGCAAATACTGGAACCCACAAAATAATTGTCATATCTTGTCTTATTTCTTCTAATGCACAACCTTCCCTGTTGGGGCCAATCCAGAGTCATAGCTGCATTTGTCTTTTTCTTGTCATGATTGTCTTCCTCAAACGCCCAAAGAGGTGTTTTTGTCTCTTCTATCACTTTTCTTTGAAATTTCACTCTTCTCTCTTCAACCATCTCTAAAAATACTTTTTCTTCCTTCTTTAACTCACAGGTAAGGTTGTATTTTACTATATTATCTAATGTTAAAATCTTATCTTCTAAAAAATATTCACCAAACGTTTTTCCCTCTTTTATTTTGTTTAGCTCGGGAACTACAGAAACTTTCGCAAAAATCTTATCTATTTCAGTGTAATAATATTCTAACCTACCTGTTTTATAAAATAAACTTGCTAAAACACTACATGTTATTCCATACGTCAAAGGGAGGTGATGATAAGTCACACCCTCTGCTACAGATGCAGGCAACTGCATACAAACATAGCAATCTCTTACATCCATTGTTTCGACATACTCATATAATAATTTAGTAAAAACATTCTTAGAAAAATCTGTTATTGATTTGTCCTTGTGTAATTCTGCACTACTTTTTAATATAACTGGTTCTTGACTGAGACTCCTTTTTCTTTCTCGGTGTTATTAGAAGTTTCTACTACAGCTAAACTAATTGGAATAGTGATTGCTAAAACCACCCATACTGTCATTAATAATCCTGAACAAAAGCAGCACATCTTACACCATCTACTTAAAACTCACATTTACATCTTCTATCTCTAGTATTCTCCATTTTGTTTTATAACCTTATTTATTTGTTTTTCAGAAAATTGTGTCACTACACCTCAGGAATGACTTATTTGTCACTCTGTACTCCAATGTTTTGTCTTTGCTTGGTACTTTCTTTTAATTCTTTTTCAGAATTCTTTCTTTGTCATATCCGGTAGAAATTCGTCAGATCCAGTGTTTTTGTCAAGTCCGGTAGAAACTGTTTAAACTTCTTCAGGTTTGTTGCACCTCACCTTCACCCATTAGGTTTCTTTGTTCTGGGTTCTCGTGAGTGTTCTTTTCTTCTTTGATATCAGTCAAAGCTAGATACAACCATTCAGGCGATCTATACTTCGGATTTACCTTCTTTACTCTTTTCGTTTTCTGCAAGTGTTTTCCACCTTGTTTTTCTTGCTCTCTCTGACTTGTTATTTCATTCACTTGTTCAGCACTTTTCCCATCTAACCTTATGATTATGTATCTTAATTTTCTTACTTCGTTGGGCCAATTGTCTCCTTTTCTTGGCCTTTTTGCCTCACTTCCTTTTTCCTCTCTTTCTGTTTTCCAATTTCTTTTTCTGGACTCTAGTTTTTGGTTTCTTTCTTCTCCACTTTCTTCAGACTCTGTTTCAATTCTTTCGTTATTGCCTCTTATTTTGAAACTTATAATTTCATTTTCTTCCTCTACTTGTGGTTCTTTTCTTATCTTCCTTCGTTCACCTATTTCTGTCCCTCCTCGAGTTTCTTCCGAATTTGTGTCAGTCTCTCTATCTGATTCTAATTTTCCCTGTTCTTTTGTTTGACTATTTGTCCCTATTGCTCCTCGGGGATCTTCCGAATTTTCTAATTTTCTGTTTGAAACTCTCCCTTCTTCATCTATTAATATTATCTCCGAAGTATTTTTACCTCAACTTGTACTTGGTTGCTCACTGTTACTATCTTCTGGCTCAGTTTCTTCTCTTATGCTTTCAAATTTCCAATTTCTTTTCAGAATTTCTTCACAATCCGAATGATCTGTATCAGATTCTGAACTGGTATCTGATATTTCCAGATGTCGACTTACAGGTCGATCTTCAAGTTCTGGAACTTCAGCTATTTCCTCTACTTCTTCTGTCGTTGCACTTGTAGTTGGGTCTTCCAGATGTCGACTTACAGGTCGATCTTCAAGTTCTGGCACCCTGTTTGTTTCTTCTTCTGCTTCTGATGCTGAACTGTTATCTAATACTTCCAGATGTCGACTCACATGTCGATCTTCAGGTTCTGGAACTCTGATGGTGTGACTGGCATGCACCCAATGTTTCACTCCTGCACACTTGACTGCAGTGGTTGTCACCAGGATCACTTGTCGTGGTTCGTCCCAGCGAGGAACCAAACAGTTTCTTCTCCTGTGGACGTTTATGCGGACCCAATCTCCTGGATTCAAGTCGTGAGCTGGTTTTCTTTCAAGAGTGGTCGCATCCGGTCCAACCTGATGAAACACAGAACGCACCACATCAGCCAATCCTTTGCAATAATCCAGCACTAGATCATCAGTTATAGTCAGTAGTTTGTTGACAGGTACTTGTGCTTGTCTCATTGCTCGTCCCATAATTATTTCATGGGGACTGAGTCCAGTTTTCCTTTCCGGAATACTTCTGATTGTCATTAAAACTAATGGCAAGGCATCTGGCCATTTGAGTACTGTAGCTTGACACATTTTTCCTAACCTGTTCTTAATTGTTCCATTCACTTGCTCTACTATTACAGAAGCCTCTGGTCTGTATGCACAATGCAGTTTCTGTTTAATACTAAGTGCTTCACAAATCAGTTTAACTAACTCATTTTGGAAATGTGTTCCTCTATCTGTTTCAATCATGACTGGAAAACCATACCTCGGAATAAATTCTCGCAGCATAAGTTTTGCTACCGTTATTCCATCATTCCTTCTGGTTGGGTATGCTTCCACCCAACGGGAAAACAAACAAACGACCACTAGGACATACCTTAGTCTGTTGCAAGGTGGCATTTCAATAAAATCCATTTGCATTCTATTGAACGGACCTCCTTCTCGTCCTATTGTTCCTAGACTCACTACTGTCTTCCTTCCTGGATTTAACTGTTGACAAATAAGACATCTCTGACAAAGACTCTCAGCTATGGCTCTGAATTTTGGATTATACCATGTTTGTCTAAAAAGTCTGATCATTGAATCTCTCCCAATATGGGCTTGTCCATGGTACATCCGTGCCATGTCAGAAATCATGCTATCAGGCATAACTGGTCTTTCATCTCTGTAAACCCAAACATCATTTTCTTCATGATTTCTACATCCTGCTTTTATCCATGTATCTTTTTCCTCATCATCTACAGCTTCCTGTAACTGTCTCACCTCATCCCATGTCTCAACAGGGTTAGTAAAAGCAAAGGACAAGAAATATGCTCTCTTTCTCGACTTTTGTTTAAAGAAACCACATTCTTTGCACAGTACTGTGCAATCTCGTCAGCATATTTATTACCGACAGTTATGTAGTCTTCCCCATTTTTATGTGCATTGCACTTCACAACAGCAATCTGTTTAGGCAGCTGTATCGCCTCAAGCAACTTTTTCACAAAATCTCCATTTCTAATTGGCGTTCCTGCAGACGTCAAGAAACCTCTTTGTGACCAAATCTGACCAAAATCATGCACCACCCCAAAAGCCGTACTGGCTATCTGTCACAATCGTAACCCGTACATTTCTTCCCAACTTGCATGCTTGAATCAGAGCTACTAGTTCTGCGACTTGGGCAGACCGTATTCCTTTCAGACAAGATGCTTCCATTACAGTTGCTACTGTGCAAACTGCATATGCTGCACTTAGAACTCCATCATTCGTTCTTAAGCATGAGCCATCCACAAACAGAATATAATCTGACTCCTTTAAAGGCTCATCTCGTATGTCAGACCTTGGTTTTGTACAATATTCAAGCACATTCAGACAATCGTGATCTACTTCATCCATTTCAATTATACTTTCTTCATCTGGTAAAGATGTCGAAGGATTCACATTCATACATCTGTCAATGGTCACATTATCTGCACTCAAAATTACTTTTTCATACCTAGTCAGCCGACTATGTGTCATGTATTGGGTTTTCGTTGTTGTCAAGAGAATTTCCCCAGAATGGGGAACATATACTCTCAGTGGATATCCCATCACTATGCCTTCACTCTGTTCCAGACTCACACAAGTAGCTGCAACTGCTTTCAAACATCCAGGCAACGCTTTCGCTACAGGGTCTAAAACAGCTGAAAAATATGCAATGGGTCTTTTCATAGTTCCATGTCTCTGTACCAAAACTGAAAATGCGCATCCATCTCTTTCACTGCAATACAACTCAAAATCTTTCTCATAGTCAGGCATTCCTAATGCTGGAGCCTCACACAATTTCTTTTTCAGCTCTCTGAATGCTTTCATTTCTTCATCATTCATTTCAAACGGATCTTTAACATCCTTCTTTGTCAGTTTTTGCAATGGTTTAGCAATCAGCGGAAAACCGCTTATCCATTGTCGACAATATCCAACCATTCCCAGAAACATTCTTACCTCTCTTTGCGTCATTGGAGCTCTCATTCCTTGAATCATTTTTATTCTTTCAGTCGTTACCTTTCGCACTCCTTTCTCAATTTTATGCCCTAAATATTGGACTTCTTGTTGACAAAACTGCAATTTTGATGGGTCACTTTATGTCCTCTTTTTGCTAAATGATTCAGCAAAGCAATTGTATCATTGACACATGCTTCCTTTGTTTTTGATGCAACCAGTAGGTCATCAATATACTGAACCATCACTGACTTTTCTGGTATTTTTAAATCTTCCAACGATTTCTTTAGAATCTGATTAAAGATTGAGGGACTTTCTGTGTACCCTTGAGGAATTCGGCACCATGCCAAAATACGCTCTCCAAACCTAAACGCAAATAGTGGCTGGCTATCTGGATGCAATGGAATAGAGAAAAATGCATGACATAAATCAATTACTGTGTACCATTCTGCTTCACGTGGAATCTGGTATAGAATCACAGCAGGGTTCGGTACTATTGGGCAACAAGGCACAACAATTTTGTTTACCTTCCTCAAATCCTGTACAATTCTATATGTTCCGTTTGGCTTTTTCAGTCCCATTATTGGCGAATTACATGGACTGCTCATGATTTCTTTTCGAATCCCTTGTTCAACCATTTTATTTATTACTGGCGTTATTCCTTCAATTATTTCTGGTGTCAATTTATACTGGGGCGTATTTGGGTAACTCGTTCCCTCTTTCACTGTTATTTTAACGGGATCTACTTTCATTAATCCTACATCTTCTCCTGTAAAGTCCCACACTTCTTCTTTCACTGTCTTTTTCAATTCAATTGGGATTTTCTCTGCATTAAATACAGGAAACAAATCATTTACTTCTGGTTCTAAATTCACCATTGTCATTTTATACAGCGCATCTTCGTCTGGGGTCTGAAATGCAATTCCGTCTGGGGTACAATAGATAGTGCAATTCATCTTGCACAATAGATCGCGTCCTAAAAGGTTCACGGGACTACAATCGCATACCACAAATCGGTGCATTTCACTAAATGGACCAATCTTTACCTCCACTAATTTAGTAAGAGGCGTCTTAATTTGCTGATTTGAAACTCCAACTACTTGGATATGTTCACCTGAGAGAGGAAGGTTTGGAATTTCCACTGACCTAACAGTAGAACGGGTAGCTCCAGTGTCAACAAGGAATGTTACATTTGCACCATTCACTTCTCCATCCACAAATGGACCAGACTGATCTACCTCTAGAGTTGCGCCAAGCACGCACTCTTCCCCCTCTCCTAGGCACCGTCAGAAACTTTCATCCATGTCATCCTCATCCTGTCGTAACCAATATTGAGAAATTGCAGCTGCACGCGGCAACTGTGTTACCTGTTCTCCTCCGTAGAATCCTGTTTCTGCACTTTATTTCTGTTGGTTAACACTCTTGGGAAGTGGTGGTTGTGGCACCTGACTTTGTTGAGTAACTACCTCACTCTGCACCTGTGAATTTAATGATTGATTTTCCACATTAGGTTTTGGAGGAAATTTACACTCGTTTCTCCAATGCCCTAGCTTTCCGCAGTTGTGGCATGGCCACTTTTTCTTTGCCTCATCTATACTCATTTGTCCTTTTCCTTTACCTATATTTGGTCGAGATCTAACCTGTCCTGCTTCATTACCGGTATTACTCAATTGAGCTTCTTGCTTCTCTGCAACTTTCACCTGTGCCCACATGGCTTTTTCTTTCAATTTTCGCTGTCTACTCTCAATATCATCACTGCAATACTTAGCATATCTCAAAACCTCATCCACTGTGCTATTCTGCCAGCAAATCATATGCTGCTTAATCATTTCACTTATCTCTGGTTTCAATCCATACACAAATCTATATACAAAATGACTCATATCCTTCTCATTTAGTGTCTCATAACCACTGTACTGTTTGAAAACCAACAACAGCCTCTCGTAATAAGCATGCACTGATTCTTTACTTTCTTGTGTTGTTCTGTCTATTTTTACCCAATCTGTTTCTTTTGGTGGAATCTTATTCTTCAAAAAGGTAATTACTTGATCATACTTCCTCATCACTTCTGGTCCTGGCGCTCATGTTTTAGCATCCCTTGGATATTCTACAGTTGGCCAATCAATAGTAATCTTACATTCTGTCCACAAATCAGCTAGCACTACTATATCAAACAATCCATCCAAGTCTATCCACAACACTTTTGACACCTTAACAAATCTTTCCACTTGTCTGTACCATTCTACTGGCTTCTCTCTCAACTTTGGGAAGTCATTTGTAAATGACAGTATATCCTGTCTAGTCCATGGAACATGCACATAACTACCTCCTGGAGTTTCTCTCATCGGGTACTCCCTTACAACTGGTTCCTTATCTGTCACTGCAAAAGCCAAAGATGCTTTATCTGTTGTTTTCTCGTTCCTTTTCGTCCATCTATTTCTCCATCTATCCACATCACCCCATTTTCTCAATAAAACAATTAACTCCTTTATTTGGGTCAGTCTTCCTGATGTGTTCAAATTCTCTATATCTTTCTCACAAAAATCTACTCTGTATGGTTTCTGCAACGTTCTCACTTTTACAAACTCTACTCCTAGTTCATTTGCTGTCTCTTCCAATTTGTCATGTAAATTTCTAGCTCTCCATGTAAGACTTTTGCACAAAAACATAATCTCATCATCCTGATAATTTTTTAATTTTTCTGTACCAATTGTTCCTAAAATCAATTCTTCCATGTCTATTTTCAACCTAATTACATCTAATGGTTTTACTTCTGTTTCTTTTGTTTTTAGCGCTTTAATCCATTCATTTAACTCATCTGGAGTCGGACCTACAGGCGTACTATTTAATTCTATCCAATTGCTACTTCTTTCTGGTGTCCCTGATGCAGACTCCGTCACCATAGGTATTCTCCTAATCTCATTCTCATTTATCATCAAATTAGTAGGTGGGCTTGGTCTATAGGTACTAGCCAAATGGTGTGCACTTTCATTATTCTGTTCCATCCCTTCTCTTTTTCTTTGCAAATGTGAATTCATGGGAATCACTAAAGAACGTTCATCAATTTTCTGATTCTCAAAAATTGGCATCACTGGACCTATCGTTACTGGTACAGTTATGGCTTCCATATTCTTTGTCAATGCTCTTATTTTCTCAGTCAATTCTCTTGTGGTTTTTGCTAATTCAGTTGCATTGTCACTTTCTATCTCTTCATTTTGTGAAGTTTTTAATTGATCTTGTGACCTATTTATTTCATCCTTTCGTTCGGGATTTTTATTCCTCCCAGTTTCCATTGGCGGTGCATTAGGTGTCACCACCGCAGAAGTCTGTTGGTATGGAGGTGGGTTTCTGTTTAAAATATCTTCCAGCAATTCGTCATCCGTTTCACTACCACCATACACATACTTTTCTATAACTACATGTTTCTTTTTCTCTGTACACTTTCTCTTTGCTTCTTCCTCAACTGTAAAAGCTGGAAACAAACCTCCTGTCATATTAGCACATCTCCAACGCTTTATTCTGTCCTCATGATTTACTCCCCATAACCTTCCAGGCACAAACTCATGATTCTTTAATCCTCTGAATCTCTCTCGTTCATACATCTCATCTTCCCATTCAGTTAAAGCTTCAAACTGTGTCGGTCTAGGTCTAGGTTCTAACATTGCCATCTTTTCTCTCAAGTTTCGTAGTACAGCTACATTAAATGAACCATTCTCAGGGAAAGCCAAAGCTCCATCATTCTTGGTATATTTTGTCCAATTTTCTAACCATATGCATGTATGATATCCATATTTCAGCATCATATGCGAAGCTGGTGATTTCGGCGGAGGAATTATTTGTCCCTCTCTAGTCACTACCTTTTTGTCTTTCTTAAAGAAGTTCTTAACTTTCGACATCCATGACGTTTTCTCTCTACAATATTCATAATACGACATGATTCACAATCGCTTTTTCTCCTCAAACGATCCGCAATTCAATCACTGTTCTCTATGCGTTATTTCAACCAATACTAGCGAGACTCACACTAACACTCCAATCACAAACTTCCACGTCACTATGCTATTCGACCAATACTAGCACGACTCACACCAAAGCTCCAATCAGAGCGATTTCTGTCTACAGCGCACTGTCCAATCCCAGCGTGGCTTTTGTCTACGCCAGTTCTGCTCCTGTTTCCGTGTGACCAACGCACTGTCCAATCCCAGCGCGGCTTTTGTCTACGTCACTTCTGCTCTTGACCCCTCCTTTACAAAATTTATCGGCAATTTCTTTTTCCGCAATTCTTCGTTAGTTACAACATTTAAAACATAATTCCATTGTCTGATTCGCTAAACCGAAGAGATAGTTCCGACCATTTACACAAGAACTCTGTATTTTCCAGTAGGCAGCGCTTACCTCTACCCTACCACAGAATTGTTTTCAGTTTCGCCGATAAAGTAGCACTTCCCTCTACCTTACCCTTCTTTCAAGCAAACAGTAAAAGGGTTTCTCTGGGGATAAAACACATGTGGAGACTATACTGCTCCTGAGAATTAAGGCCAGAGTTTCACAAGAAAACCGATCACTATTTCACACACATACCTTTTATACAGAAAATGTCCCTATCATAACACAACCTGTGTTATCACCAATATGAACTCAGACAATGCACCATTCCATGTGACTTCTCTTGCCACACGTGTTCCACTTCCTACTTCCCGGAAGCGTGAAAACTTACATATAACATAACGCGACTCAACATAAAGTGTTAGACATGAACTTATCAATAATCAATAATCACCAAACTAATCTATAGAAACCATAACTCTGCTACCAAGAAATCTGATCCAGCGCTAACAATAAAAATTATTCTCCTATATGCTTCGGTCATCCAGGTGCAACTATTCCTCCAACACACAAACTATATCCATATGACGGTGGGGCCCATAACACCGCACATACATTCACTTACTAATTTATTCCCTGGATTTCCTCCGTCCTTAACCTAGGAGAAAAACGATTCGCTGGAAGGAGACGGGATACCTCTTTTAACATGACATATAGTTTAAGGTATTCCGCTCATTGGTCAATGGACCAACTAGTAGGAATCAGTTGATGGTGATTAAGACCAGCTCAATCACAATAAACTCTTTATCAATTTACCTTAATCATTGAGCTAAAGAATCACTGAGTCATTTGTTTAAAGAATAATAAAGTTTATATAAAGTTTCGAAGCAAGAAAATAAGGTAAAGCTTATTATTCATATTATTACATTTATCATCAATATAAGAATAAATTGAAATTGCAATGCATATCTATTAGACGGAAAATAAGATTGTCATAGTAAGAACTCTAAAAGATCAATCTATCTGTCTTGAAAAATCTAATAGTTCCAAATGAAAAATCTATCAGGAATAAAAAGGTTCTCCTAAAGCAGCATCTTATACTCAACTGGAAAAGAAAAATAGCAGCAGCAGCATCAGCTCGTCAGCATCAGCAACCGCAACTTCACCCATCTACAGCATCTAACTTCTCCTGCATCTAACTCTCCAGCATCTCCGTCAACAGCAACTCCGTCAACAGCATCCTAACCCCTCCCACCAAGAGTAGGTCTTCTTATACCCTAATTCTAGCTTACTGAATAAAAATGTTGCATCTTCATGGCGTGATTCTTTCTCATTGGTTCACTCAGGCCCATATACATTTTAATCAAACTTTCTTGTCTTAACCAGTTCCTTGTGGAATGTCCATGCTTGCATCATTTCCCACAGTTCATGACATTGTTCATCCGTTTCGATCAGTCCAATTTGTATCTTTTTCTGCTACTTTTTAGATTCAATAGTTCCGTCCATTTATTCAGTTTGACTTCTCACGCTTCTTGCTGATCATCTTGGCACACATCTGCTCAGAAAGGTCACAATAGCCTTGAGCATACTTCCGTCTTAGCCTCTCAGCACGATCACGTGTTCATCCTTTTCCCCAGCCTTTCTCATCTATCACATGGTTTCCTGCTCATGCGTACTCTAGCAAATGGCGGCCATTTTATATCGCTGCTCAACAGGCCTAAGCGCACTATTTTCAAAGATAAACAAAATATTGTTAAAATAAAGAATATAAACCCTTTCGTTTCCCTCCCGTCTTTCTACGTACCCCAATTAGGTATTACCTAGCAGAAAGCAACATATAAAGCCTTCCCTTACTTATCATCGCTTTATTTTGCAACCACACGTTTTATTTAAAAGCACAGATCATGCGTTTATTATTTTATTAGTACCCAAATATTATGTTATGTTAAACACGTAAACAATTATAAGTTGATTATCTTGCACACAAAATAGCGTGTTACCTTTAACCCTTTACATGTAACATACATTGTTGGTTATTTACTTAAACGAACATGTTTATTAATTATTTTACGAAAAATATTAGGAGGTTAAAATTTTTTCATTCACCCTGCTCCATCAAACGCTTATTCACATCCCCTCAGATTCAGGTTAATGAGAAGGCAAGAGTAGGACCATCACAACAATGACAATGAAACACCTATATCATGACAATTATAGGGCTCCAAGAACAAGGTCGAGAACAGCAGAGCTGGTGAAAGATCCCAACTGGATAAACAGGTACTGCGCTCAGCAGCACCATGGGTAGTTACAGGATCGAAACACGGGGTGTGCTGTCTTGTGCACTGCAGTAGTTGGCAAGTTCTTCAGAGATGTAAGAGGATATTCCTGTTGGTGTGCCCTTATGGTATCTCAAAAAGGACAGTTGATATAATGAATGAGCTGGCACTAGTGAGGAAAAATTTTCTTTGATGGGATTCCTTGTCTTATAAGGTCTCTCACATTTACCTTTTTTTTTTTTACCAGAAACTTGAGCCAAACACAATCATGGTTTGGTTTATTTAGTACTCCATGCCATTATCTGTTATTACAACATCTCTGATAATGCATTATTAGATAGTGTGGAGATCCAGACAACATGTAATGAGAAACAGCATGAACATTCAAAGTCTGGACTTTGTGTGGAAAGCAGGAATGAAAGATTTAAAACGAGTAATAAAATAGGCTGATTGATGGTCCCATAAGATGAGGAGTCGAGGAAACTGAGAGGGACAATGCAGTAAAATGACCTCACGCTGTGAAAGGTGTATGCTCTGTCAAAGTGCCATTCTTGGAGTTGCTTTCTTAAGATGTACGCCTCACTCCCCAATTCATAAATGCTTTTCTAATGTAGGAATCCGTTGAGCAGTGAACCCAGATGCCGTCAGAGGATTAGACCTCTAGGAGTTGCATTGCGCAAGATGGGGAAATCTGTTGCTGGCTGATAACTGGGGGGCCCAAGGACATCGAGTGCTCTGTCAAAGGATGTGCTTAGAAGAATTATACAGAATCATTAACTGGATAAACGCTGTGCGTACACGGCCCCAGCCGCGGGAATATTACGAGGATGCAAGTGTTGCCGCGAGGCTATAAAGGCACGCACGTCGCAGTGGCATTTCTTTCTCCAGATTTTAACCGAGTGCAGCCAAAGCCTGGAAAAAGGAGCATTAATTCACCATCCATTTGGTACACTCGGTTTAACTTTCTTTTTAGGTCTCGCGCCTAGCGTTGCAGTGTGCAGCGCTGCTCGCGCAGCGCGAGACCTCTAGAAAGGGCTTCTGAAAACGACCCACACGCTCGTGCGTGTGGTTTTGTTTTCGGAAGCCCTCATTGGCTGTAGCGTGCGTTTTTTTAAAAAAAACGGCACGCGATTGGGCAAAGGTGGGCGCATGTCCCGCCTTTGCTCCTCCCGTTCCCGACGGTGGCCAGAACGCGCAGCAGCGCACGTTCGCCTCGCTGCCGCTGCCGCGCTCCCTCCCCCCGCTCCTCTGTGGTGCGCGCGCACCACTGGTTGTCCATGCAAGTCCTTTTCACTTTCGCATTTAAAACAAAGCTTGAGGTGTAATTAAAAAGGGACATTTTACAAGTAAATCTACACACATCCAGAGCTCCTGGCTGTGTTTTTTAAAGCGGGCACAAAGACGTCACGTCCGGTTTTAAACGCCCTCTTACCCAAATCCTTCCATTTGCTGCACACTTCTAGCGCTTAGAAACCTTATGAATGTTCTTGTGAGGAGAATGAAACGGGCGCCCTTTCCTTGGGACGCCTTCGTAAAACCTCCACCCCCTTTCCATGTGGAGCAGAGCATGTAATTACATTTTAGAGTAGGGTAAAGAACGGGCTTCCACAAAATTGTCCCTGAATTGTAAGGTTCCCCTTGTCGAAGCCGCTGTTCTTTAATACTTAGAAAACCTGCAGCGAAATGGGGTGAGAGCGGGGGAGTATTCATCTCAGTGAAGAGACTAAATAATCTGAACTGTCTGATGACGTCTTGTAAGAGCTGTGGTGGAAGAAGGATGAATAAATGTCTGGAGACTATAAGACGTGCTTCCTTCACATACCGGGAGTCGAACCGCTAAACCATATGGGCATGTGCACAGCTCTGTGTACATGCAAAGGCCTCTCGCCTGTTAGCGCCTTCTTCAGCCTTCAGTGAGCTACCCATTCCTGCACTAGGAGGAGAAGGAAAGGCATGAACTAAGGGGACAAACTTCACTCTAATATGGAACTCGATCGTTCCTTCATCCCAATCTGGTCTCTGCTCGTCATTCTTCACAACATAGAAGGTCTCAGGCTATTTCTGAAGTTGATAGAGGAACATTCAACGTGAAAACAGACAGCATTGCACATCACGCAGTCAACATCACTGCAGCAGTGCACCGGGTGAACTTCACTACAGTGGTCTGCAGTGTGACTCTTACAGCAGCACTACACATTCACTCTAACTGCAGAACTCTACATGGTGACACGGTGCAGCTCTGCACTGACTGTCGCTGTGGCAATGTACGTGGTGACAGAGCAGCACTGCATAATCAGTGCAGCACTGTACATTGACCCTCACTGCAGAGCTCTACATGATGACAGAGTGCAGCTCTGCACTGACTGTCGCTGTGGCAATGTACGTGGTGACAGAGCAGCACTGCATAATCAGTGCAGCACTGTACATTGACCCTCACTGCAGACCTCTACATGATGACAGAGTGCAGCTCTGCACAGACTGACTGTCACTGTGGCAATGTACGTGGTGACACCGAGGCACTACATAACGTGACATTCACTGCAGCACTGCAGAGTGTGGCTTCACTGCATCGTTAGAGAGTTGTCCTCGCTGAGGCTTTACACAGAGAGAGCTTCACTGTTATAGCTCATTGAGAGAACCTCATACCAGCACTGCACTGAGGCACTCACTGCAGAACTGCACTGACCCTCGTTACTGCAAAGCACAGGGGCCTCAATGCAACACTACAAAAGCCTACTGCACAACTTTAGAGCATGACCCTCACTGCAGGGCTGCACAGAGTCCCTGCAAACAGCAGTATACCAAGACACCCTCATGGCAGCACTGCACAGACTGACGGCCATTGTTACTGCATTGGAGAAACCTCACTGCAGAACTGTAGAGCCTGACCCTCACTGCAGGGCTGCACAGTGTCCCTCCACACAACAGTATACCAAGACACCCTCATGGCAGCACTGCACAGACTGACGGCCATTGTTACTGCATTGGAGAGACCTCACTGCAGAACTGTAGAGCCTGACCCTCACTGCAGGGCTGCACAGTGTCCCTCCAAACAGCAGTATACCAAGACACCCTCATGGCAGCACTGCACAGACTGACGGCCATTGTTACTGCATTGGAGAAACCTCACTGCAGAACTGTAGAGCCTGACCCTCACTGCAGGGCTGCACAGTGTCCCTCCACACAACAGTATATCAAGACACCCTCATGGCAGCACTGCACAGACTGACAGCCATTGTTACTGCATTGGAGAGACCTCACTGCAGAACTGTAGAGCCTGACCCTCACTGCAGGGCTGCACAGTGTCCCTCCACACAACAGTATACCAATGTTATGTTAGGCGGATTTATAAAGCGCATGGCTGCCCCAACATCGGGCGTCCCAGCGCTAGCAGACGAGGGGCTAGGAAGGATGAACTCATAGCAGCACTGCGAAAGAATGACCGTCGTGACAACACTGCACAACGCTGCACCAAGATAGATAATCACTACATTAGTGCAGTCACAGTCACTGTTGACTTGCGACGAGTGAGCAGTGTGCACCTGTTTACAACACTGCACAGAACGACTCTCATTAGAGCACTGCACGCTGTGGCTTTCTCTGCAACACTGCATATTGGCCCGCACTGCAGGAATGCAGACTGTGAATCATGTCTGTACTCATTCCAGCGCTGCGAAGAGCGAGCTTCTCCAAGAATCACACACACCGGCCCTCTCTGTCGCGCTGCACAGTGCCTCTCATTACAGCACTGCATAGTGACCCTCTCTGTAGCACTGTACAGTGCCCGTGACAGGAGCGCTGTCTATGATGATCCTCCTTTATCTATTGCACCGCTCGAATATCCCTAAAAGGGAATAATGAAGATGTTGTTTTTCATTTTTCGCCGCAGCGATGTAAAAATTAATGTGTTAATTGTGCTTGAGAGGTTTGCAAACCAACCGGAAGTAAAAATAAATAGCAAAATATCCAGTGAATCCGACGTCGAACCGTGGACCTGATGGCAAGTAGCTCAGAGGGGCTGGGCCCATGCTGCAGCAGTAGTGTCTAAACCCTAATCCTCACCACCCAGAAGTGAACTGTAGCCCACCCACAACTTCACTGACATGGACGACTGAAACTACTATGAAACTGCTGTGTGCTAATAGACTCAGCTGGCTCATTGGTCTAGGGTTATGATTCTCGCTTTGGGTGCGAGAAGTCCTGGGTTCAAATCCCGAACAAGCCCTCTTTTGTCACTCTATTTTTTTTTAATTTGCCACTTTTATATTCTTTTATTACACGGTTTCATTTTCCACTTTTAAATTGATTGCCGTAGAAATATTCTGTAAATGTTTTCAAAATAAAATGGGGCTGGTCCGGGATTTGAACCCAGGACCTCTCGCACCCTAAGCGAGAATCATACCCCTAGACCAACAAGCCGACGAGTAAAATTTATACACAGCTATCCATGTATTTCGAACAGCTCCAGAATTGTGGCACTGTCTTTTATTTTTGATTTTTCTGGATTCACCCGCGCCTTGGAAGTCAAACTAAAAGACCTGCTTTAAAGAGAGAGGCCCTGGTTTAAAAAAATGTCTGCTTCTTGTATTCAACATTGGGAAGTGGAAGGAAACAGTCATCGCATGAATCTACAGATTATTCTAGGAGATAGTCTCTTACTGTGTCCGTACAGATAAAGGGTGAACTGTAGCCCAACCCACAAGTTCACTGATTCACTTATTTGTGCAAAGGTGCACGAGAGTGTCTCGGTACTGGGGTGTCCGTTTATTGGTGGAAGTGTGAAATCACGCAAGGAGACCAGTGTGTGTCTGCACTGGTCACAAGTCAACAGCCAGAACACTAGGGGTGCAGCTTCAGGGACCCTAGTGATCCCGGGCCCTAATCTGTCTCTCTAGTGGTCCCAAGCTTCAGGGACCCATCATGCCGTGCAAGTGGTCGGCTGATGGTGAAAATATTCCAGTGCATGACGCCAAGCATTTGCAATGCAATAGGTCTCGCATTATTAAAGTTTGAGCTATTGGTGTTGCATTATTTAGCAATGCCAATAGCTCAAACTCTAATAATGCGAGACCTATTGCATTGTAAATGCTTGTTATGATAGTGTTCACACTTCAGCCTTTACTCTCTGGAAATGTGAAGCCCAGAACTGGCTCTGCTGTTCCCTTTTCACTTGGTGGGATGTGCTGCAGTAGTGACTGAGATGGACATAACATTAAAAGGCATATAATGTAGTATAACATATGGTCTAGCTGGCAGTTGCATCTTGACTCTCGGCGAGAGGAAAACAAGATGGCGGCCGCTCTCGTCAGGGAGACAACATCGCGGCAAATTCGCTTAAAAGGTGAGCTACAAACTCTCCTGTCATCAGAGTGGTGAGCCGCTGTATAGCAAAGTGCACAGCCGGCCAGGAAAGGGCAGAACGGCGTCTCCAGGCAGCTGAAAGTTCCCTCCTGAGCTCCGTGTGAGGACGGAGCTCAGCACGTTTCCATCATTGGGCCCAAGAGGGGTGCAGCACATACCACAGACTAGCTTGTTGGTGTGAAAAAGGCCGCTTTATTGAAAACAGGTGCACCTTACATCAACATTCCTTGGCCTGTGCCGTACAAAACTGATCCTCACTAAATAGTATCCTCCTACCTTACCCCCTCCCCCTCCCCTAAAGTTGTTCCCCCTGCAAACATTTATAAAACCCCCAAACTTGTAACTTCTTAACCTTTCTTCACCTAGCTATCTATGTACACTTCCTATGCTCTTTCCCCTTCCTGCGTGCTTCCGGAGTGACCTTCCCAACCAATAAACTGTAACTGTAAACCTCTGTACCAACTATTACCCAGGAAAACGCCACTCAGAAAATTCCTCCCCCAGGACTTTTCTGACCCCCAACTAGGTCCCCGGTCGTTTCGGGTATCGACATATTCCTAAAACCTGGTCCAAAACCTCCTTAATCTGCACTATGTATAATTCCAAACCATATCTGGACAAATGAACCCCATCCTCCCGAAAAAATACACTGCTGCATAACGCAGTTCTGGATGCTCCATCCTCCCAAAACCTTCCCTGTCACAAAATTTCCGCATGTCCCTGTTAATCTTCCTTCTCGCCTTATCTATTGCCCCCGGACGCTCTGCCCCCTCCAACATCTCCTGGGAATGAAATCCGACCAGATCACGTGACAGCCCGACCATCGCCGTTGAATCTCTAACAAGTCTCTCTGCATTTGCTTCAACAAAGCCAGACCTTTGCACTGCACCAGATCGTTCTCTCCTAAATGAATGAGCAACACGTCTGGGCAAATCCCCCTCTGATCGACCTGTTCAATGCCGGCACCAACTCGTGCCACCTCATGCCCCCTTTTCCCTGCCAATGACACCTAAACAAACCAGGATCCAGCCCTAGGTTCACACTGTTCTGCTTTCCCCATTCGTAATGCTCCGCCCTTTTCACGAAAGAATGTCCTACGAGGAGGATGGACAATTCCGCCGCCGCAGGCTCCGCCACTGCACCTGCAAAGACACATATATGAGAAAAGAGGAAGAACATCATGCCTCTCCGTCCCCGGGGCCCCGAAGCCTGATGTATGTTTTAAAACAATCTGATTTCCATTGCCCCAAACGCATCAGCTCTTCCCTCCCCCACCCCAGTCTGGCTGCATCCGTTGCTGCACCTATGCGAAAGGAATGTGTCCCAAAGTGTCCTGGGTTCTCACCCAGTCCTAGGAGGGCGCGCCTCAATACCCATAGTAGTTGAGGCGCCGTCACCCTGCCCCCCCCCTCCCGGCGGAAAACCTCCCCCGCTCCAAAGGCCCCCCTTGTGGCTAATATCCTCCCCCATGCCACGGGGCATACCTCCTGCTCCACTACAGGCCCCATGACCACCCACTTCCCTGCACCCCGTTGGTCTGTCTTCGAGCGCCCCAGTAGTATCGCCACTTCCTTTTCCCGCAGATCCACCGCCCCCCACTGGACCCCCCGCGCTCCCCTTGCACCTAAGAGCTCAGAAACCCGAAAGGCCCCAAAATACATCCACGACATTAACGTGGAAAACAAAACCGTTTCTTCCTGATTGCGGCAGATCTGCGGCAAAATCCGCGTCACGCCAACAAGAATACCTGCCGAAATGGGCCTCCTCCGCTGTGATCGGTTGCCCTGCTCCCGTGCCCAGCCTTCCATAAGTCGCGTTCCCAGTTCACCCACAGATGGCGCATAGCCCCACCACAATTTTCCCATGAAAGCAATAGCTGACAGCTTTCCCGCTATCGTCACTTTGGACCATCCTTTGCCTATCATAGCCATAATAAAATGTACCACCTGCTCTTCCCTGACCCAGGGCCTGTCCTGCCGCGTCGCGCCAGTGTCCAGGAAATCCCGCCAAGCCAGCTCGTAAGCTCTCCAAGTTGATGTGGCCACAGACCCTCTTACCAACTGCATGACCCTTTCTCTCCTACCGACCACATCCCCTCCGGAAACGGCGTCCTGCATTCGTCCGCCTCCGTGGCTAGCCCATGGAACCTCTGCCACTGTGAACGAGACAAAGCGTCCGCAATGTCATTGTCCACCCCCGGCACATGTCTGGCTTGAAACAAAATATTGTGTTCCAAACATTGCAGCACAAACACCCTCAATAACTTGAGCACCTGCGTGTCCCTAGCTGACTGCCTATTCACGACCTGCACTACCGCCATATTGTCCACCTTGAAAATCACCTTCTTGTGCGCCAAATCCCGGGCCCAGACCGTCACAGCCACCACTAGTGGAAACAGTTCCAGAAAAGCAATGCTCCTCCCCCCGTTCTTCCAGTGCGATGGCCATTCTGCGGCGCACCACCTCCCTTGCCAGTACAGCCCGAAACCTCCTGCCCCTGCCACGTCTGATGAGATAGTGACGTCCCATTCCCATTCCTCAGAGGCGGCCATTGGGATACCATTAAAGCGCTCCAAAAACATCCGCCACATGCGCAGATCCTCCTTCGTGCCCGCCGACAACCTCATATGATGGTGCGGTAGCGTCAAACCGGACAATGACAAACCTAGTCTTCTGCAGAAAGTTCGCCCCGCCCGCACCACCCTGCAAGCGAAATTTAAGTGCCCTAGGAGGACCTGTACTTCACGTACTATCACCTTCTTTTTTGCCAGCAGGCTGTCCACCAAGAGCAGCATATGCACCTTCTTACCCTCCGGCAGCCGTGCTTCCATTGCTACGGAATCCAGCTCAATACCAAGAAATGACAACACCGTGCCTGGACCCTGTGTTTTCTCTGGCGCCAGGGGCACACCCAGGTAGCCCATGAGCTCTGTAAAACTAGCCAGCTGTTGCTGACAGTCCGCCGAACCGGGCAGTCCCACCAGGAAAAAATCATCCAGGTAGTGCGTCACCGTCTTTTTACCGGTCCGCCACGTAAAGACCCACTGCAAAAAGGTACTGAAACGCTCAAACAAGGCACAAGATATGGAGCACCCCATTGGCAACGCTTTGTCCACGAAAATGCACCCTTCAAACTGTATGCCCAACAGCTGGTAGTCCTCTGGGTGCACCGGGAGCAGTCGAAATGCCGACTTGATGTCGCATTTTGCCATGAGGCGCCCGACCCCACCGTAGCTACCAACTGCCGCGCCACATCCACTGAAGAGTAGGACACTGGCGAAAGCTCAGCCGCTATGAAGTCGTTCACGGACGCCCCCTCCAGCCATGACAGATGCTGTATCAGCCGGTATTGTCCGGGTTCCTTCTTTGGCACCACTCCAATAGGGGAAATGATCAGGTCCCGAATCGGTGTCTCTTGAAAGGGCCCTGCCATGCGCCCTTCCCGGACTTCCTTGCCCAATTTTTCCCGTACCACCGCTCTGTGCGCGTTGGCAGATTTCAAATTTTCAGCCCACCTGGCGGACCTTGGACCCTCGTACCCCAGCCGGAAACCCTCCCGAAGCCTAGTTGCAGCGTTCTAGCGTCTTCGGTCCGTGGATAAGACGCCAACAATGTTTCCAGCCGCTCCTGTTTAATTGGAGTATGAGCCTTTTCCCAGATGCCCCTGTCCTCCCCTACCCCCGACCCCCTGTTTGTTGCCCCACCTGCGTGGGCTGCTGCCCCTGTCCGCTGCCTCCCGCCCCCCAGCATTGAACCACTGGGTGTCGACCTGCGCACTTGGAACATTCGTGCCTAAACTTGCAATATTGTCGAGCGCATGTGCCGTTGTTGAAATCCCAGCACGCACCCCCTGTGCTTCCGGCGTTGTTCCCCGCATATCCCACCCCCGCGGGTGGGGCGGTTCGGAAGGGGCGGGGTGCGAGCTGTAGCCCGCTTGCCGTGTATATTGTTCTCCCGAACTTGGCCCCTCCCATGGTTTGCTGGTAAAGGTCGGAGTCTATTTCCCCCCACTTGGCCTCCGGATCCCAGGCCAACCGCGCCCAGAACTCCTCATCATAGTGGGACCATGCGTACCCCCCGTATGTGACCTGTGCCCACCTGATCACGTCCATATATTTAAACAAAGCGACGGCCCGGTCCGGGTACTTCTCACAGTACACGCTGGCGAAAATCAAAAATGCCGCCGACCAGTTTTCAATGTTCATGGGCACCCTCGGCCTCTTGGCCAATTCGAGCTCCTCCTCCTTGGACCCTTCTTTCGCTGTAAGCTCCCTATGTAGTAGCTTCAGCATGTCCACGTAGTCGCCCTTCCAGATTTTTTCTTTGGTGGCCAACGTAAGGTGGGCCCCAAGGGCTTCGTAATCCCCATATATGGCAATTTTTTCACGGGGATGTCATGGCTCTCCTTTCCCCCTCTTTGGGAGCCCCCTTCCGCTTTTCCCCTCTTCAGTCCCCCTGCCGGTCCTGCTGCTTGGTCTCCTGAAGAGGCGGGCGCCTTCCCCCTCGCCCTTGCCCCCCTGAACTCACCGACTCTGGCCCCACCCCGTGTCTTTCACATACTTCCCTTTTCTCAAACGCACCTCCCCCTCTTCCCCCCCCGCGCATCTGTGCCAACCGAGACCCTTGTCTGCGGCCCACCGCCTGTCGGCCCTTTAGAAAAACCTTTTGCTGCCTTACCTGGCGTCAAGGTCGGCGTCCGTACCGGATCCCGATGCCTAACCAGTCGTGCAGAAGGGGCCATCACGCTCTCCGCTTTGTTCCACCTGACCGGACCGCTCTGTAACAAACTAGGCATATCGTTAGTTACGCCCCCCCCGTCATGCAGGTCCCCAGGCTCCACAATTTCCCCTTCTTCAATGCTCTCTTCATCGTAATTCAATAGAACTGGGCCGTCCACCTCGGACTCCGGCCCCTCCACCCCTGCGCGTTCCCTATCTGACCAGCTTGGCAATGGGCCGCCCTCCGTGGGCTCCAGCCTGCTCAAGCCCGCCTTCTCCCGGCAATTGCGGAGGAATTCCCCCCACTCCCCACTCCCTCGCCGCTGCCCTGCGCGCTGTTTCCGTGAATCCCGCTCTGTGTCATATGCCTCCCGCGCCTGTCCCCCTGTGGCCGCATTGACCCCTCGGGGTTGAGCTACCGGGGCCTCTCGTCCCGCCTCCTGTATGCCGCTGCCGGCAGGTCCCTCGTGGGAGCGCGACCGCCCGCATGAGGCAGAGCCGGCCCATCCTCTCGGTGGGTTGGAGCCGCACGCAACTCTCCCGAGCACCTCGCCGTCCTTTCCTGCCAAAAAGAAGTGGAGTCCGACATGCCGGGGTTAGTCCTGCCCTCTAACCCTCCAATCCCCGCGCCCTCCCGTGAAACCCCCATCCCCGTCCCGCACCGACGTACTGGATGAGTGGCCCCCCGCCGCGATGGGGCAGACCCCCAGTCCCCAGCCCCCCCGCCCCGTGCACCCCCTGCTCCCTCCCTGGGAAAGCCCCCCTTCCCCATCGCTCCACTCCAACTCCTCAACCACCCGACGAACCGAGGTGCCCACCCCAGCCCCTCCAATCCCCACCCCAGCCCCTCCACTCCCCTCGCCCCCCCGACTCCAAAACCCGCCCCCAACCCGCTGATTCCGACCACCGGTGGCGCAGTCCCTCTGGCGCCCTATCCAGCCAACCCCCAACTCGAGGGACGGCATTGACCCCCAACGCGGCCCCTCCCTGCTTGCCATCAACCCCCCGACCTCCCCAAACCCTGATGGGGTGCGTGCCTCCCGCACTCCCCGGGCCTCCCCCTTGCTACCTGCGAGGCCCCCGCCCCCCACCCCGGAACCTGACCCCATCGCCTGAAACCCCCGCCCCCCATCCGATCCCGTCCTCCGCCCCTGGCTTCCCGCAGGCCCCCTGCCTCCTCATTCTCCTCCCCACTTTCAATCAAAAGCGGGAGGCCCACCCACTGCCCATCTGCGAGGTGACAGCCCCCTGGTTTCCCCGCTCCGCGCCTATGCTCTCTAACATCACGGGGCCCCCACCGCCCCTTTCCTCCCTTGCGCCCTGCTGGTCTTAGCCTTTCCGGCCCCCTCCCTGAATTGCAGCGCGGGCCGCGGAGCCGCGCCCCGCCCCCGCCACGTGTGCGCTTCCTCGGCGCGGCCGCGTTAGCAGTGCGGCCGCGCCCCCCTGCCTCCACATTTTGACGTTTCCGAGCTCGCGGCGGCTCGCATGCTAGCACAGCCGCCGCGACCCCGCTCGCCGCCCTCCTGGGTGGCCTTACCTTAACGCCGGGCCGCAGCATATCCGTGCGGCCCGCGTCCTCCAAGAGTCGGAGCGCCTCTAAAACCCGGGGATCCTGACTATGTGCCATCGTACCCGACTCCGCAAACGCCAGACAAAAAACAGCTTCCCACACCACCAAAGACCCTCCCAGCCGGCTGTCGTGTCACTTCCACCGAAATGGTGGCCAGTGACCTAAGATGGCCGGCTATATAGTGCCCCCAGCCCAAAAACAGCCCAAACCTAGCCCAAAAATAGCCCGGGGGAGCCCAACAAGCCCAACTGGGCTCTGGCTGCCCCCCGGCCCAAAATCCCCCGGGAGGGGCAGGCCTCCCGGTGGTCGGCCGCCCCTCCCAAAGCCCTATTCTCTTCAAGCGCGTAAGCCACGCCCCCTTGTAGTCGATGTTTAAGCAACAATATTTCTTATAACAATGTTTTTGTTCTATAAGTTGTTACATACAACCCACGCGGACATAAAAAAGTGTACAGTTTATGTATGACCCAAAATAAAAGGAACACTTATCTGCTCCCCATTTTCTCGGTCTAAAGCAGCACAGGGTAAAGTTCAAAAGTGAGACCCAATCATTACCCTTCACTGCTGCATACACAAAAATACATTCACTCTGTACATAATTCCGTTTTTATCTCTTTCTTGAGGTAGAGAAGAAATGCGTGGTATTTCACAGGGCAGCACTTTCATCTGTACAGAGGCGCGCTTTCTTAGTAATTATTTGTATGAGTGTTATATTTGAATGAAACGTCATATTAACGTTATGAAAAGAATTTGCATTCATTTACGGGCAACGTTTTCTGGACTGTGCTTGTGCATGTATTTCTACTGATTATTAAAAATATACGCAGTTCAATTTGAAGAGGTTCTTGCGTGTATTCGTTAGAGATCGTTTAAGGTTCAAACCCAGTAAGTGCATGCTGGGAAAAGTACACTTAACTTCGCACTAAATACATAATTGTTTTATGAATGAGTCCATACGAGAGTCCTAGTTCGTTTATTTTATTTACAGGGAAGCACTCTTTAAAGAAGATATTTCCCTGCTGCGTGCAGTCGAAAATCATGATTTTACCATGGAATTCTTCTTTATTGCTGAATGGTATTATAACATATTAATCAATTGTTAACATACTATTGAGTTACTGAGGCCATGCATCATTCATGTATGGCAATAGATTCTGTTCATAAAGGCAAGCAAACAGTGATTCTTAATTGCCTGTTGCAATCAGTGGGAGAAGATTTTTATGATTAACCTATTGAAGCGTGCAAAAGATAATGCTAGTGGTGATGCCAAGCTTTGTTGTTTTCTATTAATGATTCCTTTATATGTTTACTCTTCTCTTGAGACGCTGCAAGCACGCTTTCCTAAATGCTATTTAAATTATTCTCCTGTGAAAATATGCTTGAATTGAATTCTAATTCGAGGCCTGCCTCGTCAATCGGTATTTAACAAAAGGTAATACAATTATTTGTTATGTTATAAAAATAAACATTTCTATTTTTTTTATATGCATGCTGAATTTGTGAGTGGAAGTCCCACAGTAGTTCAGTACTTAACAAGTATGTGAATGCCTAGCATATTGTACAGCAAATTTAATTTCAATTGTAAACACCTATTAATTGATTATGAGCTGATGTTTCTAAGACTCGGTGCGAGATTGGACACTTGACATCCATAAATCCTAAAAGTGCCTCTAGATATATGATTGCAAACATGTACCTTATCAAAATGTCCTTGGAATTACAGGTGAAAATTCTGAGTCTCTCCAATGCCATGCGGTATTTTCATGGTATTTTTGTCACTGGCTAGCATTGCATTGTCATGTACCATTTTTATAGCGCTTTTCTCTTTAACTGTTATCGAGGCCTCAAGGAGCACTGTAAGAGGAGGATCAGGCAGGACCCGTTCTTCCAATGCATGGATGAGGAAGGATGTTGGTTGTGGTGTTGTCTAAAGTGTAGTATTTTCATGTCATGTTTGATATCCAGAGAATTTCGTCCAAACTTGTTAGAGTGGCATGTGACAACGTTCTACACGTGAAGCACTATGCAAGAAGACTTTGCACGCAGTGTACAAAAACTAGTGCCATTTGTGATTTATGTGTCACATATCACGAGATCTTTAACAATCAAAATCATTTATGGTTGCGATTTCCAAGTTTTTCCTGGAAGGCCGAAAGGAGGTTGACCTGTCTTCTTTAGGGTGGTCTTTCCCCCAACCTTTTGCCTCCCATTTTTGCTGATTCTTTTTGTTGACTTTAGGACTCTGAACACTTAGCACTGATAACCAGTGCTAAAGTGCATGTGCTTCTCCACTAAACACGATGACATTGGTGTATGCCTGTTTGGCATAATTGTTGTACAGGTAAGTTCCTTGTAAAGTGGTATACCATATACCCAGGGCCTTTACTTCAAATGGTACTAGTGGGCCTGGAGCACTTAGTGTGCCACCCTCACAAGTAGCCTTTCAAACCTGTCTCAAGCCTGCCACTGAAATGACTGAGTGTACAGTTTCTGCCACTTCAACTTGGCATTTAAAACTACTTGCCAAGCCTTAAACTCCCCTGTTATTATGTATAAGTCACCCTAAGGGCAGGGTGCGATGTAAGTAAAAGATAGGACATGTACCTTTATGGTTTACATGTCCTGGTGGTGACAACCAGCCTCTTTCATTTTTCACTACTGTGAGGTATACCCCTCTCATAGGCCAGCATTGGAAATTGCTTAATACACTTTTAAGCTGTAATTTCTGACCAGAGAGGAGTAGCTTTTTCATGTTTGATATGTTTGGAATGGTAATGATACATCCTCTTTACTGGTGAAGTTGGATTTAGCGTTACTGTTTTAGTAATGCCACTTTTAGAAAGTGGACATTTTTCTGTACTTACTGCTTTTTGTGCCTGACTGCCCGTCTCCAATACACGTCTGGGTTGGGTGGCAGTTACAATTTTTGCATTCACTCTAGACAGCCACACACACAGGAAGGTGAGACTCATCTGCATTCTGAGCACTCATCTGCATTCTGATGGGCCTTCCTGGGCAGGGAAGGAATGGGAGGGGCTGACACTTACATTTCGATAGGTAGTGTCCTGTCCACACACAAAACAATGATTTGCCCTCCAGGGTTAGCCTGGCAGACAGGGCTGGGTTAGAGAGTCCTTTTGAAGTATCCCACTACATCAAAGGTACTTATGGGAATAAGTGCTGGGTCTCTGACCCCCTGAAAACAGACACTTCTGGATCTTAAACTGAACCTCTGTCAGAAGGGCTTTTGTGCTGCTTAAAAGACTCAACTGGACTGCTGTTCTGGAAGGACCACTTTTCTGCTTGTTGCCTTACTGCCTGCTGCTCTCTGACTCTGCTGGAAGGACTCTGTCTTCCCTCCAAGTGATCTCCAAGGGCTTGCTAGTTTGCCTCCTGTTTTCTGAAGTCTCAGGGACACAGAAGGTTTCCTACAGATCTGCTGGTGCTGCTGGACTCTGCTGTCTGTGAGCCCTACCCTTGCCTGAGGTGCCCCCTCCAAGCTCTGGGTCCTGTAGCAGGCCTGTTTGAACTTTGGATTTGCACTGGTCCCTCAAGTAGCCTTTTGACCGCTAGTGACTTCTACGCACTATTTTTGATGTATTCTTAAAAAAAAATCATATCTCGACTTCTACTGATTGAATGTTTGTTGTTTTGGTCTCATTTTGATCAGATAAATACTCTCTATTTTTTTAAACAAGTGTGGAGTCTTTTTGCTGAGTGTTCATTGTGTTACTGTGTGTGTGTGTGTGTGTTGCACGAATACTTTACACATTGCCTTTAAAAGTAAGCCTGACTGCTCGGTGCCCAGATACCAGAGGTTGAGCACAGGTTATCTTATTGTGTATCTAGCTTACCCTGACTAGAGTGGTGGTTCCTGCCTGGCCTGGGTACATACTTCAGCCAAACAGGAATCCCATTTCTAACATTGATGATCAGCGGTGAGGATATTACTTGTGTTTGTGCTATACAATATAGTAACTCATTGTTCACTACAGCTCTATACTTAGACCAATGCAAACTTTTTTCATTTCTCCCTGTTCTGACATCTTTTGGTTTTTCCAAAAGTCCTTTTGCCCAAGTCCCATTTTTCTCTGCATCATCTGTAGTCCTACCTGGCAGGATGTAGTTCGAGCTGGTCAACCTGGAAGCATACACAGTAGCTCAGCTCAAGTGGTTCTGCCAGGAGAAAGGGGTGTTCCACAAAGGAAGTGCTAAGAAGGCAGAGCTTCAGAAAGCCTTGAAAGCATAGGCAGCCGCCCACCCAGAAGGAGAAGTTGAAGGAAGTGGCCCGATTAGGGTCACTCGGGTCACTCACGACCGCCTCTCAGCCTTCCATACCAAATGAAGAGTCGGTCAGACAGTAGAGAATACAGACCAATAATAGTTTAGTCAGAGTACACTCAGAGCGGAGCCCTGTCTGCCCAGTCGCTAGGAGTGCTGCAGAGGGACTGGCATCAGCAAGCATAACAATACATTATGTACATTTCAGAAGTGGTGAAGGCACGCCCACAATGGAATTTTCCAGAGAGACGCAGCTGTACAGTAAATTACAAAGGAGTAAGTTTCGATTCTGAGGCCGGGCACACATTATCTAACATCAAGGTCAATCTGCCTGTGCCCGCCACTAGACAAGTGGGAGAAGGCCTACATCTGAAGGAAAGGTATGCGCTAATAGGAACAGTGCATTCATTAGTGTGGCAAAACTCAGCTCAGAAGAAACATAACCTAGAGAAGGCTGTTTCTCGGAAATAGCAAAGAATTAGTTTCGATCACGATACAAAATGGCGCCCATACACAAAATGGCGCCGCGAATGCTAACTTACATAAAACCATGCGAAAACATAATTTTTATTCCAACAGGACCTCCTTTTAGCATGAGCTAAGTAATTTTGTGTAATAAAAGAGCATATAGGTTAACAAATCATGAATACATTTTTAGGAGCACTCCATATTTTCATCTTCAGGAAGAGAAACAGCAAGGAGGGAAGAAGTCTCGAAAATACCCTCATCGATTTTCAATGAGGTCCTCGACTTCTTTTTGGATCATGATAGTTTCATTAGTATCATGAATTGATATTCTCTTAGGAGTAAGGAGGGTGGTGCAATAGGAGCAGTATAAAGGCAAACACTGGACTAAAACATAGCATGAAATCAAGATCACAATGAAATAGATCACCTTTTCAAGGATCCAACCCCATCTACCAAACAATGTTCAATTCCAATTCCCACTCTCCATTCCTTTAACATTTTCTAGAATGTCTAAAATCTGTTGGGTAATATTCTTTTCCATATTAGTGATTCCGACTACACACTGGTCTCCTACTACTGCACACACACCACCACTTTTAGCTAGGATGAAATCAACAGCATATCTAGTCTGCTCGGAATATATCTGCATACTTTCCAATTGGGTGGTGATATCACGTAAAGATGCTACTGTAGAGTTAGACAATATCTGCAATTTACATCCAAAATATTCTCTAGCTCTTTCACCCCTAGCCATTGCAGTACCACCAAACGTAATAATGGAAGAAAGAATATACCCAAAGGTGATACCATTGCTGTAATTATTGACTTCCAAATCTGTCACTCCGTCACAGAACTCTGCAGTCAATGTTCATTTTACCCATCTTACACTAGGCTTAGGGGGAGCACCATTCCTAAAGCAACATCGTCTTTAGAATTATGAACATTTGAATAAGTGCCATTAGACAAAAAATAAAATCCTTGGTGTGCATAAAGTGGGCCTTGATAATCTACAGGAGCATATCTAGTATTCATTCTGATTGTACTCGGATCCTTCTTTTTCACTAAAGACATTGTATTCTTGAACAGTATTACTCTGGAACAATTGACATACAGAAAGGCATCAGAACTAATAATTATCGGGCAACATACAGGATAATAACCAGCATTTCGAGTAACTGTTAAATCTTGGTAATGCCAGCCCACTAAGGTGATGTTCTGTTCTCTCATGTACAAATTATGACAATATGTATTATTGTCACACCCCAAGTACCCCTTTCCTCGTGGCTTTCTGTAATACAAACAAGGGCCAGGATACCCCATCCCAAACTCACCCCTTACTTCTATGAAGTGGGCTGGGCGAGTATACGTATAATTGACAAGTGACAATGGGTAAGCAGCCCATAAACTCGCAACAGATTCGGTGGGATAACAAGCTGTACCTGCTCCAAAAAATCGTTTATGAGTGTCTAGAAATACATTACTCGGAACTGTCCGTTTCGTACGGTTTTGAGAAACGACCTTGTTCTCAATATTTGACGGTGCATTCGGATCACAATCAAGAACCCAAGACACCCCACCTAGAATCAATAGCAGTAAAATCACAAAGATAGTACATGATATTTTTTTTTAGTTGACCAAAATATACGTGCATGAACAAGGGGAATCACTGGCTGCTCTTCATCAGCAGCCATTCTGCCAAAGGGATGCATAGCAAATGATTAAACAAAAAGGGCCAAATGCCAGCAAGATGAATATACAAGTTCCCAGAGTCCGTCAGAACCTCACTGGTACAGGCTCCTATTGTCCATCAAAACGTTGACGCTCTTGAGCACCGGCAGTGGAGCTTGCTCTCTCCTAAGCTCGGGTTCCCACATCGACCAGGATAATGTACCCCCAAAGGGATACTAGCAATATATCCTGTCCAATGTTCAAACAGTGCACAAGTCTCACATTACCCTAAACTAGATCCGTTGGTACTATAACAAAGTACACCCAAAATTACACAGTCCATCCCTACCTAATCTGACTACTCCTTTGGTGCACTGTTTCTCAGCCAAGGTCACAAATCGTACCTAGTAACTCCAGGTACAGAAGGATCCACAAAAAGGGGCTCCTGAATTGCGTGTATTTCCTTTGGAACTGCTGCATTCAGCACTTCATAATTTTCCTCATCCGTTTTGGTCCAGGTCAGCCTGGCGTCACTGAAGGGGATAAATTGAGGCACCGTCTCACATTTGGAGTCCCCTACTCCATCCTTCGTCCATTGATCATAAGGCAGAGGCAGAGGGACCCTGCGACAGTGAGTCGTATGGATCCAGTTCTTTTGGCCGGCAACTTTGACTGTGGTGCGTGTTGATAGGAGGACCTGCTCCGGTCCCTTCCTCCGTGGCTCCAAACTCTTCTTTTGCTGAAAATTACGTATAAATACAAAGTCACCAGGCTGAATATCATGTCTGGGCCCCTCTGGCATGGCTGGCAGGGCTTCCCGGACCTGTGGGTGGATAGAACATACATTTTCAGTTAACTGGCAAAGGTAAACGATCAACAATGGATGCTCAATATCAGTAAACCGCCGAGGACTCCGGACGCCCCAGACATTTGCCGGGCCGTCCGAACACGACCTCGTACGGTGACAATCCTGTCCTAGAATGTGATGTTGCTCTTGTTGACAAAAGAGCCAATGGTAAAGCATCTAGCCACTGTAAACCTGTAGTCTCCTGAATTTTTGCCAGCTTCAGTTTGAGAGTACCATTGTACTTCTCAACCAAACCTGCTGACTGTGGATGACTGGCAGCATGAAACGTTTGCTTGATACTCAAGCCATCACAAATTAATTGGATTACTTTGGCATTGAAATGACTTCCGTTATCACTCCAAATCAAATGGGGCAAGCCGAAACAATGAAAGAACTCCTTCAGGAGTACCTTTGCAGTCATAACGGCTGTATTGTCTTTAGTGGGATAAGCTTCAACCCATTTACTGAATGCACAAACAACCACTAGGACATACTTCAAATTATTGCACGTCTAATTCTATATAATCCATCTGGAGGACCACAAAAGGGAAAGTGGGTGGTGCAAAATTACCAGGTGGTGTAGGGGTACCCTTTCCAGGATTGTGCATCATGCACACCATGCAATACTTCACTAAATGTGCAGCTGTCTTCGAAATGTTATCATTCTGCCATACAGGATCTAACAACTTGCAAATACACTTAGCACTGATATGGGCTGGACCATGGGCCATCGTGACCACAGGAAGAACATGTGCATCTGGCAACATCCATCTCTGCTTCCCTGACTTATCAATCCAACACCCCTCATCGTTCAATTGTGCTGTGCTTTCTTGCCAAATTGCTAATTCCTCTATTGTAGCCTCACTTTGTATTTCTTTTACATTCTCAAGTGTATCCTCAAACATGGTAACTTCAAGCATCCACCTAGCGGGTCCTGCTACGAACATTCTTTTCATTTTAGTCCGGGCTGTTTCCTTAGCTGTCTGATCAGCAAAAGCATTTCCCCTACCTACATTGTCAGTGACTTTCCGATGGGCACTACACTTTACTATAGCCAATTTCTTAGGGAGTGTCAAAGCAGACAAAAGCCTCAATATGAGGTGCCCATGCTGAATCTTGGTGCCATGTGAAGTAAGAAACCCTCTCTCTGCCCAGAGTCGCCCAAAGTTATGTGCGACTCCAAAGGCGTACTGGGTGTCAGTATAAATATTGACAACCAGTCCCTCACTCAGTTTGCAGGCTCGTATTAAGGCAACAAGCTCAGCAGCTTGGGCTGATTGATAGGGAACTCGTGATGTCTCAACTACTGTATGCAGCATTGTAATAGCATATGCAGCAGTTGTAGTGCCATCTGGTAATTTAAAACAAGAACCATCGACATATAGTTCCCCTTATGGGTCAGATAAGGGAACATCAGTCAAGTCTACCAGTCCTTTCGCCTCTTCTTCCGTCCGGAAGATACAATCATGTTTATCAATCTCATCACTCTCAGAAGGGATGGGTAGTAACGTGGCTGGATTCAGAGTGGCACACCTTTTAATCGTGATATGTTTGGCAAACAATGCTAATTCATAGCCAGTTAGATGTGCACTGGTGAGGTGCTGTGTCTTTGTCTTGTTCAAAAGTGTATCCACAGCATGGGGTACCATAACTGTGAGGTCAGTATCATGTACGAGTCCAGCCAATTGTCTTATCAAGACGGCCACAGCTGCAACTGCTCTTAGACAGCTCAGGAGGGCTCTTGCTACAGGGTCAAGAACAGCAGAGAAATAAGCACACGGCCATTGCTTATCTCCAAATTTTTGTGTTAAAACAGAAAGCATGCAACCAGCCATCTCATGGACGTACAACACAAACAACTTGTTATAGTCAGGAGTGCCGAGTACCGGAGCCAAACAAAGCGCAGTTTGCAATTGCTCAAAAGACTGCTGACATTCAGGCGTCCAGGGAAGGGGCTCATGCACCTCTTTAGTGGTAAGTGCATGCAAGTGTTTAATTAGTAAAGAGTAGTTAGGTATCCACTGCCGACAGTAGGAAGTGATACCTATGAAAGCGCGCACATCTTTCTGAGTCTGTTGGATGGGCATTTTAACAATGGTACTGATGCGCTCAGGAGTCAATCTCCTACCCTCCTTTGACAGTAGGTGACCTAGGTAGGTGACCTCCTGTCGACAATACTGAAATTTAGAAAGAGAAACCTTATGTCCGTGTTGAGCTAAATGTAACAATAATTTAACTGTACTATCTCTACAACCCTGTTCCGTGTCAGAAGCTATAAGTAGATCATCAACATACTGCACCAATACAGTACCTGGGGGAAGCGACAAGGAATACAACTGACCTTTTAATGCTTGACTATAAATACTAGGACTTTCCGTATAGCCCTGAGGAGAATGACAGAATCTAAAGCTCCTACCAGCCAGGGTGAACCCAAACAGATATCTGCTATCCGGATGAATGGGAATACTGAAAAACGCATTTTTCAAGTCAATGACAGAAAAGAATTTAGCAGCAGAAGGAATCATTGTCAAAAGAGTTGTAATGTCAGGGACCACTGGAAACTGTGGAACCACTATTTTATTAACTTTGCGCAAATCAATCACAAAACGATAAACATCTTCATGTTCATCAGGGGAACCTGAGGGCGTCTGTTTAAGAATAGGAAGAATGGGGCTATTGCAAATGTTAGCAGTCGTCTCCTCAACCACTCATTTCTTAATCAAATGCTGTATAATTTGTAATAAGGCTTGCTCTCCTGACTGTGGTATTTTATACTGAGGGATACGAGGCAAAACAGCACCGACCTTAACCTGTATTGAAACTGGTGGTATATGCAGCAGTCCCACGTCTGTATCGCCCGTTGCCCACAGAGTGGGTGGCACGTCTTTAAATTCAGTAGGAAGAGGCGCATCTTTGGACAAACACTGTTGAGTGCGTACTACGTCCGGACCCATTGTCATATAGACACCTGCCGGAGAACAATAAATTGTTGCATGCAATTTCTTCAACAAATCCAAACCCATCACATTTTCACCACAATTAGACGCCAGCAGGAATGGCGAATCCACAGTAAAAGGACCAATTCTCAATGCAAGAGGTCTTGAAATGGGGCTTACAACCAGTATACCAGAAAGACCTACCAAAACATTATTATGGCCAGACAGAGCCGCCCCAGGGATCATGTTTCGAGAAACAGAACTTTTCGCCACACCTATGTCCACCAAAGATTCCTTAGTCGAACCTTGTGATTCCGCTGTTACATAAGGACCACGGTGGTCTACAGGTATCGGAACTGGTCCCCCACTCTGTCCCTGGCTGTCCTAGCAATAGGACATTCCTGTGGCTTCATCCATATCATAGTCATCATGGTAGTACTGCCCATCACGGGGGTCATCAAAATAATTATTATCAGCGCGACCCTGTGAGGCTGCAGCATTCTGTGCCCTATCAGCCCCACCAGCACCACGACCCCGTCCACGAGAACCTCGACCTCTAGGGATCGCTACCTTCTGCAAAAGCACAGGACACTCGCTACGCCAGTGACCCTCCTCCTTACAATACGCACACTGATTCAGCCCCAGAAGCGTAGTGTTCGGCTGCCTACTAGTGCGTGGAAGCTGTCGGGCAGGACCACCACATCCTCTACCATTCCCTCTAAAAGCCTGCTGCAACAACACCTTCGTCTTTAAATCCTTGTGCCTTTTTTCTGTCTTCTCTTTTTCCTCATTAACCCTATGTTCATAGTACTGTGCCATATTCAAAATAACAGAAGGGGAAGAGGTGGACCAAGTACTTTCAGAGGCCTGCAGTCGGGTCGCAATTTCAGGAAGCAAATTAGAAACAAATCTATTAACAAACAACTGGACACCTCCCTCAATAGGCAAATCCTGCCCGCTATAACCCAAAAACGTACCTTTAAACCGAGTGAAAAAATCGGACACACTGTCGTCTTTCTTTTGTCGACAAGCCGATAATTTATCCCAATCTACCTTTCTCGGCAGAATAAGGGAATGCATATAGGTAATAATGTGGCCTGGCAACGCCAACATTTCTGCTCAGGGCTTGTCACCTGGCTTTCTCTCCCGGTCCCATGCTTTAATTTGATCCCATGTACCTCCCAATTCCACAACATGATCTTGCGTGTGCACCTGCCTCCAAATATCAACCGGAACCAATAAACCAAAGAACATTTCAATATCAGCACGAGTCATCACAGTGGAAGAGGCAGCTTCAGTCAGTTCTTTATAATATGCAGTAGGATTCTTCCTAGGGTCAGGCAAATGAGTCTTAACAGACAAAACCTCACTTCTTTTCCACGGAGTATAAACCCATTGCTCCTGAAACCTGGCCGCCACTGCCGCTCGAGTAACATTACCACGACCATCTGTTAATTCTGGTATCTCGGGATGATATATGGGATGAACCTCTCTCATCGGAAACTGAGACACCGACCTAGGACTTTTCTCATGTAGTCTTCCCCTATAAGCTATTATCGTTGTGACATTAGCAAAAACTTGTTCTGGCCCCAATTCACTAATGTACACTCGATCTCTTATGTAATATAAAATTTGGGGTGCTTCTGCTTCAAAACACTGTTGCCAAAGACCAATTAAAGTTGCAGACATGTGTTTAAGGGCATGCTGCTGTATAAAGGGCTCAAAATCTCTCATGGTCACCCAAACATCCTCTACACTATAAATGGGATTACGGGCCCACTGGGCAGCCTGATTGGCTATTACCTGCTTCTCGTCATCTCCCACATCGGATCGCACTAGCGGTCCCATACGCTCCTTAAATTTCATCCAATCCCTATCCTCGAATTCATGTACCGGTGTCCCACTACTAACTAATGTCGGAGGATGAAAAACCATAGTGGGAGAACAGAAGTAACAGGAACTATCGTCGCTAATTGTTGTGTCGCAGGAGAAAGAGCTGGCGAGAGGGACACTGAGACAATAGGTGTGGCAGGGTACTAACAGTCACAGTTGCCACAGACGGCAAAGATACAGAAGGGAAAGGAGGAGAAGGAGGAGCCGAAGCCACGGTCGTCAAGATAGCAGCAGTAAACAGAGTGACAAAGACAGTGGAAGCAGCTGTAACGGGCAGCTGGGAGGGCAACGGAACAGTGGGATATATTCTTTGGGAGGTATATGGAGGCGGGGGTCGAGTATCCAACAATTCCTCCACAAAAGCATCATCTTCTTCCTGAACCACATATGATTTATAAATTTGTAATCGAAACCTTCTATCTTCACATTCAACACCCTTTTCCTGTTTTTCCATGTCATATGCTACAGCCTTCTGAGTCAATGTCTGCATTCTCCATTTCCGGACCTCTTTGTCTGCCTTCAGCTGCTTCTGTCTAGCTGCTTTCTGCCATGTTCTGAGGGAATTAAACATAGACTGTCCACTGCGTCTCTTAAACAGCTGTTCTTGTAAATACTCAATCTTCTGTTCATCAAAAGGGCCCGTCAACGGCCACTGCAACTCAACATTGTCGATCGTATATTTGTGCCATAATGTACTAAACATAATAGGGCCAAGACCATGCTTCACCTGCATATCAAAATTCGGAGTGCCTTCTGGAGGCACTGGCTGACTTTGTTCCAATCGAGCATCAGCAGAACAAAAACGACAGCACAAGAAAAACAATTTACTAACACTAGGCATTCTCAAACGAAAACGAGTTCACTAATTTATGCCTAGCAAAACGATTGCAATTGCTTTTACTCCAAAGACGGCCCTTAGACCGTACCAAATACAAACCAAAATGGTGCCATATCCACAAAGAACCAAAACAAAGTTACCAGATATATGCAGGTCAAACTAATTTATCCTCCACTGCCGACTCTTCAGACCAAACGGTCAGATCCAAGGGTTTCGTTCAGGACTCCAGTCGGGTTGACCACTGGACGAGGCACCGTCCGGCGGGACAGAAGAGGCAGCTGCTAGTACCAGGAACTCTTCGTGCAGGGATCCCTGATCCATCCGTCTGACCCGATGATGGCCTCGACCTCCCTCCCCCCGTCCGCGGTAGGGGATGGGTCACTCACCCGAAGGAGTCCCTGTTTGGGCGCCAACTGAAGGAAGTGGCACGATTAGGGTCACTCGGGTCACTCACGACCACCTCTCAGCCTTCCATACCAAATGAAGAGTCGGTCAGACAGTAGAGAATACAAACCAATAATAGTTTAGTCAGAGTACACTCAGAGAGGATCCCTGTCTGCCCAGTCGCTAGGAGTGCTGCAGAGGGACTGGCATCAGCAAGCATAACAATACATTATGTACATTTCAGAAGTGGTGAAGGCACGCCCACAATGACATTTTACAGAGAGACGCAGCTGGACAGTAAATTACAAAGGAGTAAGTTTTGATTCTGAGGCCGGGCACACATTATCTTACATCAAGGTCAATCTGCCTGTGCCCGCCACTAGACAAGTGGGAGAAGCCCTACATCTGAAGGAAAGGTATGCGATAATAGGAACAGTGCATTCATTAGTGTGGCAGAACTCAGCTCCAAAGAAACATAACCTAGAGAAGGCCGTTTCTCGGAAATAGCAAAGAATTAGTTTCGATCACGATACAAAATGGCGCCCATAAACAAAATGGCGCCGCGAATGCTAACTTACATAAAACCATGCGAAAACATAATTTTTATTCCAACAGGCCCTCCTTTTAGCATGAGCTAAGTAATTTTGTGTAATAAAAGAGCATATAGGTTAACAAATCATGAATACATTTTTAGGAGCACTCCATATTTTCATCTTCAGGAAGAGAAACAGCAAGGAGGGAAGAAGTCTCAAAAAATACCCTCATCGATTTTCAATGAGGTCCTCGACTTCTTTTTGGATCACGATAGTTGCATTAGTATCATGAATTGATATTCTCTTAGGAGTAAGGAGGGTGGTGCAATAGAAGCAGCATATAGGCAAACACTGGACTAAAACATAGTATGAAATCAAGATCACAATGAAATAGATCACCTTTTCAAGGATCCAACCCCATCTACACTCAGAACGAATCCCTGTCTGCCCAGTCGCTAGGAGTGCTGCAGAGGGACTGGCATCAGCAAGCATAACAATACATTATGTACATTTCAGAAGTGGTGAAGGCACGCCCACAATGGAATTTTCCAGAGAGACGCAGCTGGACAGTAAACTACAAAGGAGTAAGTTTCGATTCTGAGGCCGTGCACACATTATCTACTAGTCAAGGTCAATCTGCGTGTTCCCGCCACTAGACAAGTGGGAGAAGGCCTACATCTGAAGGAAAGGTATGCGCTAATAGGAACAGTGCATTCATTAGTGTGGCAGAACTCAGCTCCGAAGAAACATAACCTAGAGAAGGCAGTTTCTCGGAAATAGCAAAGAATTTGTTTCGATCACGATACAAAATGGCACCCATACACAAAATGGCGCAGCGAATGGTAACTTACATAAAACCATGCAAAAACATAATTTTTATTCCAACAGAGTGGATGATGAGGGATCTGTGTCTGAGGAAGGATCCGAGTGAGACCTGCAAAGGGTCTTGACATGCAGCCTACAGAGAGGGGAGCATTTTTCTCCCAGGACTGGCAGTCCTCTCTAGAGCAGGCAGCAGTGTGTCTTCAAAGAGCCTGACCCCGGAGAAACTGGAGAACAGGAGTGAGGAGAGAAAACAAAAATTAGAGCTTGCTAAGCTGAGAAAGAGCAGGCTCTAGAGGAAAGGCGACTGGCCATGGAGGATAGGAAGATGGTCCGGGAGCTTAGCCTCAGAGAGCTGGATATCAGAGCCCTCCAAGTGGGGGCCAGCAGCAACAATAATGTTGTCTCTATACCTGCAGTGTTGTTATATTACATATAGGTACCCTATATAGGCGCAGGTAACATCGCAATCTTTCACCTACATCCTTCCCTACATTGCATACATAACGGTTCTTAGGCACTGACCTTTTACCTAGATATGACACTGCACTCAGAATGCAGGTTTTTCCCTGGTTCGATTCTCATACATTATGCATGAGGCTTCTTGGAAGCACAGCAGGACTAACAGTAGGATTACCATCTCCTGTATAAAATGTCTGTATAAAGTTCAGGCCCAACGTCATCCTTTAGGCCGACACAGTAACACAGCAAGGTAGGACCCCTGGGGAGACTTATGGGTATATATACAGCACATCTTGCTTAGGAAGATAGAGGAGACCGTGACTTCCCGGCTGACACACTGACCAGAGACGCTGAGGCTCCTGCATGCAGATGCTCCAGCTAGCAGTGGTCTAACATCCCTCGCGGGGTGTCCAACTTGAGACCGGGACAGGGTCCCACATTCTCTAAACTCTCAGCTAATGGGGTGGACTAGATCATAGAGGGATTCTTGGCATAACACCTACATAGATGCTAGGTACATTTAGGTACATCTAGTTAGGGAGACATCGTAGGAGTACGTACTTTTCATCATGTGTTTTATGTACATATATATTCATGATTTCTGCAAGATGGTAGAACTTTACCATCCTTTTGCTTTCGTAGTATTGCTAATCATATATCGCTGCTATTGTCTAATGGTTGTTGCAGCTCATATATTCTACACTAGAATAACAACTGTTCAATAAGCACTTATTGAAACGCCCAGCCTGTTTATTCTGTGTAACTCTCTGAGACAAACTAAGTGAGCATGAGTGACTGAGCGAAAGGTAGTATATTGTTTCCACGATCCTGAGGGATCAGGGTTGTCATGTTCTGCGGTTGCCAAGGACTATTCTCTCCCTGATAAGAGGAGACTCTAGTGGCACTGTGAGCTAGCTAATACAGACAGGCTAACGTATTCGGTGGGGGTGCACGGAATCCGTCCGCCACCAAACCCACAGTTTATGTTATCCGAACGCGCAGATCCTGTATAGGTAATATAGGAACTACACGACATGGCGTCGCCAACGCTGGTTGGGTACTTATTTAACAGTAGAATCTGAGTAGTTCAGTCATGCTATTCTCAGAGACCCCTACTCACAAAACACCAGAGACGTCTGGAGTGGGTGGGCACAAACTCCACCACTGCTGAGTAGGCTAAAAAATCCTATTGGTTGGTTAATCAAGCTTGAAGGACACTTTGTTCCTAAATTGTGCAAAAACACCTTATCTTAGTTCCCTTGAAAAAATTCTTCTTTACAAAATGACTGAGGACAAATATAACGAAAGAGTAGATCTACACCTCTCAGCAGGAGAAGAAGATGGAGACGCAATACAAATTGCAGAAAACTTTAGAAATACAGTCACCCTGAAACTACTTGCACATAGTTTATCAGCTAGGGGTGGCATAGTAGCTTTCGTGATTGAGGCACACAAATCAAACAGAACAGAGGTATTTTATTCGTGGGTAACATTCCCAGCAGCAAATGCAAGAACAAAAACATTTCACTCCTACACGAAAGGAGATGCACCAGCGGAATATTATCCGTTTGAGGATATAGAGGTTCCGCTCACGTACCAGGAACACTTATACTGGTTTAAAGGCACCCTACCCCATATAAGAAGAAGAGTAAAACTCTGCCCGCTCGGTAGAGAAGGGGCAACATGTCTAATATTAGCGGCCTACACACCACATCCTGACATTGACACAATGCCATCAGGAGACTTACTCATAGAACACAAAGATTTAATTAAAATATACAGAAACTTGACGCAATTCGTCATGAGGACACTTGCAGTCCAACCAGCAATAGTTGCAACAAATGGAACTCAAATTCAGGATACAGCAACTAAAATTACACCACAAACATTACACGCAGTGATGGGTAAAATGCTCACAAAACGTGAACAAATACCATTCTGGGTAGCTCAGAAAATAATGCAGCTAGAGGCAGTATTCCCGAATACTACCCCGTATTAAAAACACAGAATGCTAACAATCTGCTTGCCCATGGAGATAACACCACAATTAGAGGATTGTACCACTTGGGGTACAGTCTTTGCTGCCATTTATACCAGAACTCATGGTATCCCGTCATTAGCAGTAGTACCTGATGTATTGAGACAGATACAAAACGAGTACGAAGCAGAACCTGCCCTAAATTAGGGATGAAGTTACTAGGTAACTATGCCCAGGTATCAGCCATAATACTAGCTAACATTAAGGGGGAAGCAGCTTCAGTGGCCATCCGCCAACGCCTAAGGGAGTTCAGTCCTTTAGAACAGGAACACGAACTACCAAAAATAATTGAAACTGCGTATGCAGAATTAGGCAGAGACAGTGGGAAAGATTTAAAACCACAACTGATGGGCGGTCCTGAAAAGGACACTTCCAAGCAGACACCTGCTTCAACAAAGAAGAAAGGGGAATATAAAAAACAACAAAACTTTAAAGGACATAGATCTCAATCCCGAGGTAGATCTCCTCCGCAGGAGCCCTCCGAAAAGAGAAACAACCTTAGGAATAGGGATAATATTAGGAAACCTGTCAGGTATCAGGATACTGATACACGTTCCTCTCGTTCCTTTCAGGGTTCATCGAAAAACTCTGAGAGGGAAGGACTGTCAGACAGACAAGAAGAGCATACAAAGTCCAGAGACAAGCAGCACGCTCAAGAGTACACTTCTAAAAAAGAAGAGAAACCAAAGCAAAAGCCACAGTTCAAAAAGAAGAAAGTTGCAGGTCTAAAGATAAAACATGCCCAGAATTCTGAGTACTCGACTACTGAATGGGGAATGGGCTCTGACGATGCTAGGCAGTGCGGCAGAAGTAACAATAGCTCGCCAGAACCTGAAGGAATTTCTGGTGACAGCGGACTTGAATGATTATATCACGCTAGAAACACCCGATACTAGGGTAAGCGTCCCACATAAAGTATATGAAATAACACTCCAAATGGAGGGGGACAAATGTAGAACAGTGAGAGGTCTCTTTTGGGAGAACCTGACGTTTGGCTATGATATTTTATTAGCTAAACTGTATTGGCCGCCAGCATTCGTCATGGATTGCCCTAAAGGAGAAACGGTAATTCTTCCGGCCTTCTCAGATCATATTCCCAGGCACTTGCAACACATATATGCGCAGGAGTGGGCGGTAGCCCAGGCTCCAGCATTATACAAAAACCATGTTGGATGGGATGAGGATTCAACCCACCACATTATTCCTTTAAAAAATACTCCAACTGCACAGAGGCAGTATCCAATAAAGCAAGAAGCTAAAAAACAGGTCAGGGAGATCTTAGATCAACTTGAATACCAAGGGGTGATTGAAACTTGCACCTCACCAATGAACAATCCTTTGTTTCCTGTCATGAAACCTGACAATTCTTATCGTCTAGTTTTAGATTACAGACATTTAAACACTTGCACGAAGACATTTGAAGTCCAAAATGCACATAGTGCCGCATTAATGAATAACATTGTGCGGAAAAAATATAAAACAACACTTGATATCTCAAATGGATTTTTCTGCCAAAATATAGCACCTGAAAGCAGGCATCTAAGAGCCTTCTCAGCGCTAGGGACCCAGCGTCAATTTTGTTGACTCCCCCAGGGGTATAAGAACAGCTCGGGGTTGTTTTCGGCTAGGGTATCTGAGTTACTTCAAAATTTGGATGAAGAGGCATTGTCCTATGTGGATGATATTTATCTTACGGACGATGACCTAGAGGAGCACTTTAACAGAGTGAATACCATAATTTTGGGATTTGCATCTGAGGGCTACAAATTCAACTTTAAAAAATCAAAAATTGCCCACCTCAGCGTCCTGTTTTTAGGATATGAGCTTTCAAGTGAAGGGAAAAGCCTGGCAGCCAATTTTTTTGAAAAATGCGCGCTGCTCCAACCTCCAAAATCATTGAAAAATTTGCAGTCAATTCTGGGATTCCTAAATTTTGGTAGAACATACATTTTAGATTACGCAGAAAGAGTAAAACCTTTCTACAATTTAATAAAACCTGATTTTTCAGTAAAACAATGGACACAGGAACATACAGATGCACTTCTTTCCTTACAAGCTGACATGATAGCTTCCAAACACTTACAGACACGCGTGAATGTACGCAACCTGGTGATCTGTATAGTTGCGGGTCAATCTGGGTACACCTAGCTAACATATAATGAAGGTGAAACAGTACCAATTGCATACAAATCACATTTGTACACAAATGCTGAGATGCGCTTCGCATCTACAGAAAAGATTCTGACAGCAGTACAGACTGCTGTAGTGAGAGAAAGAGCGCTGGCTCAGGGGAAACGAATAATAGTAGTGACTCCAGTTCCAGCCTTAGAGGCTGCGACAAAGGCAAGCATTCCTAATGCTAAAGCATTTACATCGGAGATGGATACAATGGGCTAATTCTCTCAGTGCAACAGATGTAGAATACAGGTAGGACCCAAATTTAAAGACACAAGCATTTCTGCAATACGAACAAGAATATCCTCTTCCAAACAAAATAATGCCTCTAGATCAGTATGAATATATAATTTACACTGACGGATCAGCTCAACCAGTCATAGGGAGTAAGCAACAATATAGCGCAGCATGTGCAATCGTTAAAGGTCACATGCGGGTTGGAAAATTCTACCCGAGTTGCACAAAGACGCAGTCCCTAGGAGACTGCACGGCACAGCTGGCAGAGTAAAAAGCGCTGGTGCTGGCACTAGTAAATACGGATCGAGAATTCCCCACACTAATTGTGTGCGATTCCTTTTACTGTGTGCAGTCTTATTTGAATTTTTGGAGTACTGGGTTCAAAACGGGTTCAAAGACGCAAAAGGTGGCACAATTAAGCATAAAATGCAATGGGAACAGGTAGTGGAGTTGAAAACCGAACTACAGAGAGCTCACGTGATACATACACTGAGTCATCAGCGTGATGGCGTTCACGTTGAAAGGAATTCATTGGCTGATGAAGCCGCAAAGGGGGCTGTACGCACGGCTTACGTAGCTGCAATCACTCGTTCTAAAACGAGAATAGACGGTGAGATTATGGTAGCTGTCATTGCTTCACGCAAAAATAGCAAAGCACTACCAAAGAAGTTTCCACTCAAGTACTCCTACAAGTTAGATGCCAATAACATTCCAATTGCTCAGATTCCTGGAGTGGGGGATAGAGTAATTCCAAACATGGATCGTAGGTTAAGTTTAATTCTAGCAGCACACAAAGGGATAGGTTCTGCACATGCAGGAGTTACAGCGACTGTTTCTTTACTGAAACAATGCTATTGGTGGCCTGGGTTAACTAAGCAGATTAAAGACTATTTCTTAAAATGAAACATCTGCCAGCAGATGAAAGGTTTCACCATAACACGTCTAGCACAGACACCATTATTAATATCTGACAAACCACTAGCATGTGTTTACTTGGACCACTGCGGCCCCTTACAAAGAGATGGGGCTTACAGGTATATCATGGTTGCAGTGGATTCCTGCTCAAGATTCCTATGGGTGTGGCCCCAGTGCTCGGCTGATACTTGAACTGTTATCAAAGATTTGCGAGTCTTTATAGGGACATACGCAATTGGCACATTACATTCTGACCAGGGCCCTGCGTTTGGCTCTTGGGCTTACAAGGAGGCCATGCGAGGATTGGGTGTAACATTGCAGTACTCATCTCCATACCATCCCGAAGGAAATTCGGTAGTGGAGATAAAAAACCGAGACTTAAAGCAATCTTTAACAGCTAGAGTATTGTAGTGTAGTTCCTATTTCCCTAATAGGCTCTGCGCATTGGAATAATATAACCTATAGGTTTGACATAGGACTAAGGTCGGTATGTCCCTATCGATTATATTAAACTTAGTTACCTGTGCCAGCTAGCTCAGAGGCCACTAGAAACTTCTTGAAGACAAGAAGGGAATAGCTTCTGGCAACCACATAACATAAAACCATGATCCCTCAGGGTCGTGGAAACAATATACTACTTTTCATTCAGTCACTCATCTCAGAGAAGTACATAGAAGAAACAGTCGGGTGTGTTTACAATAAAATTTATTGCACAGTTGTTGTTCTAGTACTGGTTATATGTGCTGCGACAACTGTTGGACAGTAGCAGAGAAATATGGCCAGCAGTGCAGTTAAATAAAAATGCATGGTACAGTTTTACCATTGTGCAATAGTAATGAACACATACATGAAATGCAGAATGCATTAAGTTAAGATAAAGCCTATACCCCTATGATGCCTAACTAGATGTACCTAAGTGTACCTAGCATGTGTGTAGGTCTTAGAGAGCCAAGAATCCCCCTAGGATTTAGTCTAACCCCATTACCTTAGTGGGACTTAATCCTGGTGTTGAGCTGGACACCCCAGGATGGGTGGAAGGACCTCTGCCAGCTGGAGCTGTGGCATGATGCAGGTTGCAGCGTCTCAGGTCAGAGTGGCGGCATGGAAAGTCTCGGTCCCCTGTAGTTTGCTTGGGCAAAGGGAGGTATATTTATACCTGATAGATGCTTTGGAATGTTAGTATTGACGTAAAGTCGGTCAGAGGAAGACGTCAGGAATGAACCCTTAGGAAATAGTGGTTCATGCATATTTAATGAGTTCTTGGAGAAATCAATAATACTGTGCTAGGGAGAATCCCAAGAGCTTAAGGGTCTGTTTCTAAGAACTCGTTGTGACATAGGTTTGTCACTGTTGGACATGGATATGACGTATTTAGGATGGACCGTCTTCTGCACCCAGAGCACACATCAGGTAAGGGACAGACTCTGATGCTCGTTATTTGTGAAGGGAGGGCCAATGTAGGTGAAAGGTCCTGCCTGTCTCTGTGACACAAAGGATTTGTGCCTCTGATATGGCGCACCTATGTTAGGGCCTCAATTCAGCACATAACAGTATTAGGCACGGGTGAAAGTTGGGTAAAACATCTGTTTGGAGTCCAGCGTGCTCTTAACAATATGCCAAGAAGTTCTCTAGGGGGTGTCACTCCATATGAGGTCCTATTTGGGACAAGAATGTGGGTACCTGATCTAGATTGTGAAGGCACAGTGGCGGAGGAAAAACCTTTTGACATCTATGATCGTTTGGCTGTTTTACAGGATCTAAATGAATCCAGGACACAACAAAGTAATGTCCATCTGAAGCAGACCGCCACTGGGGAAGTCAAATCAGTCATGGCAAGACCTTTCTGGATCCCAAAAGTTGGGGGTCTGGTCAGAGAGAAGATAGCGGACAAAAAATAATTTGGGCCATCATACAGAAAGCCTGTACCGGTCCTAGCAATTGAAGGAACAAGAACTGTACTTCTACCGCCTCTTGCCGGAAAAAAGGAGAAAAGATTTGTCTCAATTGACCTAATCAAACCACACTATGTGGCCGATACTAAGCAGTAGGCCACGTGGACCCCAAAGAAGCAGACACCCTCTTCTCGATACAATCCAAGAAGTTCAAACGGAAAGACTCATCACATTCGAAGAGTCTCCTGCACGGAATGAAGGACTAAGCAACAATGCTATGGAACTTGTTCCTCTTGAACCAGAGGTTCAAATTCAAAATCAAACTCAAAATCAAAAACAACTCGCTATTTGACCAAATACAGATATCTACGTCAACATGCCTCGACAAGAGCAAACCACAATTTCTACAAATCCTGATGCAATACCAACAATTGATCTAACTGCTTCTGGCTACTTCATAAACTTTGATACGTTTTCTTTGGATCCAAGCGAACCGGAAACGACGCCAGCCAAAAAATCACGCAAATAGCAAGTTACAGACTTTATGCACTTTCTTAAAAAGACTTTCCTGGTGTCACCCTGGGTAGAACTATGGATAATCACCTGGATACTTTTCTTTCTTTTCTTTGCTTCTTAATAGTTTTTAGTATGCTTATTAATTGGAAATATATTCGACAACGCTCTGCAGCCCAAAAGGTGAACTTACTTTTAAAACCACACCAATCATCTCATCGAGAACAAAGAGACTTGTCATCAGTGAACATTACAGCAGTTCCTATACCTGATGGTATAGTTTGGGACAAGGTTGATTTCGATATATTTGGTCCAACCGAAATTTTAAGAATTCTTCATTTATTTAAAATATCATTGAGTGATATAATTACCTCAAGTACATTTTCCGATGATTGGGATTTTGAAACTGTTAATAACATGTTATCTGATTTGGAAAAATCTGCTGCGTTTTCTAATAGTGAAACATTGGAAGACACATCAGATTTCGAGAGTATGTACTATTATCAACACTATGTTCATCACTTTTTGCATAAATCTGCTAATCCTAGAACTGTGTTCACATACCACCAGTGGGAACCTTGTCCAACACCGCCGAAAGGCAGTTCAAAAACATTTACACAGAAGTTTCCATATTTTTCGGGGTTTAATATGTCTGACCCAGCCTCATACTATTATAAGGTTGCACCAACATCAGCACAGAAAAATATGTTGACAAACACCAAACAGATTTACTCTGCTTCCTTTATTGTCCAGTTGTCCGAACAAGGTTTCGACTTGTGGAGAGACACCATAGACCTAAAATCAGTCTGGGGTGCTAGGGAATGGCAAGTTCATGGAACAGAAGCTTTGTTTAGAGCATGCCTCATCCCTCAACAAATCATGTTTTTGAACGAGACAGTGCAACAGACGTCTTGCCTTGGACTAGCCAAGAACAAAGACTTGAACACACCTCGGTTGCCGACTCCATCACACATCGAGGGCAACATAATATCACAGGAAGAAATTACAGTAGATGACATCATACAATACAACAGATCAGACCCGATTGGAAAAAATGGTTGATTTGGCCCACAGTCACTAATAGTTGTCAGGCAAGATTCATGGGTAAAACCGAAGGGTTTAGTATCCATAGGCCAGATCCACGTTATGTACAAAGACAACATCCAGGGGTAGTGACATCCTACAGTGTTGGGAAGTTGTGCCTCGATTGGCTAAAAACCTCAACACTCACACAGGTGAAACAACACTTATCCTTACTGTCACAGGATGTGGATCATAGGGATTTTTTAATTGGTCCCAGGAAGCCACGTCAGAAACGTTTCTATTATGCTGTCTATAATGAAATTTGGAAAATATCCCAACAAGAGGCCGCAGAAGGGTTACGGGAAATAGACCGTATAAATCTAGAAAAATCTCTAGCAGTGGTAGACAATGGGATACCCACATTGACCTCCAGGATATATTCCTTAGGCAACATTGTATCTTCTGCAATAGACATACTAGAACAAGATTTGGCCATATTACAACACGGGCAATCACAGTTACGTTCTATTATGTTGTTAAGCTGGACGCTGCAATCTTTGCGTACAGGCTACGTGCCTTGGCGTTTTATCAACAGTACGTCTCTGTTTTCTGAATACAATCTAACAGATAAACAGATAGAGATGGCACAAAGGGGAGCAAAATATACAATGCTGCGTATCGAAAAACTGGATAGATTACCATTCACAGTGGCAGAATCACCGTCTACAGAATGGCTAATCCATGGCCACATAACTCTACCCGTCACTACTTTTCAGTTTCAATATTGCCTTGAACAAAAGCAGGCAGGCAGATATGAAGAAATGGGTAAGGAATACATTAAGGAATCTTGGGAATTACCATACAGATTTTGATGCCGGAGTGGGGACCAAAAGGTGTTTCTGAGCGGTACAAGCTGCGAGAATGCTTTAAGTGGATCACTCATATGCCAGGATATAATGTTGCATGGAGCTTGTAATGGTTCTGTAGCAAACCTGTCCTGTCATTTGAAGGGTGCCCCAGCTGCAGTGATTACTCCAGCATTCAGGCTACTTTCAAATGGGAGTTACTTGATGCTGAACAGTCAAGGCTGCTGTGGCATGCTCTCGGGCATCGCATATCTGGTAACCGTGAGCTCCAGGGTTACTTGTTGTATGCAAGTATTGTTTCCACTGACACATACAGTCAGGGAGGCGCCATTATGGCCTTCACTGAATGTTTCCTTAATACGGTTTGATACTCTAAGCAGAATGAAAGCCATGCTTCCACAGAAGTCTGTGCCCTTAACCTCCGCTCGAGAGACTTTTGATCTCCAGATCGCAAGGTCTTCGGCAGAGATACAGGCGCTCATTCATACAAACTGCCCTTTCCATTTCGCAGAAATGTTAAATCGTATCTTTAACATGTCTTATACGACAGGCATTGTCCACCTATTTAAGACCATAGGTTCTGGACTTCTGAGCACCTTTCAGACGGTACTTGGAGTTATACCAAACTTCATACACTCCGTATTCAGAAGCATCTTTGGAGGACTTCCGCTAATCCTGTTTCTAATAGCAGGTATCCTGATTGTTTTCTATTTGCTACGCAATGGACGTCGCAGTCACCAAGGCAATGGAAAGAACACTCCAGGAGCGTAAATACCGTGACCGCATGGTACAACTTCTAGGCACGCCTCGTCTAAGAGAACTAAGTGAATCTTGGTTCTTGTCATTTCGACCGGTCTGGATAGACTGCATCCTACCTGTCCTCTGATGCCTGTTTTGCGGAGAAGAATGAGTGTTAGATCTTTGTTTGACACTACCATCATGTGCGCCACCGGACGTGAATGCTTTACTGGACCCGATAACGGCCCATGTTCTGCAGGGTCCTCAGCGTATTCCAATGTTGATGGCGGCATTCCTTGAGCCCCCACGGGTAGTAATAGCACCTGTTGGTATGAACACCGGCTCCTCCTCTGACACCCAGGCTTTGGACTCTGCACAAGCTGCCCCAGCACCGGCTGTGGACAGCGTGGAACATCTGTGCTCAATTGATGTGCTCTGCGAGGTGCTACAGAGGCCGTCTACTGTGGAAGCAAGAAACAAAAATGTTGCCTCTACCAGCCAGGACACATAAACAATTGACTCATTTGGCTCGTTGTGTGCTGGGAGAAATTCGCCCTTTTCTAAACAAGCTCAAATTTGGAACTATGAAACTAAATTGACATTCCTTTCATTTTTTGGGCATACATGGCTTTATAATGCATATAGTGATCCGGACTATACAAACAAACATTTTAGAGCTAGGGCTTGCTAACTTTTTAAAAATGTTTTTAGGTTTTTTTAGAATTTTTTTTGCAGTTTTTAAACATTTTAGTTAAAAAGATGTTTTTATAAACTTTGGGCATACCACTATCTAGTACTGTTAGTAGTATAGTAATAGGTCACATATGTCATCTATTCGGAAGAGGAGTGGGTGTTATATTCCATATAGGTACCCTATATAGGCGCAGGTAACATTTCAACCTTTCACCTACATCCTTCCCTACATTGCATACATAACGGTTCTTAGGCACTAACCTTTTACCTAGATATGACACTGCACTCAGAACGCAGGCTTTGCATGAGGCTTCTTGGAAGCACAGCATGACTAACAGTAGGGTTACCATCTCCTGTATAATACCTCTTTATAAAGTTCAGGCCCAACGTCATCCTTTAGGCCGACACAGTAATACAGCAAGGTAGGACCCCTGGGAGACCTATGGGTATATATACAACACATCTTGCTTAGGAAGATAGAGGAGACCGTGACTTCCCGGCTGACACACTGACCAGAGACGCTGAGGCTCCTGCATACAGACGCTCCAGCTAGCAGTGGTCTAACATCCCTCGCGGGGTGTCCAACTTGAGACCAGGACGGGGTCCCACATTCTCTAAACTCTCAGGTAATGGGGTGGACTAGATCCTAGAGGGTTTCTTGACATAACACCTACATAGATGCTAGGTACATTTAGGTACATCTAGTTAGGGAGACATAGTAGGAGTATGCACTTTTCATCATGTGTTTTATGTACATGTATATATTCATGATTTCTGCAAGATGGTAGAACTTTACCATCCTTTTACTTTCGTAGTATTGCTAATCATATATCGCTGCTATTGTCTAATGGTTGTTGCAGCTCATATATTCTACACTAGATTAACAACTGTTCAATAAACACTTATTTAAACGTCCAGCCTGTTTATTCTGTGTAACTCTCTGAGACAAACTAAGTGAGCACGAGTGACTGAGCAAAAGGTAGTATATTGTTTCCACGATCCTGAGGGATCAGGGTTGTCATGTTCTGAGGTTGCCAAGAACTATTCTCTCCCCGATAAGAGGAGACTCTAGTGGCACTGTGAGCTAGCTAATACAAACAGGCTAACGTATTCGGTGGGGGTGCACGGAATCCGTCCGCCACCAAACCCACAGTTTATGTTATCTGAACGCGCAGATCCTGTATAGGTAATATAGGAACTACACGACAGTGTGTTCACATGAGTCCAGAGCCCATATCCCAAAAGGTATGGTGCAAAATTATGTAGAGGGAGATGACATAGATAAATGGTGGCAGCCTATGAAGTGGCTTTGAAAGTGCAAAGGGTCACAGAGGAGTTTCTGGAAGGTAGTCTTTGGCAGCACATGCCCACGGTGGGAAGAGACACACTCCTTACACTAGAGGTGGGGGTCCAGACATCTACACTGCCATGAAGACCATTCTAGTCAGCAAGTTTGGGTTGACACCTGAGAGGTACAGGCTAGTCACAAACTCTCTACATAAACAAGGGTGAATTTTCTGGATTATACACTGATAAGGCACTAAAGGGCGGTATGAGGAGCAGCAACGTTAATGATTATGAAGGGTTGTACAACTTGTTTCTGAAGGAGCACATTTTTGATACTTCGTTTCCTCCAGAGCTTCACCAACACCTGGTTGATAGCAAGCTTGCTGACACCAGGAAGCTTGCTGAAGAGGCGGACCTCTGGGTCAGCAGCAGCGTGTCCAAAAAGGTATGTGGGGGGACTTCCAAAAGGGTGGTCAGGGTCCCAACCAGAAGAAGGAAGGGGAGATAAAAAAGACTGAGTTCTCTAAAGGCCCCCAAAATAACTGACAGGGGAAGGGTCTGGTTCACATTCCCAATCTGGCCACCAGAAGAAAACTTACCCTGAAAAAGGTCAGCAGCCCAAGCCCATCGAGGGCTATAAGTGCTACGAATATGGACACAACAAATGGGATCCCAAGTCTCCAAAAAGAGCACCACCTCCCGCTGGAGGGCGTATTCGAGGGGTGCCTTGTATAGTGCTTGGTGAGGAGTTTGTCCCAGTTAATTGGGGGAGTTTACAGGGGTTACCCTAGTGTCCCTAGGTGACAGTGAACTGGTTCCTAAGATCCATGTGCCCTCAAATCCTACAAAGTATAAGCAATAGGTCACCATCAATTGGGCAAGGTGTGGAGGCTCTGATATATGCAGGAGCCAGTATGACTATGGTAAGGAGTCAGCTGGTTTTCCCAGAGCAGGTAATTCCTAATGCATTCCACTAGGTTGTGGTGAGTGACAACAGAGAGGGCCACTATCCTGTTGACCTGGCTCCATTTTGATTGGGGGAGTTCAGGTGTTCTGAAAATTGCAGTGAGCCCCGCCATGCCTGTGGACTGTTTGTTAGGTGATGACCTAGACCACACTACCTGGAAGAAAGTGGAGCTCAAGGCTCGTGTGAAGATGTTAGAGTTGCCTGAGTGGATCTGTGTCACAACAAGGTCCATGGCTGCCCAGGAAGGGAGTCAAGAAGCGCTGGAGACTGGAATAATGGCTCAGCCACCTGCTAAAATGGGTTAAGGCAGAGGGCCTGGTAATCCAGCCCCTGAATGTACCTCCAGTGAGATAGATGGGGCAGCTGTGGTGGCTTCCCTGATATCCACCGAGGAGGACATTTCTTCCCTTGGCGACCTGCTTGAGCTTGCTGGGTGGCATTTGGAAAGAGGACCCACCAAGTATGAGTTGTGTGGGGCACATAGGGAGCACCCAACCCTTGTGGGCATGAGGAAACAGGCTGAAGCCCTAGCTGCAGGTGATGGCCTCTGGTAGTGACCACATTTTCTGGGAGGACAACCTCCTGTACAGTGAGCCTAAGGCTCCTGTGCATGGGACAACAAAGGCCCTGGTCGTTACAATATGCTGAAGGGACATCCTACTGGAACAGTTCACAAGATTCCCCTGGCAGAAAACCTAGGCAAAGACAAGACCTTTAAAAGGCCTGCCCCCACTTCTATTGGCCTAGGTATAAGAACTAATCAGATGCATTCTGTAGGACTTGTGTGGCTTGTCAGGCTAGTGGGAAGACAGGACGGAGTCTGAAAGCTCCCCTTAACCCACTGCCTGTCATTAGCACCCCATTTGTGAGGGTGTGCATCGACATTGTAGGGCCTATGGATCCCCAAACTGTATCAGGCAATAGGTTCATCCTGGTTCTGGTGGACCATACACCCAGCTGCAAAGAGGCAACCCCTCTGAAGACTTCTACTACACCCACAGTAGCAAAGGCACTGATGAGGATTTTTACCTGAATGTGTTTCCTCAAGAAGATGTGTCTGACAGGGGCACAAACTTCATGTCTGCTTATATGCAGTCAATGTGGAATGAGTGTGGGATAACATACATGTTCTCCACCCCTTACCATCCACACAACAATGGGCTTGTTGAGAGGTTTAACAAGACCCTGAAAGGCATGATCAGGGGCCTGCCTGCAGCCCAAGGAAAAAGTGGAATATTCTCTTACCATGCCTGTTGTTTGCTTACCATGAGGTGCCACAGACAGGAGTAGGTTTCAGCCGCTTTGAGTTGCAGTGAGCTAGATGCTGGCCTTCAGACTAAGCTTCCAATAACCTTGAAGCCACCCAGGAAGTCATAAAGGAGTGGTATGACAAAAATTCTACCACCGTGGAATTTTAACCTGGTCAAAAAGTATTACTGATGGAGCCGATAGAGCCCATGGTCCTCCAGGACCACTGGAATGGGCCAAGTCAGATGATTGAAAGAAAGGGTGAGGTCACATACCTGGTGGACCTCAAGACCCCTCGGCAACCCCACAGGGTGCTGCATGTAAATTGCCTCAAACCACACTTTGAGAGGTCTGAGCTCACCATGTTGTTGGTGACCGATGGAGAAGAGGAAGAGGAGAGTGAACCCTGACCTCTTGGACTCCAAGGAGAAGGATGGGTCTGTGGAAGGAGTAATACTTTCCCCTACTCTAACTCCTGAACAACAGAGAGACTGCCACCAAGTGTTGGATCAATACCCTTTTCTGTTCTCCCTTATCCCTAGGACTACCCACCTTTGTACCCATGATGTGGGCACAGGGGACAACCTCCCAGTTAAGAATAAATCTTCCAGATTGTCAGATAAGGTTAGATCCAGCATTAAGTCTGAAGTGTCCAAATCGTTGGAGTTGCGGTGTGGGGGGTGATAGACCCCTCCAGTAGCCCCTGATCCGTTCCTGTGTTTGTGGTACCAAAAGCTGCACCAGGGGGCACCACACCTAAGCTGAATTTCTGTATTGATTACAGAGGGATAAATGCTATAACTAAGACTGATGCTCACCCCATTCCCCGTACTGATGAGCTAATTAATTGGTTAGTGGCTGCCCAGTATCTCAGTACCTTTGATCTTATATCAGGGTTCTGGCAGATCGTCATAACAGAGGGAGCAAAGGAGAGGTCAGCCTTCTCCATTCCAGAGGGCCACCATTAGTTTAGGGTGATGCCCTTTGGATTAAAGAATGCCCCTGCCACCTTCCAGAGGCTGATGAACCAGATCCTTGGTTGTATAAAGGCCTTCTCTGTTGTGTATCTAGATGACATGGCTGTCTTCTGTAGAAGCTGGAAGGACCACCTTTTTGAGTTACAGGAAATGCTTCAGGCTCTGCAACAAGCAGGCCTGATTATCAAGTCAAGTAAATGCCAGACAGGGCAGGGGTCCATGCTGTACTTGGGGCACCTGGTGGGCAGGGGAAGATGCACCCACTTCAGGCCAATATAGATACCATCATGTCCTGGCAGCTCCCCAAAACCCAGAGTGAGGTCAGAGCCTTCTTGGGCATCACAGGGTTCTAATGGAGGTTTTTCAAGGGCTCTGGCACCATTGTTGTCCCCTTGACTGAATTGACTTCAAAGAAGCAGCCCAGAAATTTGATTTGGACAGAGGAAGGCCAAACGGCATTTGACTCCCTGAAGCAAGCCATGTGCACAGCTCCTGTGCTCAAGGCCCATGATTTCTCCCATGAGTTTATCATTCAGACAGATACCTCAGAGCACGGCATAGGGGCAGTCCTATCCCAATTTAATGAGGAGGGCTTAGACCAACCTGTATCCTTCACCCCAGGAAGTTACTCCTAAGGGAACAGAGGTGGAGTGCTATTGAGAGAGAAGCTTTTGCAGTGGTCTGGCATGGAAGAATTTGAAGCCATACCTGTTTTGCACTCACGTCCTGACAGACAATAGGCCCTTCTGGTGGCTCATGCAAATGAGGGATGAGAATCTAAAATTGTTGAGGTGGTCCATTTACCTATAGTGTATGGATTTCAGGATGGAAAACAAACCAGGAGTAGACTAAAGCTAATGCTAACGGTCTGTCCAAGTTTTTCTGCCTTAGCGATGAGAACTCCCTAGAGGTTGGGTAGATCTCCTCACTTTCAGCTGGGGGAGGCACGTGTTAGAGCTCTCATCCTTAGGGTGGTCTTTACCCCAACATTTTGCATTTTGCCTCCCATTTTTGCTGATTCTTTTTGTTGGCCTTAGGACTCTGAGCACTTTACCACTGCTAACCAGTGCTAACGTGCTGGTGCATCTCCCCTAAACATGATGACATTGGGGTATACCTGATTGCTATATTTGTTGTACTGGTAAGTCCCTTGTAAAGTGGTATACCATATACCCAGGGCCTATACTTCAAATGGAACTAGTGGGCCTGCAGCACTCATTGTGCCACCCACACAAGTAGACTTTCAAACCTGTCTCAGGTAAGCCTGGGCGGTAAATTCTGCTCCGCTCGCGGAATTTGCGGAATTTTGGCAATTCCGCGTTCCGCAGAGAATGCGGAATTGGCAAAAATTCCGCGATCCGCGGCGTAGCGGAATTTTTTCCTTGTTCGCGCTTTAAAAATGCATTTTCGCGCGCGCGGTAGCGACTTACCGGGATCCCTGCGTTCGCCGACGAGTTTTCCTATTCGTTCGCGTGCGCCACGAGATTTTGGTAGCCGGCTGCGCGATCCCGCGAGAGTGTGCGATCGCGAACACGTCATTCGGACGCGCCATCGGACACCGCGAGAGTGTTTGATCGCAAACACGTCATTTCGGACGCGCCATCGGACACCGCGAGAGTGTGCGATCGCGAACACGTCATTCGGACGCGCCATCGGACATCCAGCGGAAGTTTGGTGAAGCTCGCGATGCCAAACACGCAAAATTTGCAATCTGGAGAAGAAAAATATCTGGAGCAGCATAAAACCTTCTCGAAAATGATGATTTGGATGAAAAAAACTCCTCAGTTTGACATTTGGCTGTACTTTTTGGTGCAAGGAGTCCTTTTTTTAAAACTTTTTTTTGGGAGAGGAAGGAAGTGCCCCAGAGTCTCCAACTTCCTGTTCCTGTCCAGCAGGCTCCTCCCAGTGCTTTGTCCATGTCCTGTTCACTTTTCATTTGGATTCGGAGCTGGAAGGATCACTCTTTGTGTCTGCTGCATCATATATCATTGGATTTGAGGACTTTTGGATTTGAGGACATTTGGATTTGAGGACTTTTGGATTTGAGGACTTTTGGATTTGAGGACTTTTGGATTTGAGATTTTACAAGTAAGTTGGTGTTGTTTGTTTGATTGGGGCATTGCAGTTGCTGCAACTCCAATTTTGGTACTTTTCATCATTTTTAAAAAAAATGTATTGTGAGTAGCCAGTAGGCCCAGAACTAGTCATGGGTGCATGATGAAAGTTAACAACTGTTCCTTTGATGTGTGTTGAATTTATGTTAAACATCATTTAGGGCATGGATGGCATTGGATTGAATTGCAAAATGTGTATTTTTTGGGGTATTTCAGTTTTTGGGTGTGTGTTAAATAAATGCCTTTGTTGTGTGTGTGTGGTGTGGTTGTTGTGTAACTTGCACACCTTGTTTAGCCCTGTGGATTTTCGTTTTTGCATTTTATTGCATTAAAGCAGTGTTGTTTAGCATGCCTCCTTTGCCTGGCTATTATAGGCCTGTTTCAGTTCATTGTTTTCCAGGCCTCCTGCTTGTTGCTTGTGACTGTGAGTGTCCATGTGGCTGGTGGCCATTTTGTGGTGGTAGTTTAGTAGTGTGCTGCTTTTGCCATATATGCCTGCATGTCTTTCCTATGTTCCTCTTGGCTTACTGCTTCCATCCATCCCCTTTGCCAGCTGCAGCTCCCTGAATGACGTGATGAGCAAATAATTTAATGCCAAACAGGTTCCACTTCCATTACATTTGTATTTTGGTTTTTGTTCTTCTTCTTTCCTATCCTTCCTGAGTGTACACAGTATACCATGAAAGCCCTTATTGTCAAAGTCTCACAAATGGCTACACTGTTATGTTTTTTTTTTATAACTTAAACTGAGTTAATAAAATGTAATAATATAACACTAACAAGTGTGACCACCACACACTAAGTTATATATTATATTTGTTTGTTTGTACTAGTAGTAATTGAACCACAACAACAAATGCAACATTTCACTGATGTTCTTCTCCTGGCTTCTTTGCTTTTAGGTACACAAAAAGACAGAGGAGGAGGTGTCATCATCACCCGTTGTACTGCCAGACAGAAGTCCTGCTGCGCACCACGTCACGTCCACGTGTTACCACAGACATCTCTGCAACTTGTGCACCTGCGTCCTGCTGACATCGGAAGGAAGAAGAAGATGGCCCCAAAGAAAGGTACCAGGTCCTCCAGTACCAAGGAAGTTGCCACTGAGAAGAAGGAACAGAAGAAGGAAGTGGCACTGCCACTTACCAAGACTGGTGTGCCGGCCAATATGTTTTTTGGGAAACAAAAAATTACACCTGCATCAGCGGTGTCCGGGGACCAAGCTGGGAGCAGCACCTCCGCATCAGCGGGCCCACCCCACCAACCTAGGCCCAAGCCCATGAGTGTCGCAGAGGTAGCCAGTCTACTAACGAGCAGTGATGTTGAAATGTCATTATCGCAAAGTAGTACCCAATCAACGCAGGCGGAAACTCAGCAGATAAGTGGGCAACAACAGCCGCAACAACAGCTGCAACAACAGCCGCAACAACAGCCCACAATAGTAGTTGTTCCTCCTGAAGTAGGGGCAGTTCAGGAAATCGAGCTTCCTGCAGATGAAGAGGAGCAAGCCACTCTTTCAGAAGATCCATTGTCTTCCAGATCCCCAGCAAGGAAAAGGAGGGTTAGTCCATCAACTTCTTCTTCAAGCCCCGCTTCTGATGATCTAGATGCCACTTGGAAGCCACCAGCTCAGTCTGAGAGTGATGCACGCCACAAGACAAGGCTAGTGAAAAGGAAGGTTCCAGAAAGCCTTAGAGGTATGGAGGTAGATGTAGAAGAGGGGGATGATGATGACGAGCAAGTCATCATGAACATCACTCCCGGCCCAGAGGAGATGGAGACCAACATTATTACCCTATCCAAAATCGCTGCGAGGGATGTAGCACGGATACCACCAAGACAGGTAACACCACCTCCAGCTTCCATATTTGCATTTGCTAAGGCCAGGCAGGGACCTACATCCAGCTCAACCACCACCTCAGTAGGTAGTGGTACTGTAAGTGCACAGAGTCAAATTTCACGCCCACCCTCCAGTTCATCTGGCATTGAAAGTGGCACCTCCAGTAGCGCCAGAAAGTTCAGCTCCCCAGTTTGGGACTTCTTTTCAGTTAGCAGTAAGGAGGAGAACATTGCTATATGCTCAATTTGTCGACACGCTGTTAGGCTGGGTAAGCTTGGTACAAACTATGGTACCGGAGGCCAAACAAGTCTTCTCAAAAAACACCACATGATCCAGTGGGAAGCTCACCTACTGCGCGTACAAAAAAGTAAAACTGCACCCATAGCTGTTGGTGGGGATGAAGAAGTAGAAGAAGAAGATACGATCGCGGTGGAAGGTGAATAAGAGGGAGACATTTCTAGCCTTGTCCCCAGCAGTGTAGTGGTACCACCCACATCCTCAGCAACATCTCAGTGGCACCGTAAGAAGAGTCAGACTCAGAGTCAGACTGAGACACCAAGGCAACCGAGTACTACAATGAAAAAAAGTGCGTCGTTGAGCCTAACTGGGTTCAAGAAGACAGCTGCACCACAAAGGAAAATAATCCAGCCTACCATCGACAGCATTCTTAGGTCGGAGGGGCAGTACGAACTCAACCACCCAACAGCACGTTTGTACAATGCGAAGCTGGCTAAAATATTAGCGCTGGACCTTCTCCCTTTTTCTTTTGTGGAAGGGGTGGGTTTCCTTGATTTTGTGTCAGCCATCTGCCCTAAATGGAAGGTTCCCAGCCTGTCCTATTTCGCCAGAGTTGCTGTTCCAGCACTACATCATGATGTGCTGGAATTGCTTGGACAAGCTTTGCAGCAGAGTGCTGTTCACAATATCCACCTGATAATAGACTTGTGGACCAGTTGCCAAGCCACTGATTACATGTGCATCACTGCACACTGGATCTCTTTTGGGAGATTTAGAGAAAAGATATCTGAAGCAGGTGCTGTTGACACTGCTGAGATTTTTAATGCTACTCGGAAACATGCAACTGTAGCCATGTTCGCCATGGAGAAATCTCATACTGCTGCAAACATTTTGGAAGAGTTTAACAGCAAGGTCTTTGAATGGCTGCTTCCAAGAGGGCTTAACATTGGTTTTGCTGCCACGGATAATGGCAGTAATGTACTTAAGGCCATGGAGGATGGTGGCTATTTCAGGGTCCCGTGTTTGGCGCACTGCATTAACATTATTGTTCAAGACTTTCTGAAAAAAGAAGCCATAGTCAGCAACTTACTGACCACCTGCTGAAGAGTATGCACACATTTCAGCCATTATTTTAAGGCCTGGAAGCAGCTGAGGATCATTCAACGTGACTATAGAATGCCAGTCAAAGCACTCATCCAGGAGGTGGCAACACATTGGAACTCAACTTATTACATGCTTGACCGTCTGTTTGAGCAGTACAGACCAATCAATGAATATGTCATGCAAAGAGGGGATGCTACTGTGAAAGGCATGACCCTTCAGATGGCCCAATGGTGCCTAGTTAAATGCTTGACAGAGATGCTTCTTCCTTTCGAGGTCTTCACACGTGAAGTCAGCAAGGAGAACTGTACTATGGGCCAAGCTATCCCATTGTTGCACATGCTAGAGCAACAGCTGAAGGAGGTGTCTGAAGCGTACATAGGTGTGGAGGAAAAAAATGAAACATATGAGTTGGTGGAGAGCTTATCCCGTCACTTAGGTGAAAATACAAGGGTGCAAACTAAGATTATGTCAGAAAAACATTACATTTGTGCCACAATTCTGGATCCACTGTACAAATCGGCACTGAACAGTAAGACATTAATTCCTTTTTCAGAACTGGAGGTTGTCCGGTACAAAACTTGGATAACTGAGGTAGCCAGTGACTTTGAAAATGAACGGCTGGCAATTAAAGGCCCGCTACTCAAACCCACAACAAGTACTGCAGCAGGGCATCCGGCGTCAAGTTCCAATTCAGAGCCTGAGGGCAGTCCGTTTGGCTCAGAGCGGTCACCAACACTATCGACAACAGCAAGATCCGGATCATCAGCCCCAGTAAAATCGGCACAGGATTGGTATTTACAGCAAGGGTTTGCTTGGTCCTGGGCTGATGCAAACAAAAAAGAGGCCAAACAAACTGTAGCACCCCTGAACATTGAGCGGATGGTCCAGGCCTATCTGGATGACCCAACAGAGGTCTACATTGATCAAAACCCATTGCGGTATTGGTATGGGAAAAGGGGCCAATGGCCAGTGCTCAGCAGGCTGGCGATAAACTATCTGGATTGCCCTATCACAAGTGTCTCTTCTGAACATGTTTTCAGTGCTGCTGGTGCCATTGTAACAGTGAAAAGGACCAGTCTCTCGCCCAAAAACGTGGAGAGGTTAATCATGATCAAAATGAATCAGCACTTTATACCACCGAATTACACAATACATGAATCAACGCAGGAAGATGAGGACAGCGACTTAGGTGACGGAAGTAGTGTGTTAGATGATTACCTACTTCTGGTTGAACCACCAGAGTTTGAGGACGAGCTATACTTCCCTGACTTCTAGGCTTGAACTTCTTACTTTCTTCCTTCCTTATTTACTTTTATTTGTGTGTGTCTGTCTTTCTGGTTCGAAACTTCGAATCACAACAAATCCATCACCACCGTCTTCTAGTCTTTTTATTGCCATATTGGAGTTGCAGCTGTCTGCATTTAACTGGAGTCCACTCCTCCGAGTCCTGCTCCTCCATCCTCCTGACTCGCCCTAAAACCATTTCCCTCAAGCCAGATGATGATTGGATGTAGAATAATAGAAGAAAAAAGAAAATGTTGCCTCGTTGAGTCCCTCCAAAAGAAGTGGAACATGATGACTACTATAGCTATCCTCCTTTCCGAGCCGAGAGAGACTGCCCCTTAACTTAAGATGAGAAGGAACAGGTAATGAATGATGGCATGCATTGGATGCTGACTGAGTGATTTGTGTTGTTGTTGTTTGTTGTGCATGAAGTGAATTCATTGTGTACTATTATTTAATCTACACACTAACAGTAACTCAAGTCAATGTTTTCCTTCTTGTATTTTAATAACAAAATTGTACTTCTACTGCAGGCCGATCCATTGCATTTTGAATATGGAATGTGGACTCACTCTGTACACTGCACACTGAGTTGGACAACACCATGATGATGACCACAGTGACATAATATCTTCGCAGTCACTCAGTAGGATCGGAGATGATTGATGGAATAAGTCAGGGCGTTTCATGAGTGGCATTAAAGGTAAACAAGTCAACAACAACCACAGCAGACCTACATGTCTGTGTAGTGATGGAGTCGAGTGTAGTGGTATGACTGACAGCGGTGCATTGATTTAGTCACTTAATTTGGAAAATGCTATGTTGCTGTATATGTGCTTTGTCTGCCTCTGTCAAAATGGAAGCTAAATGGAGGATGGGTCACGGGTGCCGTGGGCCTGCTCTGTCCTGTTGTTGTTGTTGTAGGTTAATGCTGGAAACAGAGTAGACATGATGTATCCATGCCGCCTCTGAAAGTGTTCTTGTTGCACTCCACCGTAATTTATGCATTTTTTTCTCCTTGATTTTTCAATATCCCTTTTGTTTTTCAATCTACAATTACAGGCCGGCCCTTACCCTGTGCTATACTGGGAAAAACAACTTACACTTACCTTACCAATCCGCATCCGCAAGGCAGGCAGTGGCGGCACCCAAGATTGATGGACGGAGCGTCCATGGAAGGGAGGACCAAGAGGAATGCCGAGATGCAACTCCCCAATTTGACCAGGATAACATACAGTAACAGTATCAACATTCATCATCTTTTAAATAATTTGATTCATTTTTTATCTTCAATCATTATGACTGTGTGTTGCTGTTATTATGTTTGCTCTCTGCTTATAATTCATCCCTACAGCTATTTTTTTAATTTTCTTTGCCATCTTTAAAAGTAAGCCCGGTACAACAGAACAGAAACTGTATGTAATTTGGGTCTCTCTGAGGGCAGACAGGCAAGGCAAATTGCATAATATACTGCTGCCCTGTACTGTCTAATTGTCTAGTAGTAGTTAGTAAGTACTACTTATCATTAACCATCAAGTTATCATCATCATGCATGCATTTCCTTTTTCTCCCTTAACAGATTTATGGATATGGTCGTCTGCCAAGATTGTGTTTTGTTGTTTGTCCATGAGTAGTGTTTTTCTTTGTCAAACCTTTCCCCAAACCCCCCTTCCCAACCATTCATCAAACGCTAACCCTCTTCCCCCGGGCTGTGTGATTTATATTGAGGTGTGACTAAATTAATTGTACACCAATAATTGATCACACGCTTGCTGGGAGCAGATGTGGTGAAAGCAACACTAATTCAATTTCAAGGCAGGGCGAGGATCTTCTTCTGCTTGCCCACCCATGCTCAGTATATTTGCAAGTCAATTTTTTTTTCAAAGGAGCCTAATCCATCATAATTAATTTCCGGCATCGATTGGATTAATCAACATCCTCCTACACAGCACTAAAGGTTACGCTTGTGTCGAGTGACTCGACACAACTACAGTTTGTAACTTGTTGTACTAGGCTATCCCCGCCACCATTATGTTTTATTTACTTAGTTCTACTATTCCTCCCAGAGTCTCTCTCAGGCGACTGACTGTCTCATTTTCTTCTTTTGCAAATGTTACTGCCAGTGTCTACTACTACCACCACAACCATGGCATCTCCATTCTCTTGGGAAACCAAACCATCATCGCCATGCAGCCATCGCTGTGCCTAACTTAAACATCAATCACAGGTAAGATAAGAAGTTTGGGGAGGTATAATAATGGACTAGGAGGAGAGACTGACAGTACTAGTAGGACAAGTCACTCAGTGAGGGGTACCGCATCTATCTGTTTGTGTGTTACAAAATCTGCAGATTATTTAAATCAACCACTGGCCTCGGCCCTGCAGCAGCAAGGAAACCATGTGACGTAAAACAGTAACCCCCCCCACAAAACATTAACAACGTATGCTATGTTTAAGTATAAATATAATTTAATACCCTAACAAAAATAAACTATGTAAAAAATCCTACAACACCCGACCCACCCCTCTCCCTAACCCCAACCAATGTCCAAAACGAGAAAGTCCAACCAATGTCCAAAATGTCCATAATAAATAAACCCCAACGCCCAATTCCCACCCACCAAAAAAAGGATTAAAAAAGGGGCAATCCAACAGGGTCCTAATAAGTTAACGGCGGGCTCTTCTGATGTCCTTCTCCAGGACCTTGATCTTCTTCTTCACCTCCTCTAACTGCTCCTCTAGGCGTGCATTTCGGAGGAGCATGCAGCACGCATATGCCCTGCAATTGCATCCACAGGGGGGGCCAGCAGTGCTGGATGTTGAAGTGCGGCGGCGGGCGGCTGCCTGACCACAGCGCCGTACCACTGGAGGGGCCTGGCCGGGGCCCGGGGCATTGGAGGAGGCTGCAGCTGCTGCCGCCTCCTCCTCCTCCTCCGCCAGAACCACCAGCCGCCGGTATTCTTGGCAGATGGCCTCCAGCTTCCGGCGCCAGGCCATGGCTGCCAACTCCTTCCTGGTTGGTTTTACTTGGGAAGGAGGAGCTATATCAAGAAAGAAAAAAAGACTATTGTAACCAATACTCTTAGCAAAACAGTAACACAAAATTAATTCAACACATAGTGGCACAGTAGCACTATCAAGCACAGTACATAACATTTGTGGTATGAATCTATCCTCCCACTTCCTCGGCCTCTAACATTTGTGGGAGTTTCAGGCATTATACTAGCACTATGGACTCGAGTACACAGTACACCAGTCTTCTTCTTCTCTCTTGTTTTGCAAAATTACGTAACCTTGTTGTAGCCAGCATGCCAGCTCAGTCAGCTTGCGCCCAAGACAAACATACTTGAGTCATGACGCAGACTCACGTTAGTTTTATTTACTACTGTCTGCAGGTGGGGAAGCTCATATTTTTCTATTACGGGTGGCACTGGCCATACTCTGTTACATCGAGGGCAACTGCTCAATTTCACTTTCACCCTGCACTGACTACTACAAAAAGGCAGATGATATCTGATTCAATGATCATTGCTTATATATATATATGGGACGACATGAGGTACTTTGTTTTGATTGATTGTGTAACCAGCCGATAGGCCACCCATGGCAAGCTGGCTGACACAGGCGAAAATAAATTAACATAGGTAGGGAGTGGTCCTCGGAGTCGGAGGAAGGCGCTTGATGATAACTACATATATACACAATATATATGCTGTGCTTGCAAACTACTGTGAGTCAAGGGAGTATTCTGAAAATACAACTTATATTCTCCTCGGCTTTGCTACTCTGGCGCGGTTTCTTTTACATTCTCTTCAAACTAAGACTCTTCATCCAGTGACAGTCTCCACCTATGCTATCTATGATGAATACCCTCCAGGCATCCATCCATTCAAAGTAAAGCATCAGATGCATGGGTGGTTGAAGGATGCATCCCACGTATCCTTCTCTGCCAGTCATAAATATTACATCTCGCCCGTCCTTCCTCCTTCCACCCTTCTTTCCCTTTTCGTTCAACACATCCATCAAGGTCATTTGATCTGACTTTTAGTCTTCTCCATAAAACTTTCACAGCTGAGTTGAAGTCAGATAGAAGAGACCATTGGTTACTCAACTCCCGCCGTTAATGCTATTGCTAATGCTAAGTAAAGGGTGTCTTCTTCAACCGTTGTTCACAACAACTTCTTACTTACTAAGTCTCAACAGTACAGTGTACACCCTTGCAGCGAGTGTAATGTCAATAAGTAAGGAATATAACTTACCACCGCCCGCCACTGCTGCTGGCTCACCCCCTGCAGCTCCTGCAGCTGCCGCATCTCCTGCTCCCTCCGAAATGGCCGCGTCGCCATCGCCGCTGGCCCCCGCTCTGGTGGTCGGTAGGACGCCTAGAAAAAACATTACACATTTTTTAGATGCCATATACACCTCCCCCTATTTATTCTTTTTCACTAGCAAGATTGAAAAAAAAGTTAATACATACATATACAACATACATCACTAGTACAAATCGGGTACTAGAGTAGAATAGACACTAGTAGTGTTATATGGTCCCTAGGGTCATTCTAGTCTTTGCTAAGTTAGCCTGAGCCATGCAACCATTTTAGCTTTGTGTCTTTTATTTTTGCACACATTACCTCGCAGTTTGTTGTGTAAGACACCTTTGAGCCCACATGAGCTCATACTGCTACTGTCTGAGCGCTGCGTACAAGGTTGGAAAACAAGCCACTTTGTTATGGAGTTCTGGTCAGTCCGTATTGCTTAGCCATAACATGCTACACTTTTTATCATGACTGAGAAATGCTTGCATTATACTAACGCGCACCATTTTTCTCATAACAGGCGGAAGATTCCCTTCTACGAACCAGAGCTTTGCAGAGCTTATGATGTAACCAGTACTTCTAGGTTCTAAGGTGAGGGGTCCCCCAGAATTCGCTCAGAGATCTTCATTTATAATTTTATATAAACTATATTACTACCAAGGGGAGGGTGGTCCTTCCACCACTGTTCAGTTATCATGATTTCCCTTTTGTCTTCTATGGACTTGTAGTTGTAACAATGTTTATTGTTTTAATCTTATGCATTTTGCTGTTGGTGCTGGCTCGTATACTGCATTACAGAACAACGTACAGAGCTTGTTGGTTGAAAACAAACCTTTTGAACTTACATAGACTCTGTGGTATTTGGTGTGGACTTACACGAGTGAGTGAGCGAAAAGGCGTGCATTGCTTCCACGACTCTGAGAGGTCGGGAGTGTTATGTTCTGGGTTGTCTAATCATTGGGTATCTTCGGGAGGTTCGGGGAGCTAATGAGACACTATAGCTAGTCGGTCAGGGGATTGTTGGTTCTGAGGTGTGAGGAAGGTCCAACCTCCCATCACCAACGTCCTATTTTCTTGTGCATAGTTCTGTATGTGCAGAATCCCTACAACAGTAGTAGTATGTCCTATCCTATCAAAAATAGTAAAATATCTGGTTGGGCATTTTGTTGGTGGGAATTGTCGAAATGCCTCAAGATTAAGAAGACTAAAAGAGGACAACCCAAAGGACTTGACTCAGTGGCTAGAGCTATTGGTGAATCTGAGTTTTATTTAAAACCTTTTAAATAAAGAGTGGCCAACTGGGCAAGCTTAGCTACAGAAAGACTAATAGTAGTAGTACAGAGAGTCACAGCAGAGGCAGCAGGGATAACAAGAATTTAGAAACAGATAGTCTAGATCGAAGAAGATTTTGTAAAAAATAGAATTTGGAAACCGTTCGGAAAAAATAAGGTGCAGTAAAAGTTAGGGAGGTATAATTATTAATATTAACAACAGGAGGACTTACTGGGGCCAGCAGCAGAGCCCTCGGTAGAGGAGCGGTCCTGGCCATCAGCTGCTCCCAACGACTCCGACGACCCCGTCTTCTTGCCCCTGGGTGCTGATCATGAAAGATGTAAGAAAGAAAGAGACAAGCATGGATGATTGGTGTGAAACAAATAAAATATTTTAAAAAACGCTCAAAAAACATTTATGGAAACAACAATTGCAATAAAATTGACCTATCTAATCTGGTCGACTAGTATTGCGCGATTCGCGGACCGTCTAGTTATTATTTATGAACACTAATCCAGTGTTCCATTCTGATTCCAGAATACTAACTAAGCCTAAGTACCACCTGTCGTAGCCCACCTATTCCAGATGGGCCAATTGTTCACTAAGTCTGCATTTCCATTTATTTTAGTCCTCAAAAATGCATAGATGGAGGACACATGCATACATTTTTGCATACACCAAATTGTTGGTTGGTTGCTGCTGATGTTCTGCTAGTGATAAGCCTATTACCACTCACTAAACAAACTACAAAAGGTTCTACTAAGGACTGGGGTAAGCAGCACTCAGCAGCACGTGACGTGACAGAGGATGCGTCACGCAGACACTAAAAAATTACCAACTAATACTAATAAGTAACTAAACCTATCAATCCACCACTATCTCTTCTTAGTGGCAGGAGGACAAAGGAAGGACTAGAGTCTCTTTAGCATTACCTAACTTAAGTTCTCTAAAGTAAACCCTTACATAATCAGGCCAAGCGAGCGCAAAGTTGCAAACAAGTAAAATTAGTAGCGCCGAGCACCTGTGTCATAACAATCACAGAAGATTTTTAAACGTAATTTACCTGCAACGTAAGCAGCAGCATTCTTGCTGTTCACAAAAAAAATATATTCACAATATATAACACAGAGCAGAAGAACACAAAGTAGTAATATTAAATAGCTACTCACCAAACCCCGGGACCTCCACTCCTAGCAGGTCCAGCAGGTCCTGCTCCCGGTCCAGGATATCGGACCACCGGTGCGTCAGCTGGGTATCGGTGCGCCGGACACCAGAGCAGCGAAACACTGCCCGGCGCACCTTTACCCACCGCTGGCGACGCTCCGGAGCCCGTACCCGGACCCAGGCCTGCTGCTAGGGTTAAGGGGAGGTGGCGCTGCACAAAAAAACAAGTGCGGCCACCTCCGCCTCGCTAAAGGTGTCCCTAGCCTGCACCCCTTGTGGGCGCCGCCTTCCGCAGGGAAGGCGGTCGCGGCTGCGGCTACGAGTAGTAGTAGCCTTGTCCCTGCCCTTGTTGCCCTTGCTCTCTCCCTTGGCCATGGTTCTGGGACTCGGGGGGGGGGGGAAGAAAAGGGAGGAATTAGAAAAGTAAGTAAAAGATATGAAAAAAGCAAGTTATAGAAAAACAGTGAAAAAGTGGTAGAAAAAGTCACAAAAAGTAGAAAAAAACTCAAAATATAGAATGAGGAAAATAGAGAGATAGATAATAAATAAAAAGATTAAAAAAAGTGTATAGAAACAAAGGATTGCAAAGATAGAGGGAGGATAGAAAAGCAGTCCCAGAACCATAGCAATAGAGTGAAAAATAAGATGGCCGCGCCCGTTGCGACCACATGGGCAAGTTCGCGCGATATTTCCCCCCGAGCACGCAAAAAGCGTTGCGAACACGTAATACGCATTCCCGAACAGGAAATACTCATCACGAACAGGCGGGAGCATGCAATACGCGACCCGGAACAGGAAATAGCATCGCGAACGGGCGAGACAAGTGAAAAACAAGATGGCCGTGCCCATTTGCGACCGCATGGGCAAGTTCGCAAGATATTTCCCCGCGAACACATCGCGAACGGGCGCAACAAGCAATTCCGCATGCTTGCGGAATTCCGTTTAGCTCGCAGAGATTTTTTACAGTTTCGCGGAACTTTGCGGAACGCGACTACGGAAATTCCGCCCATCCTTAGTCTCAGGCCAGTCACTGCAGTGCCTGTGTGTGCAGTTATTTGGCAACTAAACGGACTTGCCAAGCCTTAAACTCCCTTTTTATTACATCTAACTAACCTCTAGGATAGGCCATAATTAAGCCTAAGGGCAGGGTGCTATATAAGTAAAAGGTAAGACATGTACCTTTATGTTTTGCATGTCCTGCTAGTGACAAACAGCCTACTTCGTTTTTCACTACTGTGAGGTCTACCCCTCTCATAGGCCAGCATTGGGAATTCTTTAATACACTTTTAAGCTGTAATTCCTGAGAAGTAGCTTTTCCATGTTTGATACATTTGGAATTGTAATGATAAATCCACTTAACTGGTGAAGTAGGATTTACCATTGCTGTTTTAGAAATGCCACTTTTAGAAAGTGGACATTTCTTCACTTACTGCTCTTTGTGCCTGACAGCCTGACTCCAGTACACGTCTGGGTTAGGTGGCAGCTATACTTTTTGCATTCCCTCTAGACAGCCATAAACACAGGAAGGTGAGGCTCATCTGCATTCTGAACACTCATCTGCATTCATTTGTATTCTGATGGGTCTTCCTGGCAGGGAAGGAATAGGAGGGGCGACACACTTCAATAGGTAATGTCCTGTCTACACACACAGCGCTGATTTACCCCCCCCACCCCAGGGTTAGCCTGGCAGACAGGACTGGGCTGAAATGGATACTTGTGCACTTCAGAGAATTCTTTTGAAATCAACCACTACATCAAAGGCACTTTTGGGTATAAGTACTTGATCTCTGACCCCCTGAAATCAGACACTTCTGCATCTTGATCTGAACCTCTGCCAGAAGGACTGCTGTGCTGCTTAAAGGACTCAACCGGACTGCTTTTCCTGGAAGGATTGCTTTTCTGCGTGTTGCCCTGCTCCCTGACACTGCTGGAAGGATGCTGCCTTCCCTCAAAGTGATCTCAAAGGGCTCCAGCTTTCTGAATTCTCAGGGACACAAAAGACTTTCTACAACTCTACTAGTTCTACTGTGCCCTGCTGTCTGTGAGTCCTACACTTGCCTGGGATGCCCCCCTCCCAAGCTCTGGGATTCAGAAGTGGGTTCTGCATCCAAAGCCGACGCATTGCATCGAATGAGAAATTCCACCACATCGCTCTTCAATGCTGATGCAGAGGCTGCCCGACGACAGAGGTTCCACAACCTGTGCAGTTCCACAACGACGCTCTGCGCGGCTTGATGAAAATGCATTGCATTCACTTCAACGGAGCTCAACAACGACCCGGGATCCTTTTGCACAGCTCAACAAGGACACAGTAGAACCTTGACGTCAACAAAAGCTCCATCTGATGTATTTCTTCAGTGGGACCTGTCTGGGTTCTGTAACCGGCCTGCCGTCGACTGCGGTCAGCCTGAACTTTGGATTTGCACTGGTCCCTCACTACCTCAAGTAACCTTTTGTCCACTAGTGACTTCTAAGCACTATTTTTGATTAAATCTTTAAAAAGTCACATCTCAAGTTCTACTGATTGGTTTTTTGTTGATTTGGCCTCATTTTGCTCAGATACAGTTTCTCTATTTTTCTAAACCTTTGTGGAGTCTCTTTGTGGTGTATTCATTGTGATACTGTGTGTGTGTTGCACAAATACCTTAAGCATTTACTTAGTACATAAGCCTGACTGCTCTATGCCAAGCTACCTGAGGGTGAGCACAGGTTATCTTACTGTATATCTAGCTTACACTGGCTAGAGTGGTGGTTCTTGTCTCGCCTGTGTGCATACCTTAGCCAACCAGAAACACCATTTCTATCAGAGGTGCTTTCTCAAGGGGCAATAGTTGAAGTCCAGCTTCGGAAGGCACTGCTACACTACCAATTGTTTATGCCATGCATGTTGCCATTTGTCACAGCGAGGTACAAATTGGTTCAGCAAAATTTGAACTGTGCAGCAGTTGATAAACTGAGGGATGCCTACTTTGAAATGATAAATCACAAAAAGTCATTGGATGGGCTAACCTGTACTGAAGTACTGTTTAGCAATATTCACGTAATGGAAGCATGTACTGTTTTGATCCATTATTTGCAGTGGTGTTTGCTGTTTTACAGCTTTAAAATTAAAATTAATTGTTAACTTTTTGCTGCTGCAAAGCAGCAGAATCAGCCAAAGAAGTAACAAACTAGCACAGTGATGTTATTTAGTACCAGATTCCTAATTTGCTGAATAACAAACGACATAAAAGGAAAAACAACCTATCAAGACATTCTATTAAAAAGTTAATAACAGAAACATGAGAATTAATATTACAGTGTTCTTTTAATTACTGTAACATGGCTTTGTGAATCAGCCCTGAAACGTCAATCTCTCTAGTATTAAAAGTGCAAAGACTTCACAGTCCTTTGTATTTGTACTAAGTGTACATGAATATAACTTGAATATTCACGTTTTGTTTTAAGATTTTGGAGGCAATTCAAAAAGGCATGTATAAGTACATAAAAAGTACTGCAGGAGCACTACTTTATTTACTGCAAACTGCCTTTGTAAATAGGCCCTAAACTGTACACCTTCACAATGCAGAAATAACATAGGCTAGAAAAATAATGCACACTCGAACTCCATACCTTCGATTTTGTAGGTCGTACTTTTATTTTTAATACTGGTTTATTCAGAGGTTGTCTTTCGAATGTGAAACAGTCATAAATATTTCAACATGCTCAACTGTTTAGATTTAGCATGGGAATGGAGCGCATCCATACACTGAAGATGATTAAATATTTGACTGATTTACAAATGGAGGGTTTTGTCTTGGCACGTCATCAATGTTTAATGCGCTCTTTGTGGAGAATCTTTAGTTTTAAATCGTTTACTTGTGCTTTTAATAGAGTGCGTGTTTCAGCATCTAGCATTTACTTTTTATAACCCTTGCTGCTGAGAGCTGCTGAGCAAATCAAACTTAATTTCTTTAAAAACGAAAGGTTTGAGTCATATGTATTAAAGTGTATGTTTGAAAAAGTAGACAAGCAGGTGCATTTCAGAGAAGAAAAGAAGGATTAAAACTTGAAAATAGCTTCAGTGACTAAGGGCTGGTTGTAAAAACATTTTTGACTTACACTGTTTTATGTTTTTGGTGTGATGGTGTCTTAAGAAAGTGCTTGGTGCAAACGCCTTTTACCACCTGTTAGTAATGGGGTTTCTGGTTGGCTAGGCTACACACCTAAGACAGGCAGAACTCAACACTGTAGTCAGTGTAAGGGTATTACACACCCAAGATAACCCCTGCTCACCCCCATGGTAGCTTGGCAGAGCAGTCAGACTTATCCTAGAGGTAATGTGCAAAGCGTTTGTGCAACACACGCACACACTCATCAGTGACACAATAAATACACCACAAAAGAGACTCCACACAATAATATATAAAAAATGCCTCATTTATTGTATATAGCGATACCCTTGCTCACTTTGCCACTGGATTCAAGATAGTCTGGCTGATGAGGGTTTTGAACCTGAAACCGGTCCCAGGATGCTTGTTTCCGGTCCAGGGAAGACATGGCTTGGCAGTTCGGGCTGGAATGTTCCCATGAGGCACAGGGTCAGACTGCTTTGCATATGGCCATGTCTGAACTGGGGTGGTGGAGTGAGCTAAAGAATGATGATGGATTAAACCCAGATCAGTTGACTGGGGGTGAGTGTTTGATTTGCTCTAACGCTCCGTCCATCATCCCCTTTGGTATCGCTTTGTTCGCCCTAAGTTGGCAGGGTATGCCCAGACGTGGGTCCCTTGCTCACTTTGCCACTGGATTCAAGATAGTCTGGCTGATGAGGGTTTTGAACCCGAAACCGGTCCCAGGATGCTTGTTTCCGGTCCAGGGAAGACATGGCTTGGCAGTTCGGGCTGGACTGTTCCCATGAGGCACAGGGTCAGACTGATTTGCATATGGCCATGTCTGAACTGGGGTGGTGGAGTGAGCTAAAGAATGATGATGGATTAAACCCAGATCAGTTGACTGGGGGTGAGTGTTTGATTTGCTCTAACGCTCCGTCCATCATCCCCTTTGGTATCGCTTTGTTCGCCCTAAGTTGGCAGGGTATGCCCAGACGTGGGTCCCTTGCTCACTTTGCCATTGGATTCAAGATAGTCTGGCTGATGAGGGTTTTGAACCCGAAACCGGTCCCAGGATGCTTGTTTCTGGTCCAGGGAAGACATGGCTTGGCAGTTCGGGCTGGACTGTTCCCATGAGGCACAGGGTCAGACTGATTTGCATATGGCCATGTCTGAACTGGGGTGGTGGAGTGAGCTAAAGAATGATGATGGATTAAACCCAGATCAGTTGACTGGGGGTGAGTGTTTGATTTGCTCTAACGCTCCGTCCATCATCCCCTTTGGTATCGCTTTGTTCGCCCTAAGTTGGCAGGGTATGTCCAGACGTGGGTCCCTTGCTCACTTTGCCACTGGATTCAAGATAGTCTGGCTGATGAGGGTTTTGAACCCGAAACCGGTCCCAGGATGCTTGTTTCCGGTCCAGGGAAGACATGGCTTGGCAGTTCGGGCTGGACTGTTCCCATGAGGCACAGGGTCAGACTGATTTGCATATGGCCATGTCTGAACTGGGGTGGTGGAGTGAGCTAAAGAATGATGATGGATTAAACCCAGATCAGTTGACTGGGGGTGAGTGTTTGATTTGCTCTAACGCTCCGTCCATCATCCCCTTTGGTATCGCTTTGTTCGCCCTAAGTTGGCAGGGTATGCCCAGACGTGGGTCCCTTGCTCACTTTGCCACTGGATTCAAGATAGTCTGGCTGATGAGGGTTTTGAACCCGAAACCGGTCCCAGGATGCTTGTTTCCGGTCCAGGGAAGACATGGCTTGGCAGTTCGGGCTGGACTGTTCCCATGAGGCACAGGGTCAGACTGATTTGCATATGGCCATGTCTGAACTGGGGTGGTGGAGTGAGCTAAAGAATGATGATGGATTAAACCCAGATCAGTTGACTGGGGGTGAGTGTTTGATTTGCTCTAATGCTCCGTCCATCATCCCCTTTGGTATCGCTTTGTTCGCCCTAAGTTGGCAGGGTATGCCCAGACGTGGGTCCCTTGCTCACTTTGCCACTGGATTCAAGATAGTCTGGCTGATGAGGGTTTTGAACCAGAAAACGGTCCCAGGATGCTTGTTTCTGGTCCAGGGAAGACATGGCTTGGCAGTTCGGGCTGGACTGTTCCCATGAGGCACAGGGTCAGACTGCTTTGCATATGGCCATGTCTGAACTGGGGTGGTGGAGTGAGCTAAAGAATGATGATGGATTAAACCCAGATTAGTTGACTGGGGGTGAGTGTTTGATTTGCTCTAACGCTCCGTCCATCATCCCCTTTGGTATCGCTTTGTTCGCCCTAAGTTGGCAGGGTATGCCCAGACGTGGGTCCCTTGCTCACTTTGCCACTGGATTCAAGATAGTCTGGCTGATGAGGGTTTTGAACCCGAAACCGGTCCCAGCATGCTTGTTTCCGGTCCAGGGAAGACATGGCTTGGCAGTTCGGGCTGGACTGTTCCCATGAGGCACAGGGTCAGACTGATTTGCATATGGCCATGTCTGAACTGGGGTGGTGGAGTGAGCTAAAGAATGATGATGGATTAAACCCAGATCAGTTGACTGGGGGTGAGTGTTTGATTTGCTCTAACGCTCCGTCCATCATCCCCTTTGGTATCGCTTTGTTCGCCCTAAGTTGGCAGGGTATGCCCAGACGTGGGTCCCTTGCTCACTTTGCCACTGGATTCAAGATAGTCTGGCTGATGAGGGTTTTGAACCCGAAACCGGTCCCAGGATGCTTGTTTCCGGTCCAGGGAAGACATGGCTTGGCAGTTCGGGCTGGAATGTTCCCATGAGGCACAGGGTCAGACTGATTTGCATATGGCCATGTCTGAACTGGGGTGGTGGAGTGAGCTAAAGAATGATGATGGATTAAACCCAGATCAGTTGACTGGGGGTGAGTGTTTGATTTGCTCTAACGCTCCGTCCATCATCCCCTTTGGTATCGCTTTGTTCGCCCTAAGTTGGCAGGGTATGTCCAGACGTGGGTCCCTTGCTCACTTTGCCACTGGATTCAAGATAGTCTGGCTGATGAGGGTTTTGAACCCGAAACCGGTCCCAGGATGCTTGTTTCCGGTCCAGGGAAGACATGGCTTGGCAGTTCGGGCTGGACTGTTCCCATGAGGCACAGGGTCAGACTGATTTGCATATGGCCATGTCTGAACTGGGGTGGTGGAGTGAGCTAAAGAATGATGATGGATTAAACCCAGATCAGTTGACTGGGGGTGAGTGTTTGATTTGCTCTAACGCTCCGTCCATCATCCCCTTTGGTATCGCTTTGTTCGCCCTAAGTTGGCAGGGTATGTCCAGACGTGAGTCCCTTGCTCACTTTGCCACTGGATTCAAGATAGTCTGGCTGATGAGGGTTTTGAACCCGAAACCGGTCCCAGGATGCTTGTTTCCGGTCCAGGGAAGACATGGCTTGGCAGTTCGGGCTGGACTGTTCCCATGAGGCACAGGGTCAGACTGATTTGCATATGGCCATGTCTGAACTGGGGTGGTGGAGTGAGCTAAAGAATGATGATGGATTAAACCCAGATCAGTTGACTGGGGGTGAGTGTTTGATTTGCTCTAACGCTCCGTCCATCATCCCCTTTGGTATCGCTTTGTTCGCCCTAAGTTGGCAGGGTATGCCCAGACGTGGGTCCCTTGCTCACTTTGCCACTGGATTCAAGATAGTCTGGCTGATGAGGGTTTTGAACCCGAAACCGGTCCCAGGATGCTTGTTTCCGGTCCAGGGAAGACATGGCTTGGCAGTTCGGGCTGGACTGTTCCCATGAGGCACAGGGTCAGACTGATTTGCATATGGCCATGTCTGAACTGGGGTGGTGGAGTGAGCTAAAGAATGATGATGGATTAAACCCAGATCAGTTGACTGGGGGTGAGTGTTTGATTTGCTCTAACGCTCCGTCCATCATCCCCTTTGGTATCGCTTTGTTCGCCCTAAGTTGGCAGGGTATGCCCAGACGTGGGTCCCTTGCTCACTTTGCCACTGGATTCAAGATAGTCTGGCTGATGAGGGTTTTGAACCCGAAACCGGTCCCAGGATGCTTGTTTCCGGTCCAGGGAAGACATGGCTTGGCAGTTCGGGCTGGACTGTTCCCATGAGGCACAGGGTCAGACTGATTTGCATATGGCCATGTCTGAACTGGGGTGGTGGAGTGAGCTAAAGAATGATGATGGATTAAACCCAGATCAGTTGACTGGGGCTGAGTGTTTGATTTGCTCTAACGCTCCGTCCATCATCCCCTTTGGTATCGCTTTGTTCTCCCTAAGTTGGCAGGGTATGCCCAGACGTGGGTCACTTGCTCACTTTGCCACTGGATTCAAGATAGTCTGGCTGATGAGGGTTTTGAACCCGAAACCAGTCCCAGGATGCTTGTTTCCGGTCCAGGGAAGACATGGCTTGGCAGTTCGGGCTGGACTGTTCCCATGAGGCACAGGGTCAGACTGATTTGCATATGGCCATGTCTGAACTGGGGTGGTGGAGTGAGCTAAAGAATGATGATGGATTAAACCCAGATCAGTTGACTGGGGGTGAGTGTTTGATTTGCTCTAACGCTCCGTCCATCATCCCCTTTGGTATCGCTTTGTTTGCCCTAAGTTGGCAGGGTATGCCCAGACGTGGGTCCCTTGCTCACTTTGCCACTGGATTCAAGATAGTCTGGCTGATGAGGGTTTTGAACCCGAAACCGGTCCCAGGATGCTTGTTTCCGGTCCAGGGAAGACATGGCTTGGCAGTTCGGTCTGGACTGTTCCCATGAGGCACAGGGTCAGACTGATTTGCATATGGCCATGTCTGAACTGGGGTGGTGGAGTGAGCTAAAGAATGATGATGGATTAAACCCAGATCAGTTGACTGGGGGTGAGTGTTTGATTTGCTCTAACGCTCCGTCCATCATCCCCTTTGGTATCGATTTGTTCGCCCTAAGTTGGCAGGGTATGCCCAGACGTGGGTCCCTTGCTCACTTTGCCACTGGATTCAAGATAGTCTGGCTGATGAGGGTTTTGAACCCGAAACCGGTCCCAGGATGCTTGTTTCCGGTCCAGGGAAGACATGGCTTGGCAGTTCGGGCTGGACTGTTCCCATGAGGCACAGGGTCAGACTGATTTGCATATGGCCATGTCTGAACTGGGGTGGTGGAGTGAGCTAAAGAATGATGATGGATTATACCCAGATCAGTTGACTGGGGGTGAGTGTTTGATTTGCTCTAACGCTCCGTCCATCATCCCCTTTGGTATCTCTTTGTTCGCCCTAAGTTGGCAGGGTATGCCCAGACGTGGGTCCCTTGCTCACTTTGCCACTGGATTCAAGATAGTCTGGCTGATGAGGGTTTTGAACTCGAAACCGGTCCCAGGATGCTTGTTTCCGGTCCAGGGAAGACATGGCTTGGCAGTTCGGGCTGGACTGTTCCCATGAGGCACAGGGTCAGACTGATTTGCATATGGCCATGTCTGAACTGGGGTGGTGGAGTGAGCTAAAGAATGATGATGGATTAAACCCAGATCAGTTGACTGGGGGTGAGTGTTTGATTTGCTCTAACGCTCCGTCCATCATCCCCTTTGGTATCGCTTTGTTCGCCCTAAGTTGGCAGGGTATGCCCAGACGTCGGTCCCTTGCTCACTTTGCCACTGGATTCAAGATAGTCTGGCTGATGAGGGTTTTGAACCCGAAACCGGTCCCAGGATGCTTGTTTCCGGTCCAGGGAAGACATGGCTTGGCAGTTCGGGCTGGACTGTTCCCATGAGGCACAGGGTCAGACTGATTTGCATATGGCCATGTCTGAACTGGGGTGGTGGAGTGAGCTAAAGAATGATGATGGATTAAACCCAGATCAGTTGACTGGGGGTGAGTGTTTGATTTGCTCTAACGCTCCGTCCATCATCCCCTTTGGTATCATTTATTGTATATAACACATAGAACAAACCATATAAACCAATAAACAATTTGCCAGCTAGGCAATTGTCTTAACATCACAATGCGTGCAATAAAACAAAGGTTTCTTTGTTGCACATGTCACCAAAACATCCTTACTGTGCATTTTATACAGTCACATTCTATGTTACTCATTATCCTGGCAGTACAAGGCATAAACAAGCATCTCATCATGAACATGACAAGCAGCATGTAATGAAAATAAAAACACATAAATCATATACACTGTGCAACTTATGCCAATACTGAAGCAGTACTCAGTATCCTGGGTAGTGTAATAATCGACAGTGACATAAATCACAATCCCTGGGAATGCTCATGGCATGAAAAATGCAGCAGTTTGGTAAGGAAGGAAGCACATAAATCACCATGAGTCATCCAACGTACAAAGAATACTAAATAGCATTATACAGACCTAGGGTATATCGTTTCTGCACTCCTACAACATTATTTAGTAATCTATATGAACCCTTAGGGCCTGTAGGGCACGGCACACTTGTGCTTCTATCTGTAACTTAGTCTTTAAAGGGAATACAGCCGGTTCCCTAAGGCACTCTGTGGTCTCCGTCGAGGTTTAACCCCATACTGTTGAAAAAGAACTATGAACCAGTGCCGTCAAATGTTGGCGAAACCAGAGCCCTTTGTGGCCACCGGGTTGTGTTCTTTCAGGGAGTAACTACGCAGCGTCACCCGTGAAGGGATTACGTGATGGCTGGCCAACTCCTCCGTGGCTCTCCACTAAGGTGGATGAATGCTGCACCGCAAGGGGACCCAGCTCAAAGGGAATAGAAGCACACTCGCTCTGAAATGTCATCCTGCTAGTAAAAGGCAGCTGCCTGCGAGCACGAGGTGCAGGCGCTACCTCCAACACAGCCCTCCTTGTGAAGATGGGCCCTTTTTGGATCCCGGGTGCTGAAGGAGAAAGGTGGGTCGCGCTGAGGGGTTTTGCGACAGCCGTTCACGCTGCCTTCACTGGCAGAGACTCGGCACCGTACAACGTGGTCCACCACTGAAGGGGGCCACACCAGGAACAAATGCTGGCCTCCTCCTTCTAGGGTCAGTAGCGCTCAGATCTACGCTACTGGGGTAGATAAGCCACATTCACCATGCGCTGGCCTCTGGGACAAAAGGAAATGTAAATGGAAGCACACACCACACTGAGTTTCCTGAAATAAAGTACTCGCTCCTCAGACTTCTACAGGCAGCACCACACACGCACTAGTTACCAGGGAAGGGGGATCAGTCAACAAGCTCCACAGAAATAGGGATGGGAGAGTCAGATAGCTGACGCTGGCCAGACTCACGAGTCACACAGCCAAGTTCTAGGTAGTTTGAAAGGTATCCTGCTGAACCCCTGAAAAACCCTCTCATGAACAGGACGGGGTAGGCAAGGTCCACAGCCCCTGGAGATCACTAGGGGCACGAAAGCAGCAAGGAACAGGCAGCAGTCCAGCACATTAGGGTCCTTGTAACAAGTGGCAATCCTTCTTGCAGCTCAGCAGGCCACAGGTCAGCACAACAAGCAAGTCAGTCCAATGAAGGTTCTTCCTGGCAGCATAACAGTTCCTTCCGGCAATGTGCAGTCTGAAGAGCCAGCAGTGTCTGGTTACAAGTCTACGCAGTGTCTAAACTCATGGGGTCAGAGCACCTGTACTTATACTCAAAATGTCTTTGATGTGAAGGTAACTTCAAACAAACTTTAGAAGTGTACAACACCTCCATTTAATCCCAGCTCTGGCTCCAGACACACTACAGGGGTTGAGACAGCAATGTGAGATGATGGGCATAGCCCTATTCAGGTGTCAGTGACAACTCCTCCCACCACTCTAGCTCAGGATGGCCCATCAGCCTGGTGATGGGCCATCAGGATATACAGGGCACATCTCGACTCCCTTTGTGTGACTGTCTAGAGTGAATGGACAACCAGGCCCCTGTCAGTCTAAACCATATGTTGATTGGAGTCAGGCTGCAAAGCACAAAGAGTCATGGGCACACAGAAATGACCACTTTCTAAAAGTGCTGCTGCATCAAATGATGGATGGAATGCTGAATAAATCAAACATTTACCCCCATTAAAGATATCTGGGTTAAATCCATTGTTCTTTGCTCACTATGCCACCTCAGTTCGGACCCAGCCATATGCAAATTAGTCTTGGCCCTGCTCCTCATGTGAACAGTCCAGGGCGAACTGCCAAGCCAAGTCCTCCCTGGACCTGAAACAAACATCCTGAGACCGGCTTCGGGGAATCACCCCTCATACTAATCAAGAAACTGTTCACACCTCAAAACACACCAGCACAACTAATGTATAATTTCATTGCAGAAGATAAATCCATAGTTTGCTTAATGCCTACACTACAAGAGTGCTCCAACTTTAATGAAGATCTACTAAAATTGGAAAACCAGCATATTTTGATAATTAAAGCTATCGATAAAATAAAACACCAGGGAGTAACAGTACTTCTAACTGAAAAACTGCAAACAAAATTGGATTCTTTGTGAAAAGTCTGTATCGAAGACTGCAGGTTTAGAAAAATATTTACATGTGTGTAAAAACTGTTGAATTCTTTTGCGACGTCATTTAAATGTAGAGGAAGGATTAGTACATGGTGCTATGGGTAAAAAAAATTATTTCGTTAATTTTACAGACAGTGATCAGATAGAATTATTATTGTGAAATTTAATCAGATTGATTGAGTTAAGCAGATTGGGAGTTGTGTTGTATGTTTTTTGCTTGTAAAGGAATTTTATGTCCGGCGACAGCAGTTCCCAGTGTCCCTAGAATATGCTGTAACTATCCACAAATCTCAAGGTTTCAGTGTAGACAGAGCTTTTGTGAACATCAGTAGTAGTGTGTTTAAAGGAGGACTGGCATATGTTGCATTGTCTCGCGTAAGAACATTGTCTGGTTTGTATTTGATGAGAAAAAAGTGCCGATGGAAATTGTGTAAGAGAGTGCAATCAGTTAAGAAGTCTATACCTCCTCATTTAGGTCAATATCCTATTTATGAGTAACAGATAATGTTTCCAAAATGAAAGCATACAAATTACTCAACTGATGTACAAGAAAAGAAAGGAAACCAAAGCTATGCGAATGTGGTTCCCAATGTAGTCTTTTGTTTACCACATCTTGTCAATCAAATTGAACAAAACTGTTAAAAAAAAGTCCTGTTCTCCACTGTATATTTACTTCAAGGTTTACTCAGTGACAGAACTATAATACATTCTGCTTCAGGCATTCAAGATCTTTTGGATACATGTAGCGGGTCAGTAACATTTAGTCTCAACATGCAACAAGATTCACACCAATGTTTAATGGTCGTGCTTGGAATTTTAGAAGAAGAACAAGTAAATATTGATTACTTGTTTAGACTAAGTTACAAATGGTTTCATCACTGTCAAGACTGCTCATTTACATCTACTACTGATATAAATACTGAGCGATTTCTATACTTAACACTACCAGATTGCAAAACAGTCTCTTTGACATATTAATTAAAACTGAAAATCAAAATATGACCTGTCCAAATTGTAGATCAGATGAAATGTTTATGTTACAAATACAAAGAAGTGAAAAATACATCATATTAATGCTACAACAATGTTTTCATATCCATTTATTTTAACTAGTAGAGTAAATATAGGTGAAACAACTAATTAGCACATTGTAGTGAGTGTAAAGCATAGTAACACATATTTACAATGATGTACTGTGCACTTCTGTTATTTTCTGTACAATCCATACGATTTTTTTCCCCCCACTGTTTGAAGATGATGCTACATACAGACGGCCGTGTATGGTGAAGGTGAAAGCATAGAACAGTAAAAAAGGGAAAGTGATACTCTTATCACATTACACGACAGAGTTACAGTTGAAGAAAAATGCATTGTTATAATGCTTAGTTTTGAAGATGATATACTAATATCATTATATCATATGTTTTTAACAGCGGCTACAGTTCAACATTCTAAGATACCTGAAAACACATTTTCTACCATGGATTTACTGATTAGAAATGCCGATACTTTACAAGTGTAAAGCTTCTCTTCTCCCACATATAAATCATCTCTAAGGTAGGTAGCACATAGGCTGTAAGTTATACTCCTACATGCACAAAAGCTAATATATATATTACACTTACAACTTTAAGTGATGTGCATACACACTTATAGGCCTATATGCTCAATTATACATTCACTCTCCTACCCTCATTTGCATTGTATATAAGCTACTGCAGACCACTAATGCACCCCCCAAAGACACCCTTAGAACCTCTAAACATTCACTCACATGCACAGACACAATTCCTATCTATCTAGTAGTAATGGAGGCAGTTGTACACTAACTAAATTAATGCAAAAGTAACTAACAGCCCCAGGAGGCTATCCATACTGCCCTTACATATATAAATTTACAGATTCTTGGAGTGACAAAACAGCAAGTAATATACCAACTAAGTTAGTTACATATAAACAAAACTGTCCCACATAGAGACTAAGATACCAATTCAGATATCTATTACACAACTGCCACTACCAAGTCACCCATCCAGAGAAGTAGACCTTTTATCAATGAGCTTTATGCAGACTTTCAGCCCCTTATACTGAGTTATACATCCTATGTTCCATCTTGATTTCTATCTCATATAAGCCCATACAAAAGGGGAGAGCCAGTACTACATCCCCTCAGACAGTGTCACAAGTATCTAAACATTCACTCACATGCACACACACAACTCTATATATATCTAGCATTAGTGGAGGCAGTTGCACACTAACTTAAGCCAATAGCAACAAACACACCCAGGAGGCAATCCATGCCACCTCTTACATATACATTTACAGACCGATATAGTTGGTAATGTACCAACAAACGTACTTACATATGGAAACAAACCCCCACATAGGGACTTACACACTCATTCACATATCTAGTAAAAAACTGACTCAACCACGTCACTCATCCAGACAAGTAGGCCTTTAAACATGTCTCAACCCTGGTACATTTGAGGCTGTGCATCCAGTTCTACGGATTGACTGACTTGACTTTAAAAAACCCTTTAGAAGCTTTAACCTGTTGTTCTACCACATATAACTCACTTCTAAGGTTGCTTGTAGCTAGGCCACAGGGTACGCTCCTCTGTGCAGAAAAACTAGCATATGTAGTTAAATGTACATGCACACTTACAGGCCCTTATGCTCAGTTATACATCCAGTCTCCCACCCTGATTGCAATCTCATATAACTACATAGAAAAAGAAAGAGCCACTAATGCACCCCCTGAGACAGTGTCAGAAGCATTTAAAAATTCACTCACATGTAAAGACAGAATCCTCAGGTATGTAGCAGTGATGGAGGCAGAGGGACACTCAGTTAAATAACCCAATAGTAACTAAGACACCCAGGAGGCAATCCATGCTGCTCCTTAAATACGCACTTACAGACCTATAAAGTCACAAAGACAGCCAGTGATGTACCAACAAACTTATTTACATATGCAAACACACCCCACATAAGGACTAAGACACTCATCCACATATCTACTAAAGATCTTACACTACCAAGTCACCCATCCAGTGAAGTAGCTGAATAATCATGTCTCAGGCTTGCTACATTTGAGCTTGTGCATACAGTTCCACAGCTAGTCCGACTTTGCATTTAAAACTTTAAAACCTTTTCCCATGCTCTAAAGCAACTCTTCTACTACCTATAACTCACCCCTAAGATAAGCTGTATCTGCCCCAACAATACGATACATTGTCCACAGCTACTTGTGACCAAAAGGAATTACACATTAGCAACCGAAAATAAGTAGTGACACATCCCAGTACCAGAATGACAGTCTCAAAGTCCCCATGAAATAAATAGGTCATATTGGAAAATTTAGCTGACCCCAAAGCTACTGAATCAGGGTTTTGTATTATTGCTTGAGTGGAAATATGTGCCTTGTTTGATGTAAACACCTAATTCCATAGATCAAATATAATATCCTCTTGCAAGCCCTATTGGTTGTCTTACTTATATCACTTGTGTCTAATGAGGATTATTCCTAAGAGATATTATGTGGGCCTGTCTACCTTGTTTTCATGAATTCTGAATATTTTAATACACCGTAGAGACACTTGGAGCTGTATTGTACAAAGATCTTTCAAGAGTGCAACTGTTTGCACTCCGTGGGCACTTTGAAGCCGCAATTGGTTGTGATATCCCTTATGTAATATGGATCATGCTTGCACTAAATATGTAATGTGTGAACTAAAGGATGAATTCCCAAAACTACTTGTCAGTGCAATCTCAAGTTAGGGAATCCTTTGTCTCTGTGCCCACACCATGTTACAGACATAAACGCAGAAGCAATGAGGTCATCAGCAAGTACATTGACTGTGTGCTATGTAGAGGTGGTGCGCAGTCAATACTCCCACTGAGGGTGCCCTGGGCAGGGGCTACGCTGTCTCTGGGACCCCACCAGGGATTCTCCTTCAGGTTGGTGTAGTCACTCATTAAATTTACCTGAAGAGGAATTTCTCCCATCCTAAAAAAGAGGCCAGGTTGCTGCATGCAATGAAAGGTGGTTCGGAGTCTTCAAATGGCCAATCTGTCATTCACTAATGTACTTTTCACAAGTAAGGTGAAAGTTCAATCATGCACTGTGAACAGCATGTATTCTGAGACAGGGTACACTATCCCTTTCAGTTCCTGCCACATACACTTAGGGTTGCACTGCAGTGCACTTAGAGTGTGACAGTGCACCCTAGCTCTAATTCAGCTAATGAATGAACTTTACTACATGGCCATATTCATGTTTAGTATTTATCTATCAGACATACAATATGCTATTTGTATGGGCAGGCTGATTAAGATAAGAGAAAGTGTGCGAATGCTACACCGATTGGGAAAACTTTAGTGTTTGAAATAGAACAATACACACCTTGTTAACCTAGGGAGACAGCCATATAATTGTGAAAATAGAGTCAATAAACACTACATCAATTCCTTTAATCTCTGTTTGCACCATAGTTACAACAACAATAATAGATTTGAATAATGAAGTGAATCAACATTATTTTGAGAGAGATTTGACCAAGCCCTGCTTAAGATTAAAAGAGACAATGCCAGATTGGAGATAAAGGGCAATATACTGCTTGTCGTTCTTCACCCCTTCCTTTGCCTTGCTATTGCTACTCTTGCTGTAGCACTCCTTTTGCCAGTACAGCTTTTGATGGTTCTGTCACTAGTGCTCTTTGTTCTTGCTCATAGAGCACTATTTCTTCATATGGTTTCTTACCCTTCGAGTGTGCAACGCATGCACCCAGTTTGGTACTCCCGGACACTTAACAGCAGTGTTTGGGATCCAGATTATCTTGTAAGGGCCTCTCCATCTTGGTTCCAGACAAGACTTCCAAACGTGCTTCTTAACCACCACCCAGTTGCTAGGGCTGAGTTCATGGCACTCTTCTTGACTAGGGTTTAAAGTGGCAGCTTCAACCTGGTGAGAGGCAGAATGCACCACATCAGTCAATCCTTTGTAGTAATCGAGTATCATGCTCAAAAGTGCATTTTCAGGCACTGCAGGCAATTTCATTGCATGCCCCATAAGGACTTCATGTGGCGATAACCCTGTCTTCCTGTCACGAATACTTTGGAGACTCGTCAACACTAAAGGCAAAGCATCAGGCCATTTCACTGAAGTGGAAGTACAAACTTTGGCCAATCTGGACTTTATGGTTCTGTTGAGCTGTTTGACTATTCCGGAAGCCTCTGGTTGATAGCTACAATGTAATCTCTGCTCAATATGTAATGCTGTGCAAATGATTCTTAGGATCTCAGCATTTAAATGAGTCCCATGATCTGACTCCAGAGAAACAGGTAAGCCGTACCTAGGAATTAGCTCATGCAGCAACAGTTTAGCTACAGTGAGACTGTCATTTCTCCATGTTAGGAAGGCTTCCACCTATCAAGAGAAAATGTACTCTATAAACAGGACGTTTCGCAACTCATTACAAACAGGCATTTTAATCAATTCCATTTGCATCCTGTTGAAGGGTTCACCTGATCTCCTTACATAATTTAGTGTTACTGGTGTTCTTTTGCCTACTTTCATCTGGTGACATGTCACACATTGATGGCACAATTCCTCTGCAAGCATTATAAATCTGAGATTAAACCAATTCTGTCTGAACAACATCACCATTGCAAGTCTCCCAAAGTGTGTTGAACCATGGAAATGTCGTGTCATGGAAAAAGTACACTGTCTGGCAACCCTGGTCTTCCATCTGCAGACATCCAAATGTCATATGCATTTTTCTCACATCCTACCTTGATCCAACCCTACTGTTCTGCCTCTGAAACATTTTCCTGCAATTCTTTAAGTTCTTCCCATGCATTAGCTACTGACAAAAACTTCGATAAAGCAGCGCCTTCTTCAGATTCATTTGCGTAGGCCTTATTAAATGTGTAGGCCACAAGTGCACATTATTGTGCAACTTCATCAACATATCTGTTTCCAACTATGACATATTCATTGCCAATCCTGTGAGCCCACATTTAACCACTGCAACTTCTGCTGGCAACTGAAGTGCGTCAAGTAGGTTCTCTATTTCTAATCAGGGTTCCATAAGAGATCATGAAACCTTTTTGTGACCATAACTATCCAAAATCATGGACCACACCAAAACTATACTGACTATCAATAAATATAGTCACTCTCAATTGGGCTGTTAGACAGCAGGCTCTTCTAAGCTCAATCAGTTCTGCAACTTTTGCTGAATTAATATTTCAAGCCATGAAGCTTCTTCTTGAATTGTACTGACAGTGTCAGCTGCTCTCAGGGCAACTTCATTGTCTCTCAAACATGAGCCATTAACAAAAATACATAATCATGCTCAATTAAGGGTTCATGTTTTATGTCTGGCCTTGGCTTGGTGCATAAGTCTGTGACATCTAGACAATATTGCTCAATATCATTATTTAAACCTTCATTTATAGGTAAAATAGATGAAGGGTTTAGAGTCTGATAACGTTTTTTAGTCACATTTTCCTTGGCAAGTAGCTGCTGCTCATACCTGGTGAGCCTGCTATTGGTCATGTACGGGATTTTCATTCTGGTAAGCAGAATTTCTACAGAGTGAAGGACCATAACAGTTAAAGGATGTCCCAGCACTATACTATCACATCTTCCCAAGCTGACTCCAACTGCTGCAACTGATTAAAGATAACTGGGCAGCCCTGAGGCTACAGGGTCAAGGGTGTTTGAAAAATAAGCCACAGTTCTTCGGGAATCCACATTAATCTGGGTAAGCACTGAGAGAGTGCAGCCCTCCTTCGTGTGAATGCAGAGGCGTCTTGGAGCTAGCGTCCTGGAGCTTGGCTAGCAGAGAGGGATACATACTTAATGCTGGAGACTAAAAGCCATGTCTTCAAAGATTTCCTAAAAAGGAGTATGTTCATTTGAGATCTCAACATTATGGGCATAGAGTTACAGAGCTTGCATGCTACGTAGGAGAAGCTCTTGCTACCCTAATTAACCTTCTTTATTTTGAGAACGGTTACTAATTTAGCAGCAGATGATCTTAGGACACATCGGGGGCATGCCATGAAAAGATCTTCTGAAAGTAGGGAGGGCCAGTTCCATATAGTGCTTTGTGTACCATACACAAGGCCTTGAATTTTACCGTTTCGCCAACAGACAGCCAATGAAGGTCTCGGATGCTTTTTGAAATGGGGCTAAGTTTGGGGATTTTTGTGAACAAACTGGGCTGCCGCATTCTGCAGGGATTTTAGCTTTGGTTGAAGACGTTTAAGAATTCCCAAATAAAGCGCATTACAGTAATCTATCTTGGATAGCATCAGGGCAGCCAGTACCTTTTTTTGCATTTCAAATGGAATAAATGTTAAAAAAACCTTTTATGTACCTTAAACAGATAGAAACAAAAAGATGTGATCTGATTGATCTGTTCAGAAAAACAGTGTTGACCATCGTACATAACCCCGATACTTTTCACTCTCCAAACTGGAGATGGAAGCGGACCTAGATTAACAGGCCACCAAGAATCATTCCAGAAGGAGATGTCATACCCAAAGATTATCACCTTTGTTTTCTCGGTGTTTAACTTAAGGCAATTTTCTTGCATCCAGAATATGATATTTGGCAGGCATTTGTTAAAGTCTTTGGCCACTAAGTCAACATCGGATGTAATTGAAATGACAATCTGCATATCGTCAGCATAGGATATTGCAGAGGAACCATAAGATCGAATACGTTTGCCAAGGGGGTGACATAGATGTTCAACAGCATTGGTGTTAATGATGATCCCTGAGGCACCCCACAGGGAAACAAGATAGAATTAGAGGTGTAATCAGGCAATTCCCATATCGAGGCATGACAGAGACCTTCTCTCAGCTCTAGGAAAGCTTTTAAGCACTCGTTGTCCCATGAGAGTGGATCAGGCACATCTTTGTGTGTCAGCCTCAGTAAAGGCTTAGCCACTAGGAAAACGTTCAGTATCTACTGTCTACAGTAGTTAACCATTCGCGGGAACATTCTGACTTTTATCTGTATTCTGGCTGGGCTCATTTACAAAATGGCCTCCACCTTCTCTGGTGGCACCTGTCTCACTCCTTTCTCAATGATATGCCCCAAGTATTGCATTTCTTTTTGAGAATATTGCAGTTTACCTGTGGACACTTTATCTCCTTTCTCAGCCAGGTGATTTAAAAGGGCAATCGTATCATGCCTGCAAGCTTCTCGTGTGTCTGAAGCCACAAGTAGATCATCAATATTTTATACAAGTACTGATCTGTAAGGCATCTGCAGGGACTCCAGATTCTTTTTCAAGATCTAGTTGAAAATGGATGGGCTCTCTGTATACCCCTGTGGAACTCAGCACCATGTCAAAACTCTCTGGGCCTGATTCACAGAACTAACTTACGTCAAAATCCTAAACTTACAACAATTTTGGTATTCACAGAATGAACTTACACATTTGGGTATTCACAGAATGAACTTACACATTTGGCTATTCACAGAATGAACTTACACATTTGGGTATTCACAGAATGAACTTACAACAATTTTGGTATTCACAGAATGAACTTACACATTTGGGTATTCACAGAATGAACTTACAACAATTTTGGTATTCACAGAATGAACTTACTCATCCTAACTTTATGTCCGCCACCGGGCCGGAAATTCCGGCCCGAGTGCGGACATAAGGTTAGGATGAGTAAGTTCATTCTGTGAATACCCAAATGTGTAAGTTCATTCTGTGAATACCAAAATTGTTATAAGTTCATTCTGTGAATACCCAAATGTGTAAGTTCATTCTGTGAATACCAAAATTGTTGTAAGTTCATTCTGTGAATACCCAAATGTGTAAGTTCATTCTGTGAATACCAAAATTGTTGTAAGTTCATTCTGTGAATACCCAAATGTGTAAGTTCATTCTGTGAATACCAAAATTGTTGTAAGTTTAGGATTTTGACGTAAGTTAGTTCTGTGAATCAGGCCCAATCACCCTGAACACAAAGGAGAGCAGGTACTGCCTGTCCTAATTCAATGGAAGAGATAAAAAAAGCCTGACACAAGTCCGCTACCATGAACCACTCTGCAATACATGGGATTTGAAAAAGTATGGTGGCTGGATTCAGTATGATGGGACAACATGGAATAACAATGCTGTTAATCTTTTGGAGGTCCTTCACAATTTAATATTTACCATTCGGTTTCTGTAGACCAATGATTGGAGATTTGCAAGGGCTACCAAAACTTTTTCTCAAGATCCCTTTTCTTAGCATGTCTTCAATTACAGGAGTTATTCCTTCAATTGTTTCTGGGGTAAACTTATATGGTGGTGTTCTCGGATACACAGCATTAGGTTTCACTGTGATTCTGACAGATTCTATACCTTTAATCAGTCTGATATCTTTTCCTGTGAAATGCCATACTTCTGGGTTTACTGGTTCTTTCAAATCAGGAGGCAGTTCTTCCACTGTCCTCATTGGTTACAATCCTACAGCTGTTTCTTGTCGGGCCATTTTAAACTCTATGTCCTCATCATATGCTTGAAACTCAGCACCATCTGCTGTACAGTACATAGTGCACTTTGCACAATAAATCTCTCCCTAATAGGTTTACAAGACTAGAATCACAAACAACAAACTGATGGTTTTCTTCAAATGAACCTATTTTTATAGGAACCTTTTCTGAAACTTGATTAGTTATCTATTTAATTCGAAACTCCTGCAACTTGGATCTTCTTTACCGAGAGGGTTAGGTCTGGGACTTGTACTGTTCTAACAGTGGATTGGGTAGCACCAGTGTCAATCAAAATTGACACTTTGTGGCCATTAACGTCTCCTTCTACAATTGGTCCACTCTGGTCTACCTCCAACTCTACGCCAAGCACATAATCTTCATCCCCTCTCAGACACTGTCATTGAGAATTGTTGGAGCCAAAACTGTCCTTGTCTAACATCAGGAACTGTTGAAATGTATTCTGATTCTGAAATTAATTTAGATTTGCTTTGGGCATCTGATTAATGTTAAATGGGGTTTTCCAGGATGTGGGACAATCTGGGCTTGTGGAACCTGCATCATTGGAATCTGTTTCTGCATTGACATTTGCATCTGCTGAATGGGTATATTCTGAATCTTCATCTGATTTCCTCCTTGCATTTAACCTTTGCCATTCCTTCTATCTGGAATAAGTCTACATTCCATCTTACAATGCCCGATGTAATTACAAAGGTGACAAGGGGTCATTTTCTTCAGCGTTGCAATATCTACATCAGAATTCGGATCAAACGGAACACCTCTACCTCTGCTCTGTAAAACACCAACTCCTTGAGTACCTTGTACTACAGCGTGTAAACAAACACCATGAATACCACCAACATTTCCTGCAAATGTATGATTCTGAAAACCTCCTTTCTGAGCAAACTTTGTCTGTGCTAACATGAATTTCTCCCTCAGCTTTTTCTGCTTCATCTCTTGTTCATCACTGCAATACTTTGCATATCTCAGGATTTCATCCAATGCTTTTGTCTGCCAGTAAATCACACTCTGTTGTATGTGTGTATTGATCTCTGATCCTAACCCAATAATGAACTGAGACACGAAAAAACCTATATCACTTGATTTGGGATACTCTCTTCCACTATGTTGCTGAAACACCTGAAGCACCTTTAATAATAATCATGCACTGACTCTTTTGGCTTTTGTGAAGTTCTTTTTCTAATCTTTATCCAACCAATATCTTTTGGACGAACTTTGCCTTTCAGAAATGTGATCACTGCTTACATTTCTTCATAACCTCAGGAGATCGATAATTAGTGTGAGTGTCTCTCATTGACTCTGCATGCAACCATTGTACAGTGATTTTACAACCAGCCATAAATCATTCAGCACTACAATATCAAAAAGGTTTTTCAAATCAATCCTCAGCACTTTCAAAATCTTAACAAATCTGGCGACTTGTGTGTACCACTGTGCAGGCCTGTCTCTCGATTTTGGAAAATTATGTGTAAATGCTGCAAGTTCTCCTCTGCTCCTAGGTACATGAACATTTTCTCCTCCATGATTTTCTCTGACAGGATAAGCCAATGCTTCTCCTTCATCTAAGGAACCTGTCAGTGGTTTATTGTTTGCTTTATCCACCCCTGATTGTTTCTTTTTCTTTTAAATCTTATTTGCCCATTTACTCTACAATTTCTCAAAATCGCTCCATCTACAAATGCATTTATCAATTCAGTGATGTGTAATCGCATACCTGAAGAACGCATTGTCTGAATAGACTCATCATCCAGTTGTACCCTGAAACTTTTCAGAATTGAAATACTATGAAATATCAACTTCATATTTCTAGACAAATCTGTCAATTTATCATGTGTGACTGCTGCATGTCTGGTAATTTCTTTACACAAATATGTCAATTCTTTCTCTTGGTACCAATTCACATGTTCAAGATCTAAATATCCTCTGATTATTTCTTAGAGTTCTATTTTTAACCCCGGGACATTCAATGGTCTCTCTTTCTCTGTCTGTTGTGTGATGAGTACCTGATTTCCTACCTTTTTATTCTCTGCCACCTCTTCAAGCCATTGGAAAAAAATGCCATGTTCAAATAAGTTGATCTCATCTTGTATCATTGGTGCTGTAAGGTAAATCCTTCTTCCTTCTCTCAATGACTGAACTGTTTGCAGTGGCGTCCAAGTAACAATCTGTGAGTTTTGTGATTTCAGGATAAACCCCATCATAGATGCTCCCCCAGTGGCTCTTTAAGCTACAGTATCTGGAACAATATTAATCGGAAAAGTTGGTGTGCAAATCTCTAAGGCTGTGCTGTGACAACCCTAGTCATGGGTGCTAGCACAGTCACACTTTAAGCAGTAACATCTGGAGGCATTGCTGTAGGAGCAGTCTCAATATGTGTAGGCACAATATTTGATATAACAGGTTGCACAATGGGCTGTGGTATCTGTAATGGCCTTTCAATTTGAACCGTATTTGGGTCAATAGGGACTGTAGTCACTGTTGAATTATCTTCAGCATTTATTATAGAGGCCACATAAGGTGGTGGACACACATCTAACAATGCATGCAAAATTACATCCCCTAAATCACTCTCAGTATCTGAGATCTTTGCAGTTCCTTCATCATCTTTTCCTTGTGTCTTATTCTTTTTAAGCTTCTCTGGTTTGTTAGTAGTAATAGCTGCATATAGTCTAGTCCCTTTGACTATAGATTTCCTCCATCTCTGTTGTACCTCATTCCATTGAGCATCTGCATAATTACGTAGTACTCTTCTAGTTTTATTCTGGTATTTCTCTCTCTCCTTAGCATGTGTTATTTTCTCCCAAATATTTAATGCCTCATACTGTGTGGGTCTAGGTGATGGCTTCATCACTCATAGCTTGTCCCTCAATCTTTCAATAATTCTCAGTTCAAATGTGCCATATTTTGGAAAGGACTCTCATCATTTTCAGTGATCTTGCACCCTTGACAAAGCCAGAAACATGCATGTAATCCCACATTTGTTGTTATATAATGTGCAGTTGTTCCTCGGGAGGTGCCTCATCACCTTTCTGCACTGGAATTATCACATCACCTCTTACAAGATTCTTAAATCCTTTAAAACATTTCATGATTTTGAATAATTCAACAAATAGCAAACAACGTAATTCAGATTCTCAAATGTTTTGATTCTGCTCCATAAATGTCAAAATTCTTTTCTCCAATCATGTTAAAGCTTTAATGCTTGAAGACTCATTAATCAATATCAATGCAACACTTACAACCACAATTGACCTATAACAGTGCAGCACTGTGTTTCGCCATCAACCAATAGCAGAATGACAGTACATCAACCAACCATTCGCAGTGCGGCACACTATAATGTATGATCTCACTCCTCGCAGCAGTTCATCTTCCTTTACAATTTCTCTCGTACACATAATTTCACAACTTTAAGCGAATGCAAAATAAAGTAAAACGTTGTCTGCTCCTCTAAAGAAAAGAAAATATAATTCAACAATTGGAATTTTAGGGTTTTAACACCCTCCAACTTTTTCACACAAAAACATTTCTACACACGTCAATGAGATCTCAACCAGCAGGAAATCACCCAGATCAATGCAGCTTCACCTTTGAGCAGGTATGTTTCACTAACATCGATCAATATCAGTACAAACACACCAAGTAGTTACAGTCTCTATCTCAATTGTGTAGTCAACAGTACCTCACGATCCACACCACAAATCTCTAGCAGACAAGAACACCATATAGTGTATTCCACACTTATCTCAATACTTCAATCAATTGGCATTTGTTAAGCGTGCAGCTGCTTCAAGTGGAAGAGCCCCAGCGCTCAAAGTCAACATAGAGATCCTAGGACCAGTGCAATTTGGATGTCAGACAGTTCCAAAGCTTGGATGTGAGAACTGTGAATTAGCTTCATCCGCAGCGTGTCTTAAAGAACTTAGGAGCCCACATCAGGCAGAGGTTATTAGACCTTAGTACTCTCCTTTAGATATACAGGGCCAATCTGTTCTTCAAATAGCGTGGGGAAGCTCTGCAGAGTGCGCTAAAGCTCAGTGTAAGAGCTTTACATTTTTTTTAGTAGGCCACGGGAAGCCAATGGAACTGCCTTAGATGGGGAGAGGTATGTTGACAGCGAAGGACTCTCCATTTCAGTCTAGCTGCTACATTCTGGATTAACTGTAGCCTGCCTATCAAGCCTACAGGCAGGCTGAGATAGAGACAGTTTGAGTAGTCCAATCGAGAAGTTACCATAGAGTGTACTACCATTTTTGGAGTCTCTTATGGGACCAAATGAAGGAACTTCATTATAGTTTTCAGTTTCAGGAAGCAGACCAAGGAGATTTGTTTGATTTGAGTGGTGAAGAACAGTGTCAAATCAAATATGATGCTGAGATTTCTGGACGAAGGAGTTGGTATTGGGAAGGATTTAGTTCATCAGGCTGCCAGAAGTTTGACGGCGGAGGCCTGTCTCGCCTGAAAACCAAAACTTCTGTTTTATCAGAATTTAATTTGACAATTAGACTCCATCCAAGTTGCAACTTCTTTGAGACATTCTTTGAAGTTATGAAAGGCTGCCTCGGAACCATCCTGACAAGAAAATACCAATTGAGTTTCATCTGTGTATCACACTACCTTTGCACCACAGGTTTCGATCAGATCAACCAGGGGGGCGAGTTAAAGGTCGAACAAAAGCGGGCTCAGGTCTGATCCCTGTGGTACCCCCACACTCCAGAGGTTTAGATGCTGAAGAAAAAGGATGTAAGTATGCACATTGGGAACTGCCCTCCAGGAAGAAATTCAGCCAGGAGAGGCCCTTGCCTTGAATTCCTAGATGACTGAGTCTATTCAATGGGATGGAATTGGACACTGTGTCTAATGCAGCCGGCAGGACAAGAAAAAAACCATGACAAGTGTGCTAATATCAAGGTTCTCTCTAACAAACTCAGCTACCTCCAAGAGGGCCATCTCCATGCTATAGCCAGCCTCGAAGCCAGATTGGAAGTTGAGGAGAAGAACATTTGCTTCCACAAAAGCAGATAGTTGTTGGTTCACCATTTTCTCCCAAATTTTTCCGGGAGGAGTGAGATGGATCTAAAATTACTCGAGGGTCTGCATTCGGCTTTTTAGGAAGTGGCAGAAGAGACACCTGCTTCCAAGACGTGGGGAATACACCAGACATCAAGGAGGAGTTCCACATTTTATTAAGGTAAGGATTGAAATACTGAGCCATCATCCTGTAGATATGCGGAGGATAGGAGTCATCCAGGGAGCCTGACTTACAATTTTTAAGCTCCTTTAAGGAGTCCTCTTCAGGTTTAGGGTTGAATCCTGAGTAGGATGGCTTGAGATTGAGATGGGGGGGCATAACCCCTTTGTATGACGGAATGGGAACATTTGTCCCATTTAATTTTTGCTGGAAAGGTGGCTTAAAGATTCAGAATTTTCTCATCAAAGCAGACCAATAGTTTATCACAGAGTTTGGTGGATGGGATAATGTCAGTTTAAGCTGCCTCATAGGAGATGAAAGACTTCACAGTTTTGGACACTTCCCTAGAATAATTAGCAGTCTCAATGTAAAATGCAAAGCACGCCATCATTGTGTTACACGTATTCTTGCGAGAACTGCAAAGCGCCGCTTTAAAAATGATCTTAGCATTGAGGTCATGTGGTTTCCTCCAATTACACTCCAGTTTCTTGCAGAGGCTTTTCTTAGCCCTTAGAGCAGGGGAAAACTAAGGGGCTGAAAGCCTAGATGTTTTTGCCACATGCTTTTTTAAAGGGGCTAAGAGGTCTAAGAAGTTGGTGATCCATTCATTAAACAGGGGATATCCGAGTCAACTGTCCCTATAAGAATCGGAGAGGAGGAGCTGAGTGACAGAGCAAAGGATTCTTCTGAAAGATTCTGCCATTTTCCTTTTATCTACAGGGGGTATCCTATTTGTAGGGCATGCGCCTTGAAATCTAAAAGAGATATCTATTTTTCTATCCCAGGATCTTAGTCTACGTCGAGCCCGATAACCTTTTCAACTTCTTCACAATAAGCACATAAACATCACCATTCAACACGTGTACACCAATCTCGTACACAATAAACACAACAATGATCAATATTCACGACGTATAACCTTATTGATACTCACACCTCAAATACAGCAACCACCTTTAAAATCGCACTTTGTCATTCTTCAGATTCTGGGTTTTGAGCAATGGATTTTGGGCATTACTCTAACTCAGGATAATTATTTATATAGCTTCTCTTCTCAACATAAACCATATCTCTGCTACCAAGTTTTGCTGGAGCGAGAATCAGTTTTAAATGAAGAACTGTCGGTTTACCACAATCTGGGCTAATTTCCGCTCTGTTTACACCAAGAGCCGCATGGATCTTTGCTGTTGTTTAGAGAAGAGGAGAGCAATGTATTAAATAAATTGTCATCACAATCATTAATATTATTTTCAGTAAATGAAGGGAGTTAAGTGTGAGTTTAAAGAACTTTATTAATCCAAATCTTTTAATATATCATCTTTATTAGGTCACAAGAATTATTCATCAGGTTTTGGTTATTAGAATCCTATTAAACCCAATCAATAAACAATGATTAATAAATACATTAAGTGCATTCAATAAAGGAAAGAATCCCTAATCTAAGATTATGCGAAAAAGGAGTCAGTCAGAACCCATAAAGAGTTTCAATTCGAGAGAGTGAGAGTATGCATAAAGCTTCAGCAATAAATCAATGAATAAATCAAAAATATAAAAGCAGAACGTCCCATAAAGAGAGCTTCAAGAAACTCAGTAGAGTCTCAGAGCAACATGGCATAAGGTCTGGGTAATTGGAAAATCGTAATTGAAAAATAGGGCTGGGTGTGGGTATAAAGCTTCTGGGTCTACTCTAGGAACACCCGCTTATATAAGCAACACATTTTATGACAGTCTGTTACAATTGTTGCTTCAATCTCCCTTCAGCCTTTCAGCGTTCGATGCTCTCCTGGGAACAGGATCACTCCTCATCTTCTTAGCAAGAATACAATAGTTCCTCAAACACCAGTGTTAATTTGTATCAACTATAGCTTAGTGTGGGTCAGTTTTTCATTCAGAGTCACTTTCCCACATATACTTATACACTTCTAACCTTTATACCTAATATCTAAACAATGGGCTGTGTAGAAATTGAAGCATTTATATAACGACAAAAATATTTTGCCGCAAACATTCACTGAAAAGGAAATACAAGTTAGTTGAAGGGGTCACAATCAAGTTTAAATGCTGATTCTACTTGTATGAATTCCCCATTAGAAGACTAATTTCTAATCATTTGCAACAACGAACTTTGTTTAAATAGAAAAATTCTGCAGAAAATATGTGAAACTTCATAACATCTTTACTTTATTATGAAAAGCAATTATATGTAAAGGCCAAGAGTTAAACATTTTTGTTATATCTACATTCTTTAACAATATCTCCTCCTGTTTAGGAAATAACATTTTGTGTGTTTAAGCATTTTGAGCAAGCCAACTTTTCAAGCAGTGTTACTTTAGCCATTTGAGGCCTAGTACGTGTAAATATGGTGGCTGGGTGCATTTTTGTCACATTTTAAACATATTTTCTTTAATTAAAGCTTGCCGGTTAATACTGCACTTTCATTATAGACTGTGGGGCCAATTCCGATTCGGGCCGGAAAACGTACTGACCGACTCGGTACGGGAATTTCATCCGACCGACACGTACCGGTGCCGTCCGACCCGGGTAGTACGATGAAATGCATGTGAATCACGACCGACTCGTACGGAACACAAAACGAACGACCGACCCGGACGGAAACAAGCTATCCGGCCGGGAAACCACGCGAATCGAACCGACCGACACGCACCAGGAATCAACCCGAACGAAACGTACCCGCGAACTCCAACCCGCGCAGTACGATGCAATGCGTGGAAAACCAGACCGACTCGCACGGAGCACAAGCCGTACGACCGACACGCATACAAAAGCCAGCCGAAACAACACTAAACTCTGCGACCGACTCGTACGCCGCACATGAAACCTAGCTGAAACACAGCAGGAACGACTCGGAGAACATCGCACGAGGCAACTGCAGCGTCCTACTCGGTCAGAAGAACGTCTCCTACATGCACAAAAAATACTAAGGAAAAATACAAAAAAAGGGCCAAACAAGCAATCACAAAGCCAATAAATACAGGGGTGAAAAAAAAATGGAACAAGGACACACCCCCAACTCCACCTATTTAAAGGCCACAAATCCCTACCATGATCCTTTGCAAATTCCACTGACCTGCCAGCACAGAACACCATCAGACAGCAACCACAGACACACTAACAGCTCATCCATCACACAAGCCACACACCATTAGCACCTCAACAAATAGCACCCTCACATACACCCAGCAAAACCTACACTCACACACCCTCACCTGCACACACACACACACATCAATCCCCACCACTACCCATCACCATGCCCCTAAAGAAGAATCCAAAGTTCCTAGACAGTGAATTGGAAGTCCTGGTAGATGAGATCCTCAGGGTAGAGCCACAGTTGTTTGGCACATTGGTCCAACAGACCCCCATGTCGCAGAAAACCAAGATGTGGGAGAGGATCGTCAACAGGGTCAACGCACAATCACCATGTTTGCGCACAAAGGAAGACATCCAGAACAGGTGGTATGATGTGCGCAGGAGGGTCAGGGACCTACTGAAGAAGGATTACCTCCTGAGTCGGCACACCGGCAGTGGCCCTCCTGCAAAACCTGTATACCTCAGGCCCTGGGAGGAGAAGGTGCGGGCCATCCTACCACCAGTGAGCGTATATGGACTAACAAACATCCCAGAGCCTGGTGAGTACACAACTAATATACACAATATGGTGTGACAATACACACACATCACTGTCAAGGGGATAGTCAAACCATGCAGCCTTAGCAAATCCACAGCAACCAAAAGATAATCATCCCAAGATGTGAATGCTAGTCAGACAAACACAATACCTGCCATCTCATAGTGATATGTAACTGTGTCATGACATGTACAAACCTAACAACAAATACAGCAAGGCAGTGGCACAAATATAACCAACAAACACTGTCAGATATTTTGCCACCACTAGAACACCACCTCACAGGGAAGCTCACTGAAAGGAAGGAATTCTGTGTATGATGGTGAAGTCAGTGTAGCCAATAGCATGATGGGAGTTGTAGTCACAGATATTGGTCACCCTCACAATTGGCCCATCAACACCACCCTGAACCATGCTCACATCACAGGGAGTGGAAAAGGACTGACAAGATGGCTGACACTGGGTACTGCTGTGGGGAGCACAAGGCCCTGCTGGTGTCGTAGGGATTCTGCACACACACAGAGCTCTGCACAGGATAATAGGACCTCGGAATATAGTGGTGAGCCAAACATAAACCTTAGCACCTAAAACCCCAACCCAACTAGCCTTAGCGTCCCATTAGCAACAATGTACCAATGATTAGACAACCCAGAACACGGTATCTCTCTCTCTCTCAGGACTCGCAGTAGTAAGAACACCCTTTCGTCACTCACTCATACCTGTCCACCACCGGCGTAAGGAGAGACACAGTATAGGTTAAAATGTTTATTTCAACATACGTGCTCTAAGATACAGTACACGTGACAGTACTATCAGCATAATGCATAAGAATAATATAATCAGCATAGTTACAACTCCATAGAATACTAACGGGGAAAGCATTTCACAAAACAGTGGATAGAGGGCTGTATGGCCTTACCACCCTCCCCGTGCTAATAGCTTGTTTATTATAACAATAGAAGACCTCTGGGCTTTGACAAGCGAACCCCCATCCCTCAGTCTCTAGATGCAAGCACTACATCAGCAGACAATCACAGCTCTTCTCCCTGGAAAGGATTTCTTCAAGTCCCTCTCAAGAGGGAAAAACGCAATAATAAAAGCCCACTAATTTCCCCATTGCAGCTGTACATAGTGTTATGTCTAGGTGCGAGGGACTGGCCATATCAGCAAGAACCAGGGACGTGTTGTTCGACCTTGTATCTGTTGTTCAGACTGAGCCCAAAAGGAACAGGAGAAAAGGTGAGAAACAGAAAATGCAGACAGTTGTAAAATAACTTGGCAGGAGCAGAGGGCAACAGAACAACGGCTAAGAGGAACGTGCGCAAAAGTCATCATGGCAGCCAGGGCTATGCCAACGTATCCAGGCAGGCCAGGAGGCCACAAACCACAAGACACCCTCCCCTGGACAGTCCATCGGCCAAGACTAAGGACGAAGACAGAGTTCAAAACACCTGAGCAGAACAGAGGCGTCCACAGTGGAAGGAGTGGAACGCGGCAAGGCAGCAAAAAGACAGTCAGCGAGGCAGTCCACGTATAGTGAACGGCAAATCAATCCAAAAATGTGGAAGTGCAGAAATATGCTATACCGTACAAGAGGACATCATTGGAATCGTCAAAAAACGTAGACGCCATCCAGTCCAACAGGTTAAAGCTGCAGGAATGCTCCTCAGAGGACGGGGCATCCAAAAGCAATGCGGGACAGCTTGCGTGATATTCAATATAGCTTTGTTGTAGGAGATTCTGAGCAGCTGCCCAGATATCCCATTGTGCCAAAATCCCCAGTGCAGCCGCACGCGTCATGCAGCCTGCAACGGAACAGTCCCGTTCATGGGCCTCTAAGGGACCCATCAACCGAACGAAATCCGGAACAGACAACGACGTATTGGAGAGGCAATAATTCATGGCCCAGGTGAAAGGGCAGCGAATGCAAGACATCACAGGTTGCACGCAAGTGAAACACGCAAGCGAAAAGAAAGGGTATAGGACACACTCAGTATCGCCAATGGCAGAACCCCGAAACCGGATAAAATGCGCTCACGGAGCAGCAGTAGGCGTCCGGGGTCGAGAAGGGCCCATGGGGGAACAGCCATTACGAAGGAAGCAGATCAACAGCAGTACACCAGCCGCCAAAGCAAGGATTAATGGAAAGCCACCAAAGACACTGGAAAAAATAGAATGAATAAACGCCGGTATCACCCCAAAAATAGTTTGGAAAGAGGACACTAGGCCGGACCCCACCACTTTAAAAAAATGCACTAGACCTTCAGTGTTAGATGCGTTAAAAATTAATTCACCGAAATGTTGTGGGAGGTTAGTGTTCAAAAGGGCCTGTATTTCACTGTGGGTACTTGCCACCTGGAGAACAAATGTCTCCCGGGCGGAAGTGAGCATAACCTCCTCGTTCAATAATAGCGACTTTATTCTGCTCAGTTTATTGAAATCCGCCTCCATAGTAGGAATGGAAGGCCAAATAGAATTATCTACGATGTCGTGAGGGGAGGAAAAGCACATTCTGACAGCAGACAACCCTGTGCGATACAGTAACAATATAAGGATGCCAGCCTGCATACCACAGCAATAGTCGTTATTTAAAAGCAAATAGCTACCATTTGTAAGCAAAGTAAAGGTAGGAGAAATAGTAGGAGCAGGAATGACCTTCAACACACAAGCCAAATTCGGAGCGGAAACGTTACAAGCTCCGTGCAATTTAATATGTTTACAAACAAGGGAATGACCCACTGTAGAATCGCATGACTCTCGTCATCCCTAAGGCATTTATACATAAAAGGGAGGGACCAAAGTTCATGCAGGAAGGCACTACCCAAAGGCTGGAAACGGCCCACAGGATAATGTTTCATGCATGAACTAAATTCAAACAAGGAAAAAGGCAATGCGATAACCCCATGAACCAGCCACACAGCAGAATCTATTTCCGCTACAGAGAATGGTAAGGGCTCCACTTTCTCGATATGTAACAGAGTGTAAGCTGCATCTTTCATGGACATGAACTGCTGTTTGTCAGTTAAATTAAAAGGCAGAAATAAGGCAGTGGTGTTCAAAAAATGCCAAGGAACCTTACCCAACTTAAGCGTTTGCAAAGTCCACGCAAATTGCATAACTGAACGTAATTGATTTTGACCATGATACAATACAGAAACATCATCTTGTACAATATCAACAACAGAGGACACAATATTCTCCAACGTGTAAATGCGGGAAGAGAGGGTATTAATACTATTGTCAACAACAGCAAGCACCTTTTCCAAATTTGCTTGGTCTATTTCCCGTAAACGGGAAGCAGCCTCCATTTGCGATAGCTTCCAGAGTTCATTATAAGCCTCATAAATGAACCTCTTTGATCGTGGACCACGAGGTCCCAATATAAAGTCGGACAGATCAATATTGCCTGAAAGAAGGGACAAATGTTGTTTAACAGAGTCTAGGGCAGAATGTTGCAACCATTGTTTACATAGTTTACCAACAGAATAGGTGGTGACAGTACGGGAGTTAGAAAACCTAGGATCGGGTTTGTCCTGAGTATAGCCAGAAACTGTGTCATGAAAACGCAGCTGGCACTCGTTAGATGATATGGGCCAAGACAACCAAGGTGACTGAACAAGCGTAGACAAATTAAACGAATTGTTCTGAAACAAAACCTGTAAAGTCGAAAGGGACATATTAAAGTGTGAGCTGTGGTTTAGAGTGGAAGACAGGGATGGAATTGATGGTGCATTCATTTGTTTTGTAGTAGCCAGACCCCAACACGTAGTCTGATAGATCGAAGCATTCAAAAACACCATTTGGGCTGGGATCAGGCAGGCACGGTGCAAGGCTTCGATGCCTTGCACCTGCCAAGGCTTGGAGCCCCAGATTGACTTCAAATCCACAGTTTCCGTCCAGTATTCATAACCACCCACAGCCAAGGCCTTTAAAAAGGAACTCGAATAAAGCAATTTAGTGTGGGTCAACATGAATTTCTGTGTGAAAGGGGCAGGTAATTTAAAATAATAGGACCCAGGGTTCGATCTATTAAAATCAGTGAAATAAGTAAATTTATTTCGAAGAGTCCGGGAGCTACCCGATAAAGGGTTTGGGCAATGTTCCCATTGAGTGTAGGTCACAGGGCTACGTAGTGCACTCGGTTTATGGACAAAATGGTTGCCCCAATGCTGGTAACAGTATAAATCGGCATAATTCGCAGAATTCATATACAAATCCTCAGCATTAAACGAAGCATAATATTTCAAATCAGCAAACAATGCTTCAACTGCATGCACATCCCAATCATCAGAATGAATATTACTTTTACTACATCACCCATGGAAACTCGAAGGACATTCGGTACATTAATAACTTCTGTTGGTCCATGAATTTGAAAATTTACCGCATCCCATACGATGCCATCAGCAACTGGAAAAGCTGAATGTTCACCAATGTGTGGTCACGCTTCATGATGTGAGATGAGGAATGTGGAGCCAAAGTTCCAGCAACACTGTTCACAGCAGAGCATTCAGGCAAATAGTGACCATTGATCAGTAGAAAAAACACTGTGACAAAGCCAATGGACATGAACAAAAAGATCAAGAAAAGTACCAACCAAATGTATGTCCAGGGGGAATCAAAAATTGTCTCTAAACCAGGATACAAAAATACTGAACTTGGACGGGACAATCGACGTGATGGAATCCGAGTCAAAGGAATAACGTGTCGGGCTCAGTGGCGTTGTTGGTAAGTGAGCCACGATTCTGTTTCGGGATAGGTATACTCGTTCTCGTCAATGCAGGGGGAAACTGGAGGTTCGAGTATACTTTCAGGCAAATCAATCATCTCAATTGTAACATCAGTGACCGTTCGGGCAGGAGGGCCTCGAACACAAGTCCGGTAAATTGCAGGACAAGAGACCGCTGGTGTAACACTATTTAGAATCGGCCAGTTGTTGTAGCTTGACATTTTCCACTGAGATGTATCTGTTCTCCTTGCGACCAGGAAGCGGTGGTTAGATGACTGTACGTGTTCCCTTCAAACCCAGGACTGGAACCGGTGCACGATAAGAGGGGCCGAACTCTTTCTTGTTCTCCACCTTCTCTCGAACCAGGTCTCCAATCTTTGGAAGCCAGCCGGCAACCGGAATCTGCAGGGCAGTATCTGTGGTTGAAGGTAAATGTGCGCTTGCAAGCTTGTCTCGGGCTTCTTGTAAGCCCTGTAACATAGTAGAATGGTTATCTACATCAAACTTGGCGGGTTGCGCCGCCATGTCTAGACTATCAAGGTCAGGCACAAACATTCTTATGCCAAAGAGCATTTCGTATGGGGTCCGCCCACCCAGAGATCTTCTAGGGAGATTATTAAGTGCACGTTGTACGGTATACAAGTGGGCCAGCCAGTTCCTGCCAGTACCTAAGACCCTAGCTGTCAAGGATTGCTTTAAATCACGGTTCATTCGCTCCACAATTGAATTACCCTCAGGTCTGTATGGAGACGAAAACTTCACCCGTACCCCCAGTGAACCCATTGCGTCCTTGTACGCCTTAGAGGCAAACGCTGGACCTTGGTCAGAATGGAAGGTACCGCATGCGAAGATTCCCACAAAGACACGCAAATCCTTGATGACATTTCGAGCGTCAGCACTCCGTTGTGGCCAGACCCAGATGAAACGTGTGCACGAGTCCACTGCCACTAAGATATATTTATAGGCAGTGTCTGAGGAAAATGGACCGCAGTGATCCAAGTAAACACACCCAAAGGGTCTGTTAGAAATGTAGAGCGGGGTCTGTGGTGGTCGTGTAACCGTAGAAGGCTTAATCTGTTGACACACATCACAAGAAAGCACATAAGTACGGGTGTCTTTATATAAACCACGCCACCAGTACCGCTGCTGCAAGATGGAAACGGTCGCAGACACTCCAGCATGAGCCGAAGCCATGCCTTCGTGTGCTGCCGTTATCAAGGAAAGTCTGCGATCCGCGTTGGGTATCAACCGATCACCAACGTTTGGTATTGTTACATAAGGAACCTGTTCGGGACCTAACTGATAAGAATATTTGGAAGGAAAACCCCTAGGGTAATTAGCACCTTCCTTTGTCGCAGCAATAGCTGCTAAAATATCGGTGTCAATTCTTGACATGGATCTGGTAACTGCTGCTACTGAACATGTGACTACTGCTGATCTGGCTGCTTCGTCTGCCAGACCGTTACCAACAGCGTGTGCGCCCACCCGCTGATGGCCCAGGGTGTGAACCACTTGTGTGAGTGGCAAACGTTGTCTCAATTCTGCCACCCGAACCCAAAGCGTCTTATGCTTGATTGTGCTACCTTTAGCGTCTCTATAGTCATTTTGTGACCAAAAGAATAGATTGTCATTGTATGATTGAACACAGTAATAAGAATCGCATACAATAAGTGTGGTCACATCCGGATTCACGAATTCAAGCGCAAGCACCAATGCGCGCAGCTCGGCCAATTGCGCGGTACTGTCCCCGAGTGTTTGGGTATGCACTACAGTGGACTTGAACTCTCCGTTCACAAAAGTACCTGCAACAATAGCACATGTGGATGAATAAGCATGCTTGGACCCCGTGGCCGGTTGTGCCGAACCATCGGTGTAGATCACACAGTCGTAATCCTCAAGCGGCAGTATAGATAGAGGAGGAGGATGAACGAATTCATACTGTAAAAACTCCTGAGTCTGTAGAGAAGCATCGAAAATGAATGTGACATCCGGAGACGTCAAAGAAGTTGCCCATTGTATCCAACAGGGATGCAAAGCTTTAGAATTCGGTACACTTGCCTTTGTCACTGCTTCCAGAGTAGGATAGGGTGTTACCACTAGAATGCGCTTACCCTGTGCCAGTGCGCGCTCCTTCAGAATCGCCATTTGCACTGCAGTTAGAACTTTCTCCACAGATGTAAAGCGCAGTTCTGCGGACGTGTACAGATGTGACTTGTATGCGATTGGTACTGTGTCACCCTCGTTAAAGGTTAAATACGTGAAACCCACTGCCCCCGGAATTATTCTAATCACCAGGTTTGTGTGGTTATCAAGCGTCAACAGGTACTTATACTCAAGAAGGACTGTCTGCAAAGACTGCAGAATGGAGGAATGCTCCGGAAGCCAGCAAGACTTCGAAAAATTTGGTTGTATCAAGGCATACAAAGGCTTGATACGCTGGGCGTATTCGGGAATATAAGTACGCCCGAAATTCAGGAAACCCAGCAAAGACTGAAGTTTTTTCAGAGTAGTGGGAGGGCATAAAAGTGCACATTTTTCCAAGAAGTGGGGGGCTAAGCCCTTACCTTCATTGTTGAGATCGTAGCCCAAAAACAAAACTGTTAATTCAGCAATGTGTGATTTGGCAAAGTTAAACTTATAACCTAATACCGCAAACTCGAGAATAATGCGGTCCACTCTGGAAAGATGCGGGTATAACTCATCGTCGGTCAGGTAAATATCATCGACGTACGAACATGCATCTGGGTCTATGCCGTCTAACAAAGAGACAACACGGGCAGCGAACGCTCCTGGACTGTTTTTATAGCCCATAGGGAGTCGCCTTAATTTGAACTGTTTACCACCGGAGGTAAAAGCGCTCCATTGGCTACACTCCGTGGCTAAGTTGTGCGTGTAAAATCCATTGGATAGGTCGAGTGTCGTTTTATATTTTTTACGAACAAGACTGTCTACAAGCGCAGAACTGTGGGTATTTTGCACCGCAAAGGTCCGACAATGAGAGTTCAAATGTCGGTAATCCAATACTAGGCGGTACGTTCCGTCTGGTTTAGAAACCGCGAAAAGGGGATTATTCATGGGTGATACGCATGTTTCTATTACTCCCTGATATTCTAATTGCGTCAGCATTTCAGAAACGGGGCCTTTGGCTTTACGTTTAATGGGATATTGGGGTTGTGGCTGCGGTAGGGACCGTAAAGGTATCTCATGGGGGGGAGAATCTTCATCCCAACCCACGTGGTTGCGGTATAACGCAGGAGCCAGGGACACAGCCCACTCAGCTGCAAGAGCCTCCGCTTTGTCCTTTGGGACATGTCGAGAAAAGCTCGGAAGGATAGCCTCCTCCCCTTTACATGCAACAAGTACGAATGGGGGTGGCCAATCCGCCTCTGCTAACAAAATGTCATATGAAGAGGTCAGATTTTCCCAAAAATCCCTTTAATTACACGCTGTATATCACCTTCAATTTGGATGACAATATTAAATAGTCTGTCAGGGGGTGGCACTCTGGTGTCTGCTGTTTCAACAGTAATGAATGTTTCAGTTGCTGTCGCCTCCATATGAGGACGTAGCGCCTCCCGCACTATGGTAACTTCCGCGGCGCTGTCTAGGAGGGTTACTGCCCACGTCCAATTCAGGAGTCTCGTTCTCACCGTCTGTGGCATATTTCGCTGTTACAGCGGCAACTTTCTTCTTCTGAAATTGTGGACGAGAACGTTGAAAGTCTTCTGCTTTCCCTCTGACTTGTTGTTGAGGTTGATCTCGTCCCTGGGGAGCCTCTCGACCCCTTCCTCTATCCTGGCGATCCCCTCCACTGGCTTGCGAAGTTGTCTGTGCCTGTGAAGAACGAGGAGAACGCGTATCAGGGATCTGAAACCTATCCGGAGATTTTATTCTCGCCCTATCGCGCAAATCATATGTGCGTTCAGAAGAGACAGAAACAGGGGATGCGCCTCGCGACCCCGGCTTCTTCTGTTGCTTACCCTGTTTTTTCAACCTCCAGCTCTTTTTAGTAAAAACTGGTTTCTCATCTTTTTCAGATTGAGGTTTAGGTTGTTGTTGAAGTGTTTGTGTTTGTTGTTTTGCAAAAGGCTTATTGCCCAGGCTATTTCGGCCAATAGTTTTGTAAGCCTGGGTAATAATTTTCGGTAATTCGCGCGGCTTGTCCAATTCTGGGACCAAAGCCAAAGCATTACCTACTTGAAAGTTCACTGCATCGCCCTTGACATTTGCAAGGATCAGCTCAGCTACTACTTCGAACACTCCCACCAGTCTCATCCCTAATTCCACAGCCGCTTCAGGGCCATGTTCATCCTGTACTTTTTTAATCACAGAGGGGAGAACCATCATGGAAGGGGTGCCGAAACACTTCGAATAAACTGCTGCGAATACCCTACCCCAGTTGTTGCATGCTGTCAACTCGGGGATTAAGTCTTTTGGCAAACTAATTGTAAGAATTCTATGTTTATCCACTGGTGTCGTGTTTGGAAAAACTGCCTCCAACTGGTCAAATTTTTCTGCAAGCCAATAAGGTAAATCATCCTTATTTTGTGGACGTTTGCCCATCACTGAGTTCACCATGACGGGACTTATGGTCACTCCGCCTGCAGCAGCTGGATGGGCCGCAACTCCAGGTGGGGCCCCCTGGATGTTGCCTGTAACATATTGCACTAAAGCGCGATGCACTCGCACCAAAGCCGAATACATATTGCGCAGGTCAGCGACTGGTATTTGCATAAATCGCGGATGTGGGGTGTACCCGGCCAAAACAGGCCAAGTGGCCCCGTCAATAGACAAGGGGCCTAAACGGACCGTTGTTACCGGTTGTGGGAGGGCGCCATCAAACCACACACGGTGCTGCCAAGCCGTGAGCAGTACTTCAAGATTAGTATAAGGTCTATAGGCAGCAGGAACAACGGTGGGTTCATATTCGTGGAACAGATTATCGTTCGCATCCACCGCCGGAAAGGTGATCCAAGAGTAGAATACTTCAAAGTGGAAAGCCGGATCGGCTTGAACCACAAAGATTAGTTCGACTTCCGTGTCTGGCACTCCATACACCCTTAAGTGATCACGGAGCGCCGTGGGGCTATGCGACGCTATGTTTACACCCGCCATTACGATCGGGTTTGTTCGACAACCTAACAATAGACAGCACAATAGAGGGTTCGATTAAGAAACCTTTTAATAACTTCAAGCTTGAAAGAACCTACAAAAACGTCAATATAGGAGGTATAACCGCCACACACGCTTCTGGAAGCGTCCGTGAGGGGTGTTGTGGACAAGCACAAGCACTACTCAAGTGTCTCGCAGATAAGCAGCCCACTCGTTGGTTGCGCCATGTCGTAGGGATTCTGCACACACACAGAGCTATGCACAGGATAATAGGACCTCGGAATATAGTGGTGAGCCAAACATAAACCTTAGCACCTAAAACCCCAACCCAACTAGCCTTAGCGTCCCATTAGCAACAATGTACCAATGATTAGACAACCCAGAACACGGTATCTCTCTCTCTCAGGACTCGCAGTAGTAAGAACACCCTTTCGTCACTCACTCATACCTGTCCACAACCGGCGTAAGGAGAGACACAGTATAGGTTAAAATGTTTATTTCAACATACGTGCTCTAAGATACAGTACACGTGACAGTACTATCAGCATAATGCATAAGAATAATATAATCAGTATAGTTACAACTCCATAGAATACTAACGGGGAAAGCATTTCACAAAACAGTGGATAGAGGGCTGTATGGCCTTACCACCCTCCCCGTGCTAATAGCTTGTTTATTATAACAATAGAAGACCTCTGGGCTTTGACAAGCGAACCCCCATACCTCAGTCTCTAGATGCAAGCACTACATCAGCAGACAATCACAGCTCTTCTCCCTGGAAAGGATTTCTTCAAGTCCCTCTCAAGAGGGAAAAACGCAATAATAAAAGCCCACCAATTTCCCCATTGCAGCTGTACATAGTGTTATGTCTAGGTGCGAGGGACTGGCCATATCAGCAAGAACCAGGGACGTGTTGTTCGACCTTGTATCTGTTGTTCAGACTGAGCCCAAAAGGAACAGGAGAAAAGGTGAGAAACAGAAAATGCAGACAGTTGTAAAATAACTTGGCAGGAGCAGAGGGCGACAGAACAACGGCTAAGAGGAACGTGCGCAAAAGTCATCATGGCAGCCAGGCCTATGCCAACGTATCCAGGCAGGCCAGGAGGCCACAAACCACAAGACACTGGGAACTGTGCACCAACAAACAACAGGACCACACTGTCAGCCATCTTGCCATTGCTGTCACACTCACACACAGTGAAGTCCACTCAAAAGGAAGGAAGCATGGGCATGCTGGGAAGGGGGGTGTAGGCATTAGCATGATGGGAGTTGGAGTCACAGATATTGGTCACCCTCACAATTGGCCCATCAACACCACCCTGAACCATGCTCACATCACAGGGAGTGGAAAAGGACTGACAAGATGGCTGACACTGGGTACTGCTGTGGGGAGCACAAGGCCCTGCTGGGAACTGTGCAACAACCAACAGCAGGACACCACTGAATGACATCCTGAAAGCCAACTTGCACTCCCTGCAATGGAAGCACGTTCCATGGTGGGATATCTGGCTGGGTGGGAAGGAGGACTCACAGCACCGACCATAGTTACAAGCAGTTCTCCTCACACACCCCCTCAACACTAACTCCACATAACCCACCTGGGAGAATGCAATGCCTCACACTCTAATTGAAGATCCCACAAAGAACCACCACCCTGGGTTATGCTGTGTGAAGCACAGGGACACTCTTGGGACTTGTAGCCAAACAACCGCCAGGACAACACTGTCAGCCATCCTGTCAGCACAGGCACACTAGCCCACAGGGAAGCAGAGTCAAAAGGGAGGAAGTATGGGCATGCTGGGAAGGGGGGTGTAGGCAATAGCATGATGGGAGTGGTAGTCACCGCTCAACATCCCCCACCCACATGGCCCAGCAAGCTCACACTGAAGCATGCACACCTCACAGGCACTGAAATGCCACTTCAAAGATGTCTGACACTGGCCTCAGCTGTGGGGAGCACAAGGCCCTGCTGGGAACTGGGCACCAACAAACAACAGGACCACATTGTCAGCCATCTTGCCATTGCTGTCACACTCACACACAGTGAAGTCCACTCAAAAGGAAGGAAGTATGGGCATGCTGGGAAGGGGGGTGTAGGCAATAGCATGATGGGAGTTGTAGTCACAGATATTGGTCACTCTCACAATTGGCCCATCAACACCACCCTGAACCATGCTCACATCACAGGGAGTGGAAAACAACTGACAAGATGGCTGACACTGGGTACTGCTGTGGGGAGCACAAGGCCCTGCTGGGAACTGTGCACCAACAAACAACAGGACCACATTGTCAGCCATCTTGCCATTGCTGTCACACTCACACACAGTGAAGTCCATTCAAAAGGAAGGAAGTATGGGCATGCTGGGAAGGGGGGTGTAGGCAATAGCATGATGGGAGATGTAGTCACAGATATTGGTCACCCTCACAATTGGCCCATCAACACCACCCTGAACCATGCTCACATCACAGGGAGTGGAAAACAACTGACAAGATGGCTGACACTGGGTACTGCTGTGGGGAGCACAAGGCCCTGCTGGGAACTGTGCACCAACAAACAACAGGACCACATTGTCAGCCATCTTGCCATTGCTGTCACACTCACACACAGTGAAGTCCACTCAAAAGGAAGGAAGTATGGGCATGCTGGGAAGGGGGTATAGGCAATAGCATGATGGGAGTGGTAGTGACAGCTCAACATCCCCCACCCACATGGCCCAGCAAGCTCACACTGAAGCATGCACACCTCACAGGGAGTGAAAAGCCACTTCAAAGATGTCTGACAATGGTGCTCTGTTGTGGGGAGTACCAGGCCCTGCTGGGAACTGGGCACCAACCAACAGCAGGACACCACTGACTGACATCCTGAGAGTCAACCTGCACCCACTGCAAGGGTGGCATGCTTCATGGTGGGATAACTGGGCTGGGGGAGAAGGAGGTCCGGATGTCAACCAAATACCACCAATGCTGGTCATGCACACACCTCAACATTCACATTGAAATGCCACAGGTTGGCAGGACAATGTGCTACACCAATATCAACCTCTGACTGTCACAATTTAGGAGAATGCAATGTACAGGCCCGCATCCAGAGGTACAGTCACAACTGTCAGGTGTGTGAACCATTGATGCCTGTAGAAACATAACATACAATGTGTGTCTCTTCCAAAAACAGGTGATGATGGGGACACAGCAGCAGGCGATGAGGAGTCCCTGTCCCAGGCTCCGGGGGACACTGAGCTCACTGGTGTGGATCAGCCTCTGCCCACCTCGGATGGCGAAGACCTAGCTGGACCCTCCGGTGTGAGTCATCATGCAGCACCAGCAGGACCAACATCTGCACCCCTGCACCCACCCCTCCAACAACTGCCAACACACAGGCCACCCTTGCCAACACGGACAGACCAAGGACCACCGATGACAACAGCACAGGGACCCAGGCCCAATGTGGAGCAACCGACAACGAGCCCAGTAACAACCCCCAAGTGGGCCCACGGTCACCTGTGCGTGCTACCGCAGGTCCCGCACGTGTCGCCAGGGGTGGTGGGAGGGGTGGTAGACATAGGTCGCTGTTTGCAGAGGGGTGTGGACTGCATGATGACCCACAACTGGCACGCATTGCGGATGCGTACCAGAATAGCACCGGAGAGGTCAGCCAGGTAGTGGGGATCCTCAAGGACATTCAACAGCAGCAGGCTGCCCATCATGCCCGCTTGGACTCACACATGTCCCGTGTTGAGACACACATGTCCCGTGTCGAGACACACGTCTGGTATGGAGTCCAAGTGGGACCCATTGGAACAACTGACAGCAGTGCATAGGGACATATTGTCATGCCTCCGCCAGATTAGCACCAACATGGCCTCACCTCCCTGTGTGCCCACAACATCTGGTGCTGCAACAACTGCAAATGCCACAGGGAGGGAGGCTGACTCTGGCGGAGAGTCCTCTGCACCGCAGCAGCCTGCACTTGAGGGTCCCCCCCCAAAGAAGAGGGGCCGTCCGAGGAAGGAAAACTGAGAGGCCGATGGGCATGTACATCCCCCAGGAACCCAACACCTGTTCTGGAACTTTTCCTCTGTGTGCAAACTGCACGCCCTGTCGAATGCAACCCAACTCTCCCACATGACATGGGGAGCTTAAGTTGGCCCAATGTATCAGATGACTGTGGACTTTACTCAGGACATTTCTGCTACCAAGACTTCCAACTCACATGGGAACTTTGGATTCCAATACCAATGAACAGCACCCACCATCCTGTGCACTATCCTCACACATGTATGGAAATAAACTCACTAATACACCATACTTGCCTCTGTTGTGATTCCAACGTGGTTTCTGTCATGGAGATGGTGATCTGATAAATGACACTGTGCATGCTAACTGCTACAGCAAGTCCAACACCGTCATGTGAGTCATGGCGAAGTGGCACATATGAGGGAGACACACCACTAGGGCTACACAACACATACACACCAGGGCCATCAGACTCATTGCCTACACTGATGTTGGCAGGAAATACAGTGGAATGCACAGACACCACACCTATTCAGAGTCTGTGTCAACTAGCCCACAGGTGCAGCAAGCAAATGTCAGTCAGATGTGTGACCACAGACAACGCACATCCCAAAGTGAAGCACAGGTTTATTACACATTTGCAACATGTTGTTTCCACTACAAATGCAAGGTAATCCCATGTGGATGTGGCCACAAAGTCAAAAAGTGCAGAACATAGAAAGTCCAGGGGTGTGTGGCACATCACCTGTAGGGAAACGACTGCTGCCACCCTGAAAGCTGAATCATGGAGTCGGGGGATCCAAGTTGACCAAACAACTCTGTAAGCACCCTGTGAAGGTCAGACATGACACACAGTCAAAACCACTGAAGAATAGCACAGAACTGCAATACTCATGCCCAATACATGTCACAAGATAACTACACAAACCCAAGTTAGCATGTCAACACTGTTGGGCAGTACAGACTACCTGCAAGGACACATCGCTGCACGCATCCAGCCAAGTAGCACATGGCCACACTCAAACAGCACCAGAGCTCCACCCACACATATGCAAACTCAAATCATTGACATGACAACTCTCTGGATACTCACATTCAGCTGAAGAAGTTGGTGATGAGCTGTGTGCGGACATCACCATCATCATCATCATCATCATAATCATCATCATCACTGGCATCGTGGCCCAGGCCAGGATCCTCCACAGGTGGCGGACGTTGGTCATCGTCATCCAGGATGAGAGGCAACTCCTTCCGCACTGCCAGGTTGTGTAGCATGCAGCAGACGATGACAATCTTGCACACCTTTGCTGGGGCATATGGGAGGGCCCCTCCTGTCTTGTCCAGGCAGCGGAAGCAGCTCTTCAGGAGACCAAAGGACCGCTCGATCACTCTCCTGGTCCGACCATGTGCCTCATTGTAGCGCATCTGGGCTGGTGTTACAGGGTTCCTGAGGGGTGTCAGCAACCATGGCATGTTGGGGTATCCGGAGTCACCTACAGACAGACAATTGCACATTAGCTGAGTTGGAAAAGTGGGCGGAATACAACATCGCAGAACACACACAATGGTATAAAGTCAGTACACACCGACAAGCCAGGCACGCTGGTTCTGCATCTGTGACATCATCCTCGGGATGCGACTACTCCTCATCACGTAGGCATCGTGTGCCGAACCGGGGAAACGGGCACACACATGTGTGATGGTCATATCTGCAAGACATACCACCAGAGCATTGATCGAATGGTAATGTTTACGTTCCGGTATGCCTGCTCATGTGCCTGTGGTGGTACCAAAGCCACATGTGTCCCATCAATGGAGCCAATTACATGTGGCATCCTCCCCAGGGCATAGAAGTCACTCTTGACGTCAGTGAGTTGTTGACGTGTTGGGAAATAGATGTACTGGTTCAGGCATCTCAACATTGCCCCCAAAACATCGCGTAGCACACGGCTGAACATAGTCTGTGACATCCCACCAGCAGTCGCCACAGTGTGTTGAAAGGTACCGGTGGCAAAGAAGTGTAGGGCTGCCATCACCTTCACCTTGGGGGTCAGCGCTGTAGGGTACGGCCGGCCAGGTTGCAAATGTGGGGCCAAGTACACTGCCAAATCCTCAATCAGCTGCCTGGTGAAGCGGTACCGTCGGATGCTGTCACGTTCCACCATCGTTGCCAGGTCAGGGAATGGTCTATGGACAGCTGGAGCCCTGCAGTGCATACGTGAAGAAAGCAAGATTGTCAGTCACCCCACATATGTGCCGTCCACCATACTCAAATTCACATGATACTTCATTACGAGACACAAGTACTTGATGTGTGTGCCGTTCTGTTTGGACATATATGGCACCTACATGGACATCATCTAACATCTCTGTTCAACAAGTGTTGACAACAGGTTCCAGGGTGTGCTATGGGAAACCATTAGGCTGTGTCACGGTACCCATTTACTGCTGTCACGTTCCACACACACACCACAGTGACATGTCTGGACAGATGCGCCACAGGCATCACAGCTCATTGACAGGTAGATTCCCAGGGACCCTGTCTTGCCACATGGACACTGGCATGACATGGCGTATCATGTAAACGTCAGAAAAACAAACATGGCTCCCACAGGTAGTGGCCCCTGTTGCCTCTGCAGGACAGACATGGACATCTGTGACACACACACACACAACATCAAAGTCCATGCACAAACAACATGGATGTGGAGACTGTCTCCCATTGTGCACATGGAGTCAGAGACATCGGAAACACAACATGCACACAGACTGTGGAGGGCCATCACTATTGTGGCAATGGGTCACACTGTGACGTACATGCCTTCCCACATGTGAGCCTGGGGGTATGTGACATGTCATACACATACACAACCTGGAAATGTGACCATGCCACATGCTCCAAAATGAACAGTTGCACATCACAGTGGTCAGGTGCACAACACACAAAGGATCCTGTCCCCATGAACACGTGCACAGCCTGGGTGTGGCTGCCCCCAAGTGCCACCCCAAAAACCACATGTTTACCATCATACACAGAAAAGGTAATGCAGCCTTACATGCCTTAGATACAGTGTGGACTGGGTGTGGTGTTGTAGGTGTGCCCCTGAGTCCCTGGAAAGTTTATGTGGCTGGCATAGGTTCACCAGTGACAAGCATGGTGACATATGCGTGTGACCTGTACAGGGACGCGTTGTTCAGCAATTGACCGATCGGCGTGCCCGCACGGCCCATTGCATCTGTTGTGAGGGGGTACGCGTTGTACAGCAATGGACCGAGCGGTGTGCCCGAACGGCCCATTGCATCTGTTGTGAGCGGGTACGCGTTGTATCCCAGAATACGCGTTGTACAGCAATGGACCGATCGGTGTGCCCGCACGGCCCATTTCATCTGTTGTGAGCGGGTACGCGTTGTACAGCAATGGACCGATCGGTGTGCCCGCACGGCCCATTGCATTTGTTGTGAGCGGTACGCGTTGTATTCCGGAATACGCGTTGTACAGCAATGGACCGATCGGTGTGCCCGCACGGCCCATTGCATCTGTTGTGAGCGGGTACGCGTTGTATCCCGGAATACGCGTTGTACAGCAATGGACCGATCGGTGTGCCCGCACGGCCCATTGCATCTGTTGTGAGCGGGTATGCGTTGTATCCCGGAATACGCGTTGTACAGCAATGGACCGATCGGTGTGCCCGCACGGCCCATTGCATCTGTTGTGAGCGGGTACGCGTTGTATCCCAGAATACGCGTTGTACAGCAATGGACCGATCGGTGTGCCCGCACGGCCCATTGCATCTGTTGTGAGCGGGTACGCGTTGTATCCCGGAATACGCGTTGTACAGCAATGGACTCAACGGTGTTCCCGCATGGCCCATTGCATCTGTTGTTAGCGGGTACGCGTTGTACAGCAATGGACCGATCGGTGTGCCCACACGGCACATTGCATCTGTTGTGAGCGGGTACGTGTTGTATCCTGGAATACGCGTTGTACAGCAATGGACCGAGCGGTGTGCCCGCACGGCCCATTGCATCTGTTGTGAGCGGGTACGCGTTGTATCCTGGAATACACGTTGTACAGCAATGGACCGAACGGTGTGCCCGCACGGCCCATTGCATCTGTTGTTAGCGGGTACGCGTTGTATCCCGGAATACGCGTTGTACAGCAATGGACCGATCGGTGTGCCCGCACGGCCCATTGCATCTGTTGTTAGCGGGTACGCGTCGTACAGCAATGGACCGATCGGTGTGCCTGCACGGCCCATTGCATCTGTTGTTAGCGGGTACGCGTTGTACAGCAATGGACCGATCCGTGTGCCCGCACGGCCCATTGCATCTGTTGTGAGTGGGTACGCAGTGTACAGCAATGGACCGATCGGTGTGCCCGCACGGCCCATTGCATCTGTTGTGAGCGGGTACGCGTTGTACAGCAATGGACCGATCGGTGTGCCCGCACGGCCCATTGCATCTGTTGTGAGCGGGTACGCGTTGTATCCCGGAATACGCGTTGTACAGCAATGGACCGAACGGTGCGCAGGCATTGGCTGGGGCCTGGCATGGCAACGGACGCGTTTTCGAAGCTTCAACGAGTCTGATGCAGTGAATTCAGTTGGCCAGCCACAACAATGTTGCAAATTCATGGGTGTCATGAAGTTGAAGTTTTGAAGGATGCTGTGGGTGTGTATTAGTGCTGCTATTCCATGGATTGGTCAGATTCAGAAGATGCAAACGACTTGGACCTATCACTTTGGACACATGGGACAGTATCTGCCTCTGCAGCACACATATAATGCTGGCTGTTCCCCTGAGGGCTCACTTGCCTGCACTACATGCTCCAGGACGACATCTGCCACCAACACTGCTGCTGTCTCTGCATCCTCTGGCTACTGCAATGGCACGTACTGTGGAGAGAGCCCCAGCCTTCAGCCTTGAGGAGAACCAGGCCCTGCTGGACAACCTCCTTCCACAGGACAGCAAGCTGTATGGGACACCAGGGGAGCAGGTGAGTGTGCTGTCCACTGCCTTACTAATTGTGCATGTTGTCTGACTAGCAAGACTTACAGTGTGCACACCACAGGCTAGCATGCTCACTGAGTAGTTGTCACCCCCCAAAGTTTGTAGTCACAAGCACTGAACAGGTACAGTGCAGTAACAGTGCATTCCAACAAGGTTTACTTCCCATGCAATGATACCATGTAGTAACTGCTGGCAAACTGTTCATAGCCATCGTTGCACTGCCTGTGTACATCATATGCCCCTGTGATTGAGACATGTATATCCGACTGTGTGATGCACGGATATGTTGCATGTGTAGTAATGGCCTTTTCACTTTGTCATTCTCACAGGTTGATGCCCACCAGAAGCAGGAAATCTGGCTGACCATCGCCCGGGCAGTAAGATCCGTGGGGGTCTACAAGCGCTGGATCCGCAACTGCCAGAAGAGGTGGCAGGACCTTCGTGGCTGGACCTGGAGGATCGCAAGGGTCCAGCTGAAGCTGTCACCTCCTCGCAGGAGGGGCGGACACCGGACCCTGACCCCCCACATGCTCCAGATCCTGGCGGTGGTCTTCCCTGACCTGGATGGGCAGCTGAAGGACAGACAGCAGCAAGGAGGGGGTGAGTCCATGAATGCACTGTGAACTCTGTCTGACATGCTATGTGCCCTCCTCTGGCCTGGTTAAACTTCCACAGTACATCAGTCTTGTGGTCCAGGACCCATGTCCCTCAATTGTGACATACCCACTCCTCATCTGATACCCAGGTGTGGTCCTTACGGTCAGGAAATTGTGTCACTTGGGTTCAGGGTCCTTGCATTTTGCTTTGCTCAAGGTGGGGGACAGCTTTTGTTCCCGTGACTTTGTGGTGGGCTTCATGGGTGGGTCGATTGCTCACACAATGCCTAAGTCGTGAAATGTAATCTGGGTGTAACTTTGATATGTGGTCCACTTGCTGATCTGAATCACCACATGTCTCTGGGGTATTTGGCACACCCCCATGCTGCGGGTGGGAACAATGTTTGGGCCTCAGGAGTATGTATATCAAGTGTGTCACAAATGCTTAGCCACCTGCCTACTGTCCAGGGCTCATCCCTCTTACAGGTGGAGCTGGACAGTCATGCCTTCTCCAGGGCATACAATACACTCTGTACTCCCACTCCCATGTATCAGCTGACATGTTGTGCTCAGTGACATGTTCCCTCAGGTGTCTGCCTCTGTGTCATTGTGCTGTGGCTTCGTTGTCAGGACTACTGGTATGTTTATCGGTTAAGGCTCAGCATGCCATCTGAGATGTGACCATGACAGACGATACTTCTGTGACTTATAGGTGTTTGATCACTTGACTGTGCACACAGGTGTATGCGACTGTGACTTTCATGCAGCTGTTTTTCCTTCACAGCACACTGTGAGGTGCTCAGGTTCTGAGAGTTGTGTTTCATGTCTCCCATATGTCCAATTGGTATGACGTGGACAAATACGAGTACAGATGATGTGGTTTGTGGGGGATGGACATGTGCACTTGTCACTTACATTACTTGCATTCCCCATGTCCTAGGATTGTGACACAGTGCAGACTGTTGTTGGCTGGCTGCCATGGCCATGTGACTGGAGACAGTGATGTATGACTTTGCACGCATGCCTGTGTCATGGCATTACACTCCCTAAGAGTGATCCTGCAGGGGAGTGACATGTGCAACATGCACCCCATTGTGGCATTGACTATCCGGACATGGGTGCATCATGGTGTCTGGTGCTGGTATGCATCACATGCATTACTATTTAGACTCTGGCCATCCCTTTATCCGGACACCTGCACTGACTCAGTGGCAAGAGATGTGATGTGTGCATGTTCACATACTTCACCGTGTTCTCTGCAATGTCCAACAACTGTGTAGGTGGTGCATGTGTCCACACTGGGGTATTACCATCAGACAGGCACCAGACAGATGGGTGCAAGGGCAGGAGGGGTGTGAGTTCCATGGTTGACTATCAGACTGACAAGTGGCTTCTCAGAATCTGGGTGAGGACTTTTGGCAATGTTCAACTAAGGATGCCAGGGCTTGCTCTGTAATGTGCTGTACTTACTGTGGTGTGTGCAGTCAGTGCAGGTGACTGATGTTTGTCTGTTTCCCTGATTGTTTGCAGATACATCCACGGCCACAGGAGGGGACAGCTCCACAGACCGGGAGGAGCTGCAGAGCCAGACTGGGTCAACAGCTAACGAGTGGTCGGAGGGACCCAGTGGCACGGAGGGCGAGGGGAGCCACACCGAGGAGTCCTCAGCACCATCCACCTCAGCTGAGGACCACAGCAGCTCGGAGGATGACTACCTTGTGGAGGTGGGTGTCAGCAGCCACCAAACCCCAGCTAGTCTGTCTGGGCCCGCCACACCACCACCACCACCGCCCTCCCATTGGCTCCCATTCCAGAGGTCCGTGGAGGCTCCTGTGTCCGGGAGTGTGTCTCCTTTGTGCCAGGCACCGCACCCCTTGCCCCTGTGTCCCCTGCTGCCCTGAGTGAGGAGTCTGTGTACCTACTTCGGCAGCTCCATGTAGGGCAGACAGCAATGCTGAGTGTCCTCCATGCACACACCACTCTGTTGACACAGCTGGTGTCGTTCATGGAGGGCATCTCAACGGGTATGTCTGCCCTACAGAGGAGCAATAAGTCCATGGACTCCTCCCTGACGGCAGCAGTGTCCCTCCTCCAACAGTCCCTCACCCCTCCTACCTCTGCCCCATCCACACTTCCTGGCACCCTACCTGTCCAAAGCACATGCACACCTGCACAATCACACAAACACACAGACACGAGCAGCACAGACACACCCAAAAGAAAGGCAAGACGTGCACACAAGCATCCTCAGGGGACTGATACCACACACACAGGGGATGGGGAACAGACACACACAGAGGCATCCACAATCACTCCGCAGTCCTCCAAATCCTCTCCCTCCAAGACCCCTTCCCTTGCCTCACCTGCAACCCCACCTACACAGCAGCTCTTCCTCTGTGACCTCGGCCTCTTCCCCTCCAATCCTGCTGATCCAGCATACCGGGGGAAGAGGAAGTCCACCCACACAGAGGGGAGTGCCCCTCGCCCCGGACACCCTCCCCCAGGTGCAGGCAGACTGAGGACCCCATTCGGAAGTCCCCCGGACCAGGAAGGGCAAGACCCCACCACCACCACAATGCAGCTCCACCACCCAGTCTCTCTCCTCCATCCCCCAGGCCACCACTCCACAGGTTCCACCGCCACACCCTGCCCCAGGTTCCCCCACACACCGATACCGCATCCCCAAACTGCTTAGGCCCTCCCCCCCTGCCACTTGCTCTTCTACCCCCAAACCAGATGCTCTGCCTGTTTGTGCCACTGGTGTGGAGACCGGGTCCCCCCCCTCTGTCCTGCCCACCTCATCTGCCCCCCCTTCCACTCCCTTGGAGTCTTCACTGCAGTGGAGTCCACAACCACCCCGTCTGACTTGTGCCCTACAGTGGTGCCGGCCCCCCCTGAGTCAGACACCTCCACTGCAGTTGCTGGTGACACTCCTGCACCCACCACCCCTTCACTGCCTCCTTCTAGCATCCCCTGACCCTGTCCCTGCGGTACCTGGCCTGCCCCTCGTATGCCCCTCCAAGGGGGATGTCCCCTGTCCGTACCAGTGCAGGCAAGCAATGGCTGACGAGTTGTCACACATCACCCTGTTGGGACTGTGTATTTGGACTGGCCATTGGCCTTAGTTTCTTTTGGAGTTAAAAATTTTGTTTGACATTTGCTGAATAAAGCCTCTTTTTGTTTACTTGTGGTTTTTCTTTTGATGTACATGATGTAGATGAGTATCATCATGCATTTGCAGTTGTAATACTGTTCAGATCATGAAAATGAAGTGTTGCTGTGATGGACTCCATGTGGTCCATGGGATATGTGTCCTGATGTAGTCTGGATCTATAGCATCCTTTGCTGCAGTCTGAGGGTGTAATGTTCAGCATTTGACACAGGGATGTATGTTTTGCATTTGTAAATTAACATCTTTGTCTTACACTGATGCACATCTAGTGGGCTTACCACTGTTCAATGTTTCTATTTCCCTGACTGTGTGCCCATCTCCACTGGACATGCAGTTTAGCACATCAATGTTGAAGGACTCATCTGTGTATACAGTGCAACTTGCTTGACACGTGTTTTTGGTGTATGCAGATGACTGACGTGACACTCCCGTACCCAGGCTGATGTGAGCAGAGCCTTCGGTGTGTTGTAGTTGTTGACTCACTGACCGAGTGTTCTGCTGACATGTTTGAGTCGTGCACAGACAAGGTTTGGCACAGCGGACCTTCCACAGGAGTGGAGTGCCCTCATGGCAGTGTGTAATCCTGTGACATTGCCTGGGCCCGTGTTGTGTGTTGTGTAAGCATGTCTGTGCGTGTTCCCTTCCCTTTTCCTACACAGGCTGTGTCCCTACGGATGTTCCTGTTTGTGATGCTTGCTGAGTTGTTCTGTGTTCATCCAGCATCTTGGACCTGGTTTCTCCAGGATGTGGGTGCATGGCAAACTAATGTTCATCAGGTTGTCATCCCTAGTTGTCTTTGTTGTCAGGGCTGGGGATGTGGGCAAACGCAGATGGGACACAGTCAGGATTCCTCTTGGCACTTGTTGGTTACACAAGTCATGTAATTTACAGTTTGTGTTAGCTTTCAGTGATTGTGACACGTTGTGTGTGTGACTGCTGCCACTCCTCAGGGTCAGAGCTGCAATGTTGGAAGTTGTCTACGTGTGTTCTTTGTGGGTCACCTTGGCTTCTTCATTGGTGTGTGACTATGGCCGGGAGCCCATTGATTGTGGTGGATTTCACGTCATGCCCATGTACCACGTACTGTGCAGTGTGTCAGACATTCACGAGTCTTGTTGACTGGCCATGTGTGATGGGTTTCTGCACCTTAGCTCCCCCCACCACCCCTGGGATTGTCATAGGTGCATGTGCAATGTCACCAGTCCATGTGAGCTTCACTGCTGCACATTGGTGTAGATCAAGGTGTGTGGTGTTGAGTGTGTGCAAATGTGAGTTGTTGCACGGCTAGACCCCTACCTCCATATTGGCCTTGGCTGGCAGGCCGTGCTGATTGATTAGTGCTTGTGTAGGTGTGATGGTAGTTTGTTGCTCAGGACTGTGGTTCACAGTGTGAATGACATCTACCTTTGTCATCACAGTGGGATTATCATGCAGGCTAGTGTCACCACAATGTGGGTTCCCTGGGGGTAGTGCTGTGGTGGGTCTGTCTCTTGCTGTGTTAGTTGCTCTTCCTACAAGCTTGTGTGACATGTGTAATTTGGGCTCCCTCTCATCTAACAATGCCTGTTTGCCCACATAGGGGAATCCGATCCATGAGTTACTTTTGTGTGGCACTGTGTTGACATCTGTGTAATAGGGATTCAGGCCTCCTCATGTGTTGTGTGTTTGCCTGGGGACACTGGCACACCACCCTCCTCACCTGTTGTGTTTGATATGCAGTGTGAGTCTGCCTGTTTGTGTTTGTGCATTTGCACCACTGCATTGGCATATCTTGAGTGTGCCATTGGCTGTATGTTGTTTGGTGACTTTCCCCTGCTGTCCCTGGGACTCCTAGGTCATCAGTCAGCACAGTGATCATGGTTTGTATGTCCCATTGCTGCCATGGTATGGTATTTGTTCACCTGACATCTACAGTCTCCCCAGGATATCTACATTTGTGTGTCCATTGGTGCAGATATGTGGGTCTGCATTATGATAGTCACTTCTGTCATTGTGTTATTTGTGAATGTTGACAATGTGAGCCCCCATGGGTGATGTTTGTATGCACATGGCCAAAACGATGTTTCATTGCCACTGCACTGTTTGCCTCACCCAATCTATGTTGCTATGGGACACAAGCACTACTATGCCACTGATGTGTTTGTTGTTGTGTGACCAGGAATCATCCATGCAGTTTGGCTTTTGCAGCTTTTACCATGACTGCACTTACCTTTTGGTCACTGTGGTGATGGGGCTTTAGGCCCCATTGCCACATTGTTCAAAATGTGCTTCAGCTATGGACCCCACACTTAACTTTGGGTCACTGTGGTGATGGGGCTTTAGGCCCCATTGCCACACTGTTCAAAATGTGCTTCAGCTATGGACCCCACACTTACCTTTTGGTCACTGTGGTGATGGGGCTTTAGGCCCCATTGCCACACTGTTCAAAATGTGCTTCAGCTATGGACCCCACACTTACCTTTTGGTCACTGTGGTGATGGGGCTTTGGGCCCCATTGCCACACTGTTCAAAATGTGCTTCAGCTATGGACCCCACACTTACCTTTTGGTCACTGTGATGATAGGGTGTTAGACCCCATTGCTACAGTGGTCATGGTCTGCTTGCATTGTGGAGGCCACACACATTTATGTGTGACACATGTGATAGGGGGTCACATTGTATGTTCAATGTCATGTTCAGTGTTGTAGGCATTTGACACAGACTACACACGCTTGTCATGGTGTTGGGGGAGATGGAATTTTCAGACATTCCTTGTGTGGGAGTATGCTGGTTGTGTCATGCATTACCCGTCCTATGAGTAGGGGTGGTGGTAGTGGCAGGCATCCAGCCCCCCATGAGTGGGGATGGTAGTAGTGACAGGCATCCAGGCCCCCCTGAGTAGGGGTGGTGGTAGTGGCAGGCATCCATCCCCCCATGAGTGGGGATGGTAGTGGTGACAGGAATCCAGGCCCCCCTGAGTAGGGGTGGTGTTAGTGGCAGGCATCCATCCCCCTAAGGGTGGGGATGGTAGTAGAGACAGGCATCCAGGCCCCCTGAGTAGGGGTGGTGGTGGTGGCAGGCATCCATCCCCTAAGGGTGGGGATGGTAGTAGTGACAGGCATCCAGGCCCCCTGAGTAGGGGTGGTGGTAGTGGTAGGCATCCATCCCCCATGAGTGGGGATGGTAGTAGTGACAGGCATCCAGGTCCCCGTGAGTAGGGGTGGTGGTAGTGGCAGGCATCCATCCCCCAATGAGTGGGGATGGTAGTGGTGACAGGCATCCAGGCCCCCCTGAGTAGGGGTGGTGTTAGTGGCAGGCATCCATCCCCCAATGAGTGGGGATGGTAGTGGTGACAGGCATCCAGGCCCCCCTGAGGAGGGGTGGTGTTAGTGGCAGGCATCCATCCCCCTAAGGGTGGGGATGGTAGTAGAGACAGGCATCCAGGCTCCCCTGAGTAGGGGTGGTGTTAGTGGCAGGCATCCATCCCCCTAAGGGTGGGGATGGTAGTGGTGACAGGCATCCAGGCCCCGCAGAGGAGGGGTGGTGGTAGTGGTAGGCATCCATCCCCCCATGAGTGGAGATGGTAGTAGTGACAGGCATCCAGGCCCCCCTGAGTAGGTGTGGTGGTAGTGGCAGGCATCCATCCCCCCATGAGTGGGGATGGTAGTGGTGACAGGCATCCAGGCCCCCCTGAGTAGGGGTGGTGTGAGTGGCAGGCATCCATCCCCCTAAGGGTGGGGATGGTAGTAGAGACAGGCATCCAGGCCCCCCTGAGTAGGGGTGGTGGTGGTGGCAGGCATCCATCCCCCTAAGGGTGGGGATGGTAGTAGTGACAGGCATCCAGGCCCCCCTGATTAGGGGTGGTGGTGGTGGTAGGCATCCATCCCCCCATGAGTGGGGATGGTAGTAGTGACAGGCATCCAGGCCCCCCTGAGTAGGGGTGGTGTTAGTGGCAGGCATCCATCCCCTAAGGGTGGGGATGGTAGTGGTGACAGGCATCCAGGCCCCCTGAGTAGGGGTAGTGGTAGTGGTAGGCATCCATCCCCCATGAGTGGGGATGGTAGTAGTGACAGGCATCCAGGCCCCCTGAGTAGGGGTGGTGATAGTGGCAGGCATCCATCCCCCCATGAATGGGGATGGTAGTGGTGACAGGCATCCAGGCCCCCCTGAGTAGGGGTGGTGGTAGTGGCAGGCCTCCATCCCCCTAAGGGTGGGAATGGTAGTGGTGACAGGCATCCAGGCCACCCTGAGTAGGGGTGGTGTTAGTGGCAGGCATCCATCCCCCTAAGGGTGGGGATGGTAGTAGAGACAGGCATCCAGGCCCCCCTGAGTAGGGGTGGTGGTAGTGGCAGGCATCCATCTCCCTAAGGGTGGGGATGGTATTAGTGACAGGCATCCAGGCCCCCCTGAGTAGGGGTGGTGGTAGTGGTAGGCATCCATCCCCCTGTGGGTGTGTATGGCATTGGTGATGGGCATCCCACCCCTATGGTTCTGCTGTTGCTAGTGTACGTCATTTGTGCATCCCTATGTGTGTGTGACATATTTCGGGTACGTGTCGTTTGTTGGTGTTGTTGGTGTTTGACTTACCGTCTGCGCCGTACGCGTCCGTGCCGGTCCTGGTAATAGATGTAGAGTATAGGTAGGACCTGCGCGATGGGATTCATGCTTGGGTCGTCTCATTCGGGTTTTGCGTGTCTTCGACTCGTACTCGTCGCTGGCTTGTTCGTCTCGTAGTCGTGGATATTCTTGTGGCGCGAATCGGAGCTTATGTACGGCTCTCCCGGATGCTCAAACGTGCTGGACGTAGCGACGGGTTCGGCGCGTACGGAAGGCGCATCGTACTAGTCCGGCAGGAAGGTGCTGTGTATTTGCTTCCATGCGACTCGAATCGGCGTTTACGGATCCGGCTCGGGCGGGGAACAGGAGCTGAAATGGGTGAGTACGGTTCGCTCGGAATCTGGGCTGTTATGCGCATCGTACTTGTTCGTTCGGACGAGTGTTCGAATCGGTCGGGAAACACGCGTTCGGCTGGTATTTTTTCCGGACAAATACTGTTAGGTGCGCTTCCGGCCGAGATCGACCCCTGTGTCTCAATGCCAACGAGGCAGCGAAATTCAGATCTAACCTCATTATCTCACCAGATGCTTGATGGTATAAGACTAATACTTCATACATGACTGCAGGGAAAAACAAGAGACACATCAATCTCAAGGAGGTGGTCCAGCAGAATCTGTCTTAAAGGCAACAAAACACATGATCCACTAAGCAGTTCGAAGGAGAAGAGCACAAGGCTGCTGACGGAAGTCAGGAAGACTACAAAGCAGAATCAAAAACCTTCACATAATAATTCTCGAAGGAAATAAAGAATAAAATACTCACAGTCAGAATGGACCTGAAACAGGCCCTCAAAGAAGTGAAGAATATTGAGTATAGCCAGCCTGGAAGCCAGATTGGGAGTCGTGGAGAAGAACATTTACTTCCACAAAAGCAGATAGTTGTTGGTTCAGCATTTTCTCCAAAATTTTGCAAACGGGCCAGGGGGAATGAAATGGGTCTAAAATTACTCAAGGGTCTGCATTCGACTTTTTAAGAAGTGGCAGCAGAGACGCCTGTTTCCAAGATGCAGAGAATACATCAGACATCAAGGAGGAGTTCCAAATTGTAATAAGGTAAGGATTGAGATACTGGGCCTTCATCCTGAAATATGCGGAGGATAGGAGTCATCCAGGAAGCCTGACTTACACTTTTTAACCTCCTTTAAGGAGTTGTCTTCAGGTATAGGGTTGAATTCCGAGAAGGTCAGCTTGAGCTCAACGGGGTCAACTCCTTAAAAACACTCTTTCTGAGCTAAAAGGGGATTTGATATAGATGGTGGTCACCCATTCCACACCTCCTTTCATTGGAAAGCTAAGCAATGTTCCACAATTTCTCCTGAAGATTCCTGCGATGTACTGGATCTAGAACATCCAAATTCTGACCAAATAAAAACCTCAGAGCAAACTTGCCATTATCCAGGAGTGCAGAATGTCAAAAGGTAACCAGGAAAAGAAACCAGCGGACACCTGGAAAGGAAGAAATGTTAGCAGGCCTAACACATTGCTTGAGCTGTCAGAAAATGCAGAGCTATAAAAGTCTCAAGAGCAGTAGGAGTTTGACTCAGAGGTCAGCTGGGACAATGAATAAGTGAAGAGGGAAGTGGTCTGTTCCATGGGGAAAAGAAAGTGACAGTGGGGATTGACCAGTAATGGTAAAAAGGTGTGACTTCCCACCAATGCTTCTCCACGGCCAAGAACAAAAAACCAGGAGTGGTAATCATGTAAGCGACGAAGTAGATGATAAAATCTGTAGCAGGTCTAAAGAAAAAACATTGGGTGATAAGTTGGAAGTCAGGGGAGAGGGAGAGTTCTCCATTTTTTCTGGGCAGCATGTGGGATGTGATGCCATGCAGATTTCATTGAGTAATGACATTTGAATAATTTTAAATCAACACCTGCCTGTCGCCTGATTCAGTGGATTGTACAGAGAGACGAAGGGACTCATTTATTAGGCCCTACCAGCACTATTGTGCTGCCGGAACGTCACTTTTTTGACGTTCTGGTGGAGCAATGTGCCACTGGCATATTTATAAGGCCACGTAAAGCCATTTTACGTGGCTTTTCATGGCCTTATAAATCTGTGCCCCTTTCACGCAGAAAACTGTGTGAAAGGGGCGTTCCATGGGTGTTTCTGGGGGTGTTGCCACCAACATCCATGGCTTTTTGACAGTGCCCCAGATTTACGAGAAATCATAAGTCTGAGGCAGTGCCAAAAACATACACAGCCCTGGGGTAGGCGAAAGGGAGGTTGTTGTGGCGGAGAGGACAGATGCAAGTAAGTTTCATTTACGTTTTATTTCCAGGCTCATAACAACTGACCACCAGTGGCACACACTGTCTCGTAACTGCCACCCACGAATCCGTCACGCTTGTGGAATGCAAGTACTGTTACATCATGCATTCCACGAGAGGACCCACATAGAGCACATAGAGAGCACTACATGGCTCTTCCCTTTCCAAAACAACAACAAAGAATAAATAAATCACAAGTATATCTAATGTGAGATAAAACAAACTAGAAAACCTATAGAATGAGAAAACACTAAAGGAAAAATAGAAAGAAAATTAAACTTAACCTCAACAACTGTATACTACAGCAGATAAAGGAAAAACCCTAGAAAGCAGATGGAAAACAGCAATATACAAATTAATCTGAAAAACAAGATCATTCTCTAAAACGCAGAGGAAGATTCTTCACTCTACCCCCATGCCTCAGCTGAGCGTCTTTGTTCATGGGAGTTAAGCACTGATCATGATCGGAAGCTATATCTTGCTTCCTGTTAATCTCTTGCCTGTACACACCACTTTCAGTTTCCTCTACTCTCACTACATTCTTTCCATTCCACCCCTGACCACCCTGGACTTTCACACTATCATCATTCACACCTACAACTTTAACAGGACCACCAAATTTGCCCCCACCCTTGGCTACATGTACAGGCTTCCACACACAAACCAAATCTCCCACCTTGATATCCAGTGCTCTGACCCTGTTTCTATCATCAAAATATGTTTTCTGTCACCTTGATATCCAGTGTTCTGACCCTGTTTCTATCATCAAAATATTTTTTTGTTTAGCTTGTACTTTGGTCACTCTATCCCTGACTTTGACATCCAAATCTTTGCTGTCACGCACCTTCACCCACTTGTTCATCCAGGCTGGGCAAAAGCAAGTGGTGTCTCTCGTTCCACGCAGTAATTCAAAAGTCGAAACTCTAGTCATTGCATGAGATAGAACCACAACATACTCCTTACAGCATTGGCAACAACACACTTGTTGGAGAAAGCACACTGTATGCACACCCCCAACACTCTGTTCATCCGCTCAACAAGCCCATTAGTTTGGGGATGATACAGTGAACTCTTGAGATGCTTCACACCACTGGCATCCAAAAACAATTCCACTTCCTTGACAACAAATTGAACACCATTGTCCAACACAAGCATGGATGGAAAGCCTTCCTTCAGAAAAATGTCTTTAAGAAATTCCACTATAATCTTGACTTCACTGACAAATGTCACCTGAGGCCACCTACTATAGTAGTCCATTATAACTAAGGCAAATTTAGACGTGCTAGCCAATGCATGAAAAGGTCCTACAATATCAATTCTAACTTTTTCCCAGGACCCCCCAGGCAATTCAATGGGACTTAAGGGGGGAGTCCTGACCTTCATAGACTTGTAGCAACTCGAGCAAATCACACACTCCTTGACCATAAGATCAACTTCACCATCCATGACAACCCACCAAAAGCACGAACATAAACGTTTCTTGGTCATGGTAGCACCTAAGTGACCTTCTTGTGCTCCTACGATAATGGAATTCCTCAATGAAATGGGTGGGACAAATTTGTCCATCCTCATGAGTAAACCATCCTCCACAGAAAATTCTTCTGCAACTCTAACAAAAGTCTTAAGATCAAAGTCTAGATTACGTTCTTTTGGCCAACCTAGCTCAACATAACTCATGACCAAACCCAAAGTGGCATCATCTTTTAATGCTCTTCTCCACTCTAATTCAGATTAAGCCCGGGAAGAAGGTAGATCAACAGACGCAACAATACAATTCTCTTCATGATCATCAGCACACAATACAGAGTCTTTATCATCTAGGACAGGAGCGATGAGAAAAAGTCTGCACACCCATTCTTCCCTCCTGGAATGTACTCCACAGTGAAACCAAACTGTAACAATTTCGTAGAAAGCCTAGCTATGCAGGGAGTGAATCCTTTAGAGTTCCTCCCACTAAGAATATACACTAATGGCGTGTGATCCATTCGAATCACAAAACATTTACCCCAGACATAGTTCCTGAACTTCATGACTGCCCACCAGCACACCAACAATTCCCTCTCAATGACTGAGTACTACCTTTCAATATCAGACAAAACACGAGAGGCATACCCAATAGTCCTGGACTGTGCCCCTTTGCCTTGAGTGAGTACAGCCCCCAAGCCCACATTGCTTGCATCAACTATTACCACGCAATCTAGAGCAGGATCAAAACTTTTCAAGACTTGCGATGACAACAATTGTTTTTACCCAGTCGAAAACGTCTTGACATGATCCTCTCTTCAACATGCAGGACAAAGGGCGTAACTTGATTGCGTAGTTTTGAATAAACCTAGAGTAAAATTCACACAACCCAAGGAACAATTTTAGAGTTGCTTTAGCAACAGGTGGTTAGGCTTGAGCTATACTGTCAACCAATGCAGGTTTTGGAGCAACACCTTTACTTGAGATGCAGTGTCCTAAATTCCCAATTTTGTCTGTCAGAAAAACACACTTGTCCCTCCTGAGGACGACACCATTCATCTCAAACCTTTTCAGCACCTCATACAATGTCTTGTCATGAGAGTGCCGGTCTAGTGCATAGATCAAAATGTCATCCTGAAAGATGGAAATACCATCCACTCCTTTGAGCATATTCACCATCACTCTTTTAAAGACAGAAGCCGCGGAGGCCAAACCAAATGGCATACGACAATATTAATATGTCCATAAAGGAGACACAAATGCCGTCAGATGTTTTGACTCAACCTCCAGCTCTACTTAGTGGTACGCTAAGGCTAAATCCAATTTTGAAAATATCTTAGCGTCTTTTAGTCCTGCTAATAATTCTGAAATGTTAGGCAATGTATGGGCATCAAACCAGATCTCTTGGTTTAAGCAACAAAGGTCAACACACACTCTCAACTCTCCATTGTGCTTGCCCGCCACCACCAAAGGTGACAAACCACAACGAGGAATCAACAGGCTAAATGATCCCCTTTTTGCATAATATGTCGAACTCTTTTTCTAGATCAGCGTGAATGCTGAAAGGCACATTCCTTAGTTTATGTTTCACGGTCTGGTTCCCTTCTTTACAACAATTTTATGTTTAAAGTCTTTGATCTTGCCGAATTCACCAGAGAAAACATGTGGGCACTTATTGACAAGGTTTTCTAAATCTTGATCATCCCTGATGGCCAACACCTGCTCACTTGTACATAAACCTAGGCCCTGAGCACATATACATAAATGTCCAAATAAGAAATGATTGTCACATTGTGTTTCTTTTTTTCAGGCCAGTCTTCTTTTATTCTGGTAATCAAAACAGCCTCACACCAGCCAGAAGCACAATGTGACGATCATTTCTTATTTGGACATTTATGTATATGTGCTCAGGGCCTAGGTTTCTGTTTAAGAAAATTTAGGATGCTGGGCTGACATCCTTACCCTTTGAGCACTACTTACACCTAAAGCAAATTATTTGGGAAAACACAGGCTGAGCGCTGGATTGCCCCATTCACCCCTCTTCTAGTCTTAAGTACTTGCTCACTTGTGCCTGATTTCAAAACCATTCTAAAAAGGCCCTGGTGAAACCAACATAATATATCTAGACCTTTCTGTGCTACATACATTTTACCAGCAATCCTGCGCCCTTTAAATTCTAGAATATCATCAATGTAACCACACAAGTCTATACTCCCCCTTATAGGATACAGCCTTGTGATCTGGCGGAAGAAGCAGTCTATTAGGCCAAGTCTTATTGAATAGCGGTTGAGTGATCATGGATATGCGTGCACCAGAATCAACAAGAAGGTTTAAATCTCAATCACCCACCTTGATGTCAACATATGGGTCAACACACACATTAGGATCACCTGTAGTAACCACATCACTCCTGACCACTAATACTATATCTCTCAACTCTCTACCAATATTCTCTTCATCATCCACCACACTTGCATCAGGTACATATTTAACTAAAACATCTCCCTTACACTTGCAACTTTAGCACACTTTGGCAAAATGACCACACTTATTACATTGTCTGCATACAACATTTCTGGCAGGGCACGGTCTGTCCCCTTTTCCATGTGAACGATTACCACAACTAATGCATATTTCACGCTGTCAAAAAAAAGAACCAGGTTTTTCCGTGCGTAAGTGCTCCCTGGCAGATTCCTCAGTTTTCACAACTGGCACTGAATCAGGCGTTTTGTTCTCCAGTTCCCTAACAGAGATTTGAGACAGCTCAATGCTCTTGGCTGTTCTAATAGTGAGGTCAAGCGATGGGTTTCCCATGGACAGCAACTTTTGCTTGATGGTTTTGTCACTGCAATGTCCAATGAATTGATGCCTCACCTACTGATCAGTAAATTTTTCGAATTGACAATCCGCTGCCAATCTCCTCAAAGCTGTGATATAACCATCAACATCCTCTCCTCCATTTTGCACCCTCTTTAAGAATTTATGTCTGACAACTACGATACTGGGTTGCATGTCAAAACTCTCTTTACGTTTTTTGACAGTCTCTTGAAATTCGTCTAACTCCTCAACACCATCATCAATCACCACATCTGGGAGATGTTTCAAATGCTCTGCCTTTTAAACCTAGTAAGTGTGCAGCAAATACTTCTTGCATTCTGGCTGAAACCGTAATGCACCAAGAGCACCTAAATAAGTTTCAAAAGCATCCTACCACTGTTTTCATGGAACAGGTGGTTCACCAGGTGTTTGAAGAAAAGGAGGTGGTGGATTTACAGCCTGCATTGTCAATGATAAATTATGTCAACTGAATACACTTCAACAGTTTGGACAGAAAAAACTACTATGAGTGGAAAAGTGATAATGTGGTAGAACCACAGATGTCACATGAGGAAAAAGAACATATTAATAAAAAACGCCCATGGAGGTCTTGTATAGCAGGCATAAAGGAAGTTTTTCCTTTTGAAAAGAATAAAACCAAACTGTTAAAATGTGTTTCTATTTTTCTTCCTGTTGGGTGCCAAAAACAATGAGCTGTGCGGGTCAGCGAGTACTAGTGCCCACAAGAGAACACATGGAACATGGAGAGAATTTTCTTACTTGGCACAGAAACCTCTGCTTAAATACAATCATCTGTGCAGGTCAGCGAATATTAGTTCCCACATGAGAACACACGCAACATGGAGGGAATAGTCTGCTGTGAGGATCAGCGAATGCTCATGTCCACAACAAATGCACCAAATGAATGCTGCACCAAACCTGGTTGAAGGAATCTGCTGTGCAGATCAGCGAATGCTCCTGCCCGCAAATGGAGGACTCCTATCTACCCTGACCAGAGGAGCCTGAACTGGAAGAGCTGCTCCTCAGCGATTGGAAATCTTCAAGCGAGATCAGCCACAACTGAAATGGCTGCTACGCAAAGACGATGCATATCAGACGTGCTCAGCAGTCCAGCTGCTTGCCCCGATGGGCTATCCCCCCTTGTTCACGTGGTGTGCTGCGTTCCAGCTGCGTAGGCTTACATACATGGAGAAAGTACCCGAATGTCTTTTTTCTTATTTTTCCTTTTGAAGTTTGCTGATACTCTGGAATAATCTCACCGTGATAACCTCCTCTAGCAAGACGGTGACCTGCGTGCCACATTGTCCCTCCAGATGCCACACACAACAACAGAGGTGGTCTCTCGTAGTAAATCCGACAGTGAAGAGAAAAGGCATGTCAGTCCGTGTAGGTGGTCCGCCAGCGCTTGTCGCCAAAAAGGAAGCCTTTCGTGACGGAGAGGACAGATACAGGTAAGTTTCATTTATGGGTTTATTTCCAGGCTCATAACTGTCATAGCCCAAGTCCCCCAGCACTCTCCAAGAGCCAGTTGGCTGGCCTCCTGTCCACAAGATCCCTGGGACAGAAAGGATCTCGCTGTTTCCACGAGATCATAATGACTGCGCAGGGTGTGGTGGAAATGGGTGGAAGTTATCATCTGTTGGGACAAGGATCATTGTAATGTTTCCAGTAATCACACTGAGCAGAGGAGTATGCTCATAACGCCAGCTGCCCACTTAGAGTGCCGTAACATGAGAAGTTTGAGGAGTACGGGGGAAGTGTGCAGAGTCCGAAGGATCCAAGTTTGCAACTGCCTGTGCTACCTCACACTTCATAGCATGTGCAGTCTGAGGGGTGTTAGGGGACATTTGCTGAGTCCACGGGACCCAAGCTGGTAGCCTGGACTGTCTCCATCCGAGGTCACCGGCTCCCTCCCCCTGGACCCATGCCACAAGGTACTCTAATGTTGGTAACATCGTGACTGGACCCGAGTGCTCACGTCGTGCCTCGTGTGCACCCATGGCTGGCTGCTTGGAGCAACTGCATCTCCCACCACTGCCTGGGGGGAAACATTTCTCCAAATTGGAAATGCGCCAGCTTCTGGTGTCACAGTCTTTTGGCTATGGGGGGATAGTTATCCCACACTCGTGAAGGAGCCACTGGGTGCCTTGAGTCATTGAAAGCCTAATTTGGATGGACGAAACCAAGTAACTTTTTCCTTTTGCTTTTGGTAGTCCCCACGATCTAATCAAAGTGTCTCCAGTGGGTGCAACGTGTATCATTGACTGGTGTAGTTTGAGTGGCTGCGGGGCTGGGTCATGAGGCGTAATCAAAACCTGAGATTTCTTGACCATTACAACTGTATGGGGTACGCAATATTTGGGAATATTGCGTTTTATGCCAATGTGATAGTGGGAAAGTGGAATACCTCTGAACAGCCTGCATATATGTTTCTGTAATTTTTTATGTGTGAGGGATCACTTGGATCTTTAATACTTTGGGGAAGTACGCATATGGGTTTATGTCCCGTTCAAGGCTGAAGGGACAACGGGGCAAGTGAATTCCTATGACTGGTACATATATGTTCATGCTGTTCTGCTGCTAATGGGATAGTTTGAAAATTGCATTTAACTCTAAAGCATATATGTGATGTGTATGTCATTTTAATTTCAATGTGTATGTAACACAAAGACCAGTGTTTTATACATATGGTGTAGAGTCTTTTTGTCTAGTGTAATCAGCGTGTTGCGAGGGCTGTGCTGTGGCAATACTTTACACTTTGACCCTGAGGATAAGCCTGACTGCTCTGTGCCAAGCTACGAAAAGGGTGAGCACAGGTTATTTGAAAAGTGTATCTTAATTATCCTATCTAGGACGGGGAATTCTGTCAGAATTCAGTGCGACCCAGCTAGCCAGAAACTGGTGGGTCTCACAGCTATACATAAAGTTACCATGCTGCCACGCAGGATAATGTCATGCGTTATACGGAGTTAGAGCTGATGGCGAAAATAAAGCAGGTGTCGGAAAGTGCAAATTGAAATTTAGAAAGAAGAAGAGAGGATGGGGATGGGGAGAGGATGTAGCATTCCAGCTAGAGCGGTTGACCTCGAAGCTGGAGAACCGGGTTCAAGTCTCGGCAGGGACACTCAACATCCTGTGAGTCTGGGCAAATCACGCAATCTCCCCGCGCCTAACAAAAACTAATGTGTCCTTGTGAAACGAAACTGGTGCTCATGTAAAGCGCTCTGATACCTGATATCTTCAGGTCGAGTTCGCGCTATATAAAACTCTAAAAAAAAAAAAACATAACCATTAAAGAGAGTCATTGTACTTCTGCACTCAGTGAAGTGGCTCAAGGAGATCTGCCCATGGTTAGGCTTGCCAAGCCCTCCATACCCAAAGTGGCCAGCCACCAAAACCTCTGAGTGAGGCTCAGAATAACTTCACAAGCTTTTGAAGAATAAAGAGCTGAGAACGACTCTTGGAATAGTGAAAGTTTTCAGATGGCAGCAAAGAAAGTCACATTTCCAGCTATCAATAAAGATAATCCAAAGGTCAGCACACTGCAAGGTCTCACAGATGAGTTGCATAAGTCAAGTCACAGGGAGCAGGACCCAGACAGGCTCCCATTGTTGTTAGGCACCACACGTCTCCCTTGTTATGAATCCCAATGTACCCCAATATAGGCCTAGGTAGTTGCACAACCTTTTACCTACACTTGTCCTACCATTGTTCTACATAACGGTTCTGGCGCTAACCCTTTACCTAGTTAGGTGCTGCATAAATGTTGTGTGGTTTTCTCCGAAAACTAGCCTCATTTTTATGTATGAGGATTCTCAGTATCACAGCAGGATTACCATCTTCTGCATAATAACTCTGTATAAGGGTCATCACTATCATCTTCCTTGGCCGACATGCCCATAGTACCATGACACATCTAGGTAGAACCCCTGAGGGTACCTTTTGGGTGTATAAGCACCACATCTTCACTGGCCAGCCAGATGAGAAGAAACTTCAATGCTGACACGAGACGATGGAGTCCCTGCCTGCAGACACTCCAGCACACAGTGGTCCAATTCGAGACCAAGACGGGGTCCTTCACTCTCTCAAATCAGGTAATGGGGTTGGCTGTTTCCTAGGGGGATTCTTGGCTGTACACCTACATACATGCTAGGTACACTTAGGTACATCTACTTAGGGTTGCATTGTAGGAGTAAGCTTTACTATTGTCATGTATCTCTATGCCTGCATATATTCATTGTTTTAGCACTTTGGTAGAATTTTACCTTCTAATTACTTTATTGGTACTTATAACTATATACATCTGTTTCTGTCTAATGGTTGTTGCAACACGCTGATTTTATTCTGGAAGGACGCTGGTTCAATAAATGCTTATTGAAAACGTCCCCATCATTTATTCTGTATATCTCTCTGAGAGCAAGTGAGCACGAGTGACTGAGCAAAAAGTACTGTACTGTTTCCACGATCCCTGAGGGATCAGGGTTGTCATGTTCGATAGTTGCCAGAAACTATTCCCTCCTTGGTAAGGTTGTGGGGCTTATAGTGGCACTGTGAGCTAGCTGGTCTAATGACTAACATATCATCAGGGGTGTCTGAAATCAGTCTGTTTATGTTGTGTAAACGCGCAGATCATATATAGATTTGTAGGAACTACACGACACCTTGATGCTGATGCTTTTAACCCCTTGCCGTGCTCTGCTATCTGCCTGGTAGCATTGCACTGTTTGCTCTTTAATACTGGCACAGTGATTAAACATTATATTTGTTTGTATTGCTGTTAGCTTTTTGTCGTGGTTTTGTGCTGATTCAATTTATTTTAATTGTGTGCCATTTTACTTTATTGTTCGGAGCCAGCCCACCTTGCTGCTCACTCCCTTTATTTGCTGATTACCGCTCCCATGCTTCCCGCCCCCCAGCCCTCCTCCCCCCTCCCAGGACCTACTTAATGGAGGCCACAGTGCGGACGCACAGTGGGCATGCTGCTGGTGCATCAGAAGGGAACCTGTCTGCGCCTGGACCATGCCCAGCACCAGGAATCCTGGCCCTCCGGTCACCCACAGGTACTCCATCACAGAAATCAGAGCCCTGGGCCCCGGGCACCACAACAACTGCTGCCTCATATTTCCTTGTTCTACAGCAGGACAGTTTACCTGCCACCGATGTCTCTTCATGTGCAACTTAGGACCTCCTGCCCTCACAGAAACCCGCATCACTCCCCCTTCGCCGACCGACACCACCCCCGAACCACTCCGATTCCTCTTGCTCAACGCCAAATCTCTCTGCAAACATGCCACCAAAGTCTGGGACACCATCTCCACCCTCATGCCTGACGTGATCTTCAGCACACAGACCTGGCTCAATCCTTCCTCTGCCCCTGACATTCCCATTGCAAAGCCCAACGGCTACAAGAAAACACACCGGGACAACACCAACAAACACAGAGGAGGCATCACCATCATTAACAAAGAAACAAACCTCTGCACCACCATCGAAGACGACAGCACACCAATCATGGAACACCTAAATTTCCAACTCCACACGATGACAGAACAACCATCAAATGCATCCTCACCTACAGACCGCCAGGACCACACACCGGCCTCTGCGTTGCCATCACAGACTTCATTGCCCCACTTGCCATTGAGTCCAAGCACAACATCTTCCTTGGAGACCTCAACTTCCACCTGGACAACCTCACAGACACTAACTCTGCCACCCTCCTGGAACGCATGGACAACATTGGCCTCATGCAGCTGGTTACAGATCCCGCACACGGAGCTGGACACACAATAGACCCAATCTTCATGTCCAGTGACATAGTCAAATGCAGCCATGGCACAGAACTCATCTGGACCAACAACTCCATTGTCCACTTCACCATTGCAGGGTCACCAAGCACTGCCACTAATTCCCCAATACCTCCTTCCACAGCTGAAACAAAGTGACACTGACGCAATGGATGGACACCCTACCACTACCCAGCCCGAAACCTCAACCAACCTGGAACAAGCACTCCAGAAATTCACCACCTGGATCACCAACGTCTCCGATCTAGTCACCCCCATCAAACTGGCCAAGACCCACATATCCACGAAACAAGCAAGCTACACACACCAGAACTCAGGACAATGAAACGCAGCTGAAAAAAATTGGAGAAAACATGGTGCACTGGCAGAGATGCTACAGACAGACCCAATTTCAAGTCAGCTCTCAACGAATACCAACAATGACTCAAAGACTCAAAAAAGGACGCCCTTGAAGACCTCATTGAAAAAAGTGCCAAACCCACCAAGGAACTCTTCACCATCGCCCGAGAGTTGTCCTGCCCAACAGCCACTGAGAACACAATCCCTCCTTCACAGAAACTCTGCGACGCTCTAGCGTATCATTTCCACAACAAGATATTCAGTATCTACAGGAACTTCAAGCCCAAACCCACTGACCTTCACAGCCTCCTCACTCCAACAAAAGCCTCCTCCAACAGCATCTCACCACATGGGAACAGCTCACCCCACAGAACACCACAGCCATCAGGAATTCCATCCACTTGGGAGCACCCACGGACCCCTACACGCACTGCCTCTTTAACCTAGAAAGTAAGGATATCAGCCACCAATTCACTGCCATCCTGAATACATCCTTCACCACAGCCACCAATGCAAGGAAACATGCAGAAGTCAGACCTCTCCTCAAGAAACCCTCTGCCGACCTGCGCTAACTCGAGAACTACCAACCCATCTTGCTGCTTCCTTTCCTTGCCAAAGTCATGGGGAAGCAAAAGACACACAATTGATGGACAGAATGCAGGACAAAGCAAAACATTCACCCCCAGTCAAGAAATCTGGGTTAAATACATCATTCTTTTGCTCACCATGCCACCCCAGTTTAGACCTGGCCATATGCAAATCGGTCTTGACCCTGTGCCTCATCGGAACAGTCCAGCCCGAACTGCCAAGCCAGGTCATCCCTGGACTGGAAACAAGCATCCTAGGACCGGTTTCGGAGTCTCAACCCTCACCAGCCAGGATAGCTTGAATCCAGTGGCACAGTGAGGAAGGCCATCAACCGGCAGCTCACCGAACACCTGGAGAGAAACAACCTGCTAGACGCCTCCCAATCCAGTTTCTGTACCAACCACAGCACCAATGCAAAAAGAACAATTCATGGACAGACTGCAGAACAATATCATACATTCACCCCGGTACAGAGATCTGGGCCTAAATCCATCGTTTTTTTGCTCCCCATGCCATTCCAGTTTGAACCCAGCCATATGCAAATCAGTCTTGACCCTGCGCCCAATGGGAACAGTCCAGTCTGAACTGCCAGGCCAGGTCCTCCCAGCGAAGTGAGCTAAAGAATGATGATTGATTGAAACCAGATCTGTGACTGGGGGTGAGTGTCTGAAAAGTTTCAGCGCTCTGTCCATCATCTCCTTGTGGTAACCACAGCACCAAGACTGCCCTGATTGCCGCCGCTGATGACATCTGCACCCTACTCGACAGGGGAGGATTGGCGGCCATGATCCTCCTCGACCTCTCTGCAGCATTTGACACCAAATCCCACCACATACTCATCAAGAGACTACATCAGATCAGGATCCAGGGAGATGCACTCAGATGGATTGCATCATTCCTCACAGGACAAACTCAGAAAATAAGCCTACCTCACTACACATCGGAACCCAAAAGAACCATCTGTGGCATCCCTCAAGGTTCATCCCTCAGTCCCACCCTCTGCAACAACCACATGACACCTCTATTCGACATCGTCAGACCTGATGATCTCTAAATCATAGCCTACGCCGATGATACCCAGCTCATCCTCTCGCTCTCAGCAGACCCTACCACCACTAAGACCAACTTCCACAACTGCATGAAAAATATCACAGACTATATGAAGGCTAACTGTCTGAAGCTCTACCCTGACAAGACTGTAGTGCTGATCTTTGGCAGCCACGCCTCCTCCTAGAATGACACCTGGGGGCCTGCCAACTCTGACCCACACCAACAGACCACTCACGCAAACTCAGCCTCATCCTGGACAGCAAACTCACCATGAAATGACAGATCAACACAGTCTCTTTCACCTGCTTCCTTGTTCACTTCATGCTCCGAAGGATCTTCAAATGAGAAAAACACAAGCCCTAATCACCAGCCAGCTGGACTACAGCAACGCACTGTATGCAGGAACCCCCACTGAACTCATGAGAAGATTTCAGATGAATCAGACTTAAGAGGCCAGACTTATCCTCCACCTGCCCAAACGGACCCATATCACCCCACGCCTTAGGAATCCCCACTGGCTCCACGTCTAGAAAAGATGCTAATTCAAGATACTGACACATGCCTACAAAGCCCTCCATGACCAAGGATCAGCATGCCTGACCTACCACCAACCATCCAGAAACCTTTGCTCCACCTTCCTCGCCCTCACACTGGTGCCATGCATCCACCATAGCCAGAGCGGAGGCCTTTCCTTCGCCCACTGTGCTTCCAAGTCCTGGAAAGGCCTTCCCCTACACCTCCGAGCATCACCCTTGCTGGCAGACTTCATAAACAGACTCAAGTCCTGGATTTTCGGCTGACCCCAGCAACCTAGCACCTGGATACCCTCACGGGTGATAAGCTGCACTTCACAAATACTGATTGATTGATTTATTGATCCACAAGTCATGTCAGTAAGTTGCACATTGCTCTACAACGCTGCTGCGCTCCTGAAACAACTACCACCTTTTGCTACCGCCAACAAGCAAAATATTGGCAATAGATGGATTATGTGGATAGAGATATTTAAAGAATTTTATGGAGGCACTTTTACAGACTGATAACAAAAAGATGATCAAACACCTCCTACCGCAGAGCCCTTGCACCAGCACTTTGCACTTTATCCTCTCTCCCTGCCGTCCACACCGAGGAGGAGTCACGAGCGCAGGAGCGCTACAAGAAGCTTGAGAGAGCCGGCAGAGCGGGTGTCCCTACCGCAGAGCCCTTGCACCAGCACTTTGCACTTTATCCTCTCTCCCTGCCGTCCACACCGAGGAGGAGTCACAAGCGCAGGAGCGCTACAAGAAGCTTGAGAGAGCCCGCAGCGCGGGACGCGTGCGGGGACGCAGTTCGGGGCGAAGACCGGGCCAAGACGGGCCCGTCTGAGCCCGTCCGAGGACGATTGAGGCCGGGCTGGGACCCCTCCCTTGGCTCTGGGCCTGTTGTGCTTGCTAGAGACTGGGAATCGGTAAAGGTAAAGGGGGGTGGGCTGTTCAGTGCCCTCTCCTAACCTGTTAATTAACGAACATTAATGAACAGTGATACTGTGAAAGAGCATAAGAGTGTATGCTGCATAGGTCTTAGTAAAAAAAAAAAAAGAGGGGACAAAAATTTGTGAGTGCATGTAAATTATTGAACTTTGGGTCACCGTTTGGAGAATAAATAGTGTGTAACATAGCTCTGTATTAAGAAATGGGGAAGCGGAAAACAGCTGGTACTACAGGTACCTCAGCAAGTTCTGTTGGTACAATAGTTACAATGGACTCATTTCTAAAACGAGCAGCTTCCGTATTAGATAAGGAAATCGAATTAGTAAATAGGCGTCTATCAAGATCACCAACAACCGGTCACATTTTGGAGTCTCCAGCTGTACAAACAATTAATGAAAACCTGTCTAATGTTTTAGAATGCCCCAGGATAGTGGTACAATCCGAACAAGATAGCCTAGAAGGAAATTTAGCTGAGACAATCGTGTCTAGTAATCATTTACCACTTACCCCTACAGTTTCTGTAATAAAGGGAGGAGGTACCGTTGCAGCTATTGAGTTAAATACGGATAAAGGGAATGATATCACACCCCTTAATAGACCAGTCACTCGTGGTTGTTTGGTTGGGGCGGAGAGTCTCAAACAGGGGACAGGGACCGGGATAGGGATAAAAAGGAAAAGTCACCCTACAGGGGGTAAAGCTAAAAGGCAAAAAGCTGATCATACACCTAGGGTTATATCGACAAATACTAAAATAACGAGTCAGGATGGGAGCCCATTACATGAGCTAATACGGTCAGTCCTAAATGAAGTTATGGATATGAAGTTAAGTCCAATTATTGAGAGACTAACTTCAATTGAGCAAAACTTTATTGAATACAACAAATATATTAATAAAGGACCTGAGGGTAGTACCCCTATAATTATGACAGAAAGAAATATGAAGCAGGGACAGGTACCAACAACCAGAAATGGGAAACCATCACTAGAACTCCAGATGGGTTCCCCTCCCCATCCCCATTCCATAAAACAAAAGTCCATATCGAATTTGACTAATTCCCAAGGAAATTCTGCTTCTTTACCTATAAAGCCCTCTGTAAGAGAGCCATATACCATTTTAAAGCAAGAAAATAGTGTGCGTATTAATAAGGATGGTGGAAAAGCTCCTCAGCAGATACAGAAACGTCAATCTCACATACCAAATGTAACCGCTGTGCATTCTGGATCTAACTTACCAGATATACATTTACCCCCAGAATCCACTCCTTATGTGGTGATTTTGGGAAATGTCCCACCCGTTACTAAGGGGAACTTTGAGGACTATTCCCAACTGAAAAATAAGGTATTACACTGGCTGGTAGGCAATACAGATTTGACGATAGGAGTTGACAAATATATAAATATGGTTCGAAGGGTCAGTTGGGTGGGAAGCCAGAGGAAATCCTTTACTGGAGATTGTGTTATAATTAACTTCAATCAATTCCACTTTGTTGAAAGAATTCTTTTTGCATCAAGAAATCGCACTCATAAGTCAAAAGTGGTGGCACTTCCTCTGCGTTTTTCTTATAAGCCGTATAACAGAGTAGGAAATGTCTGGGGAATTCTTTTGATGCTCATGATAGTATATTGTTTAGATCTCCAGGGCACCATGATGCATCTGGATCACAAATCATACCTTTGGCAGAAAAGGATACCCATATGACCCAGGACATTTTTCCGTTTGCCCCTTCAAACCCAGAGTTATCAAATCGTTTTGCCCCACTCACAAATTTGGAAGACTGCGATTGACTCGCACGGAATAATCTTCTACATGAGAAAGCTCATACGCAAAATTTACACTTGGTCTCCTGGAATATTGCTGGTATTAAGGCAAAACTAGATAATAACTTATGGTTGGATTCCTTCACAAAACCGCATATAATATGTGTCCAAGAAACGTGGCTCACAGAATCATTTTATATTGATGGGTTTTCTATAATAGATACAAAAGCAACACCATCAACTAATGGTAGGGCTAAGGGTGGGCTGGCTACCCTTCTTTCCACCACTTCTCCCCTGACTCTATTAAGAAAATGCATTAATTCTCCTTATTTTCAACTGTTACATTTGTCAAGTGATCTAGATTGTTTTGTTATTGTTAATTTTTACAACAATGTTTTTGATAGTACCAAGGACCAAGTCATTACATCATTAGATAATGAGCTTCAACATTTTTTAAGAGTAATTAAGTCTGAATATACGTTAATTTGGGCAGGGGATTTTAATATTGGGAAATGTAATGATGAAGAAGGGAAGTTCTGTGGATATGGTAATGGTGGGGCAAGTAACTATAGTCATTTTCATCATAATAATTATGGTGAATCAATTAATACATTGATGTATAAATACAACTTGGAGTTGGTTGACCAGGTAATAGTGGAGGGCAATTTAGTGCTGCCCACTTTTGTTAGACAAGGATCGGCATCCACTATAGACCATATTCTGATTTCAGGACAATGCCAACAACAAGTCGTGAAAATGGAGGTCAAAGAGAGTATTATAAGTGACCACTATCCACTTCTTTTAACCTTTAGACTACATTCTATCACACAGATTGGATTATGTTTAGCCTCCTCAATTGCGACACAGGGAGAAAATGGTATATCAATTAAATGGACCGGAATAAATCCTGATGGCTTTACAGAAAAATTAATGGCTAATTGTAAAATAGATTTTGAAAGATGTACTAATCAAGAGGCAGTAGATAGTGAGGTTTTAATAGCTTTCGATAACATTACCATGGAAATCTCACATGGTTTAAGAAAGAAAAATAATAAGAAAAATAGACAGAAATCAGTGGGCTGGTTCGATGCTGATTGTACATTGGTAAATAAACTTCTAAGGGAGGCTGTTAATGCCAGTCCAAAAGATAGGGAGCTGGTTCAAAACCGCAGGCAGACATATAAATATGTTATAACTAAGAGGAGGAGGGAGATCCAATCTGAGGCCTGGGAGAAATTGAAACAGGCAGAAGAAACTAAAGACTCAATTCTTTTTTGGAAAGTTTTAAACCATGCCTATTTTAAAGAATGTGGTAGTGCGAAAATAGAATGTCTAATACAGCCCCAGGACTGGATAAGCTATTTCTCCGAAGTTTTTAATCCTGTAAAGGAATTAGAAAATGATACATTGACTGGTGGTTTAAATTGCCTAAATGACAAAGTTGGTGATGGAAGAACTATAATAATAGAAAACCCTAACATGTTACCCATCAGTAGTGAAGAAGTAAAATTGTCTTTGGAAAAGAGTGCAAATGGGAAAGCACCCGGGGTAGATGGGGTGCCTCTAGATATTTTTAAATTTAAATCAGATCTCTGGGTTCCGATTCGCCACAGAATTTTTAACGTTATAATTAAGGGCATGATTCCACGGTCCTGGATGGAAAGCATTATTGTTCCGATATTCAAGAAGGGAGATAGGGGCAATGTGAAATGCTATCGCCCGATCTCACTTCTTGATACTACCTCCAAATTGTTGGGTAGAATATTACTGGAGAGGATGGAATTATGGGTAGGGGAACAAAATGTTCTCACTGAGACACAATATGGGTTCCGTAGAGAAATATACTATCGTAAAAAGTGGCCATTTGCATTTATGTTTCCTGGATTTAATGAGTGCTTTTGACCTAGTAAATCACTCCAAGTTGTGGCAGACACTATCCCTTATGGGTGCCCCAAAGGATATTGTTATACTCCTTTCACAAATTTACAGACATCTAAGTGCGAAAGTCCGCTATGGTACAGATGGAGAATGCACCGAAAGTTTTAAAGTAACTAGGGGGATTCGTCAGGGTTGCGTGCTGGCCCCGTTGCTTTTTTCGTTATATATAAACGGGGTCGACACGGAACTACAGAAGCTGAAAGCCGATCCCCCTAAAGTGGGAAAGCGTAGTGTACCAATTTTATTATATGCAGATGATGCGGTACTTTTATCAAGAACATCAAATGGTTTACAGCTTTTAATAGAAACATTTGCAGATTTTATGGTTAATAAGGATTTGGTTTTAAATTTGAAAAAAACTTTTACAATGGTGTGCGGCAATAGGAAAGCAAAAACAAAGGTGCATTATGTGAAAAATGTCCCCATTAATTCGACAAAATCCTTTGTATATTTAGGGTTAGTTTTTGAGGCAAATGGAAGTTGGGGAGCCCATATTGAGCACTGCAAGAAAAAGCTCATTAAATCAACTGAGGCACTCTTTAGATTCTCAAAAAAATGGGAAATAAACCGATAAGAGAAATTCTGACCTTATACAGAACTAAATGCATAGGAAGTACCTGTTATGGTTCTGCCTTGTGGGGGGCAGAAATTGTATTAGTATTTTGTCACAGGAAAATGTATTCCTTCGGAGACTATTGGCAGTACCAAGTTCAACACACACTTATAGTATACACTGAGAATTGGGGTTGCATATATGGGCGATTCTATTAGTATTGCAGGCCTAAATACTTGGCACGGCATATGGAGCAAGGAGGGTACAAAATTCACACAGGAGGTAATTAGAGACGTAATTGCATTAGACCATGGGAAGAATCTTCCCTGGTTAATATACATTAAAAATCTATTAAAGGAATGTGGTTTAAATTTTGATTTAGAAGACCCTTCCCAAATACAGTGGTATGGAATAAGGAAAATTAAGACAGATTTGATTGAATTACGCACACAGCGGCGCGAAGTAGAAGCCATCTCAAAACCACTCACCAGAGAATATTTGGATATAACTATAGGGTCGGGCATTCAATCCTATCTATTACAAGTTACTGATATTACCCATAGATTTTATCTCACTAGAGTGCGCATGGGCTTGGCTCATTTTTTTAATAGCTTGTCCGATTGCAGGAAAGTGGAATCGAAATTTGCCAAAATGTCCATGCAATGGCATTATGAAACAATCATCTTTGCATTTTATTCTTTTCTGTGATTTTTATAAACAGTTTAGAAAACAATTTTTACGTCCTCTGTTTCAAAAAGAAAGGCTATACTGCCTTTGAATATATTTGCGCATTGAAGGATGTGAAAGTCTGTAATGCAGTGGCACTTTATATCCAAAAAGCTATAAAAGTACGAAAGAGTATGTCGCACTTAGAGGCACTTTTATATGAAGAAACTGAATTTTAATGAAAACAGCTCGTTTATGGATAGTAAAATGAAATTTAGTGAAATTTTTTATGTTCTATGTTTTTAAAGGTTCTTCTGACTGTAAACCGATAAACTGTGAAATTTGAATCTGATTTATACAATGCATAACCATCTGTATTACGGAGATTTTTGTAGTTTTGCACATTTATGCATTAATTTTGCACACGTGATATTTTTTGTACAACATTTTAAATTAATTTTCGTCTGTATTGATAATAATGAGTGTATGATTAACTTTGCCATTTTTATTAGGAGTATCGATTTTACTGTGTTATAGTATGCTTTTATGGATGTAAATATTACGCCGAATAAAGATGGTTTTGACTTTCATTGCATCATTCCTCACAGGACAAACTCAGAAAATAAGCCTACCTCACTACACATCGGACCCCAAGAGAACCATCTGTGGCATCCCTCAAGGTTCATCCCTCAGTCCCACCCTCTGCAACAACCACATGACACCTCTATTCGACATCGTCAGACCTGATGATCTCTAAATCATAGCCTACGCCGATGATACCCAGCTCATCCTCTCGCTCTCAGCAGACCCTACCACCACTAAGACCAACTTCCACAACTGCATGAAAAATATCACAGACTATATGAAGGCTAACTGTCTGAAGCTCTACACTGACAAGACTGTAGTGCTGATCTTTGGCAGCCACGCCTCCTCCTAGAATGACACCTGGGGGCCTGCCAACTCTGACCCACACCAACAGACCACTCAAGCAAACTCAGCCTCATCCTGGACAGCAAACTCACCATGAAATGACTGATCAACACAGTCTCTTTCACCTGCTTCCTTGTTCACTTCATGCTCCAAAGGATCTTCAAATGAGAAAAACACAAGCCCTAATCACCAGCCAGCTGGACTACAGCAACGCACTGTATGCAGGAACCCCCACTGAACTCATGAGAAGATTTCAGATGAATCAGACTTCAGAGGCCAGACTTATCCTCCACCTGCCCAAACGGACCCATATCACCCCACACCTTAGGAATCCCCACTGGCTCCACGTCTAGAAAAGATGCTAATTCAAGATACTGACACATGCCTACAAAGCCCTCCATGACCAAGGATCAGCATGCCTGAACTACCACCAACCATCCAGAAACCTTTGCTCCACCTTCCTCGCCCTCACACTGGTGCCATGCATCCACCATAGCCAGAGCGGAGGCCTTTCCTTCGCCCACTGTCCTTCCAAGTCCTGGAAAGGCCTTCCCCTACACCTCCGAGCATCACCCTTGCTGGCAGACTTCATAAACAGACTCAAGTCCTGGATTTTCGGCTGACCCCAGCAACCTAGCACCTGGATACCCTCACGGGTGATAAGCTGCACTTCACAAATACTGATTGATTGATTTATTGATCCACAAGTCATGTCAGTAAGTTGCACATTGCTCTACAACGCTGCTGCACTCCTGAAACAACCACCACCTTTTGCTACCGCCAACAAGCAAAATATTGGCAATAGATGGATTATGTGGATAGAGATATTTAAAGAATTTCATGGATGCACTTTTACACTTTTACAGACTGATAACAAAAAGATGATCAAACACCTCAAGAGTCTTGCTGGGGATGGTGTAAAAGAAGTCATAAGGAAGATGCTGCGAATTGACTAAGAAATAACATACTGTCAGATTAAAGAAACCTTGAATCTCAAGTTCAATCCAATGCCCAGTGTCGATTATGGAAGATATATTGCCAGTCAGGAATGACAGAAAGTTGGTGAAACCACTGATGAATTTATTGAGAGACTTGAGACACTCATGAAACACTGTAAGTTCAATTATTTAATGAAGAAGAAGCTATACATCTTAGAGTTATTGATGGATGCTTGTTCGATTCATTCAGACGACGAATGCTGAGAGAAATTCTTAGTCTAGAGTAAGTGTTAATGGCTGCTAGAGCTGAAGAGCATGCTGATAGACAACCTGCTGACATGTAGGGTGAAGGTGCCCATAGTGAACCAGTCATGAGTGTGAAAAGTAAGCTAAAGCAAAGGACTGAAGTACACAATGTGATGTATACACGCAAAAAGAAGTTATGTTATAGATGTGGAGTTTCCTTTCCACTCGAAGACAAATGTTCCACCATTGGACAGATATGTAAAGTATGTGGAAAGGAGAACCATTTTGTGGTGGTTTGCAAAGCAAAGGAACAAGCAAGTGTGTCACGGCACAAAGAAAAAATAGCATAGCAGCTGGAACATTACAGAAGCAACATTCAACGTGCATCCACAAGGCGAACAGGAGGTATCAGTTAGGGCAAATTGACATTGAAGGAAGTTGATTGTCATCTAAATCATTGTCAAACAGTACTTCTAAATCAGCATCAAGTGAAAATGGAGGACATGGCTGTGCCACATCGATGTTTACCTCAGAAAAGAGTGTGCATGTTGGACTGGGCACCTGTGAAGAAAAATGTCAGTCAAAGAAAATTTGACATGCCAAAGCACCAACGTCATTCAAATATTGTCCAAAGATTACACTGAAAGTAAATGGTTGTTTGATTCTTTCATCATCGACAGTGGTGCATTGATAAACATTATACATGAAGAGAAATATAAGAATTTTCTCCATTACCGCAACTTACACCATCAAAAACCAAAGTGTATACCTGGGCTGCACTGATACCTTTAAAAATTCAAGGTTCATTTGTAGCGACAATGAAACACAAGGGGCCCGATTCACAGAATTAACTTACGACAAAATCCTAAACTTACTACCATTTTGGTATTCACAGAATGAACTTACTCATTTTGGTATTCACAGAATAAACTTACTCATTTTGGTATTCACAGAAGACACTTAAACATTTTGTGTAACTTACACATTTTGTATAACTTACACATTTTGTGTAACTTACTCATTTTGTGTAACTTACACATTTTGTGTAACCTACACATTTTGTGTAACTTACACATTTTGGTATTCACAGAAGGCACTTACTCATTGATGAGTAAGTGCCTTCTGTGAATACCAAAATGAGTAAGTTAATTCTGTGAATACCAAAATTGTTGTAAGTTCATTCTGTGAATACCAAAATTGTTGTAAGTTCATTCTGTGAATACCCAAATGTGTAAGTTCATTCTGTGAATACCAAAATTGTTGTAAGTTCATTCTGTGAATACCCAAATGTGTAAGTTCATTCTGTGAATACCCAAATGTGTAAGTTCATTCTGTGAATACCCAAATGTGTAAGTTCATTCTGTGAATACCAGAATTGTTGTAAGTTTAGGATTTTGACGTAAGTTAGTTCTGTGAATCAGGCCCAAGAACATGAAGGTGCAAGCACCCATTCATGTGCTTCAAGGTACAACGTCAAGTGCCTGTCTACTCAGTTTCAGCATATTATTATTATTATTGTTATTTTTTTTTTTTTTTGAGCCAGTAGTTATTTTACAAAAAACATATACATTAAGCCAGAAAGCATAAACAGGAGGGTATATGGTAATGGTATGGTAAGTAGCATTGTGTATTCAGAAAACAATACACATACCGTTAAAAAATAACAGAGCTGAAAATTTATACAACACAAGCAACATTAATACCTTCTAAAAAAAAGCTAAATTTGATCATAAGTTTTCTTGTGTTTCGGATGTCAAAAATTCTGTCAGAGCCCCCCAAATTTTAACACCCAATCTTCGCTTCTGTAGTCCTTTGATGGCATAAAGACTAGTTTCAAGTTTGCATATGGCAAACAACCTACCTCTCCACATCTCGAAAGTAGGGGGTTCTCTCTGACGCCACAGTGATGCTATACACAATCTTGCCACAGCAACAGCAATATATACTAAATATCTGAATGTATACATTCCCTGTATTAACGCGGCATCCTCCAAGACCCCCAACATCATAACTGTTGGGGTTATCTCAATCTGCGCCCCTGTGATTTCCGTCAAAAAGGTATGCATCCTATTAATTAGTTGTTTTAATTCTGGGCATGTAGCAAACATGTGCACTATATCTGCCTGATCCCTTCCACACCGGGTACACTTATCCTCACTTATCCCCCCCCAACGCGCTCTTTTTGCCGGTGTATAATACAAATTAAACATAGTTTTATATTGCTGTGTTTTGAGATTGGAAGATATTAAAAGTTTTTCCGCTAGTGCAATAGACTCTTGCAAGATATTGCCCTCTAATGACAGCCTGATATTCCATTTGCTATTTTGTGCCTCCACGTCGACCTTTTGTATTTCAATAAGTGCTTGATATATATTACCAATGTTCCCGAACCCCTTCACCACTTCTAATAGATTATTTTTCTGTGCTAGACGTGGAGCATCCCCTCTTTTAATTAAATAGTCTCGGACCTGTAGATATTTAAAAAATCTGCTTTAGGGAGATCATATTTAGCCATTAATGAAGTGTATGTCTTAATACCATCACTATCTACTAAATTTCCTAACGTCAGAATTCCTTTACTTCTCCATCTATTCATGATGCCATCCGAAAAAATTGGAGGAAGTAAACCTGGGGCATCAGTTGGAGTATAGTAATTAATCCTGCCAATCTTTAGATGTCGCCTGATCTGAAGCCAGGCCTTGTGAGAGGCCTGAAGCATCTTAAAGCGGGTTTTTTTGTGGTAACTGGGCTCAAGGATCTTAAAAAAAGTTTTCTCTGTTGTGGAGCCTAATAGCAGCTGAAAAATATGTGGTATATCTTCTATGCTTTCATCTTTAACCCCAACTAATAAAATTCCCATATATTGTAATAAGCACGCCCAATAGTAAAACTGAAAGTTAGGGACTGCCCAGCCCCCTCGTTCTCGCGGAAGGGTCATAAATTTCAAAGCTCGGCGGGGTTTCCCCTGTGCCCACAGAAAGCTGCTGCAGATGGATTGCAGTTTCTGAATCTGTTTCCTTGTGAATTCTAGTGGAACTGCCCTAAAAAGATAAAGGACCTTAGGTAGAATGTTCATTTTTAGGACATTGCATCTTCCCATCATTGACAATTGAAGACCTTCCATCCTATCTAATTCATTTTTGATCTTACGCAGCAAAGGGTCCCAGTTAGATACCACCATTGAATCAAGACATGAATTCAGTTGCACCCCCAAATATATAGCCTCCTCCGTGACTCTAGGATCATTAAGATGTATTTGATCTGTACATATAATCTGTGTCTTGGCCAGATTAAGTTTATAGCCTGAGCTCCTCCCATATATTAATGCCAGTTGTTCCGTCTCTGCCAGTGTGGTGGCGGGATCCGGCGAGACTATTGCTATATCGTCTGCGTATGCTAGTATTTCAACCCGTTCCTGCCTGGAGCCTGATGGCTGGGTATTGAGCATTTGTTCCAATAGGTTTAGGAACGGGTTGATATATAACGCAAATAGCAGAGGGGAGCAGGGGCAGCCCTGTCAGGTACCCCTTGATATAGACACCGGGTTCGACTCTAGCCCCAACGCACAGAATTGAGCTTTTGGTGATCTATACATAACTTTGATTGCCTGGATAAAACCAGTTCCAAACCCTTGCCACCTCATTGTTGCCCATAAAAATTCCCAGGAGACACGGTCAAATGCTTTTTCTGCGTCCAATAGCATCACACCGCATGGCAGTTTGCGTGTGTTGGCGATATCCAGCATTGTTGTAACTCTGCTTATATGGTTGACCGTGCCTCTACCTGGTATGAATCCATGCTGATGGACCGAAACTAAAGGTGTAATCACTCTAGAGAGTCGCGTTGCTAGTATTTTAGCGTAGATTTTCCCATCGCAGTTTATGAGCAATATCGGTCTGAATGAGCCTGGAAGTGTTGGTGGCTTGTCTTTTTTAAGAAAAATGACAATATTGGCTGCTTCCCATGATGCAGGGGCAGCACCCTTTTGTGCCTCCCTGAGCACAGCTAGCATGTCTGATTTTATTTCTGATAAAAAAAGTTTGTACAGTTCTAGCGGGAGCCTGTCCGGCCCAGCAGCTTTCCCTATAGCTAATGAGCCTACGGCATCTACAAGTTCTTCCATTGTAATTGGTTCCTCTAATGCTTTCTGATCTTCCTCCTCCACCATTTTCCTATAAGGATCTTTATACAAATCTTCCCCTTCCTTGTGATTAACACTATCCTCTGAATTCAACCGCTCATAAAAAGTCCTAAAGATCTCTAGAATTCCTTCTGGTGTTTCTACTATGTTCCCCATTGAGTCTTCAATCGACGTAATAGTATTTTTAACTTCCTTGCACCTGATCTTCTTGGCCAAACATCTACCTGTTGTCTCTCCAAACTCGTAGCACTCTCTCCTAAAGAGGTGATATTTCTTTGCAATATCTTTAGCCCATTCCTCATTTATCCTGGTTTTGCAGCATGCTACCTCTGTTTGTGCCTGTGTAATATCTAACTTCCCCTGAATTGCTTCCATCAAATTAAGTTCAGCATGGCGCAGATCTTCATATAGCGCCATTTGATGCTGTCTAAGTTGTTTCTGCACGTGCAATCCAAAGCTGAGTATCTCTCCCCTGAGCCCTGCTTTCATAGCATCCCAGACTATAACACACTTAGTGGAATTACGATTTATAGCCAAAAATTGTGTCAGCCACTTCCGTATATGGTTAATAAATTCATCATTTAATAATAGTTTCCTATCAAAGGAGAATGCATTTCTGGGCCGTACCAAGCCATACATTGTAAGTTTCAGTAGAACTGGGTTATGATCCGAGGTTATTCGGGGGAAGATCTGTATGTATGCATTATTAAGGTGAGTTTTGGTTACAAAAAAATTATCTAATCTGGCTAGCTTTTGATGGGAATAGGAATAATGCGTGTATCCTGGCACTGGATGTATTAGCCTGGCCCATACATCGACTAAACCATGTTCATGGAGAAGTTGCTGAAGAGCTTTGTATACCTTGGGTTTCCTGCCAAAATATTTTCCTTCACCCCGTCCATAAATCACTTCCCCCAATTGAATATTAAAGTCCCCCGTAAGTATCTGAGGGGTTGCCCATGTGGCTAATTCTATATTCAAGTGTTCAATAACCTGGGTTTCATCATAGTTAGAGCCATATATTGAGCATATTGTGCATTTCTCATTAGCTATAATACACTCGATCATGGCCCAGCGCCCATACTTATCAGCTGAGCTTCTCGCTACTTTTAATAAGTTCTTTTTAGCCAGAATGGCAACACCTCTGGTAGTAGTGCCTTGAGAGGTACATACCAGAAGCTCATACCCTAGCTCCTTTAGTACATTATGTTTACTCCATGGGACATGCGTCTCTTGGAGACATACTACATCAGGGGCTATATTCTTGATTTCTCGAGCCACTCTTTGGCGTTTCCCCCTTTCGTTAAGTCCTCGCAAATTAAATGTACATATAGTCAAAAATGCCACTTTACCCTGGTTTTGAAGAGCAAACATCGCTGCCTCTCTCTCTTAAATTCATCTCCCTCCCTTTTATAAGTCTTGTAATAGCTACTGGCTTTTTTATAGTTTTACCCCTCTTAGACCCACCACCCTTGGTAGCCTCCCTCCTCCCCACACCGACAGCCCCCCCCTCCTCCCTGCTGCTACCTCCTCTACCAAAGAAGGTCCCCCCACTTCCTTCCCCAACAAGGAGGCTGGTAGACCCAGCGGTCTACAGTGATGGAGAGCCTCGTACCCACCCCTAACCCCCGTGTCCCCCCTATAGTAAAGTATCCCTAACTCATGTGTATAAAACAAGGTAAATACTAAAGAAAGAAGAAGAAAAAAAATAAAAATAATTAACTGTAAGGGAATATCCTTAAAAAATTTCCTAGCTTGCGGGTCAGCATAAATCTATAAGAATAGGAATTTTAACTATAATTTCCAAACTTATATGTCATCCTTCCTATAGCTTAATCACTTGGATATATTCTTTTGCCTTTACCTCAGACGTAAAAAAGCTCGTTTTTCCTTTATATACTATTTTCAATTTGGCTGGGCTTAAAAGAAATGCTTGTGCGCCCTTACCCTGGAAAGGGTTAATTAGTTGTCGTAACTGCCACCTTTTTCTACAGTAGCATGGCAAAAATCAGGGCGAACAAAAACTCTACGCCAGCTGCTTTTCTCTGTCTATCTGGCCTGGCTAAATCATACAAAGCCTGTCTAGACAAAAAATTGGATAAACATATCAATATAGCTCTGGGCCTTGCATTCGATTGGTTCTGTTTCACTTGAAAAGGAAATCGGTGGGCTCGCTGTATCTCGGTGTCCCATGCCCATTGAGCCAATTCTGGGAAGGCCTCTGTAAAAAGTTTCACAACAAACTTCCGAGGATCTGAGCCTTCAACTCCCTCTGGTACACCGAGAATTCTTAGGTTATTCCGCCGAAGGCGATTTTCCATGTCCTCAATCTTCCAGGACATATCATCCCTCTGTGTTGTCAGCGCCTCAGTGATTGTTTTTTGCGCAGAAATCTCATCTTCAAGAGTAGAAATTCGGTTCTCGGCCTCAGATATCCTTTCCGCTATCTCTGAGCAGGATTTGGCCACCCGCCGGATTGAGTTCTGCAATTTCCTGCATGCGCCTTGGGTTTTTTGACTTTCTGCTCGGCTTTCCTCTCTATGCGCCATCATTGTTTCATATATGACTGTGAGCGAGATGTCCCATGAGCATTCTGATGAGTTATCTTGGTCTTGACCCCCTAGCAACTGCCTATTATTGGGTCCATTTCCGGATTTCTCTTTTGAGGGTTGTCCCGGAGCAGCCCGCTGTGATTTAAAAGATGCGGCAGTTATTGGGTTTTTTCGCACAGTCCCAGAGCTGGACATCATATTATCTTTCCCAATAGTCTCGTCCTCCTGGCATATACTACTGGTTTCGCTCCATCGTCTATTTATTGAGCCGAGTAGGTCGTCGGATATCTGTAATGATTCATCACCTGAAGAATTGGATTGGTCTGATAGTGAGAAGAAGGGACCCTCTACGTATGTCTCCAATGAATTTACACCGTCATTTAAGCCACCTATATTATTTAAAAGTATCAACTTGTCACCCGGTGAGTGCGAGAGCTCTGCTCTTTGCCTAATATCAGTTATGGGGCCTGAAGGAACCAAGACTGGCAAAACCTCACTCCTCACATCAGGCTTTAAAATCTGCTTTTTCAGAACAGGGCTGTCGTGAGGTTCTAAAACACTCTCTCTCCCTAGCTCTGTGCTCAGCATAGGAAGTCCCGTAGCCCCTCCATCTCCCATACTCACCTCTTCAGATATTTCCGCAATACAGATTTCCTCAATTGTGCCCTGCCCGGGGTTCTGCGTTTTGCCCTTCCTGGCAGTCATGAAAATTGCAGGAGTCACTCTCTTCCCGCTGTTGATGTTGCTAGCCGGGCTGTCAGTATGGCTCTCTACAGCCGCTCCACCTCGTTGTGTGTTTTGGGTGTTTTCCGGGGGCTTGCTCGACGCAGCGTTTCCTCCTGCACCGCGAGTCTTCCCACCCCTAGCGTTTTTTGGCGGCATCCCGTCTCGATCGATACTCCAGTTTCGTCCCACCGACACACGCCACAAAGCTCCACGAGTCGGGCGCCAGCTCCGAGAATCGAGCCAGTGAAGCACCAGTGAGATGTCCGCACCAAGACGTTGGAAAGCAAATAGGCTCCACAGCATTCCTCAGCACTCCCAGGTATTTTTAATTAATCATCTACTGTTTTCCGCTACTCCACGTACCGACCCACAGTCTCGCATCAGGGGTTCAAGGGGGTCAGGTTACGAGCGCTCACTCGGCTGAGGGATCAGCCGCCATCTTGCCCCCTCTACTCAGTTTCAGCATAGCTGCTGATATGGAACTGATTACCGTAAACTTCAACATGAATGCTCACCACGAAACAGTAAGTCAATTCCCTTCATTGTTTCATGGTTCAGGAAAGCTTAAGACTATGAAAGTAAAGCTGCATATTAATGAGGACATCAGTCCTGTTGCTCAAAGACATAGACAAATGTCTTTCCATTTACAAGATGCTGTTGAAAAGGAACTTGAATTTTAACTGAAGCTTGATATCATTGAGTGTTCTACTGGTTAAAGGCTATGGGTTTCTCCCATTGTGGTAGTGCCCAAAAAGGACAGTGAAGGAGCAATACACATGTGTTGACATGCATTAGCCAATCAAGGCAATTGAACGAGAACGACATCTAGGTCAACACATTGCTGACATGATAACGCAATGAAATGGTGAAAAGGTCTTCCTTCGCCTTGATTTGAATAAAGGTTATCATCAGTCGGAACTCGAAGAAAATTACAGGTACAATACAACTTTATGTATACAGGTTGATCTGTTTCAATACAAAAGACTACATTTTGGTGAGTCATCGGCTGCAGAACTTTTTCAAGACGTCATTTTATATATCATACAGCCTCTCATTAATGCATTCAATCATAGTGATGACATTGGTTTTCGGAGTACACAAAAAGATCACGATCAAGCTCTCACACAAGTATGTTGTTTACTTGCTGATGCAGGTTTGACTTTGAATGCAGATAAATGTGAGTTCCACAAGACAAAGCTAAAATTATTTGGCCATATCTTTTTTGATGATGGTATGACACCTGATCCAGCTAAAGTACAAGTACTGCCAAATGATGATCTTCCACAAGATGTTTCAATGGTGCGTTCATTTCTTGGCATGACCAGCTACTGTGCCAGATATATATGAGACTTTGCCACTGTAAGTGCTCCATTGAGAGATTTAACGAAAAGGAATGTTTTATTCTATCGGTCACATAAATGTGAGAAAAGTTTTAAGAAAATCTAACAAGCCATTGAAAATGAAATGGCTTATTTTAATCCAAAACTTCATACAGACTTTGTTGTTGACGCTAGCCCAGTCAGGTTAGGTGCTATCCTTGCACAACACAGCAGACACCCGAATGCTTGAAGGAATATTGTGGCATAGGAGTTTGTCCCAAACCGAACGTGTTTGCTCACAACTGGAAATTGAAAGTTTAGCCATGGTATGGGCTTGTGAAAATGTCCATGCATTCCGGTGAGGTAAAACCATTTACGCTGGTAACCGATCATCAAGCTTTACTAACTATAGTTGGCAGTCCAAAGGCCAAGATTCCTCTTTACATTGAACATTGGGGTCTACGATTACAAGAGTGCAATTATAACATTGTGCATCATCTAGGGAAAGAGCAGAACCCTGCTGACTACTTTTCCAGAGTGCCCATACAAGGTCATGGTTCATCCAAGTCGACCAAAGCCTATATAAATTTCATTGCAAAATCAAACACCAGCTGCCATTTCGTTAGCCCAGGATATCACTGCGACATGCCATAATAGAGACATACTAAAGTTTAAGGATATAATTACACATTAGTCATGGAACCAGCACCTTTGACCTCTCACCAATGATGGTGAATATCAAAAATACAAAAATGCCAAAGATGAACTGTCCATAACTCAGGAGGGAGTTATATTGCATTGGGTCGAGAATCTTGATTCCGGCAGGTCTGCGGCAGAGACATCGTGGGATCGTTGCCACAAAACAAGCTCTCAGAGACCGAGTCTGCTTTCCATATCTTGGTGAGCGGGTTCAAAAGGAATTAAAGGCCTGTCATCTATGCAACTGCCTTTCTACAAAAGTTACTCAACACACCTTAAACTTGTCAGAGCTCCCTAACCATGCCTGGGAAAGAGTAGCTATTGCCTTTTTTGGTCCACCTGACAATGGACATTACCTGATGGAAATTGTGGAGTAATAGTCACAATTTCAGTTAACTGAGGATCTATAATCTACCACTCAAGAACGAGTCATTGAGAGACTAGATGGCATCTTTGTAACATGAATGTTGCAGCCGTATCGAAGACTGACAATGGCCTGCCTTTTAACAGTCTGTAGTTTAAAGATTTCTTACAGCATCTGAGTATAAAGCATCAGAAGAGCACACCTCTGTAGCCGCAGGCCAACGGACTGGTTGAGCATTTTATAAGTATGCTAAAGAATGCAGTGCAGCATGCTACTCTTGAGAAGCTTGATTCAAAAACTGTGTTATACTCAGCTTTGAGAGCTTATCATTCAATACCTCACTTGACCACAGGTGAAAGTCCTGCGATATTGATGTTCGGGAGAGCAATCACAACCAAGATACCTCAGTGGACCAATCAGATAAAGAGAGACGAGAAAGCAACTTGTGAGAAGGACTTGGTTTATAAACAAAAGATGAAAGCGCATGCTGACAAAAGATGACATGCGAAAAACATCGTCTTGAAAAGACTAGATTGTGTGCTTGCCCGCCAGATGTGGAAGAGAACATATGATGCTCTATTTAATGGAGAACCTTTTCAAGTGGTGTCTACTAAGGGACCCATTGTATCTGCCCAGCGCCTGGGAAGTCTAGTACCAGAGACTCTTCTCACTTTCGGCGTTCAACTCATAGTTCATAAGATTTTCATGTTGAAGGATTGACTGGTTCTGAAGCACCAGTGACTGCAGTTGCCTCTCCACTGTCAATGCAGATCATGGACATTGATGGTGGCATTTCTCAATTTCCAATGACCAAATCCTGTTTAACAATTACAGCGCCAAAGAGATTGAAGAGATTTAAGTGTATGTATATATGTGTATATCAAATGTGTATATTTGTCAAAATTGTAATTTCTCATTTTAGAGATGGAGAGATGTAGTGTCTTGCGAGTTAGCGATGACAGAACCCTTTTGGCTCCTGATGGACTCTGTAGAGCTGTGATGTAAGTGTTAGAGCGGAATGCAATGAAGGGTGATGTAGAATGTTGAGTTTGCAGTTATGCACAGACGTATAAAGACGTGTAATACCACGCTCCATGTGTGGCATAGTCATTGGCGTGTAACCAGGCTGGAAAGAAGCTACATGCTGTACTGCATATGGTCACACATTTAGTGCTCAATTTTTTCTATTTTTCTGACAGATCCCCATTTGTTTCACGTTGATCTGGTTGCAGAGACGAATTTCTCACAGCTGAATGTCTAATGCTGCAATGAGTCTACAATAAGGCAAAAAATGCGACTGACTGAGCTACGCTGAACTGTTATACTAGGACTACTAGTACAGCATCTAGATGGAAAAACAAAGCTTTAAGTCCCTGACTGCAAAAAACACCAACAATGTAATTGCTGCTCACTCTGACATGGGATAGCTTGAGTTTCCTGCATGTTATATGTTGCTTAAGACTTTAGATCATGAAAACTATTGCATCAATGTAATCATGGTAGGTATTAGTTTTAATGTAAAATATGAAATCACTTAGGGGCATATTATCAAGGGCTCTATCGCCGCTTTAGCGGGACTTTTTCCCGCTAAAGCGGCGATAATTCTAACGCCCTATTAGCAAGCTGTTGCTAACTGCTGTTAGCGACAGCTTCTAGGCGATAGCGACCGGGTTGGGTGCCGCTTTGCATGCCAGCGATATTTATCGCTAATGGCATGCAAAGTAGGCGTTCCCAACCTAAAAGCGACTGGAAACAGTCGCTAAGCTCGCTATCGCCTATTAGCGAGGCAGGGGAGGTGATTAACGAACCAGCGCTAAACACGTTTAGCGCTGGTTTGTTAACGCCTGGTCCAGACCTGACTTAGCCATCTAATCCAATGGGAGGTGGATTACATGGCTAAATCCCCCTCGCCCTATCGCCAAGCTAACACTGGTCACAGTGTGAATATCGCTTGTTTTCAAGCGATATTCACACTGTTCTCCATGGTTTCTATCGCTTAGGAGATAAGCGTTGCTGATAGCACGCTATCTCCGCGATAGAAACCTGCGATAGCCGGCGATAATTATCCAAGCGCTAACTGCGCTTAGCGATAATTATCGCCGGTTATTGCTAATAGGCCCCTTAGTTTTAAACTTGATTGAGTTTTCCTGATAGCGAAAAAATAATAAATCACACACGATATCAATGTTTGAATGCAAATAACATCTCACTAGATTTATTGCCGACATCTCACAAGTCCCCTTTAGTCAACGTTATCCTCTTACGCAGACATTCAAATCTGAGTTTTACCTTTTTAAAAATTTAGCAGATCTAAGTGCCCATAAATCAGCGATGACAATCATTGTTAAAGCGATCGATAGTGAGGAATATACATTAATTCAAATGCTATTGATAACCTCATGGAGCAGCATCGGTCTTCGGTGAAATAAGAAAAATGAGACATCTTACAAAAAATCAATGGTTTCCCTTTTTATGTCATGCATTTGAAGGGCATTAATAATACATTAGTTTGGGCCGCATGTGTCTGTGGTCATACTGTTGGGCGGCTGTAATGGCCGCATGTTGAGAAAGCTGGAGGGCAGAAAATGCAGAGAAAAGACTACTGTCAAATGCTTGAGTTTCTTATTACACTCCACTATCCTTTGATGTTAAATATGTACATTTGGTAGACACAGGGGTTTGTGATATATCTTAATTGAGTCCTTGATATCAGATGTACTGTTCAGCCTTATCGTGCTGGAATTAAACAGAGTTACGAATAGGCAGTGTGAACGAGACTTGCCATCCTAAAGGAAATGTGTGCAGGTGTTACAGGGAAGAGTAGCGAAAAATACTAGATTCAGATTCGCCATGTCCATTCGTCAAAAAAGATGCATTTTAATTGGTGATTGGTGGAAAAGTGTCTACTTGACAGCCTGCTTCTCACTTTTCACATAAGTGCTTTGCAGTTCGGATGCCTAATCTTGTTTAGAATAGGGAAAGTAATTTGACATTAAAGTACCTATGTGACTACCGAAAATTAATTGCCAATTAAAAAAGAAAAATGTGTGTGCTACTCTATAAACAAGCCAATATATAAAGCTTTCAGTCTTTTGGCCTTATTTATGTCTTTGCAGATTTGCTTTCAAGCTATTTGCATACAATTTCCAAATTCATATTATAATTCTTCAGCATATTTACGATTGGAAAGTTACAGATATTTCACCCTGTACCAGAAATATTTATTTTCTGTATGCTCCTGTTGCTTATTACTTAAGAAACATTGCATTCATTTTCTCGTGTTATCTTTGTTAGAATAAAATACGTTTCCTAGAAAGAGAAATGCATTCCATCAACAAAATAATGTACAAACAAATATATGCTCTGTCTCCTTCATTTCCATCGCCCATGTAATGCAGATGGGTCTTGTGTGGCGCACAGGCAATTTGAAAAGATGCAAATATGAAGGGGATGACAAGGACAAAATGACTCTTCTCCTAGTTGATGTTTAGCATGTACAGCAGTAAATGAAGGAGTGATTTATGTCAATAGGACCTTTTTTATTTCACAAACTAATTGTTGGTATCTACTAGTACAACATTGCTGCTGTGCAATTGACTTAGGGGCACATGCATCAAAGGTTTTTGCGATCGCAAACGGTGCGAATCGCAAAAATCGGCCGTTTGCGATCGCAAATTGGCCTTTGGAGATGCATGAAAGTGTTTCCTATGCGCAATTTAAGAATTCGCAATTAATTGCGAATTCCTAAATTGCGATTGACATTTAAGGAATCGCAACTTGCGATTCCTTAAATGCAATGCTAGAAGCACTTTCAAATAGCGATTTCGCTATTTGGGACCGCAAATTACAGACAAATCAAACTTGTCTGTAATTTGCAATACCTTCGAAAAATGCTCTAAAATGCATTTTTTAAAGTTTTAGGTTACACACACACATGCCCTTGGGGCATGTGTGTGCGTCAACATGGGTGCACATCACAATTTCAGGGGTGCAACAGGGTGTCATTTTGACACCCTGGCACCCTTGAAATGCATTCTCAATTTGCGATTCTCTAATTGCGAATCGCTAATTGAGAATGTCTTCCCATTCATTCCTATGGGCCTCTAGGCCCATAGGAATTAATGGGGAGGTATTCTTAATTGCGACTCGCAATTAGCGAGTCGCAATTAAGGAATGTTTAGGAATCGCTATTTTTATAGCGATTCCTACATGCATAGGCTTTTGCGATTCCTTAATTGCGATTCCTTAATAATCGCAATTAAGGAATCGCAAAAGCCTACCTTGATGCATGTGCCCCTTAGTGCTGTAAATAATTGCAGTCAAGAATCGCAAAAACATTGAAAAGGCACTATCATATTGAAAAACAGATTTAGATGCACGTATATTGCACATTTAGGTTGCTTCTTTTAAGTACGTGTGTGTGTGTGTATATATATATATATATATGTATATATATATATATTCACTGAAAAAACCATAGGTTTTAGGGACAGTTATAGTTAGTTGGACATTTCACTCGTACAAAACCATAGAAATTCCCCCGTTATAGTTAGTTCAGCTAACTATAACTCGCGCCCCCGCAATGCACTGCTGATGACGTCACATATTACATCACTCATGACATGGTCAGTGACATCACTGATGACATCACTGATGACATCTCAAATGACATCACTGATGACATCATCCAGTGACTGTGTGTTTCTGTAAAGTTTAAATATGTTTAATATATATAGGGAAAGGCGTATTGAAGAATGAGTGGGTGTATAAGTGTCTGAATGGATGATTTAGTACGTGAGTGACTGACTCTACAAGTGAGTGATTAAATGTATCTTACTGAATGCATGGGTTAGTGACTAAACTGTGTGAATGCCTGTATCCGTCTGTCTGGTTTGTAAGCGGCTGCATGGCTTTCTGAATAGCTACATGAGTGTCTACATGGGTTATTGATTGATTGTCTGAGTATCTGTATGGGTGCCTGAGTGTTTGTGTGGGTGGGGTGTGTGCGACTCTGTGCCTAGATGTGTGAGTTGGTGATTCACTGGGTGCATGGTTTCAAGAGTGCATCTGTGATGGACTGTATGGGTGGGTGAGTGTGTGTATGGGTGTGTTAGTGATTGAATGTATATCTCAGTGGTACATGTGTGAGTAACTACATATGTGAAAGGCAGTATGTATGTGTGTTGGAGTATATAAATGGCTATAAGTGAGAGTGTGTGATTGTGAGAGTGGCTGTATGGATGAGTGTGTACTTGTATCAGTGATTGTATAAGAGCGTAAGAATGTGCTAGTATTTGTATGAGTAAGTGAGCTGGTGTGTGTATAACTGTATAGGTGAGTAAATGGGTGTGTGATTAAGTTTTTTGCATGACTGACTAGGTGTGTGAGTACCTCTATGGATGAGTGGCGGTGTGTGAGTGTTTATATAGGTGTATGAGTGCATATGATAGTCCTGTACTGAGTGACTAAGTATGAGTGACTGTACGGGTGAGTGAGTGGATGTGTGTGTAGACCTAAGAATCAGTGAGTGGGTATGTAGTTTTTGGTGTTGGAGTGTCTATGGTTTTGAGAATGGCAGTCTGTAATTTAGAGTGGGTGTATCAAAAGTTATATTAGGGTGTGAGAAGATGCATGAAATTATCACATGGATGATGTCATCAGTGATGTCATTTGAGATGTCATCAGTGATGTCACTGACCATGTCATGAGTGATGTAATATGTGACGTCATCAGCAGTGCATTGCGGGGCGCGAGTTATAGTTAGCTGAACTAACTATAACGGGGGAATTTCTATGGTTTTGTACGAGTGAAATGTCCAACTAACTATAACTGTCCCTAAAACCTATGGTTTTTTCAGTGAATTTCAAAGGTTTTTTAAATGCTAATTTCTAACTATAACGTGTCTGAAACCTATGGTTTTTTCAGTGAATTTCAAAGGTTTTTTAAATGCTAATTTCTAACTATAACGTGCCTGAAACCTATGATTTTTTAAGTGAATTTCAAATGTTTTTTAAATGCTAGTTTCTAACTATGCCTACAGAGGTAGGACATGTGAAGAAAGAAGAAAAACGCACAGAAAGAAGCAAAAGATGTGCAGAAAGAACCAACAGAGGAGCAGAAAGAGGCCTTGTTGCAAAATCATCCTGTGCCCACAACTTTTTCAGACGGGTACTGGTGGTAACTGACTCTGACTAACCAGAGCCAGTGCTATGCTAAAAGACACTTAGAATACAGTGAAAACACCTAGATACACTAGGGAACACTATGCGTTGGGGTACCCCTGTGATTAGCATGACCTCCTCTGCAAGTCCCTAGTACATAATAGGGCAGGGGGATTAAAACTACCTCTTAAAACACGCTACAGGGCGCGTTTGCACAGTGGTGAAGGGAGGGGGGGCCTGAGGTGACATGTGTGCAAACGCACCCCGTGGCGCGTTTTAAGTTGCGGGATTAAGTCCCCTTGAATTCTGAGGGTCCCTGGGACCCAACTAGCCCCCCAGGTACCTACAGTTAGGACCACAGAGCTGAGTTGCAGAGAGGCGTTCCGAGGCCACGCACCTTTTTTCACCTCTCTGCAACGCAACTCTGTTGTGCTTACTGAAGGTACCTGGTGGGCTAGTTGGCCCCCAGGGTCCCTCAGGATTCAAAGGGAATTAATTCCCCAACTTAAAACGCACCACAGGGCGTGTTTGCGCACATGTCACCTGAGGCCCTGCCCCCTCCCTTCACCACTGTGCAAACGCACCCCGTGGTGCGTTTTAAGTTGGGGGATTAGGTCACCTTGAATCCTGAGGGGCCCTGGGGCCCAACTAGCCCACTAGGTACTTCCAGTAAGCACCACAGGCCTGCGTTGCAACGCCTGTAACAAATTGTGCAGTTGTGTTTAGGTAGTGAAGAGGGTCGTGCTGGGGGTAGTGTTTTAGGGTTTAGGGTAGTGCAGTGGTGTTTGTGTAGTGTAGGGGGTCATGCTGGGGGTAGATTTAGGGTTTAGGGTAGTGCAGTGGTGTTTGGGTAGTGTAGGGAGTCGTGCTGGGGGAGTGTTTTAGGGTTTAGGGTAGTGCAGTGGTGTTTGGGTAGTGTAGGGGGTCGTGCTGGGGGTAGTGTTTTAGGGTAGTGCAGTGGTGTTTGGGTAGTGTAGGGGGTACTGTTGGGGGAAGTGTTTTAGGGTTTAGGGTAGTGCAGTGGTGTTTGGGTAGTGTAGGGATACTGCTGGGGGTAGTTTTTTAGGGTTTAGGGTAGTGCAGGGGTGTTTGGGTAGTGTAGTGGTTCGTGCTGGGGGTAGTTTTTTAGGGTTTAGGGTAGTGCAGTGGTGTTTGTGTAGTGTAGGGGGTAGTGTTTTAGGGTTTAGGGTAGTGCAGTGGTGTTTGTGTAGTGTAGGAGGTCGTGTTTTAGGGTTTAGGGTAGTGCAGTGGTCTTTGGGTAGTGTAGGGAGTCGTGCAGGGGTAGTGTTTTAGGGTTTAGGGTAGTGTAGGGGGTCATGCGGGGGTAGTGTTTTAGGGATTAGGGTAGTGCATTGGTGTTTGGGTAGTGTAGGGGGTCATGCGGGGGGTAGTGTTTTAGGGTTTAGGGCAGTGCAGTGGTGTTTGGGTAGTGTAGGGGGTCGTGCTGGGGGAGTGTTTTAGGGTTTAGGGCAGTGCAGTGGTGTTTGGGTAGTGTAGGGGGTCGTGCTGGGGGAGTGTTTTAGGGTTTAGGGCAGTGCAGTGGTGTTCGGGTAGTGTAGGGGGTCGTACTGGGGGGAGTGTTTGAGGGTTTAGGGCAGTGCAGTCGTGTTCGGGTAGTGTAGGGGGTTGTGCTGGGGGTAGTATTTTAGGGTTTAGGGTAGTGCAGTGGTGTTCGGGTAGTGTAGGGGGTCGTGCTGGGGGTAGTGTTCTAGGGTTTAGGGCAGTGCAGTGGTGTTTGGGCAGTGTAGGGGGTAATGCTGGGGGTGGTGTTTTAGGGTTTAGGGCAGTGCAGTGGTGTTCGGGCAGTGTAGGGGGTCGTGCTGGGGGTGGTGTTTCAGGGTTTAGGGCAGTGCAGTGGTGTTCGGGCAGTGTAGGGGGTCGTGCAGGGGGTGGTGTTTCAGGGTTTAGGGCAGTGGTGTTCGGGCAGTGTAGGGGGTCGTGCTGGGGGTGGTGTTTCAGGGTTTGGGGCAGTGCAGTGGTGTTCGAGCAGTAAAGGGGGTCGTGCTGGGGGTGGTGTTTCAGGGTTTAGGGCAGTGCAGTGGTGTTCGGGCAGTGTAGGGGGCGGTGCAGGGGGTGGTGTTTCAGGGTTTCGGGCAGTGCAGTGGTGTTCGGGCAGTGTAGGGGGTGCTGCAGGGGGTGGTGTTTCAGGGTTTAGGGCAGTGCAGTGGTGTTCGGGCAGTGTAGGGGGTCATGCAGGGGGTGGTGTTTCAGGGTTTAGGGCAGTGCAGTGGTGTTCGGGCAGTAAAGGGGGTCGTGCTGGGGGTGGTGTTTCAGGGTTTAGGGCAGTGCAGTGGTGTTCGGGCAGAGTAGGGGCGGTGCAGGGGGTGGTGTTTCAGGGTTTCGGGCAGTGCAGTGGTGTTTGGGCAGTGTAGGGGGTGCTGCAGGGGGTGGTGTTTCAGGGTTTAGGGCAGTGCAGTGGTGTTCGGGCAGTGTAGGGGGTCGTGCTGGGGCTGGTGTTTCAGGGTTTAGGGCAGTACAGTGGTGTTCGGGCAGTGTAGGGGGTCGTGCTGGGGCTGGTGTTTCAGGGTTTAGGGCAGTGCAGTGGTGTTCGGGCAGTGTAGGGGGTTGTGCTGGGGCTGGTGTTTCAGGGTTTAGGGCAGTGCAGTGGTGTTCGGGCAGTGTAGGTGGTCGTGCTGGGGCTGGTGTTTCAGGGTTTAGGGCAGTGCAGTGGTGTTCGGGCAGTGTAGGGGGTCATGCTGGGGCTGGTGTTTCAGGGTTTAGGGCAGTGCAGTGGTGTTCGGGCAGTGTAGGGGGTCTTGCTGGGGCTGGTGTTTCAGAGTCTAGGGCAGTGCAGTAGTGTTCGGGCAGTGTAGGGGGTCTTGCTGGGGCTGGTGTTTCAGGGTTTAGGGCAGTGCAGTGGTGTTCGGGCAGTGTAGGGGGTCGTGCTGGGGGTGGTGTTTGAGGGTTTAGGGCAGTGCAGTGGTGTTTGGGCAGTGTAGGGGGTCGTGCTGGGGCTAGTGTTTCAGGATTTAGGGCAGAGCAATGGTGTTCAGGCAGTGTAGGGGGTTTTGCTGGAGGTGGTGTTTCAGGGTTTAGGGCAGTGCAGTGGTGTTCGTGCAGTGTAGGGGGTGGTGTTTCAGGGTTTAGGGCAGTGGTGTTCAGGCAGTGTAGGGGGTCTTGCTGGGTTGATGTTTCAGGGTTTAGGGCAGTGCAGTGGGGTTCGGGCAGTGTAGGGGGTCGCGCTGGGGGTGGTGTTTCAGGGTTTAGGGCAGTGCAGTGGTGTTCCGGCAGTGTAGGAGGTCGTGCAGGGGGTGGTGTTTCAGGGTTTAGGGCAGTGCAGTGGTGTTCAGGCAGTGTAGGGGGTCGTGCTGGGGGTGGTGTTTCAGGGTTTAGGGCAGTGCAGTGGTGTTCGGGCAGTGTAGGGTGTCGTGCTGAGGGGTGGTGTTTCAGGGTTTAGGGCAGTGCAGTGGTGTTCGGGCAGTGTAGGGGGTCGTGCAGGGGGTGGTGTTTCAGGGTTTAGGGCAGTGCAGTGGTGTTTGGGCAGTGTAGGGGGTCATGCAGGGGGTGGTGTTTCAGGGTTTAGGGCAGTGCAGTGGTGTTCGGCCAGTGTAGGTGGTCTTGCTGGGGGTGGTGTTTCAGGCTTTAGTGCAGTGGTGTTCGGGCAGGGTAGGGGGTCTTGCTGGGGGTGGTGTTTCAGGGTTTAGGGCAGTGCAGTGGTGTTAGGGCAGTGTAGGGGGTCTTGCTGGGGCTGGTGTTTCAGGGTTTAGGGCAGTGCAGTGGTGTTCGGGCAGTGTAGGGGTCGTGCTGGGGCTGGTGTTTGAGGGTTTAGGGTAGTGCAGTGGTGTTCGGGCAGTGTAGGGGGTCGTGCTGGGGCTGGTGTTTCAGGGTTTAGGGCAGTGCAGTGGTTTTCGGGCAGTGTAGGCGGTCGTGCTGGGGCTGGTGTTTCAGGGTTTAGGGCAGTGCAGTGGTGTTCGGACAGTGTACGGGGTTGTGCTGGGGCTGGTGTTTCAGGGTTTAGGGCAGTGCAGTGGTGTTCGGGCAGTGTAGGGGGTCGTGCTGGGGGTGGTGTTTCAGGGTTTAGGGCAGTGCAGTGGTGTTCGGGCAGTGTAGGGGGTCGTGCTGGGGCTGGTGTTTCATGGTTTAGGGCAGTGCAGTGGTGTTCGGGCAGTGTAGGGGGTCGTGCTGGGGGTGGTGTTTCAGGGTTTAGGGCAGTGCAGTGGTGTTCGGGCAGTGTAGGGGGTCATGCTGGGGGTGGTGTTTCAGGGTTTAGGGCAGTGCAGTGGTGTACGGGCAGTGTAGGGGGTCTTGCTGGGGGTGGTGTTTCAGGGTTTAGGGCAGTGGTGTTCGGGCAGTGTAGGGGGTCTTGCTGGGGGTAGTGTTTCGGGGTTTAGGGCAGTGCAGTGGTGTTCGTGCAGTGTAGGGGGTCGTGCTGGGGGTGGTGTTTCAGGGTTTAGGGCAGTGCAGTAGTGTTCGGGCAGTGTAGGGGATCGTGCAGGGGGTGGTGTTTCAGGGTTTAGGGCTGTGCAGTGGTGTTCAGGCAGTGTAGGGGGTCGTGCTGGGGATGGTGTTTCAGGGTTTAGGGCAGTGCAGTAGTGTTCGGGCAGTGTAGGGGGTCGTGCAGGGGGTGGTGTTTCAGGGTTTAGGGCAGTGCAGTGGTGTTCGGGCAGTGTAGGGGGTCGTGCTGGGGGTGGTGTTTCAGGGTTTAGGGCAGTGCAGTTGTGTTCGGGCAGTGTAGGGGGTCGTGCTGGGGGTGGTGTTTCAGGGTTTAGGGCAGTGGTGTTCGGGCAGTGTAGGGGGTCTTGCTGGGGGTGATGTTTCAGGGTTTAGGGCAGTGCAGTGGTGTTCGGGCAGTGTAGGAGGTCTTGCTGGGGGTAGTGTTTCAGGGTTTAGGGCAGTGCAGTGGTGTTCGGGCAGTGTAGGGGTCATGCTGGGGGTGGTGTTTCAGGGTTTAGGGCAGTGCAGTGGTGTTCGGGCAGTGTAGGGGGTCGTGAAGGGGTGGTGTTTCAGGGTTTAGGGCAGTGCAGTGGTGTTCGGGCAGTGTAGGGGGTCGTGCTAGGGTATGTGTTTCAGGGTTTAGGGCAGTGCAGTGGTGTTCGGGCAGTGTAGGGGGTCGTGCAGGGGCTGGTGTTTCAGGGTTTAGGGCAGTGCAGTGGTGTTCGGGCAGTGTAGGGGGTCGTGCTGGGGGTAGTGTTTTAGGGTTTAGGGTAGTGCAGTGGTGCTTGTGTAGTGTAGGGGGTCGTGCTGGGGGTAGTGTTTTAGGGTTTAGGGTAGTGCAGTGGTGTTTGTGTAGTGTAGGGGGTCATGTTTTAGGGTAGTGCAGTGGTGTTTGGGTAGTGTAGGGGGTCGTGCTGGGGGTAGTGTTTTAGGATTTAGGTTAGTGCAGTGGTGTTTGGGTAGTGTAGGGGCTCGTGCTGGGGGTAGTGTTTTAGGGTTTAAGGTAGTGCAGTGGTGTTTGTGTAGTGTAGGGGTTGTGCTGGGGGTAGTGTTTTAGGGTTTAGGGTAGTGCAGTGGTGCTTGTGTAGTGTAGGGGGTTGTGCTGGGGGTAGTGTTTTAGGGTTTAGGGTAGTGCAGTGGTGTTTGTGTAGTGTAGGGGGTCACGTTTTAGGGTAGTGCAGTGGTGTTTGGGTAGTGTAGGGGGTCGTGCTGGGGGTAGTGTTTTAGGATTTAGGTTAGTGCAGTGGTGTTGGGGTAGTGTTTTAGGGTTTAGGGTAGTGCAGTGGTGTTTGTGTAGTGTAGGGGGTCATGCTGGGGGTAGTGTTTTAGGGTTTAGGATAGTGCAGTGGTGCTTGTGTAGTGTAGGGGGTCGTGCTGGGGTAGTGTTTTAGGGTTTAGGGTAGTGCAGTGGTGTTTTTGTAGTGTAGGGGGTCATGTTTTAAGATGCAACGCTCCAATACCTGACCAGTCTGCACTACATAAAACTGCACAAAAACTAAAAATAAAAAGTGGTTTGCACACTTTTGTCATTGGGCTATATGTGGGCTACATCTGGGTAATATTTGTGCTACATTTGGGCTCTTTTTTTCACTGGTGGCCATCTTGGAAGACTTCTTTGTTATGAAGTTTCCTAATTTCCTCATTTACTGCAGTCTCCTCAGTAGGAAATGCTTTCAGTTTTTTACTTTGATTCCATCAAGAAGGCATTCAGATGTGTCACACATTTGCCATAAATTCAGAATGTTATTACTCTAGTTGTTCATTAGATCACTGTAGTAAAGCTACTGCTCACCAAGGAGTTAACTGGAAGTCTACTGCTGGTATTGAAAGTGATTGTTTCAGTCTGCATGTCAGAATTTTCTAATGAAATAGAAGAGGATTTGAGATCTCACTTAAAACATGCACTAAATTTTCTTTTTGCAGCACTAACCATAATTTCTATGGCAAAATGAACCCCTCATTTTGTTCCTTTTTAAATTAAATGTTTTAAGTGTTACCAGTTTATTCCAATCAAGATGGCTTCAGGTGTGCCATACTTTTGTCATAAGTAAGGCTGTTAGCACTCTAGTTGTTCTTTAGAACACTCTGGGAAGCTGCAGTAGAACACAAAGGCATCAACATACAGGCTGCTCCTGTTGAAATATAACAGGAAGATATTTGAGATCTCACTTAAAACATGTCCTAATTTTTCTTTCTACAGCACTAACCATAATTTCTATGGCAAAATGAACCCCCTCATTTTGTTCCTTTTTAAATTAAATGTTTTAAGTGTTACCAGTTTATTCCAATCAAGATGGCTTCAGGTGTGCCATACTTTTGTCATAAGTAAGACTGTTAGCTCTCTAGTTGTTCTTTAGAACACTCTGGGAAGCTGCAGTAGAACACAAAGGCATCAACTGACAGGCTGCTCCTGTTGAAATATAACAGGAAGATATTTGAGATCACACTTGAAACATGTCCTATTTTTCTTTCTACAGCACTAACCATAATTTCTATGAGCAAAATGAACCCCATCATTTTGTTCCTTTTTAAATTAAATGTTTTAAGTGTTACCAGTTTATTCCAATCAAGATGGCTTCAGGTGTGCCATACTTTTGTCATAAGTAAGACTGTTAGCACTCTAGTTGTTCTTTAGAACACTCTGGGAAGCTGCAGTAGAACACAAAGGAATCAACTGACAGTCTCTGCCCTTGTTGGATGTACATGTTTTACTGAGAATGTCAGACTTCATTCTCACATGACTGAGAAAGATAATGTGAATTTACAGAAAATATGCTCTCATTTTAGCTTCTGGAGCACCTTCCAAAACTGTATGGGACAAGCATGTGAAAATAGTTTTCTCTCAAACATGATTCATGATATCCCAGCAGAAGGTTTTTCACAGGGTAAAATCACCCTAGAACACACCACAATTCCTGAAATTAGTATGGTACCATCAACAAATGAATTCTAATGTAACTAAAGTCTGTTATCACCCTTTATAGTTCTCCTTTTGGTAACCCTCAAAATCTTCGATTCACTACAATGCATTTCAATGGGGTACTATCATTTATATTGGTCCCAAGATGGCTGCCAGCAATTCCAGGATGAAGTGCTGACAGCCAATCAGATCTCACGATGACATGTGTGGTTAGGCTCCGCCCAGATATATATGTGTTTTTACTTTTGATTTTCTCAGCAACTACTGAACGGATTTACACCATTTAACAAAAGGGTTCTTTTTGAACCAAGAACTACCTCTTTGCCAAATTTGGTGTAATTCCGTTCAGCAGTTCGGGCTGTAGCCTTGCATAAAGTTTCCTATGGGAAATTGATTTTTTGACTCTTATTTTTTTAATTTCTCCGCAACTACTGAACGGATTTACACCATTTAACAAAAAGGGTTCTTTCTGAACCAAGAACTACCTCTTTGCCAAATTTGGTGTAATTCCGTTCAGCAGTTCGGGCTGTAGCCGTGTCTAAAGTTTCCTATGGGAAAATGAATGGGGAAAACACGTTTTGGGACCCCCCTTTTTCTCGGCCCCCGCTTGACGAATCACCCTGAGACTTTCAGGGTAGGAGCGGACCGGAGCGGGCCATAAAGTTTGAAAATTTTGCAAAGATTCGTCAACCGACGCAAGAGTTATTTCAAATAGAATGTCGCGGATTTCCTATGGAAAATAGGTCCTAACTATAACTATCTACTGGCGACCGCCAGTAGATAATATATATATATATATATACACATATATATATATATATATTTTTTTTATCACAAATGGCGCGGCACTCCAGAGGTAAGTAATGCTTATTTACTTGTCACACAGGTCTTCAACCAACGTGTTTCAGTTCTGCCACAGCCTTTCTCACGGCCAGGGAGTCCTTCTTCTCTTACACATTAAATACCCACTCTCGCCTTAATGGGGCATTGTGGGAGTTGTAGTGTATACATTTTTTTACAAAACATTTTTGTAACGTTACAGACAAAGACATTGTGCAGGGAGTCCTAGTGTATCGGGTATAGACCCTTATTATTCCAATTGTCCAGTTCATGCTCTGGGGGATTTTTTTATATTATTATTATCATTGGATAATTTTCTGAGACTAGTGACTCTCAAATAAACAGGGAGTATTAAGATGCCACAAAATGCTTTGAATAATGTATGCTAAAAACACAAAACAAATACATTATGATTTCTTATATGTTTGTAATTAATCAGAACATAACTGCACAATGTCTTTGTCTGCATTACTTACCTCTGGAGTGCCGCGTCATTTGTGCTAAAATTGAATTTTGGGCCCGGATCCGGCCCCTACGTAGAGCACCCGCTGTTGTGCGCTCTGAGTTATTGGGTCACTTTGGAAGGAATATATATATATATATATATATATATGTATATATATATATATATATATATATATATATATATTTATTTATTTATTTTTGGGGGGGGGGCAGTCTAACTTTATAGCCTGAATTTTACCATTTGCTATTAGCTACATTTGCCTATTTTTTTCTGTTTTCTTCACTTATTTTTAAAGCTGGAATTCTGTGCCAGGAATGGTAAAAGACTTTCGTAATTTTTCAGCTATTTTTGGATGGTGCTAGCTCATCCAATGCTTAAAAAGACTTTGCCACTTTTCCAGCTCATTGAAGCAGGCTTAAAAATGCTAGAAAAAGACAGACATTTGAGGTGAGCAGATATAGAGTGTCAGTGATGTTGAAAATGCTCCTGATAAATGAGCTGCTCTTCATCCAAACATGTGGGAACAGCGCAGTATTCCTTACTTCATTTTTCGTACAATTTTTGTGACACTCTAAACTTGAAAGGACATTGTTGTCAAAAGTGTTTTAAAATTAAAAAATATAATATCTAAGATTACAGTGTCAACCAATATCATTATTTTGTGTTTAATGTATTGAAAAAAATGTCATGTGTTATGAATATATATTACCGTTAAAAACATATTTTTAAGAAATAGGAAAGTAAAAAAAGTGTTAAAAAGATTAAGGTATATCTTGATAAAATGTTATAAAAAATTATCTACATTTTTATTGTGTAAAAACATGCATGTCGAATTGAATATATTTTAATGTAATATATAACAAATTAATGCACTGTTTTTTAAAATAAAAAATAGGTTATCATATATCACTATTATTTTACTATTTTAAAGAATACAAATACAAATTACTAAAAACTACTTTACTATAATTTTTTTTATTTATTTAAAAATATGATGTAAATATTGTATTTGACTCTTAATAAAGTATATAAGAATAACGTCTATTTAAAATGTCTATGCTACTACAAGTAACACATAATAAAACTGTTTATAATACTGTGGGGCCGATTACGATGCAACCCATAAATGCTCTGCCCAACGGTCGGAGCATTCCGGGCTGCAGCTAATCGGCCCCTCACTTTACTTTCCGACCACCGCATTACAATGCTGGCGGTTGGAAACAAAACCGGCTGGTCATTCCGGCTGGCTTCTGACGGGCTCAAGGGGCCCATCGTCCAGTCGGAACCAGCTTGTAATCCCAAAGGGCGGGACTTTCCGCCCTTGGTATTACGATGCATGATTACCCGCATGGTTTCCATGCCGACCTGTACGACATGGAAACCATGACGGAAAGCATGTTTGGGGGCCCCCAGCAGTGCCCCTTGGGTGCATGGCCTTCAGTTAGGGGCCGAGGGGGCACCTGTGGTGCCCCCCTGTTGATACCTGCACCTTGATGTTCCTGCCACGGGGTGAAGGGATGTACAGCACCTCCCATTTCCCTATGGGAGCATGTATTACAGCCATAATGCATGCTCCCATAGGGAAATGTAGGAATGCGACCGAACAGTGTTTGGTTGCATCCTAATTAGGCAGTCGGTACCGCCAACCATGTGTCGGGTGGTCCCAGGATTGAGACAGTGTCGAACGGACTTCAGTCTGCCCGACATCGCAATTAGCCCCATAATGTGTCTTTTATTACACTATAATTGTTGTAAAAAATAAATTAACTATCAATGGTAAGTAAAAATATTATAAAAATATTATTAAAGGTACTTAAAAGGGGGAGGATATCCTGATAAATTATTCCTACTTTAAAGTAAACAACATTGAGAAAATAAAAAGAGGGAGGGTGGGAACACACTGCCACACATCCCAGCACTTAGTTTGCCCCAATGCACCATGGTAAACACAGTGCATGATAACACTTACTTCAGGGGCAGTCTTTAGTTGTTGGTGCAGCCTAGACATATGTTTCAGGACAGTTGTTCTTCTTCATTAGAAAGCAACACATTCTTTTGGGGGTTCTGGAAATGCTTCCCAAAGTCTTCTCAGATCTCTGTACCACTCAATGGGTACATGTGCATCAGCTAGAGCTCGTCAGCTCATTAGCCCAAGGGAGACTTTTCAAACAAAAAGAGGGGGGCGCACACTGCCACACATCCCAGCAATCAGTTTGTCCCAATGAATCTTGATAAATGCAGTGCATGATAACACTTACTTCAGTGACAGTCTTTAGTTTTTCACCCTTGTCGGTGCAGCCCCTACTGTGTATCACTAGACACGTGTTTCAGGATAGTTGTCCTTCTTCAGTAGAGAGCAACACATTCCTTTGGTGATTCTGGAAATGCTGCCCAAAGTCTTCACAGGTCTCTCTACCACACACTGGATGCAAGTGCATCAACCAGAGCTTGTCAGCTCATTAGCTCAAGGGAGCCTTTTTAAACAAAAAGAGGGTGGGAGCACAAGGTCACACATCCCAGCACTCAGTTTGCCCCAGTGCAACATGGTAAATGCAGTGCATGATAACCTTATTCATTGACAGTCTTTAGTTTTTCACCCTTGTTGGTGCAGCCCGTGCTGTGTATCACTAGACACGTGTTTCAGGACAATTGTCCTTCTTCAGTAGAGAGCAACACATTCTTTTGGGGGTTCTGGAAATGCTGCCCAAAGTCTTCACAGGTCTCTCTACCACTCACTGGGTGCAGGCACGTCAACCAGAGGTTGTCCACTTATTAGCTCAAGGTAGCCTTTTTAGACAAAAAGAGGGTGAGAGCATACTTTCACACATCCCAGCACTCAATTCATCTCAATGCATCATGGAAATGCAGTGCATGATAACCTTATTTCAGTGACAATCTTTAGTTTTTCACCCTTGTTGGTGCAGCTTGTGCTGTGTATCTCTATACACTTGTTTCAGGATAGTTGTAATTCTTCTGTAGAGAGCCAGCACCCCCAAATTTCACTTGTTACTCTCTACTGAAGAAAGACAACAATCCTGAAACACGTGTCTAGAGATACACAGCACTGGCTGCACCAACAATGATGAATACTAAAGACTTTCAACTGAAGTGAGTGTTATCATGCACTGCATTTACGACAATGCATGTGGGCTAACTGTCTGCTGGTATGCCAGGCATTTTGCTCCCTCCTCCTTTTTACATTATGAAAATGTTCCACTGTGCAGGTTTGTCCTTACTATTCCTATGCCAAAGCTATGCAAAATTGACTAACCTGTCAGACTCTGGAAGGATCAGACTTTCTATTCTCACTTGGGAAACTAGTGGACTTTGGGGCAAGGGGAGGTTTAACTTACTATTCAATCTTCAAACTTAGCCACACAGCATAAAGTGTTGGACTCTGGAGGGATCAGAATTACTACAGTCACTCCAAAATAAGAAGAACTGGGAAACGTGTTGAAATCTGGTGAGGGTATAGCTTACTATTCTCACTCCAGTTTTGGCTGCACAAGGAAAGAGTTGTACCCTGAAAGGGTCAGATGTACAATTCACACTCCAAACTTAGCCATGTTGAAGAAGGTGTTGGACTCTGGAGGGGTTAGATTTACTTTTCCCACTACAAATAAGCAGCACTGCGGAAAGCATTGGATTTTGGATGTGGGGGCAGGGATTCACTTACTATTCCCATTCCAGACTTTTCCACAGTGGGGACATTGTTGGACTCAGATTTACTATTCCTACTCTAAACTCATCATTCTTGGCTATCAACAAAGCACTTGAAACTCAACCCACTGAAGAGGGAGTTACTCCTTATTTCAACATCCCACAACACCCCCCTCCATCCAGCAGTAGCTCAACAATCGCAATGCTCTTAACTTCAACCCCAAATCATTGACTGCACCAAATCACTTGGATTCTCTCCAGACAAACACCAGAACATGATCAATCACATTAACGCTACTACTAAGTTCCTACAGGCACACCAAAATCCCATGCTCAATGTTGCAGCCAGACTACTATTGGGAATCAGTCACTTAGATCATATCTCCCCTTTTCTTATCACACTCAAGTGGCTACCCTTTGAAGCGTGCTGCATACTAAAGTTAGTCCGTATTGCACACAAAGTGTTCCACAGTGAGACCACTAAATACCTAACAACAGAAAGTCACCATCTCAGGCGGCTGCCATGCACTGAGAACCTCACATTTGCTTCCGCTAGAGCTGTCCAGGTTCAAGAAATGGAGATCCTAGCTGCTGTCCTTTACTGGTAGTGCACCCATGATCTGGGGCTCTCTACCATCAGAGATCGGCACAACTTTCTCCATTAGGGTTTTCAAGAAGCATGTGAAATTTCTCCTGATTGAAAGATACTTAATACACTGACTGGATGTTACCACACAAGTATAACAGCCTAGACTTTGCTCCCACAGCAATGTTATGATTTGACATACTCAGTAACTGTGACACATCCTGTAAGATAGTTTGTGATTTTCTTTGTGGGATGTTGCACCAACCCCAACTATCCTTTTGCTGACTATGCTGATTTCTTGTACTTGCATACACATCTTCTCCTCTACAGCGCTCTGATACCCTCAGGTCTTGTTCACACTATATACAACTCTCCATGAATAATAAATAAATGCATAAAAAAGCAATACTTGGGAACATGTTCAACTCTGCAGGTACCAGCTTTACTATTCCCATTCCAAATGTAGTCACATTGGGGAAAGTGTTGGACTCTGAAAGGGTCAGATTTACTATAACCACTCCAAACTCTACAACACACATTGATGAATTTAGTATTCCCCCTTAAAAAGTTTTCAGCTCTGGGGGATCAAATGTATTATTCCCACTCCACTTTGAGCAACATTCAAGAAAATGCTGGATTCTGGAGGGTCAGACCTACTATTCCCACTACAACTAACCAGAATTCAGAAAATGTTGGTTTCTATGTGTGGGATCAGGGATATAACTTACTATTCCAATTTTACATTCTGCAGCACACATAAAAGAGGAAACGTCCCTTCCTGCACAAAAACAGTCCTGCCGGGAACACAGGCACCCTTGCACTATAGTACAAGGGTGCCTGCATTGGCGCTAGGCAGCACTCAGGGACCAGAGCAGGAAGAGAGCAGGCATGTATCATATCTTAGTAGATATGACACATTCCTCCCCTCTCCTTGTCCCACAGTGCAGCAGGTTGTCTTGCTGCATTGTGTTGCATGACTTTTTCATAAATCTGGGCCTAAGTTACATTAGTGAAAGTGGTGAATTCTTGAGGAGAGGGGAGAGGTAACACAATAGCCACATTGGGGAAAGTATTGGACTCTGAAAGGGTCAGATTTACAATTCCAACTCCAGATGTAGCCACATTGAGGAAAGTGTTGGACTTTGGAGGGGTCAGCATTACTGACCCCACTTAAAACTAAGCAATATTGGAGAATGTGTTGGATTCTGTTCCGGGGGCATAATGTTCCATTCCCACTCCAGAGTTCGCCATTTATGAAAAGTGGTGGATTCTGGAGGAGTCAAATGTACTATTCACTCACAAAACTTTGCCACATTGGGGAAAGTTTTGTATTTGGTGGGTCAAATTTACTATTCCAACTCCAGATTTAGCCACACTGGGGAAAGAGTTCAATTCTGGGGATGGAGTGGAGGATATACCTTACTGTTCCTCTCCAAACATAGCCATATTGGAAAAAAATGTTGGACTGTGAAGCAGTGAAATTTACCATTCCCACTCCAAACTTCACCACACTAAGGATAGTGTTGGACTCTGTGAGGGCGTATAATTTACTAATCTCACTCAAAAGTAAGCGAGAGTGTTGGACACTGGAGGAGTCAGATTTACTATTCCTGCTCCGAACTTTGCCTCATTGGGTAAAGAGCTGAATTCTGGAATATTGATATTGCAAAGATTTTATTTATAAATAAACATTTTTATAATCATGAAGAACACAGAAATGAAACATTTTAAATCAAACATTCACATGAAATAAACTAAAAAGTAAACAATTATAAAATGCTTATATTTAAAAAAATTACCTGCTTTTCTAAAACACTGCGTACCTAAAGCCCCTATAAAATCCAACAAGCCAAGAAATAAATACCATATTTAATTTGTGGTTATTTTAAAACTTATAATAAATCAAAAAAACAAATAATTTAAAAAATAAACAATTAATCAGCATTAAAAAAAGTAAAAAATTATAACACATACTGCATTAAACTACCACTCTAAAAATATGAACTAAATCAATACACCCAAATAATGTTAGACAATACAAAAATTATATTGTAAGATAATCTCTAAAAAATATAAAATACAACTAATAAATTTAAATGAAATAAAAAAATTAAACAAGAACTTAAAAACATGTCAGGATCACTCAGCCCCCCAATAAGAAAGGGTTCTCAGTGAGTTTAATCAGCCTTGGAACCTCCACAAACACTAGGATAGGTCATTACTGGAGTAGGTACTGGGCGAAGAGAAAACCAAAGATGGCCGCCAAGAAGTGCTCTAACGAACAGCATGCTAGTGGTTATTCAACTCAGAGCAATTTGGAATGTCCAGGTGAAGCGGCCGCATTAGCGCGCACTTCACCCGAAGAGTTCCAGCAGTAGAATGTTCCTGTAGTTTTGGCGCCAAAGTTAGTCAGGGAAAAAATTAATCGTTGCGCATTTCTTCGACGCTTACCTTCGTCGCGTCTCGTTGGCAGCCAGAGGGTCCAGTGTCTTCTGAGGCGCAAAGTCAGTAAGCTGGTACTCTGTTGTTGGGAGTTAAGGGCATGCGTGCTGGGAGACAAAGCAGTTTAATCGTTTCTTCAGTAGTGCATGGGCATTGAGGTAATTCAAGCATACCACGCCTTTTGAGAATAGTATTTCGTGAATTGAGGGAGAGTCAGCACAAGTCGTGTAACTGTTTTGGGCACTCGAGAATATTATCGTAGTTTTCCTGTTCTTAAAGATTCTTGGAGTGTTTCAGTTTGTGCGGCAACTAGACAGACAGATACCTCACTTGTATATACATAGTTGGAGTAGTATTAAGAAGGTGAAGAAAGTTGAAAATAAAAGTTAATTCTACATAAGAATACATTTAGGGAAATATAAATAGAGAGTTATACTTACCAGACACCAAGTAGAAATCAGCATCTGTACAGGAATAGGTGAGGACATCTAAAAGAGAAGAAAAGACAAGAGAAGTGTTAGAGGAAAAAAAGACTGGGTTGTATAATAGTAACATTGTTATTTGCATGCAGTTACAGAAAGCAAGAAAATAACCATCACACGAAGAGAGGCATAGGTCACAAGATATCTGGGTAGGTAACTCTTAGAAGAAAATATAGATTACATACCAAGTAGTAGTAGTTGTTTAATGTATGTCATTTCTTGCAGTTCTGCTTCCAATAAACTAAAAAACGCAAGAAAAGAACACGCAAGAAGATTGAAATTTCTGAGGAAGTACCAGAGTGAACACATTTTGTGACTGTCTTTTCTCTGTCCCATCCCCTTTCCCCCAGTGGGTTCTGCAGTGATTCACAAGATAAATTACGTGTTTACTGGGAAACTGTTGTGGGGCGTTGGGAACAGGCGTCGTTCTGCTCCTGTGCATATTAGTGGATTGCACCTTGACAGAGTGAAGTGCTCATGTGGTATTTGCACCTGAGAAGAATGGCGGACGGTTTTGATGTAAAGAAATTAGGAGAACTTCTGGAAGGAATACAGAAAGAATTAATAGCGGTTAGAGAAGAAAATAGGGGACTTAGACAAGATATAATTACATCTCGGAGAGAGACTGCTGATTTAACAATAAAAATGAATAGTTTAGTATCTGAGTCTAGCTTTAAAATCTCAGCTTCACATGAGGAATATTCTAGTGATCCCACAGCTCCTCTACCCAAGGTTACTACGCAGGTTATACATTCACTGTCTCCAGTGATACCTTTGGCCCCCCTTTAGCGGTTTAACGGAGACCCCCAGAAGGCACAAGTCTTTTTGACACAATGCACTTTACATTTTATGTGCCGTCCTGCGGTTTTCCCAGATGCGCAGTCGCGAGTGGCTTTCATACTCTCATATTTGTGTGGGGATGCAGCGTCTTGGTCCATGCCATTAGTGACCTGAAATGATCCCATTTTATATGATATAGATGACTTCAAAAAAGAGTTTCTCAGAATTTTTGACAGATGAAAGGCATCGCAAGCAACGGATAATGAACTGTTGGAGATTAGACAGGGCAACCGAGATCTGATTGCATATCTGGCCCAGTTCAATAAATTAGTTGTGGAAACAGAGTGGCCAGAGAATAAGCGAGCAGCGGCGTTCTATCGCGGATTAAAAGAAGAATTAAATGATGCCTTGGCCCAGGTACCCAACAGACCCACAGAGATCTCAGCATTAATAGATTTAGTTCTTGAAATTGACTTTCGACAGAATGAAAGAAGAGGAGAGAAAAGAAGAGATTTCCGACCAAGTATACCCAGATTTGATCGGGCGAGAACAGAAAGTACAAAAGGAAATGATTCCCAGCATGGTGTAGAACCCATGCAAATTGGTACTATACGAGGACCACTATCTAAAGAAGAAAAGGAAAGGCGAAGAGCTAACAAGCAATGCCATTATTGTGGTAGTGGTGGCCATATCGTTCATAATTGTCAGAAGAAACCAAAGCAGACACCGTCGGAAAACGCTCAGCGCCATCAGTAAATGGAGTTGGACTGGTGGTTGCAGAATTAGAATCAACTCCAAAAGATCACTCGTTGGCCAATACCCTGCAGTCCTCTTCCCCACATCTCATAATGTTGATGACCCTCCAGTTCAGAGAGACCACATTGAAACAGATAACGGTTCTGGTGGATTCGGGAGCTACGGGCAATTTTTGTGACCTAGGGTTTGCCGAGAAAATTGGATTGAAGGTAATAAGAAAAGAAAAAAGTGAAGCAGTACAAGCTGTGGACGGGACTAATCTTTCATCGGGGCCCATTGTGAGCCATACAGAACCACTGGAATTGGAATCTGTGGAAGGACATCGTGAAACCTTACAATTTAATTTAATTGATGCTCCACAGTTTCAATTGATATTGGGTTTGCCTTGGCTTACAGAGCATAATCCGACCATCGATTGGAGTGCTCGATCAATTGTACTGGATTCAGCATATTGCCAGGAGAATTGTTACAAGGATAATCAAAAAGACCACATGAAGACACAAGCATCTCATTTATGTGAAGGAGGAGCAACAATCTGTGTTATCCAAACCACAGAACTGCCTTCAGTATATGCAGAGTATCAAGATGCTTTTAGCGAATCAGAGGCAGAGAAACTTCCGCCACATAGGAGTTTGATTGTAAAATCGAGTTGGAACCTGGTCCTAATCTCCCTGCAACAGAATATACGCCCTAACTGAGAAAGAAGACAAACATTTGAAAGAGTACGTACAGAAATACCTTAGTAATGGATTCATCAGACCCTCACAATCCCCGGTGTCATCGCCTCTTTTTTTCATTCCTATGGAGGGATGGCGAGTTAAGAACTTGCATTGATTATAGGGCGATAAATTGTATAACCATCAAGAACCGTTACCCATTGCCCTTAATCTCGATACTCTTGGATCAAGTAAAAAAGCACAGATTTATACCAAACTAGATCTGAGAGGGGCATATCACCTTGTTCGAGTTAAGGAAGGAGATGAATGGAAGACGGCTGCTCAGAACCAAGCATGGGCTTTTTGAATAAGCCTATGGGCTTTGTAATGCACCAGCTGCGTTTCAACATTTCATAAATGATGTATTGAAGGAATGCGTGCTGGGAGACAGAGCAGTTTAATCGCTTTAGTAGTGCATGGGCATTGAGATAATTCAAGCATACCACGCACTTTGAGAATAGTGTTTCGTGGAATTGAGGGAGAGTCAGCACAAGTCGTGTAACTGTTTTGGGCCATCGAGAATATTATCGTAGTTTTCCTGTTCTTTAAGATTCTTGGAGTGTTTCAGTTTTTGCGGCAACTAGGCAGACAGATACCTCACTTATATATACATAGTTGGAGTAGTATTAAGAAGGTGAAGAAAGTTGAAAATAAAAGTTAATTCTACATAAGAATAAATTTAGGAAAATATAAGAAGAGAGTTATACTTACCAGACACCAAGTAGAAATCAGCATCTGTACAGGTATAGGTGAGAACATCTAAAAGAGAAGAAAAGACAAGAGAAGTGTTAGAGGAAAAAAGACTGGGTTGTATAATAGTAACATTGTTATTTGCATGCAGTTACAGAAAGCAAGAAAATAACCATCACACGAAGAGAGGCTTAGGTCACAAGATATCTGGGTAGGTAACTCTTAGAAGAAAATATAGATTACATACCAAGTAGTAGTAGTTGTTTAATGTATGTCATTTCTTGCAGTTCTGCTTCCAATAAACTAAAAACGCAAGAAAAGAACACGCAAGAAGATTGAAATTTCTGAGGAAGTACCAGAGTGAACACATTTTGTGACTGTCTTTTTCTCTGTCCCATCCCCTTTCCCCCAGTGGGTTCTGCAGTGATTCACAAGATAAATTACGTGTTTACTGGGAAACTGTTGTGGGGCGTTGGGAACAGGCGTCGCTCTGCTCCTGTGCATATTAGTGGATTGCACCTTGACAGAGTGAAGTGCTCATGTGGTATTTGCACCTGAGAAGAATGGCGGACGGTTTTGATGTAAAGAAATTAGGAGAACTTCTGGAAGGAATACAGAAAGAATTAATAGCGGTTAGAGAAGAAAATAGGGGACTTAGACAAGATATAATTACATTCTCGGAGAGAGACTGCTGATTTAACAATAAAAATGAATAGTTTAGTATCTGAGTCTAGCTTTAAAATCTCAGCTTCACATGAGGAATATTCTAGTGATCCCACAGCTCCTCTACCCAAGGTTACTACGCAGGTTATACATTCACTGTCTCCAGTGATACCTTTGGCCCCCTTTAGCGGTTTAACGGAGACCCCCAGAAGGCACAAGTCTTTTTGACACAATGCACTTTACATTTTATGTGCCGTCCTGCGGTTTTCCCAGATGCGCAGTCGCGAGTGGCTTTCATACTCTCATATTTGTGTGGGGATGCAGCGTCTTGGTCCATGCCATTAGTGACCCGAAATGATCCCATTTTATATGATATAGATGACTTCAAAAAGAGTTTCTCAGAATTTTTGACAGATGAAAGGCATCGCAAGCAACGGATAATGAACTGTTGGAGATTAGACAGGGCAACCGAGATCTGATTGCATATCTGGCCCAGTTCAATAAATTAGTTGTGGAAACAGAGTGGCCAGAGAATAAGCGAGCAGCGGCGTTCTATCGCGGATTAAAAGAAGAATTAAAAGATGCCTTGGCCCAGGTACCCAACAGACCCACAGAGATCTCAGCATTAATAGATTTAGTTCTTGAAATTGACTTTCGACAGAATGAAAGAAGAGGAGAGAAAAGAAGAGATTTCCGACCAAGTATACCCAGATTTGATCGGGCGAGAACAGAAAGTACAAAAGGAAATGATTCCCAGCATGGTGTAGAACCCATGCAAATTGGTACTATACGAGGACCACTATCTAAAGAAGAAAAGGAAAGGCGAAGAGCTAACAAGCAATGCCATTATTGTGGTAGTGGTGGCCATTTCGCTCATAATTGTCAGAAGAAACCAAAGCAGACACCGTCGGAAAACGCTCAGCGCCATCAGTAAATGGAGTTGGACTGGTGGTTGCAGAATTAGAATCAACTCCAAAAGATCACTCGCTGGCCAATACCCTGCAGTCCTCTTCCCCACATCTCATAATGTTGATGACCCTCCAGTTCAGAGAGACCACATTGAAACAGATAACGGTTCTGGTGGATTCGGGAGCTACGGGCAATTTTTGTGACCTAGGGTTTGCCGAGAAAATTGGATTGAAGGTAATAAGAAAAGAAAAAGTGAAGCAGTACAAGCTGTGGACGGGACTAATCTTTCATCGGGGCCCATTGTGAGCCATACAGAACCACTGGAATTGGAATCTGTGGAAGGACATCGTGAAACCTTACAATTTAATTTAATTGATGCTCCACAGTTTCAATTGATATTGGGTTTGCTTTGGCTTACAGAGCATAATCCGACCATCGATTGGAGTGCTCGATCAATTGTACTGGATTCAGCATATTGCCAGGAGAATTGTTACAAGGATAATCAAAAGACCACATGAAGACACAAGCATCTCATTTATGTGAAGGAGGAGCAACAATCTGTGTTATCCAAACCACAGAACTGCCTTCAGTATATGCAGAGTATCAAGATGCTTTTAGCGAATCAGAGGCAGAGAAACTTCCGCCACATAGGGAGTTTGATTGTAAAATCGAGTTGGAACCTGGTCCTAATCTCCCCTGCAACAGAATATACGCCCTAACTGAGAAAGAAGACAAACATTTGAAAGAGTACGTACAGAAATACCTTAGTAATGGATTCATCAGACCCTCACAATCCCCGGTGTCATCGCCTCTTTTTTTCATTCCTACGGAGGGATGGCGAGTTAAGAACTTGCATTGATTATAGGGCGATAAATTGTATAACCATCAAGAACCATTACCCATTGCCCTTAATCTCGATACTCTTGGATCAAGTAAAAAAGCACAGATTTATACCAAACTAGATCTGAGAGGGGCATATCACCTTGTTCGAGTTAAGGAAGGAGATGAATGGAAGACGGCGTTCAGAACCAAGCATGGGCTTTTTGAATAAGCCTATGGGCTTTGTAATGCACCAGCTGCGTTTCAACATTTCATAAATGATGTATTGAAGGAATGCGTGCTGGGAGACAGAGCAGTTTAATCGTTTCTTTAGTAGTGCATGGGCATTGAGATAATTCAAGCATACCACGCACTTTGAGAATAGTGTTTCGTGAATTGAGGGAGAGTCAGCACAAGTCGTGTAACTGTTTTGGGCCATCGAGAATATTATCGTAGTTTTCCTGTTCTTTAAGATTCTTGGAGTGTTTCAGTTTTTATGGCAACTAGGCAGACAGATACCTCACTTATATATACATAGTTGGAGTAGTATTAAGAAGGTGAAGAAAGTTGAAAATAAAAGTTAATTCTACATAAGAATAAATTTAGGAAAATATAAGAAGAGAGTTATACTTACCAGACACCAAGTAGAAATCAGCATCTGTACAGGAATAGGTGAGGACATCTAAAAGAGAAGAAAAGACAAGAGAAGTGTTAGAGGAAAAAAGACTGGGTTGTATAATAGTAACATTGTTATTTGCATGCAGTTACAGAAAGCAAGAAAATAACCATCACACGAAGAGAGGCATAGGTCACAAGATATCTGGGTAGGTAACTCTTAGAAGAAAATATAGATTACATACCAAGTAGTAGTAGTTGTTTAATGTATGTCATTTCTTGCAGTTCTGCTTCCAATACACTAAAAACGCAAGAAAAGAACATGCAAGAAGACTGAAATTTCTGAGGAAGTACCAGAGTGAACACATTTTGTGACTGTCTCTTCTCTGTCCCATCCCCTTTCCCCCCAGTGGGTTCCGCAGTGATTCACGAGATAAATTACGTGTTTACTGGGAAACTGTTGTGGGGCGTTGGGAACAGGCGTCGTTCTGCTCCTGTGCATATTAGTGGATTGCACCTTGACAGAGTGAAGTGCCCACGTGGTATTTGTACCTGAGCAGATTGGCAGACGGTTTTGATGTAAAGAAATTAGGAGAAGTTCTAGAAGGAATACAGAAAGAATTAATAGCGGTTAGAGAAGAAAATAGGGGACTTAGACAAGATATAATTACATCTCAGAGAGAGACTGCTGATTTAACAATAAAAATGAATAGTTTAGTATCTGAGTCTAGCTTTAAAATTTCAGCTACACATGAGGAATATTCTAGTGATCCCACAGCTCCTCTACCCAAGGTTACTACGCAGGTTATACATTCACTGTCTCCAGTGATACCTTTGGCCCCCCTGAGCGGTTTAACGGAGACCCCCAGAAGGCACAAGTGTTTTTGACACAATGCACTTTACATTTTATGTGCCGTCCTGTGGTTTTCCCAGACGCGCAGTCGCGAGTGGCTTTCATACTCTCATATTTGTGTGGGGATGCAGCGTCATGGTCCATGCCATTAGTGACCCGAAATGATCCCATTTTATATGATATAGATGACTTCAAAAAAGAGTTTCTCAGAATTTTTGACAGACGAAAGGCATCGCAAGCAACGGATAATGAACTGTTGGAGATTAGACAGGGCAACCGAGATCTAATTGCATATCTGGCCCAGTTCAATAAATTAGTTGAGGAAACAGAGTGGCCAGAGAATAAGCAAGCAGCGATGTTCTATCGCGGATTAAAGGACGAATTAAAAGATGCCTTGGCCCAGGTACCCAACAGACCCACAGAGATCTCAGCATTGATAGATTTAGTTCTTGAAATTGAGAATTGAGAATGAAGGAAGAGGAGAGAAAATATGAGATTCCGACCAGGTATACTCAGATTTGTTCGAGCGAGAACAGAAAGTACAAAAGGAAATGATTCCCTGCATGGTGTAGAACCCATGCAAATTGGTACTATACGAGGACCACTATCTAAAGAAGAAAAGGAAAGGGGAAGAGTTAACAAGCAATGCCTTTATTGTGGTAGTGGTGGCCATTTCGTTCGTAATTGTCCGAAGAAACCAAAGCAGACACCGTCGGAAAACGCTCAGCACCATCAGTAAATGGAGTTTGACTGGTGGTTGCAAAATTAGAATCAACTCCAAAAGATCACTCGTTGGCCAATACCCTGCAGTCCTCTTCCCCACATCTCGTAATGTTGATGACCCTCCAGTTCAGAGAGACCACATTGAAAGAAATAACGGTTATGGTGGATTCGGAAGCTACAGGCAATTTTTGTGACCTAGGGTTTGCCGAGAAAATTGGATTGAAGGCAATAAGAAAAGAAAAAAGTGAAGCAGTACGAGCTGTGGACGGGACGTATCTTTCATCGGGGCCCATTGTGAGCCATACAGAACCACTGGAATTGGAATCTGTGGAAGGACATCGTGAAACCTTACAATTTAATTTAATTGATGCTCCACAGTTTCAATTGATATTGGGTTTGCCTTGGCTTACAGAGCATAATCGGACCATCGATTGGAGTGCTCGATCATTCGTACTGGATTCAGCATATTGCCAGGAGAATTGTTACAAGGATAATCAAAAAGACCACATGAAGACACCAGCATCTCATTTATGTGAAGGAGGAGCAACAATCTGTGTCATCCAAACCACATAACTGCCTTCAGTATATGCAGAGTATCAAGATGTTTTTAGCGAATCAGAGGCAGAGAAAGTTCCTCCACATAGGGAGTTTAATTGTAAAATCGAGTTGGAACCTGGTTCTAATCTCCCCTGCAACAGAATATACGCCCTAACTGAGAAAGAAGACAAACATTTGAAAGAGTACATACAGAAATACCTTAGTAATGGATTCATCAGACCCTCACAATCCCCGGTGTCATCGCCGCTTTTTTTCATTCCTAAGAAGGATGGCGATTTAAGAACTTGCATTGATTATAGGGCGATAAATCGTATAACCATCAAGAACCGTTACCGATTGCCCTTAATCTTGGTACTCTTGGATCAAGTAAAAGAAGCACAGATTTATACCAAACTAGATCTGAGAGGGGCGTATCACCTTGTTCGAGTTAAGGAAGGAGATGAATGGAAGACGGCGTTCAGAACCAAGCATGGGCTTTTTGAATATTAAGTGATGCCCTATGGGCTTTGTAATGCACCAGCTGCATTGCAACATTTCATCAATAATGTATTGAAGGAATTTGTCAATCAAAGTGCAATAGTTTATGTCAATGACATATTGATATATTCCAATTCAGTGGAGGAGCATGAAGAACATGTGAAAGGGGTTCTACAGAAATTGCGAGAAAACAGCTTATTCGTCAAGTTGGAAAAATGAGCCTTTCCTGTATCCACAGTAGAATTCTTAGGATTTGTGCTATTGCCAAATGGAATCACCATGGATGAAAATAAGATCAAGGCAGTTACTGAGTGGAAATCTCCAAGAACGGTAAAGGAAGTCCAAAGTTTCATAGGCTTTGCCAACTTCTATCGGAGGTTTATCCAAGATTTCTCTAAAAATGTAATTCCCTTAACAAGGTTACTAAAGAAAGGGGTCAGTTTCCATTGGTCCAATGAAGCAGAGGAGGCCTTTACGAAATTGAAGAAGGACTTTACCACCGCTCCGATTTTGCTGCATCCAGATCCTTCAGAGCCTTTCTTTGTTGAGACCGATGCTTCTAATCTGGCTTTGGGAGGAGTTTTGTTTAAAGACACAAGACCACCGGTCAATTGCATCCAGTGGCTTTCCGTTCACGAAAACTGACCCCAGCTGAGGTCAACTATACAATAGCTGAGAAGGAGTTGTTGGCGATTAAGGACGCGTTCAAAGAGTGGAGGCATTATTTGATGGGTGCCAAACATACAGTCAATGTTTATACCGACCATCGGATCCTGAAATGTTTAAAGTCTGCCAGAACACTGTCGCCAAGGCAACTTCGCTAGTCCTTGTATTTCGTAGACTATGACTTCGTCATCACATATAGGCCAGGAGCTCAGAATGGTAAGGCAGATGCCTTATCCAAATTGGGTACTGAAGGTGGGCTGGCAGAGATCAAGAACCAAAAGATCATAGCAGAAAGGAAAGTAATTGGAGCAATGCTGAAGGAATCCATGGAAGAAGCAGAACGATTTTCGATGAAACTGGAAGAAATGGAAGAGTGGGCAAAACAAGATCCCAGACGGGAAATTCGTGGAAATTTGCCATATCATGCTGGTACTCTCTATCTGCCTACTACAGAGCTGCAGCAGAAGGCCTTAAAGGAATGTCATGATAACATCTTGGCAGGTCATAAAGGAGTATTGAAAACAGAAGACCTTGTAAAACGTCGTTTTTGGTGGCCAAACAAGAGCAGGGATATTCGTCAGTATGTAGCCACTTGCGAAGTTTGTGCGAGGGGAAAGCCTGAGAGACAAGCTCCAAAGGGCCTATTGCAACCCTTGCCCACTCCACCATACCAATGGCATACAGTAACACTAGATCTAATAGTGGAATTACCATCTAGTGAAGGTTTTGATACAATATTAGTTTGTGTGGATGCATTTACTAAGATGGCCCATTTTGTTCCTCTAAAGGGGGTACCAACAGCGAGAAAATTAGCACACACGTTTAGCTAGACCATAGTACGGGTTCATGGGATTCCAAATGTGCTAGTTTCTGATCGTGGCTCTCAATTTCTATCTCATTTCTGGAGAGCTTTCACAAAGAATTTGAACATTGAGACTAGGTACACCACCAGTTATCACCCAGAATCTGATGTCCAAACCGAGAGAATGAACCTGGAGCTTGAACAGTATCTCAGATTATGTCTATTAGATCATGAGGGAGATTGGCCAGAGTACCTTTAGGCTGAGAGTTTGAACATAACAATGCAAAAAATGTATCCACAGGTTTCTCTCCATTCTATTCGAATACAGGAAGACATCTAAATCTATCCATAAACTTTCAAGAAGTTGGGGTCCCTGCAGGAAAATATCTAGTAGAACACATGACTAGAGTGCACAGTTTAGCAATTGAGAATCTAAATAGAGCTAAGGAAAGTATTACGCAGGCAGAAAAAAAAAGAAAGGAACCCGATCTTCAGGTTGGAGATAGGGTGTGGTTAAGCACCAAGAATCTCAAGCGTAAGGGAAACAGAACGTTGCAGCCAAGATTTGTAGGCCCTTATGATATTGAAAGGAAGTTGAGCGCTTTGACTTACCAATTAAAGCTACCAAAGAGCTTAAAGATACACCCAGTATTTCATGTTTCACTATTAAAAAAGGCATCAAGCGAAGTGAGAATAGTTAAGCCCCCAAAACCAATTCAAACTGTGAGAGGAGAGGAATTTGAGGTGAAACAAATACTGGATTAAAAAAAGACTAGGGGTCAAGCTTATTACCTGTTAGACTGGAAGGGTTATGGTCCTGAAGAAAGCTTGTGGGAGTTGTCTTCAGAAGTACATGCTCCTCGTTTAGTTAGGGACTTTCACAGACAATTTCCAGAGAAGCCCAAGCCGAAGGGATCCACTTTGCGGGAGGGTACTGTCAGGATCACTCAGCCCCCCAATAAGAAAGGGTTCTCAGTGAGTTTAATCAGCCTTGGAACCTCCACAAACACTAGGATAGGTCATTACTGGAGTAGGTACTGGGCGAAGAGAAAACCAAAGATGGCTGCCAAGAAGTGATCTATCGAGCAGCATGCTAGTGGTTATTCCACTCAGAGCAATTTGGAATGTCCAGGTGAAGCGCCCACATTAGCGCGCACTTCACCTGAAGAGTTTCAGCAGTAGGACATTCCTGTAGTTTCGGCGCAAAAGTTAGTCAGGGAAAAAATACTCGTCGCGCATTTCTTTGACGCTTACCTTCGTTGCGACTGGTTGGCAGCCAGAGGGTCCAGTGTCTTCTGAGGCGCAAAGTCAGTAAGCTGGTATTCTGTTGTTGGGAGTTACGGGCGTGCGTGCTGGGAGACAGAGCAGTTTAATTGTTTCTTCAGTAGCGCATGGGCATTGAGATAATTCAAGCATACCACGCCCTTTGAGAATAGTGTTTCGTGAATTGAGGGAGAGTCAGCACATGTCGTGTAACTGTTTTGGGCACTCGAGAATATTATCGTTGTTTTCCTGTTCTTTAAGATTCTCGGAGTGTTTCAGTTTGTGCGACAACTAGGCAGACAGAACCCTCACTTGTATATACATAGTTGGAGTAGTATTAAGAATGTGAAGAAAGTTGAAAATAAAAGTTAATTCTACATAAGAATAAATTTAGGAAAATATAAGAAGAGAGTTATACTTACCAGACACCAAGTAGAAATCAGCATCTGTACAGGAATAGGTGAGGACATCTAAAAGAGAAAAAAAGACAAGAGAAGTGTTAGAGGAAAAAAGACTGGGTTGTATAATAGTAACATTATTATTTGCATGCAGTTACAGAAAGCAAGAAAATAACCATCACACAAAGAGAGGCATAGGTCACAAGATATCCAGGTAGGTAACTCTTAGAAGAAAATATAGATTACATACCAAGTAGTAGTAGTTGTTTAATGTATGTCATTTCTTGCAGTTCTGCTTCCAATATACTAAAAACGCAAGAAAAGAACACGCAAGAAGATTGAAATTTCTGAGGAAGTACCAGAGTGAACACATTTTGTGACTGTCTCTTCTCTGTCCCATCCCCTTTCCCCCCAGTGGGTTCCGCAGTGATTCACGAGATAAATTACGTGTTTACTGGGAAAATGTTGTGGGGCGTTGGGAACAGGCGTCGTTCTGCTCCTGTGCATATTAGTGGATTGCACCTTGTCAAAACAGCACCCACCTCATAGCACTATAAAACCCAGCAACATGAATGAATTTATTTGTATACGTTATAAAATAAACAAATAAATATATTAAATATAAAAAAGTGAAAAAACAACTCAAAATTTAAAGCTAGCATTATCCTACTTTTGAAACAAATCAAATTTCAACATTATGAACAAAAAAATAAAAATTAAACTAAGGACAACAATATGAAAGTTATAGATATTCTTATCTTTAATACTATATAATATGATAAAAACTGATATACTTACTGGCGAATTTCTATTGCTCAATATGCTTGTACCCACAATATTATGACTTTGATTAGAAGTACTCTCGATATTGTGCCATCAATATTAAGGATGCCCATTACATAGAGGACAGAATGAGTCATATAAACTTCTCAGGATGTCTTTGAGTTGTGCAAAACTTTTATTAGAAAGATGGTTGTTGCAGACTTCAAAGAGTCAGTTTACAAAGGATTGGTCACATTTTGTTAGATTGTTCAGATATGAATTGTTATTTTGCTTAATATTTAATTACCATAGTGGGTAGAAGAACTAAATAAATGGTACTCGAGTAAGGTTATTCAAATGAATTTGACTTCTCTTGTTTCAAAATAAATGCCTTTTGGAGCTATGTTAAAAAGAGAATATTCATTTTGCAATTACCAAGTTATTAAATGCAGATTTTTTTCTTAGATTCTGATGTAATGTAGTTTTTACTGCTGTATAAGACAAATATAGTTTTTTAGTTGTCCAATGAATTTTATTTTAGAAAATAGGTGGTGAGGGGAGGTGCTGTGCTCCAGTTTGAATTATTTTGGCCCTCCTGATTATCGCTCTTCCGTCATGCCCTCTCCAACATGGCGGGCTATTTGAGGTCGGGCAGTGCATCCAGAGGCAAGCCCATCTGACAGCATCTGCATCTGGACAGCCCTAGGGACCATAACCGTGGTTCTCTGGGACTCGAAGATAGAAGTTATTCAGGACAAGCAATAATATGGACATAACCAAGGGAGAGGTAGGTTGCAAACATTATTGTTTCTCGGTTACACAGGAGAACCTTAATATTATAAAGGCAAGCTCAACAAAAATTGAAGGTTCATTAATAAGATTGTTTTATATGAATTGTAGATCAATGGTAAAACACAAATTAAATATTTTTTATTTTATTACCAACTACAAGTCAGAGGTTTTATTTTTAAATAAGACCTGGCGAAAGGAATCAGCCCTGACATTATTCTAGCTTTCCCTCAGGATTGTGTCATAGGGCCTTATTTAAATGTTGGCAGACAGGTTACTCCAGCACAACGGTGATGGATATCCCGTCCACCGAAATAAAAATCCCATAGGAAATAATGGGATTTATATTTCACCGGACAGGGTATCCGTCACCGTTGTGACGGAGTAACTTGTCTGCCAACATCTAAATCAGGCCCATAGTCTGGCAAGATTGGGCGGATCAAAGAAGAGGCGGGCTGGCTATTATTTTTAGGGTAAGGGTAAACTGCTCTGCTTCAAATTTAAATATCCCTTGATGCAAAGCATTGTTTTTCCCACATGAACCAGACAAAGAGTTCTCCTTTTAAGATGCATCAATTTAATGACCACCTTGAATAATTTCTAATTTTATAAATTGATTGGATGACAGTATTACTCCATTAGTATTAAACTACTCACAGTTTACTGTATTAGAGAACCTTAATTTGCACTTTGATATTGTGCAGCTGTGAAAACTCCAATTGGAGACCTGGAAAGTTTACAACTTTCACAACAAGTGCTCTGCTCCATTCGTGTTGTGGGCCAAATCCTAGACCTCTTTTTTTAGAATATGGATAATTTGGAGATTATGAATTCAATTCCTTTGATTTGGTTAGATAATGTAGGTATTCCCATGACAGTGACTGTTGTGAGGTGTGAGGAGGACCTGCCCCCCGCTTTGTTGGCCTAGACCCCTTTTGTCAATTTTTGGACCTACTTTGGTTAAAAATGTAGGAAAGTCCAATAAGGAAGTAGACAGCTGGATTGTAGGGGTTTTTGATAATTTTTTTCATTAACCAAGCGGTCGTCACCTAAACTGAAGACTTCAGCTGGTTGGTTTAATGATGAATTAGCCACCATAATGAAAAAGTGTAAACTCTTAGAATGACTATGGTGGAACGCCATTAATTCTGCATGTAAATTGAAGTATGCAGCAGCCTTAAAAGCTTATCATCAATCAATTAGGCAAACCTACAAAGAGAATTATGCAGATAAAACCCAGAATGCTGCCAACTCTTCAAGCGAGATTTACTCTATGATTACATTTCTAACTACGCTCTCATCAATTTCCCCTGTTGTTACACCCTCATTTGAGAGGTGTAATGAGTTTGCTACTTTCCTTCTTTGAAAAAGTCAGTAAGATGTATGTTACTTTTCCAGCTAAGGTAAGAAACTGTCCCCAGAATAGCATCTGGTCAATTAAATTGGACCACTTGCCTTTTGAAATGTGATCCTATTCAACAGAAGGAAATGTCAGGTCTTTGTAACTCTATTAAATCAGGGTCACCATTGGACCCTACTTCACCAAGCATTCTGGAGCATGGGACTGCAGTCATGTATCCAGTTTTGTGTGAACTTATGAAATTATTTATTACTACTGGTTGTGTACCTCAGATCTGGAAACATGTGATGGTCACCATTGTCAAAAAATCTATGTTAAGTCCTTTAAAGCCCGAGAATTACTGTCCAAATTGCTTAATACTGCTTTCTACTGGTTTCCAGGTATTCCATAATCTAACCCCAATATTGGCGGAGTTCTTGTAATCTTTAAAACATGTGTAAAAGAAACTGCATCTGATTCCATGCATCTGGGACATGTCAAGGGTTTTGTGTCTGAAACTGTATGTAGTTTTCTGGAGGTAAGATGAGTACTATGTATGCAATTAAAGTGTCTATATTTAAGAGTTTCTTGACACCTTCTAGGGATATCTGAAAATGTGTTCCCCTTCAGTATTGTACAATCCTACCCTTATGTCTGGTTCTAATTTCACCTTTAACTCATTTAAGTTGGATTTGGTCATTTGTATGATAGCCATGTAAAACCATGTTTTGAGTCTCCTTCCTTGCCACATTGTATATAGCAATTTTAATACTTAATGTGTTTTTGTATCTGTCTCTACTTCCTCCCATTCTCTCTGGATGTGTTTTCCAGAGAAAGTGTCCTCAAATGACCATTGTTATCAATAAGGACTTGCAGAGGTCTAACAGTATCTGATTCATAGCAGTCCCAAACTATTGTTAATCAAATGTTTTCCCAAGATGGCATTTGTGCTGCTGTATAACAACCCTCCGTGCTGGGGATTCTAGCCAGGGGCAGGGCACACATTCTTATCATTCATATTTCATGCATGTTCTTCTCTAGCTTTTTAAAGCCATGTCCATTAGTTCAGACATTTTCTTATCTGTCAGTTGCCTGATCAGTAAGGGGCAGGTTAGCCAGCCTTCCTGCATTTGTGCTTGTGTAAGCTCAGCTTTGTCCTCTTGCTGTGTTTCTATCCTCCTGGCCATCCATTGTAACTGTGAAGCCAGGTAATACAATTTGAAGTTGTGGACTACAAACTCTTCCCCTTCTTTTGGTATTTTTCAGCTTGAGTAGTTCTGATAGAAACCTAACTGCCTAAAATAGAACTGGGTATCCAGTCTGGTACCATGCTCAAATAATTTAGCAGCCAGATAAGCATGACTATTTGAGTTAGAGCTATTCGGCCCATGACTGAAAGCGGGAGAGTTTGCCAATTGTCGGTGCATTTTTTCAAAATCCAATAATGCTTTAACAAGGTTCCTGTCTCTGAAGTTGGCTTCTGCATAGTATATTTCAACTCCCTAGTATTAGAAAGATCTCAGTTGCCAAGTAATGCCCTGACGACTCAGTGCTGTTGGTGCTATAATGTTTCTTGGTGTGTTCGCAAAAACACATGTTTTGGTGCACTTTAATTTTAGAACAGATTTGTGCCCGAATTCTGTCAATGTTTGAATTATGATGTCTAGGCATGTAGTGCCTTCTTTAAAAAAGATCAACAAGTCATCTGCCTACAGGGATATTATTTGAAGTTTATCTCTGAGCAGTATTCCCACTTTGTCTTTCCTAGGTTTTTAATATTTTGGCTAATGGTTCCCTGGCTGAATATCATTGGGGTTAGAGGACACAGTTGATGTGTGACCCTGCATATCTTAAATACCTCTTAGATCAATTTCCCCACTCTTACCTTAGTTGTAGGAAATGAGTATAGTATGTTGATCCAGTGTTCACCTGGGTGCCTAACCCCATGTGTTGTAGTACTGGTATTAGGTACCTCCAACTTAGTGCGTCAAAAGCCTTTTGAAGGTCTAAAAATACCACCAAAGGGTTTGCTAGGTCTTGGGGGCATCTTACAGTATTCTGATATGTATTTCTTGTGTTCATGACTGTGTTTCAGCTAGGATAAACCTGTTTTGGTCAGGATAGACTATTATCAGAAGTAGGGTATATAATTTACAATCTCTTATTTTTTTAAGGATCTTGTATTCTGTTTTTAGCATGGACTATAGTCTGTAAGCATGGACGTCATTTGAGGCTAGTTAGGGGTCACAACTGCGACCTCTAACCTGCTCCCTGCTACTCCTGGTACTTCCTTTGTAACCCCTGGCCTCAGAGGAGGCAAAGGGTTTGCCTCAAATGACATCCATATCTATAAATTGATATATCATTTCAACACTGCCCTGGTTTGGGGAGGGAAACAATCAATGCTTCCTTAGGAGTTTGAGGTTATATATCCTTTCTTTATGGCTGGCATTTACATTTGCAGGAGGCATGGCAGTAGTAAAATCTCATAGGTTTATTAATTCTTGCAGCATCTTCATGTGTGTCATGTCTTTGATTGTCTCCCTTATTTGTCTCAGTGGTGGGTAGGTATAAGTTATGTATCTTGTCCAGGCGTAGTGTGCTGAAAGTTATTGCATCTAAATAGAAATCAACATATGTCCGATTTCAGCGATCAGCTACCATATAGAGGTTAATGCAGTCTGCTAGAAGGGTGTCTTCTCACTTTTATTTCTTTGGCACATTCTGTATAGCTGGAACCTCGAAGTTGTTCTACTATTACGGCATATTTTTTTCCTTTCCAATCAGTAAGTGGGTGTGTCGTTCAGTTTCTTTGGATTCACCTCCTTCAAGTTCTCTGATTAAGTTACCTCATTTATTTAATTCTGTCTCCAGAGTTCTCCTTCCGCCTACCACTGTTTGAATAGAATGTCCCAGAATACCTACCTTAAAGACTTCCCACACCATCAGCCCGTCAGAGGCCATATCTTCATTATCATGGAAGATATTTTGTGTGTACTCCCGTAATATTGCCCTAAAAATGTGGTCCTCTATCCTTGTCCTTTGTAGTTTCCAGGTAGAATAGTCTGTTCTGTTGGATAAAAAGTGATTCATTCTCTGCAGGATGATTCCTAAAAATATTCAAAGTCTGGCTTAGCTTGATATCCTGTACAAATATTGCTGATAAAATTTTACTTGGGCCTTCCCAAAATTGTTTTAACTTTGGGCAATCGACAAACATATGTATTTCATTAGCTTCTTGCAGATTGTATCCTTTATATTTTGGGGCAGCCTCCTCTGTGGTGTCCAGTAGATTCTATATAGGGTGAAAAATGTTTTCTTCTTAGCATATTTAACACTAGTATAAAGCAAACTTAAAGATACCTGCCATAGATGTCCTAACTCCAGCCTCAGCAAGTGTCCTTCCCACATACTGTATGGCTTTGTCCATTCAGCATCCTCTGCTTTGATTAGTTACCAGTATCATATTGTAACTTCTTTCTTTGGTGTCAGATGATTATGTAGAAGTTTGTCATACCCATAGTTCTTATTATTGGTTCATTTTCTGCTTTCCGCTAAGTTTCGAGATAAAGATATTTGAAGCATGAGAGTAATCCTTCTGTTTTTTGTAAAATTGCATCCAAGCTGATCAAATCTGTCTCATCTCATCAGTCCTCAGTTTTGATCCCTGGATTATATAATGGTAAACTTTGTTTATCCATCGAACATAAAGGTGTTCCTGTGGAGTTCCATAATGGGCTAGGTGTGAGTAATACTGTGTACCTAGACGTTTTATTATTGTTATCCATGTGTTAAGGCTCACTCTGAAGACTTTGAAGCAGACTCTTTTTGTAATTTTTTGATCACCAGGTTTTTTTACTTTTACTGTGTGTGAGTCTCCCTACCTGAATCTCACCCACAATAATTCCCTGGTGATTGGACTGAGTCTGTTTACCACCAGTGTTGGCATTTTAAGATAAGGCTATTGTGGCGCAGCTAGGGTAAAGAGAATTAGGCTTGTTCCACATGAACATCCATGCACACGCGTGTGAGCTCATGTCCAGGCTGTGCGTGTGAGACTAACATCGTGCACAGCCCAGTAATTGAGCACAAGTATCCTGGTGAAGAAGTGACCCTGCCAGAGTAGATGTTGACCTAGGGTAGACCTTATAATATTAGTAGACTTACATAGATAAGTCAGTAGGGTTTGCAGAATTATCTGTAGTCTAACTGTAATATACACCTGTGGGTATCTGCCTTAAAGTGCAGTTTGGCTCCACTTCAGCCTGCGTAGTCGAGTGAGATGCCAGACTGGGACGAAACATGCCACCGAGTTTGGATATTCAGGCCCCAATAACCTATGCTCATATCTTTTGTGTCATCCAGAATTGCCATATTTCTCTGGCTCAGCTCAGAATCAAATTTGAGGTATTTTGTTCCCCTGCTGGCCCAAGTTAATTACTCTGCCCTCCAGCAGAGGGGACAAAGAGCTGCCTACAAAAATGGAGCAATTATCAGTGCTTGACCCAGTTCCTGATAATAAAGGGTGGGTAGGAAAATGTGCCTCTGCCAATTAGCTGTTATGCTACATCGGGTTTGAAACAGGCCAGGCCCAATGAACAATTGTGGATGCCCAGACATTTGGAATCGACACAGGAGGGGCTCCTCTTTGAAAAATTAGTGGGAAAGTATCTGGCAGTGATGTCAGCCTAGGGTGAACGTGAGGCACTCGGGGTTTACTCTGCATATTTTTCTTGGCTTGTCAAACTCCAGTCTGGGAAGGGGCACCCCCAACGAACCAAATGAGTATTGTGGGGGACTGCAGAAGTTGCATCAGCTCCCACCAGACAGGATTTAAAACTTTTAACCTAAAGTCTCCTGGTTCATTGAATTCATGACCCTGGGAGCGTTTTTCATAGTTTGCAAAAACACTGTTTGAGCTGCAGCTATTGCTCTGAGGCTCTTGAGTGCAGCAACCTCTACTGGTTTGTTAAATGGCTGCATTTTATGTGGTCTGAGTGCAGTAAAAGAAAGAATTAGACACATATTTCTGGGGGTTTTAATGCTTTAAAGTATATTGTTGACAATGGTATTTGGTAAATGCCTTTATTATTAATAATGATTGTTTTTATTGATTTCAGTGATATCATGATCATTGCAATTGAGGTTGTAAATTCAACAACTGTAAACTGTGACAATTCATTTTATGCAGCTTTTTCGATTCAAGTTTCCTATTCTATTTTTCTGTTGTCCATCTCTATTCCCACATGCCGAGGACCCAAATGTATTTTTTATATTTTTTTCCACATGCTCCTCATCCTCTGTGGTCTCTCTGAAGGGAACCACCTCCACTTAATGACATATTTCGATGCCATTCTGGAATTAACAAATAGGGGTCCAGATTCACAAAGGCTTAGGGCCCGATTCTGATGTGGGTTGGAAAAGCTTCCCGACCGAGGGCCTGATTCTGATGCGGTTAGGAAGGCCTCCTAACGGCATTTGCTCCTTCCAAATCGGATCGGGAACGTGTCTTCCCGACCGAGGGCCCAATTCTGATTCGGTTAGGAACAAATGTTCCCATTGAAGTCAATGGGAGTTCAACCAAATCGTATCTGGAAGCATCCGGATGCATCCTACTCCGCCGGTCGGACTTTCCCGATCCGAGTGGGTCGGACACCATTTCCCAACCGATTCGGTCGGGAAGCTTTTCCAACCCGCATCAGAATCGGCCCCTAAGTGTCTGGTTAGATGTACTTTTGTAATGCTAACCCAACACTGAACCTTCTTGGGAATTAACAAACCAATGCTAATTGTTATTAGTGTTGGTTTGCATGGGAAAGTTATGCAAAGCAGCGCTAAACACTGCTTTGCATTACTTTTGCGTCTAGGGCTCATTACATGGGTGGAACATGGGCATTCCCATTCAACAACCCATGCATGTTGACGCTAAACCCTATCTACTAATTTGAGTAGACAGGGTTTAGCCCTAAAAATTAAAGCTGCTGTAAAGCGTGAGTTAAAAGGATAAATGTTTTAATTTCTCCTTTTTTCTGACTCTGCATGCGTGCTGCACTGTGCAGCACACATGTAAAGTAGGGAAAGCTTTAAGGTGTGTCTAGCCATAGTATTTTGTACAGGATCAGTACCCTTCCTGTACACACTTATGGTAGACTCAAGCACGCACCCTAGCACTACGGTGCTAAGGTGTGTGCCTGGCGCATGGCAGATGAAATCAGCGCAGGTACTAGGGAGAGGGGAGGAGAGCCATATCTCTGTGAATATGGCACTCTCCTGCTCTCTCACTGTCAGTGCAGAATTTCTTTACTGCTGCGCTGCAATCTGTGACACCTTTCAGAATCTGTTCCCTGATTTCTTAAATTTTACATATTTGTGAATACACTTCTCTTCATGCTAGTTGTTTAAAGCATGGCATTTTTATGTTGTTGAAATTTTTTCTAATCAGTTCATGAACCTCTTCCACTTTCCTGATATTGAACAATTTATTTCTCCACATTTTTTTAAATCGCTGGAAACAGCAATTGAACTTTTGCCGCAAGTTGCTCTTGCTCCTCTCTCCTTCTTCCAAATTCCCTATGCCTCTTTGCTGTTGTTTTAGCGATGCCAAACCTTATCTGGTATGAGGAGTTCTCACAGTTTAATGCCTTAAAGCCTGGTTACGAGTTTGGCGGTGTGGGAGAGGCGGCCACGCCAGCACTCTGCTTTCAGACCGCCAAAGTTGACCGCTGCCTGCCTAACAGATTACGAGTCAATTCATGGTTTGGCGGGTGGGCAGTGCAGCAGTCCTGCAACGTTGCAGTTCAAAGGCTCATATGTGAGCATTTGAACTGCAGCCCTGAGGAAGCACCAAAGCAAGTTCTTGCATGGCATAGACTATGCAGTCCAAGCTATGCAGGAATTAGGGAGCATGCAAACAGGGGGGCACACCATATGCCCTCCTGCATGCACTCCCATGCACAGGTGTACCTTACTTTCCGGAGAGCCACACGTTTCATAGCGGGATCATCGCCATGAAAAGTGAGGCAGTCAGGAAAGTTGTAATATGCTTTGCCGCTACCCTGGACTACCATGCCAATGCAGAGGGATCGCAGATCCCCGGCAGTTGTGGCGGTCCCATGGTGGCTCTACCAACAAAGTTGTAATACGGTGGTTAGACCACTGATGCGGTTGTAACCGCCATACCACCGTGGGTTTTGCTGTCCTATGGAAAATCAAACTTGTAATTAGGCCCTTAGTCTGTAGTGTGTGCCCTAATAAACTTCCTTTAACTGAATAGCTAAGAAAGTTTATCAATATTTCCTTGGGGATTTCTTGTTTGAGTTTAGTTTGGATTGATCCCTATGAATTGTCTGTTTGTGGTACTCCAGGATTATGTTGTCATTTTTTTAGGGCTACCTCCTTCAACATTTTTATTACATAATCTTTCAGGTAATTACTCTTAACACCTTCTACGATCTTTAATAGTCTAAAATGATTTCATCTAGAATGATTTTTAGTATCTCAGTCTTCCATTAGTTCAACATTCTGTTGTTTTAACTTTTGAATTTCTTAGCTAATTTGATGTACTTGAAAGCTTACTCTCTCCATGTTCTCTTCTAGTAATCTAGTCCTTTCTACTTGTTTTTGAACACATCACAACATCCTTGAATTTCCCTTTGGATTAGTTCTGAGGCTTCGAACCTTCATTTTATCTCTGATTTTAGCTATAAGGGGAGGTGTTCTATGGAGGCCTGATTAGGTCTTGGACTAATCTCTTTTGAGTTTCCCATGCATATAAATTTGACAGTACACTGATTATTAGGCTGTCTCTCATTTGTTCTCCTGTCAAGGGATACTTCAGGACTCAAGGGACTGAGTATCATTTTTAATGGTTCTTCAACTTCTATGAATATCCCCCCCACATTAGTGACTGCATGTTCTTTGCTAGAGAACATGGCGGCGGGAAATATGCAATTGTGGGACACTACCAGAATGGCAGGTTTTACAGGACCAAATCTTCATAATCACAGCTACTATTGCATTACCTAATTACTTGGTGCAAGTTACTCACTACTTTCCTTTTTATACTCCTCAGTATTACCCAGAGCTTATTTTGTATGCTGCAGTTCGGTCTGGACTGTTCCCATGAGGCACAGGGTCAAGACTGATTTGCATATGGCTATGTCTGAACTGGGGTGGCGTGGTGAAGCAAAATAACGATGGATTAAACCCAGATCTGTGACTGGGGGTGAATGTTTGCCAATGTGCAGCATTCCGTCCATCATCTTGTGTGTTTTGCATTTCGCCCTATTTGGGAAGGGTATGCCAAGACGTGGGTCCCGTGCTCACTACGCCACTGGAGTCAAGCTATCCTGGCTGATGAAGGCTGATAGCCTGAAACCGGTCCTAGGATGCTTGATTCCGGTCCAGGAAGACATGGCTTGGCAGTTCGGTCTGGACTGTTCCCATGAGGCACAGGGTCAAGACTGATGTGCATATGGCTATGTCTGAACTGGGGTGGCGTGGTGAAGCAAAATAACGATGGATTAAACCCAGATCTGTGACTGGGGGTGAATGTTTGCCAATGTGCAGCATTCCGTCCATCATCTTGTGTGTTTTGCATTTCGCCCTATGTGGGAAGGGTATGCCCAGACGTGGGTCCCGTGCTCACTACGCCACTGGAGTCAAGCTATCCTGGCTGATGAAGGCTGATAGCCTGAAACCGGTCCTAGGATGCTTGATTCCGGTCCAGGGAAGACATGGCTTGGCAGTTCGGTCTGGACTGTTCCCATGAGGCACAGGGTCAAGACTGATTTGCATATGGCTATGTCTGAACTGGGGTGGCGTGGTGAAGCAAAATAACGATGGATTAAACCCAGATCTGTGACTGGGGGTGAATGTTTGCCAATGTGCAGCATTCCGTCCATCATCTTGTGTGTTTTGCATTTCGCCCTATGTGGGAAGGGTATGCCCAGACGTGGGTCCCGTGCTCACTACGCCACTGGAGTCAAGCTATCCTGGCTGATGAAGGCTGATAGCCTGAAACCGGTCCTAGGATGCTTGATTCCGGTCCAGGGAAGACATGGCTTGGTAGTTCAGTCTGGACTGTTCCCATGAGGCACAGGGTCAAGACTGATTTGCATATGGCATATGTCTGAACTGGGGTGGCGTGGTGAAGCAAAATAACGATGGATTAAACCCAGATCTGTGACTGGGGGTGAATGTTTGCCAATGTGCAGCATTCCGTCCATCATCTTGTGTGTTTTGCATTTCGCCCTATGTGGGAAGGGTATGCCCAGACGTGGGTCCCGTGCTCACTACGCCACTGGAGTCAAGCTATCCTGGCTGATGAAGGCTGATAGCCTGAAACCGGTCCTAGGATGCTTGATTCCGGTCCAGGGAAGACATGGCTTGGCAGTTCGGTCTGGACTGTTCCCATGAGGCACAGGGTCAAGACTGATTTGCATATGGCTATGTCTGAACTGGGGTGGCGTGGTGAAGCAAAATAACGATGGATTAAACCCAGATCTGTGACTGGGGGTGAATGTTTGCCAATGTGCAGCATTCCGTCCATCATCTTGTGTGTTTTGCATTTCGCCCTATGTGGGAAGGGTATGCCCAGACGTGGGTCCCGTGCTCACTACGCCACTGGAGTCAAGCTATCCTGGCTGATGAAGGCTGATAGCCTGAAACCGGTCCTAGGATGCTTGATTCCGGTCCAGGGAAGACATGGCTTGGCAGTTCGGTCTGGACTGTTCCCATGAGGCACAGGGTCAAGACTGATTTGCATATGGCTATGTCTGAACTGGGGTGGCGTGGTGAAGCAAAATAACGATGGATTAAACCCAGATCTGTGACTGGGGGTGAATGTTTGCCAATGTGCAGCATTCCGTCCATCATCTTGTGTGTTTTGCATTTCGCCCTATGTGGGAAGGGTATGCCCAGACGTGGGTCCCGTGCTCACTACGCCACTGGAGTCAAGCTATCCTGGCTGATGAAGGCTGATAGCCTGAAACCGGTCCTAGGATGCTTGATTCCGGTCCAGGGAAGACATGGCTTGGCAGTTCGGTCTGGACTGTTCCCATGAGGCACAGGGTCAAGACTGATTTGCATATGGCTATGTCTGAACTGGGGTGGCGTGGTGAAGCAAAATAACGATGGATTAAACCCAGATCTGTGACTGGGGGTGAATGTTTGCCAATGTGCAGCATTCCGTCCATCATCTTGTGTGTTTTGCATTTCGCCCTATGTGGGAAGGGTATGCCCAGACGTGGGTCCCGTGCTCACTACGCCACTGGAGTCAAGCTATCCTGGCTGATGAAGGCTGATAGCCTGAAACCGGTCCTAGGATGCTTGATTCCGGTCCAGGGAAGACATGGCTTGGCAGTTCGGTCTGGACTGTTCCCATGAGGCACAGAGTCAAGACTGATTTGCATATGGCTATGTCTGAACTGGGGTGGCGTGGTGAAGCAAAATAACGATGGATTAAACCCAGATCTGTGACTGGGGGTGAATGTTTGCCAATGTGCAGCATTCCGTCCATCATCTTGTGTGTTTTGCATTTCGCCCTATGTGGGAAGGGTATGCCCAGACGTGGGTCCCGTGCTCACTACGCCACTGGAGTCAAGCTATCCTGGCTGATGAAGGCTGATAGCCTGAAACCGGTCCTAGGATGCTTGATTCCGGTCCAGGGAAGACATGGCTTGGCAGTTCGGTCTGGACTGTTCCCATGAGGCACAGGGTCAAGACTGATTTGCATATGGCTATGTCTGAACTGGGGTGGCGTGGTGAAGCAAAATAACGATGGATTAAACCCAGATCTGTGACTGGGGGTGAATGTTTGCCAATGTGCAGCATTCCGTCCATCATCTTGTGTGTTTTGCATTTCGCCCTATGTGGGAAGGGTATGCCCAGACGTGGGTCCCGTGCTCACTACGCCACTGGAGTCAAGCTATCCTGGCTGATGAAGGCTGATAGCCTGAAACCGGTCCTAGGATGCTTGATTCCGGTCCAAGGAAGACATGGCTTGGCAGTTCGGTCTGGACTGTTCCCATGAGGCACAGGGTCAAGACTGATTTGCATATGGCTATGTCTGAACTGGGGTGGCGTGGTGAAGCAAAATAACGATGGATTAAACCCAGATCTGTGACTGGGGGTGAATGTTTGCCAATGTGCAGCATTCCGTCCATCATCTTGTGTGTTTTGCATTTCGCCCTATGTGGGAAGGGTATGCCCAGACGTGGGTCCTGTGCTCACTACGCCACTGGAGTCAAGCTATCCTGGCTGATGAAGGCTGATAGCCTGAAACCGGTCCTAGGATGCTTGATTCCGGTCCAGGGAAGACATGGCTTGGCCTTTCGGTCTGGACTGTTCCCGTGAGGCACAGGGTCAAGACTGATTTGCATATGGCTATGTCTGAACTGGGGTGGCGTGGTGAAGCAAAATAACGATGGATTAAACCCAGATCTGTCACTGGGGGTGAATGTTTGCCAATGTGCAGCATTCCGTCCATCATCTTGTGTGTTTTGCATTTCGCCCTATGTGGGAAGGGTATGCCCAGACGTGGGCCCCGTGCTCACAACGCCACTGGAGTCAAGCTATCCTGGCTGATGAAGGCTGATAGCCTGAAACCGGTCCTAGGATGCTTGATTCCGGTCCAGGGACGACATGGCTTGGGAGTTCGGTCTGGACTGTTCCCATGAGGCACAGGGTCAAGACTGATTTGCATATGGCTATGTCTGAACTGGGGTGGCGTGGTGAAGCAAAATAACGATGGATTAAACCCAGATCTGTGACTGGGGGTGAATGTTTGCCAATGTGCAGCATTCCGTCCATCATCTTGTGTGTTTTGCATTTCGCCCTATGTGGGAAGTGTATGCCCAGACGTGGGTCCCGTGCTCACTACGCCACTGGAGTCAAGCTATCCTGGCTGATGAAGGCTGATAGCCTGAAACCGGTTCTAGGATGCTTGATTCCGGTCCAGGGAAGACATGGCTTGGCAGTTCGGTCTGGAATGTTCCCATGAGGCACAGGGTCAAGACTGATTTGCATATGGCTATGTCTGAACTGGGGTGGCGTGGTGAAGCAAAATAACGATGGATTAAACCCAGATCTGTGACTGGGGGTGAATGTTTGCCAATGTGCAGCATTCCGTCCATCATCTTGTGTGTTTTGCAATTCGCCCTATGTGGGAAGGGTATGCCCAGACGTGGGTCCCGTGCTCACTACGCCACTGGAGTCAAGCTATCCTGGCTGATGAAGGCTGATAGCCTGAAACCGGTCCTAGGATGCTTGATTCCGGTCCAGGGAAGACATGGCTTGGCAGTTCGGTCTGGACTGTTCCCATGAGGCACAGGGTCAAGACTGTAGGAGAGTAGGATCTGCTTCACATGGGTACCCCCACTTTTTGCTGATGCTTCACTGTTTTTCGACATTAGTCTGGCTGGGGCCCTGCTAATCAGAACCCCAGCCTAGCTGCTTCCTCTCTAAAATGGTTTCCATGTGCCTTAGGCACATCACTGATTGGGATCTGGAGTGCCCTTATAAGTCCCTAGTATATGGTATACTATGTACCAAGGGCATAGGTACCTCAGAGGCCTGCCAGGGGCTGCAGCAGGTATTATGCCACCCCTGGAAGGCCATCCAAACTGACACCACAGGTCTGCTACTGCAGCCTGGGTAAGGTGGTGCATGCACCCCTTACTGTGATGTAGGTTACCTATATCACGAAATACATACACACATAGAAACCTATAAGTCACTCCTAAGGCAGGCCTTATCAATCCTAAAGGCAGAGTGCATGGTTCCTATGTGAGAGGGTGCCCCTGCATGAGCAGGGCCCCTCTGCAGCGTTCGGAGACCATCTCTGATGCTGTTTGTAGTGCAGCCTGACCATATACTCTTAAGCGCATTATATCCTCGCGGTAAAATGCTAACTTTGGAATGGCTGCACCTAAACATGTCGTGTTTGGTGTCAAACATCTTGGAATACTACCCCCCGCCAATCCTGGCGGCGGGGGTAGCATTCCACCCTTCTAGAGGGAAAGACATGTTAACTCTGACTAGTCCGGTAACTTCTTTCCAGAGCCCTGGCATCACAAAATGGATGCTGCTGCCACAGACACGAGTCTGGCCTCCTGCTGCTGGACGAAACTCCGGCAGGGGAGGCCTGGACAATAGGTTTCCTGTCCCAGGGAGGTGTGACCACCTCCCCAGACAGGATAATGTGTATTGGGGCTGGAGCGGGAGCACTTTCGGGTGCTTTGAAGTCCTGCACTGGGGGCACATTTGGTGTCCCTGTGCATACCCCAGTTCAAACCGGATCAGGGGCTTGCAGCCCCTGCTTTGGCGCAAACTGGACAAAGGGAAAGGGGTGTAGCCACCCCTCTGCCCTGACCCACCCATAGGTGGGGCCACAGAGTAGTCCAACCCCTATTTTTAGAATAAAGGTAGGAACCCAGTCCTTAGGACTTTAGATTATACCTGGACGAAACTCTGAAACTGAATCCTGGACCTTCGACGCTCTACGACAAGATTAGAGGACTGAAGAATCTCCCTTGGGGTCAAGGAGTGACTCCCCTGCTTGGCAGGCACCAAAGAAGCATCTGTCCGGTTCGCATTTCTGAAGCTCCCGTCGGACGCCGAAGTCATCGCATCACCAGAGGTGGATTCTCAGACTTCCCCGAGGCTACCCTGAGTCCCCAGCAAAGCTGAGGCCCGTGGCTATCGTGGGTGACTTGAGACCGTGACCCCTGGACACCGAGCACATTTGCAAGTGCATCATCTTCTGGGTCTCCCAAGAAGTCGTGCTTTGGGCTCCGAGTAGCCCTAGCCTCCAGCACCACCTGCACCGAAGATCACTGGCCCCCACTCCACGAGTGTCCTGCAAGCCAGCTCCACGTGCGGCGTCACAAGGCTCCTTCGCGGTCGCTAGCCCATTGGCTAGTAGCCCTAAACGAAGGCCAATCCTTTTCCTACTTGGCATCCTTGTTGCTCCAGGCCTGCCCTCACTTACCCTTGCTGGGTGAGTTCTCCAGACCTTGCTGGTCTGCACCATCGACGATCTACATCTTACTCGAGACTTGCCGTTGCCAAGGCTTGTTGGGTCCAATCCGGTCGCCGACACCTCAGTACTCGACAGACATCGAGTACCAGCCCGAATCCTGCTCCTGTTCGCCGACAACGCCTCCCGGACCTCGTGGCTGAAGAGTCAAGACGACCGTCAACGCACCTGAAGCACTCGACATCGGTGGGCATCTGTCCATCGCCTTCCTGGTCACTGGCTAGTGACCCAGACTCTGTCCCCTCTGCTTTCAGGTTCACCAGAACTCCGATCCACTCTTGGATCCACCCGGACACTTTTCTCTTGGCCGCCAGCAGCACTTTGCAGCAGATCGCCATTCGAATCGACGACGAAACCCGACCCCGAAATGCACCTATGCACCCGGCTTCCCTGGGTGAGGTAACACGAGTACTCCGGTGCTCCCGTGGGTAGAGACTCTTCAAAGTCCTAGATCTCAAAGGGTTTTGTCCTAGTCCTCTTTTAAGTGTCCCTTTCCTCTATTTTCCCGATCCCGACTTTCTCCATAGAAGTTAACGGCGTATCGCGGTTGTGTATTTACACTGCACGCGTCTCCCGTGGGTCCCCTGTGTCACTACCTTGGGTGGTTCCTTGTGGTCCAAGCACTTCTAGAGGCTCTAGGCCTAGTGTCTAGTTCAGTCGTGGTTCGCATACCACTTTATTGGTATATGGTTTGGTACGCCCCTAGGGCCCAAACGTGTATTTGTGCTATTACTGTGATTTAAGATCTTATAACTTATGTATTTCGAACTCTAGCCTCATAAAGAGACTAGAGGGGTGTGTTTAGTAATAAATACATATATTTTGAATATATACCTGGTGTGGTGCTCTTTCATTTGGTCACTCAAGAGATTATAGACTGGTAAAACAAGCTGCTTTACATTCCTTCAAGACTTAGCCTGAAGGCTGCTCTCCATAGCTACCACTAGGATAGCTTTCAACAAGGTTGTCTTTAACCTATCTCCAATAAGGGGTTGTTTGGACTGGTGCAAGGTGCCCACTATAATTAGTGGACAGCATATGCCAGGCCAACTTCTCACATTGGTGTGCAGCGTGTGGGATTCCAGCTTGCTATTGTTTTACCAGATAATCTCAATTGAATTGATCAACTGAAAACCACTAAAGGTACCTAAGGTACATATAATTTAAGCTTAGAATAACAGTAAGTTCTACTGAACTTAGAGTTGTGTGTTAAGGGATAGCACAACCCTTTCTACAACTCAAGAGAGTTTAGTAGGCCACACTAGAGTAGGTAGTGCATACACCACACCACACTAGTAATGTCTTTAAGGGCAGGATCCAAAGAATCCTTGCAGGAAGCCATTGAGCTTCCACCCTCCAAGTATGATACACTCCCATTCTTGGAATTGAGAGCTTTATGTAACTTGAGAAAAATAAGGACAGGCCAAAGCCCTCACCACCCAACACCTCAAGGAGTTGTTGGTGGCTTATGACCTTAGTAAGCCTGTAGGGACTGAAGGGGTAGGAGCTGAGGGTGGGGCAGGAGAAGAGGAGGACGCTAGGGGTACCAGTACCCCCAGCCCCCCTCTGAAACTGGCCAGGAGGGTGACAATGACCCTGACCTGGAAAACCAAATCCCTCCTGTGGATGATGATGAGGATGATCAAGATGATGCCCTCTTTGTCCCCCCAGGAAGGATTAAGAGTGTGCCCAGAAGGTCTAGGTCTCCTTCTCAGGAGTCTAACCACTCTGGCACCTCTATAGGGAGCTCTGTCTCATCTCATAGGAGGGAATCCTCTCATGAGAGAAGAAAGAGGCTAGTCCAGTATGAGGAAACTCAGCTGGAACTCAGAAAAAAGCAATTAGCTTTAGATAGAGAATCCCTAGATCTCCTTAGAGAGAGAAGAAAGTTGGGACTAGAGTCCCATGGTGGCAGCCATGTCCCTAGAGACAGGGAAAGGTCCTATGACCATAGGAACCTGAGCAAGATTGTCCCTCCCTACCAGAGTGGGGATGATATCCACAAATGGATAACTGCTTTAGAGAGGGCCTGTAAAGTACAGAAGGTCCCTCAGGAGCAGTGGGCAGCAATCTTGTGGCTCTCCTTTGCTGACAAAGGTAGAGATAAGCTCCTCACTGTTAGAGAGGAGGATGCTGACAATTACAAGGTCTTGAAGAGTGCTCTTATTGATGGGTTTGGCCTAACCACTGAACAGTACAGGTTGAAGTTCAGAGACACCCAAAAAGCACAGACTCAAGACTGGGTAGACTATGTGGATTGTTCTGCCAAGGCTCTGGAAGGCTGGTTGATGGGCAGTAAGGTGTGTGACTTCTCAGGATTGTATAATCTGATAATGAGGGAGCAGATTCTTAATAACTGTCAAAATCAGCTGTTGCATCAATACCTGGTAGACTCTGATCTGACCTCTCCCCAAGAATTGGGAAAGAAGGCAGACAAATGGGTCAGGACCAGGGTGAAGCAGAAGGTACAGAACCAAGGTGGGGAAACCAAGAAGCAAGATGCTAAGAACTCTGACAAGGGTGGGGAGAAGGGTAAAGATCAAAAGTCTTCATCAGGCCCCCAAAAATCTTCTTCTGGTGGGGATTCCCAGTCTACCAAGGGTAAAGGCCAAAGAAAACCATGGTGCAAGGTCTGTAAGCAAAAGACCCACTGGACCAGTGATTGCACCAAGTCCAAAGACTCCAGTCCAGCACCCACCAATGCCCCTAAGGCACCTGTTCCCCCTAGTACAGTTGGTGGAAGTGCTCCAGCAAAGGGTTTAGTAGGGTTCACCCTGGGAACTGAGTTGGGCTCTGACTTAGTCAGAGAACTGACTCAGGCTGTGTTAGTCTGTGATGGAGGCATGGATGTGACCTCCACTGTGAGTCCCAGTAATCTGGGCAAGTACAGACAACAGCCTTTAATTAATGGACGTGAGGCTTTGGCATTTAGGGACACAGGGGCAAGTGTCACAATGGTGACACAAGACCTTGTGCTACCTGGGCAAGTTATGCTTGGTGAGATGTACCAAGTGACCAATGCTAGCAATGTCAGAACAGACCATACTCTGGCAGTTGTTAACTTCTCCTGGGGAGGGGTAACTGGCCTTAAGAAGGTTGTGGTAAGTGCAAACCTACCAGTCGAATGCTTGCTTGGCAATGACTTAGAGACTTCTGCTTGGGCAGAAGTGGAGCTCAGGACCCATGCAGAAATGCTGGGGATCCCTGCAGATGTGTTTGCTGTGACCAGGTCACAAGCCAAAATGTCTAGCACTGAACAGGCCTTGGATTCTGGAAGAATGGACCAAGTGCCTTCCAAGAGGAGGAGTAGTAGGGTTAAGGCAGTGCCTTCCCCCTTGGCTCAGGAGGAAGATCAGTCCCTTGAGGGGGATGATCTCAGCCCTGAAGAAGGAACTGTCCCAGAGGAACTTGAACCTGACCAGGTTGAGTTCTTGGGGACAGGGGGACCTTCTAGGGCAGATCTGAGCCAGGAGCAGCAGAGCTGCCCCTCCTTGAACCCCTCAGACAGCAAGCTGCTGCTGAGGCTGCTGGGAAAGCTAGTGGTCCCCATACAGTGTATTGGGATGATGGACTCCTGTACTCAGAGAGTAGAGACCCCAAGCCTGGTGCTACCAGGAGGTTGGTAATACCTTTGAAGTTCAGGGGCTTCCTATTGACCCTAGCCCATGATATTCCCTTAGCAGGACACCTGGGCCAGAACAAGACTTGGGACAGAATTGTCCCTCACTTTCACTGGCCCCACATGTCTGAAGACAGTAAGGAGTTTTGTCGCTCCTGTGTAACCTGCCAAGCCAGTGGCAAAGCAGGTGGCACTACAAAGGCCCCCTGATACCACTACCTGTGGTGGGGGTGCCCTTTGAAAGGGTAGGGATTGACATTGTTGGTCCCATGGATCCCCAAACAGCCTCTGGGCACAGGTTTATCCTGGTGGTAGTGGATCATGCCACCAGGTACCCAGAAGCTATTCCCCTCAGGACCACTACAGCACCTGTGGTGGCAAGGGCCCTCCTGGGAATCTTCTCAAGAGTGGGCTTTCCTAAGGAGGTAGTATCAGACAGGGGTGCTAACTTCATGTCTGGGTACTTGAAAGCAATGTGGAAGGAGTGTGGAGTGACTTATAAGTTCACCACACCCTATCACCCACAATGCAATGGTTTAGTTGAGAGATTCAACAAAACCTTGAAGGGCATGATTAAAGGGCTCCCAGAAAAGCTTAGGCGTAGATGGGACATACTCTTGCCCTGCCTTTTATTCGCATATAGGGAGGTGCCTCAGAAGGGGTTGGTTACAGCCCTTTTGAACTTCTGTTTGGCCACCCTGTGAGGGGTCCACTGTGCTTGGTGAAGGAAGGATGGGAGTTACCTCTCAAGCCCCCAAAGCAAGATATAGTGGACTATGTACTTGGTCTCCGCTCCAGGATGGCTGAGTACATGAAAAAGGCAACCAAAAACCTTGAGGCTAGCCAGGAACTTCAGAAGGCCTGGCATGACCAAAAGGCTGTTCTGACTGTTTACCAGCCAGGACAGAAGGTGTGGGTGTTGGAGCCAGTGGCCCCAGCAGCTCTCCAAGATAAATGGAGTGGACCCCACACTATTGTTGAGCAGAAGGGTGAGGTCACTTATTTAGTGGACCTAGGAACACCCAGGAGTCCCCACAGGGTTCTCCATGTCAACAGGTTAAAACCATATGTGGACAGGGCAGACATGGGCTTGCTCATGGCTACTGATGAAGGGCAGGAGGAAGAGAGTGACCCACTCCCTGACCTGCTCTCACAGAACCCTGACGATGGGTCAGTTGATGGTGTAGCCTTGGCAGGCAGCCTCACTACCCAGCAACAAACTGATTGCAGGCAAGTCCTCAATCAGTTTCGACATATGTTTTCACTGACACCCAGTCAGACCACCTGGTGCACTCATGAAGTGGACACTGGGGACAGTCTGCCTATTAAAAACAAGATTTATAGGCAACCTGACCATGTCAGGGACTGTATCAGGACTGAAGTCCAGAAAATGTTGGAATTGGGAGTAATTGAGCCCTCAGATAGCCCTTGGGCTAGTCCAGTAGTCCTAGTACCGAAACCTCACACCAGTGGTGGAAAAAGAGAGATGAGGTTTTGTGTAGACTACAGGGGTCTCAATGCAGTCACTAGGACTGATGCCCATCCAATACCCAGGGCAGATGAGCTCATAGATACTTTGGCCTCTGCCAAATATCTCAGCACATTTGACCTAACAGCTGGCTACTGGCAGATCAGACTAGCTGATACTGCAAAGCCCAAAACAGCATTTTCAACCCCTAGTGGGCATTATCAATTTGTGGTAATGCCCTTTGGTCTGAAAATGCACCTGCCACTTTCCAGAGGTTGGTGAATACAGTTCTCACAGGACTGGAAGCCTATAGTGCAGCTTATCTAGATGATATTGCTGTCTTTAGCTCCACCTGGGAGGATCACCTGGTCCACCTCAGGAATGTTTTACAGGCCCTGCAAAAGGCAGGCCTGACTATCAAGGCCACTAAGTGCCAGATAGGGCAGAGTCAGGTTGTGTACCTGGGCCACCTTGTGGGTGGAGGCCAGGTTCAACCTTTGCAGAGCAAGATCCAGACCATCATGGACTGGACTGCTCCCACTACCCAGACTCAGGTGAGAGCCTTCTTAGGCCTGACTGGGTACTATAGGAGATTTGTCAAGGGGTATGGATCAATAGTGACACCCTTGAATGACTTAACTTCTAAGAAAATGCCCAAAAAGGTTCAGTGGACAGTTAGCTGTCAAAAGGCATTTGATGACCTCAAGCAGGCCATGTGCACTGCTCCAATTCTGCAGAGTCCTGATTACTCCAAGAAGTTCATTGTTCAAACTGATGCATCTGAATTGGGGGTAGGGGCTGTACTGTCACAATTGAATGAAGAAGGTCAGGATCAGCCAGTAGCTTTTATTAGCAGAAGGCTGACCCCTAGAGAGAAACGTTGGTCAGCCATAGAGAGGGAGGCCTTTGCTGTGGTCTGGGCTCTGAAGAAGTTGAGGCCATACTTGTTTGGTACACACTTCCTGGTTCAGACAGACCATAAGCCCCTCTTATGGCTAAAACAAATGAAGGGTGAAAACCCCAAACTGCTTAGGTGGTCCATTTCCCTACAGGGGATGGACTTTACAGTGGAACATAGGCCTGGGAGTAACCATGCGAATGCAGATGGACTCTCTAGGTATTTCCACTTAGAACATGAAGACTTAACTGGGCAAGGTTAGTTTAATGTCCCTACGTTTGGGGGGGTTGTGTAGGAGAGTAGGATCTGCTTCACATGGGTACCCCCACTTTTTGCTGATGCTTCACTGTTTTTCGACATTAGTCTGGCTGGGGCCCTGCTAATCAGAACCCCAGCCTAGCTGCTTCCTCTCTAAAATGGTTTCCATGTGCCTTAGGCACATCACTGATTGGGATCTGGAGTGCCCTTATAAGTCCCTAGTATATGGTATACTATGTACCAAGGGCATAGGTACCTCAGAGGCCTGCCAGGGGCTGCAGCATGTATTATGCCACCCCTGGAAGGCCATCCAAACTGACACCACAGGTCTGCTACTGCAGCCTGGGTAAGGTGGTGCATGCACCCCTTACTGTGATGTAGGTTACCTATATCACGAAATACATACACACATAGAAACCTATAAGTCACTCCTAAGGCAGGCCTTATCAATCCTAAAGGCAGAGTGCATGGTTCCTATGTGAGAGGGTGCCCCTGCATGAGCAGGGCCCCTCTGCAGCGTTCGGAGACCATCTCTGATGCTGTTTGTAGTGCAGCCTGACCATATACTCTTAAGCGCATTATATCCTCGCGGTAAAATGCTAACTTTGGAATGGCTGCACCTAAACATGTCGTGTTTGGTGTCAAACATCTTGGAATACTACCCCCCGCCAATCCTGGCGGCGGGGGTAGCATTCCACCCTTCTAGAGGGAAAGACATGTTAACTCTGACTAGTCCGGTAACTTCTTTCCAGAGCCCTGGCATCACAAAATGGATGCTGCTGCCACAGACACGAGTCTGGCCTCCTGCTGCTGGACGAAACTCCGGCAGGGGAGGCCTGGACAACAGGTTTCCTGTCCCAGGGAGGTGTGACCACCTCCCCAGACAGGATAATGTGTATTGGGGCTGGGCGGGAGCACTTTCGGGTGCTTTGAAGTCCTGCACTGGGGGCACATTTGGTGTCCCTAGTGCATACCCCAGTTCAAACCGGATCAGGGGCTTGCAGCCCCTGCTTTGGCGCGAACTGGACAAAGGGAAAGGGGTGTAGCCACCCCTCTGCCCTGACCCACCCATAGGTGGGGCCACAGAGTAGTCCAACCCCTATTTTTAGAATAAAGGTAGGAACCCAGTCCTTAGGACTTTAGATTATACCTGGACGAAACTCTGAAACTGAATCCTGGACCTTCGACGCTCTACGACAAGATTAGAGGACTGAAGAATCTCCCTTGGGGTCAAGGAGTGACTCCCCTGCTTGGCAGGCACCAAAGAAGCATCTGTCCGGTTCGCATTTCTGAAGCTCCCGTCGGACGCCGAAGTCATCGCATCACCAGAGGTGGATTCTCAGACTTCCCCGAGGCTACCCTGAGTCCCCAGCAAAGCTGAGGCCCGTGGCTATCGTGGGTGACTTGAGACCGTGACCCCTGGACACCGAGCACATTTGCAAGTGCATCATCTTCTGGGTCTCCCAAGAAGTCGTGCTTTGGGCTCCGAGTAGCCCTAGCCTCCAGCACCACCTGCACCGAAGATCACTGGCCCCCACTCCACGAGTGTCCTGTAAGCCAGCTCCACGTGCGGCGTCACGAGGCTCCTTCGCGGTCGCTAGCCCGTTGGCTAGTAGCCCTTAACGAAGGCCAATCCTTTTCTTACTTGGCATCCTGGTTGCTCCAGGCCTGCCCTCACTTACCCTTGCTGGGTGAGTTCCACAGACCTTGCTGGTCTGCACCATCGACGATCTACATCTTACTCGAGACTTGCCGTTGCCAAGGCTTGTTGGGTCCAATCCGGTCGCCGACACCTCAGCACTCGACAGACATCGAGTACCAGCCCGAATCCTGCTCCTGGTCGCCGACAACGCCTCCCGGACCTCGTGGCTGAAGAGTCAAGACGACCGTCAACGCACCTGAAGCACTCGACATCGGTGGGCATCTGTCCATCGCCTTCCTGGTCACTGGCTAGTGACCCAGACTCTGTCCCCTCTGCTTTCAGGTTCACCAGAACTCCGATCCACTCTTGGATCCACCCGGACACTTTTCTCTTGGCCGCCAGCAGCACTTTGCAGCAGATCGCCATTCGAATCGACGACGAAACCCGACCCCGAAAGGCACCTATGCACCCGGCTTCCCTGGGTGAGGTAACACGAGTACTCCGGTGCTCCCGTGGGTAGAGACTCTTCAAAGTCCTAGATCTCAAAGGGTTTTGTCCTAGTCCTCTTTTAAGTGTCCCTTTCCTCTATTTTCCCGATCCCGACTTTCTCCATGAAGTTAAG